>LR738714.1:807049356-807121671 GCA_902687465.1 Secale cereale
AGGGGGGCGCGCCCCCCACCCTCGTGGACACCCCGAGGCTCCCCTGACGTGGTTCTCAAGTCCCCCGTGCGTGATTTTGTCCAAAAATATCTCTCGGGAAGGTTTCATTCCGTTTGGACTCCGTTTGATATTCTTTTTTTGCAAATCCCTGAAACAGGCAAAAAACAGCAATCTGGACTAGGCCTTTGGATTAGTAGGTTAGTCCCAAAAATGATTAAAAAAAGAAATATAAAGCCCATTAAACATCCAAGACTTCATAAATAATAGCATGGAACAATAAAAAAATATAGATACGTTGGAGACGTATCACAGATCACAACCGAAAGGATGCAATTATGCTTAGTTTTTACATGCCCGAAAGAACATCAGTCCGGTAGTCCATCCAATTTTCTGCCCTACTAGACCGGCAATCCCACCCGTCTGATCCCCGATCATGGTGGTGATGTTGACGCCGTGTAGACAGCCTCCGCCTCCACTTCCGCGTCCGCCTCCGCTGCGTCCTCATTGTCCACTCCCACCAACTGGTCTTTAAACCGCTGCAACATCTGGTAGCAGACGGATTGCACGATCATTCTTGCGTCGGCATCCAAAGAATCCACATTCAACGTTAACATCTTGGGGTCCTCCACATAGGCGGCGATCCTCACCTTCTCTTCCTTGAGCGCGGCCTTTCACTCGTCAATCATGGTCCTCCTCTCTTCGAGCTTCAACTTCTTGTTTGTCGCCTCCATCAACAATTTGAACCTCTCCACTTTTTCTCCTCCTTGATGTCCGAGCGCTTCACCCATGCCGCCTCCTTATCCGCCAAGATGTCCTCGAACCTCTCCTTCAGCTTGGCCGCCAGACCTTCTCGCTTCGCCCTCTCCTCCTCCCACTTATTCCCCCTAACCTTCTTCGGCGGTTCTTGGGGTTGGGTCGGTAGGTTCACCGGTTTCTTCCGCGTTGGCTTGGGTGGCGGTCTTGGCTATGAAAAGGTTCCAGTTCGGTTACCCATTCAACTTCAACCAACAATGCATGACGGTGAAGGACTTCTTATCCAACTTCTTGTACACAACACAAGCACGAGTCAGCTACAAAGAGAAATATTGTCGACAATGCATATCCGGCTACTGAGCAACAAAACAATGCATGTCTGGCCCGTGATCAACAAAACTAAGCATATCTGGCTGGTGAGCAACAAAACAATGCATGTCCAGCTAGTGAGCAACAAAACTAATCATATCCGGCTAGTGATGAACTCACTCGCTCAGTAATTGGTGCATCGCTGGACCACCATGCGATGAGATGCTTCAAGTGCCCACAATACATGGACATGGCCTCTTGGATGGTGTACCATTGATGGTTGAGGGACTTCCATTCATGGTTGTGGATGACCGCGTCGGACTAGGGCGTGAAATGCTTGTGCTCATGGAGCCATATGTGAATGTTCTTCCAAAAGGTTGTGCCATTTTGCTCCATGCCATGGATCCGATCAATGCTAGTGGCAAACCATGCATCGCACAAGAGCTTTTCCTCCCGCATGTTGAAGATTTCACCTCTACTCTTCTTCAAATCGTCGGTTGTATCTTACGAACCATCGTCCTCGGCGTCCTCCTCCTCCTCATCTGGCTCCTGGTGTCCGGCGGCCCAATATTGTTGTTTCTATGTGCCATCGCCAGTCTGGGTGTAGAACTGCTGCTGTCGGTAGTTGCCAGCCTGGGTGGGGTCCGAGTCTTCCACCTGTTCGTCATCATAGCCCCCACCTCCTCCTTGACATTCGACTTGGATGATGTAGAGCATCTCCCTGTCTGAATCGTCGTACACTAGTTTCCCCGCTCTAGGCATTGCAGTGAACAGCTTGCGGGCACCCATCTGCTCCCCGCCCGCCGTCCACGGCTGGACAAGTTGCTGCGAAGAATACTTGGATAAGATCAGCGCTGCGTTAACGTCGATGATGTAACACCCCATACCGGAAGGGTTCCGAGCTTCTTGGCGGCGTAGTAGTACGAAGGCTTGTAATGCTCCGGCCACGGCGCCGTCTATACTGTGGACGCACCCATCTGTCGGTGTCCTCCACAGCCTCCATGAACACCTCGTCCGCCACGACCTCCACGCTTGACGCCATCACCAGGCCCACCGATAGTCAACCGCTTCTTGAGATTCTCCTCCTTTGCGGCCTTTGCTTTGATGCGTCGAGTTTGCCGCATAGCTGAGTTGATCTTCCAAGCAAGTCTGATGCTCGAATCCTCCGACACCTCCATCGGCTCCATTTCTGACATGTTCTCTGACGATTCCATGTGTCGACAACGGAAGGAAAGAGAGGGTAGGAGAAAAGAGCGAGAATTGGGCGGAGAGCGGCGGGGGGTGGAAGAAGAGAATGGGGGATTTTGGCGTGGAAACAATGTTGGGTGGTACAAAAGCATGGGCTCCGCCTTCCTTTTGGGTGGTCCAGGGGCAGAGAGTGATGTTTCGCGTGTCCGGATTCACGCAAAGCCACCCCCCCCTCCACACACACGCGCGTGTTTGTCTCCGGTTTGCAAGAGAAAACATGCACGAACTACCCGGTGGACCGATACAGGCCAATGTTGGATGGCGCAACACGTCCGGAGAGCACAGTCCAGACGGTGCTGACGGTTTGCGGATCGCTGTTGGAGACAACAGATTGTACTAAAGCCTACTGTTGCAACATATTTATATTGGACGCCCATAACCCATTACTTCCTCCGTCCAAGTGCATAGGGCATCTAAGGAGCTGCATGGCAACCTAGGTGCATGGAGATTACATAGAGGATGCTAAATCAAAAATCAATGGCAATAGTTAATCTTCTTTGGCCCGATTGGAACATTGGGAAGAGCCAACCACATATGTTGGTTTTCCATGTAATTAATTCCTTAGGCTGGTCCCAATGGGGTGGAACTTAGTAGTAACATCACATATTTTAATACAACGTTGCTTATGTGGCACATATTTAATGAAGAGTGAGGTGCTTGTGGTAACTAGCTAAGTTACCGGAACATCACACACTTCAAGAAACGATGAGTCTATAAGCTAATAAATGCATCGTTGCATGATACTACCTACATGTTCCTACCCACTGTGGAGGTAGTAACATAGTCTAGATAAGTGTATATGTTACTACCTTATGTTCCTGCCCATTGTGACCAGCCTTAAGAGCAACATACAAATCCTATTTAAGTGTCAACCAATGGAAGTAGTAGTAGCACGATAAAATGAAAAGTAATGGTCACAGGGAATTAGGAGCTCATTCCATGCATGGTGACTTATACTAGTGATTGGGGTCGCCATTACGGGCCGCCATTGCAGGCCGCTTAAGAGGAAAATGTGCGCACGTCACCTTTATCTCAAAATAAAAAAAACATTATTGCATTATGTGGATATTACATCCATCTCAAAAAGGAAAGAAAAAAGGCTAGAAAAACATTTCTCAAAAAGAAAAGGAAAAAATGTCTGACTGCCACTTAAAAATAACTCTAAAAAAAAAAAAAAACTTTCTCACTGTGACCATGCAGCTTGATGGAGGGAGTACACTGAGACTTGCTCACAACTATTCATACATAAGCTACCATCATCATCACCATTGCCACGAAATAAATCATTGAAAGAATGGCAGCTGTGTGGTATATAAATACTGTCAAGGTCTGGTATAAATACTGTCCTATAAATGCAGCTGTGTGGAGAAGAGCTGCAGAAACTAACTCTAGTCAATTCAGTCTAGATTCGAGAATGTAGATACTCCAAAGCCACGTAGAATGTGGAGTACAAGAGATTACACCAAAGCCACGTAGCATACAGTCAATTCAGAATGCATACGTATATGCAAGTTTCTTTTTCTGCATCAAAACATACATGCCAGTTCAGTTAACTAAAAGTAGAAAAAAGCACATTTTGTCCTTCGGCCAACACATTGTACGTTTAGTGTAAAGTTGTACTACTACGGTTGAGACACTTATTTTGGAACGAAGATAGTAGTAGTTTAGCAACAAATTAACATTGTAACAAACCATGTCACCCCTAAACATGCAAAATTTAGGCCTCCTTTGGTTTGTAGGAATTTTGTAGGAACACTGTAGGATATGATTTGCAAAGGAATAATTCTTTTGAAGCCCTTTGGTTTATAAGAATGGATTCCTATTCCTATATAGGATACGAATCAATCCTTTACAATTTGGAGGGGGGAAAACATTAGCCTAGACTTAATGAAAAAATTTCGATCTCATGCACCAAATGACATCTTTTCCTATGATTTTCCTATTTCTATAAAATTCCTATCCTATGAACCAAAGTAGGCCTTAACAGTCTACAATAAGGGCCACATGTACTATATAAAAAAATCATGGGCAGAGAGCTCACAATAGGTTTTTTTTTTAGAAAAGGAGGATGACCCCCGGCCTCTGCATCTGGGCGATGCATACGGCCACTTTATTAATTATTCTCACAAGACCTTACAAAGTAATACAACAGTAAGCCTAAAGCCGCCGTCTAAGCTCCTCTATCCAGCTGATGAAGGGGCGCATATAGCCTGGGCCTAATACCAAATAGACATCGCAACCAAACCTAACATCTAAGACCCGAGATCCCATCCAGGACGCCTGCCAGGCATGGGTCTTACCGGTCCGGCGTGCACTCAGATGCCGTCGCCGCCAACTGCCACCGCTCCATCTTCAGAACTGTACTGATGCATCAACCTTGCTCGATCTAGCTATCGTCGACGCCACCACGGCGCCAAACGGCACCTCCTCCCTGCGCGCAAACAGCTGATCACGTCGCGGTCGCCACTGATACATCTCAGCGCCATGCTGCCAGGTATCACCAGCTGACACAGCTTGAAGTCCTTGGAAGATCTGTCGTGCGTAGCACCTGCCGACCAGGCATGACAAAGCGTAGCACCTGTCGGTCAGGCATGACTTGACATCACCACCGAAGCTCCGTGCACTACGAAACCGCTCCACCAACTGCCTCTGACATCCAGCGCTGCTCTGTAGACGATGCTCCCAAGAGAGAAACGACACCGCAGTGCCACCATCGTCCGATCTGGAATACCAAATCCTAGGGTTTCCCCCGGAGCCGTACGAGTGGGTCGACAGTAGTTACACGACGATGCCTCCATCGAGGTAACGGCGAGAACGCCACCATCGCCTGCCGTCGGCTCGGTTTTCACCGGCAACCATGTCTCCCCTACTCGCAGCCGGGACAAGATGATGGATCTCGAGATCTGATCACCAAGCCTCTGGCCGGCCATCTCGGGAAGAAGATGACCACCACATCCAGCAGCGTCACCACGCCGGGCACGCACTAAGAAACTTGAGCCATTGAAAACTTTGAGGCGCATGTGAGACATGGTTGATAGGTGAGAAAAGGAACAAGATAAAAACTTTCAGGTACTGAGACAAAGTTACCATGGATGCAGATCAAGGCAAGCACCAATGTCCAGTAAAATGAGTGCAACTTCTCTGTTTGTGCATTCTTGAGGATCCTGTAAAGTTGACTATGGTTTCTGGGGTTACTAGTTGCAAGAATCCATGGAGCAGCATTGCATTTGCAGACAAAAGCAATAGACTGAATCTAAGCACATGTATTTGCTATGCAAAGGACAGAAAAGAACATAGGCAACTTCTGAACATATCTCATATCATGATAACAAGAACCTCCATACACGATATATTTGAGGTCGGCATAGCAAATATAACAAGCATGCACCGTTACCAACTATCGACAGTTCAAACATCATCAATGCTATAGCATAGACGATAGTGTTGCTGGACACACGACAACGAGCCAACCATTAACACTGAACATCAACCTAATTACTTAAGCCTCGTTAGGCATCTCACTCACTTCCAGGCTGGGTATGCGTTGTCCTGCCTATTATTCCTGAAGGCGCAGCAGCCAACAGAGTAGACGATGATGAGCAAGATGAGGAATACGATGTTGACGGTGCCGGCCAGGCAACTTAGCCGGCACGAACAGGGCCGGCGCGGGAGGGGACGGGAGGCACCGGCTCGTGCACGTGGTCTGGCGGGGGCGGGACAGGCTCGAGGGCGGGGCAAGTCGTAGACAGCGTCGGCGTCCCCGAAGGAGCGGATACGACGGAGAGGGCGTCGAGCGCTAATGGCGGAAGCGAGGGATTGAGAGCGTTGATACCAAGTTGAACACCTAAATTCCCATTGTACTGTTTCAGAGTTAAAGGGTACGTTTATATACCACGATGTACACCTAAAAAAACAGAAAATGAGATAAGCAGCGACTACGCTGGAATTTTTTAATTTTTTTAGGGGTAACGCGACTACGCTGGATGCGTAGCGACTGGTGATCATGGGAGTGTGGTCACCGCATGACTCATGCCAGCCCATTGGCCTTCTCTGTGTGCGTTGAGTGGTGTCTTCGAACAACATGAGCCAGATTTTTCTGAAATTGTTAGATGGGCCTAAAGCCCACCCCATATTTTAACAAGAGTAATTCAGATAAGTCTGTGACAACATAAGTATGTAATAGGTTGTTTCTTGAAAAAAAGTATGTAATAGGTTAACATATTAACAAGTACTCCCTCCATTTCTAAATATGCCCATCCCATATTTTAACAAGAGTAATTCAGACAAGTCTGTGACAACATAAGTATGTACTAGGTAATTTCTCAAAATAAAAATATGTAATAGGTTAACAGATTAACAAGTACTCACACCATTTCTAAATATGCCCACCCCATATTTTAACAAGAGTAATTAAGACAAGCGTGTGACAACATAAGTATGTAATAGGTAGTTTCTCAAAAAAAAGTACGTAATAGGTTAACAGATTAACATGTACTCCCTCCATTTCTAAATATGTCTTTTTAGAGACTTCAATGCGGAATAAATATGGATGTATATAGACAGATTTTAGAGTGAGATTCATCCATTTTACTCAATATGTAGTCCATATTGAAATATCTAAAACAATTTATATTTAGAAACGGAGGGAGTAGCAGGTCTATGCATGGTTGGTTCATGTCTCGCTCATGAAGGAAGGGAGGAATGAGAGTAAAAATGCGGGTCGCTGGTTGCCTTTTTTTAGGGGTTGCTCAATGGTTGCCTGGATGTTCATGCCTTGGATTGTGACTGTGAGGACGGGGACCTCCAATATGCCGCTCTTCTGGATTGAAACATGGTTGTATAGATCTCGATCTATAAATCCAAGCTTGTCGGGACCTCCGGCATTCTTCTCCATTACATTCATAATCTGATGTGTTCGAAGTCCACCGACAACATACTCGATCACATAGGCCTTTTGTGCGTCAGTCATTCTACGATGAGCCGATAAGTAGGGAGTCAGATCAGCAGGGACAAACAGATGGTTATGCTTGTCCACAATATT
The DNA here is from genome assembly GCA_902687465.1 of Secale cereale. Taxonomy (NCBI): domain Eukaryota; kingdom Viridiplantae; phylum Streptophyta; class Magnoliopsida; order Poales; family Poaceae; genus Secale; species Secale cereale. The sequence continues at coordinate 807,056,708 of LR738714.1, forward strand.
CTTGACGAACCAGAGGCCACTACTATCTTGTAGCTCAACCTGAAAAAGAGCGGGACACCCACACCGAGAAAGACCCCTTGGTGTTCTTTTTCTTTCAGCTCTGTTAAAGTGCTTAAGGGCCCACCATCCTTGTTTGCAGCACTTGTATGTCCTTCTGTATGCATTTTGTTTCCGACCCGGATCCCTGTACTTCAGATCATCCTTTGTAACACCAAACCCTTTTTTTTCTCGCATAGCCTACGTAGAACATGTAGGCTTCTTCTTCAGTACTGAAAGTCTTCTTCACAATCTCTAAGTATTACATACACTCATTCAGGTCTGAACCAGCCATGCCTTTATAATCAATGCCTTTACCTTGCATGTGTACATCATCCATGTCTATGCCATCCTTGCCTGCATCCTCATTATCCTTATCATGCATGCACATACAATCCATTCCTTTGGGGTCCATGGCTACGAAATCATTGTCCTTATCATCCATGCCTTTGCCTTCGTTGCCTCTATGGCCCATGTCCTTGTCATCCTTGCCTGTATCACCCAAGTTTTTGCCATCGTTGCCTTTATCATCCATGTCTTTATGCTGCCAACGAAAACAGATAGTCAATGTTACGGATGGATAGCATATGTTACCGAAATTATGCACTACTCTGCTTAAATAATTGATTTAATTTTTCATATCGGATTCATGTACCTAACTCAGTCCTTGAAAAGCTGTAAGTAAATATGCCCTGACTAAATCCAGAAATTTGTAATTGATTGTACTAGCTCTAACTGATGATCTGCTAACTAAATACAAAGTCGATGAGTCCTTCAAATGCCTTGATAGATCCACCCTGATAGATCAATTATCTCCAAACTCCATTCAAAATTATGTCCTAACTAAATCAAAATTATCTCCTAACAAAATCCAAAAGTATCTCCTAACTAAATCCAAATTATCTCCTAACTAAATCCAAAATAAGTCCAAACTCAAAATAATGATCTCCTAACTAAATCCAAAATATCTCGAAACTCAATTCAAAAGTATCTCCTAACTAAATCCAAAATAACTTTTTTTGAATCCGAATCTGCTGACAACTTTCTCATGCCACATAACCCTAACTAAGTCCTTCAATATGTCCTAGCTACATCTGACTTACTCTTCCTTTCAATCGTAATCTCGTCACAACTTTCTGAAAACATAAACCCTAATCCTGACATGACATATCCTAAACCCTAACCAAATTCGATCGAAATCTCGTCACAACTTTCTGAAACGATAAACCCTAAACCTCACATGACATATCCTAAACCCGAATCAAATTCGACCCCTATTGGTGCTATATGCAGAAGGGACCAGAAAAGATTTGAGATGGCTAGGCACTTAGAGCGAAGATCCGGCGTGAAAAAGTTGATGCACGTCGATGAGGATGATGTGGCCTTTCAGGTCGGGGAAGGTGGCGTCCGCTCGGGGAAGGAGTGATTAGCGGCTCGTGGGGTGACTTGCGATGGAGGGGGGAGGGGGAGTAGGAGCATGAGGGGTAGACACGGCGGGTGCGATCGGCGGCGATAGAGGGCGCCCGAGGTTAGGGCTCGAGAGGATGAGAGAGGACGAACCGCTCGAACCGAAATTCAAAAGAGTACGCACGATGATTGGACTTCTATAATGAAGTGCTTTATTAATGCAATTAGTTTAATCGAAAAAATTAGGACGAGAATACCCCTGGACCTAATTGGGCCGATTAAAGGTACAAAAAAATTTAGGCCAAAAATACCCTTGGGCTAAAAAAGGCCCAGTTATTCTCATCCGTTAGATCGCCCATATAATACATGTGCTCTGGTGTATTATGATGCACCGTAAAATTTCCCTAAGCTTAAGCAGAAGCTTGTGGAGATCTGGCAACAGACTTGTCCATCTTGTATACGTACATGCCCAGCCAGCATAAGACAACATACAATGATAATACCTAGTTAAGGCACATGCAATACGTAATGATGATGAGACGTTTGAGATGTCAACGTATACGGTAATGGGCATGTGTTGTGCTGTACGCCGCACCTTATATAGCTTCACTCCTTTTCAATTTCTCAAGCCATTTATGTTTGATCATGACACAGGAGCCAGCTAGCTCGGGAATTATGTATAACCATCATGCGCTTGGCAGACATATTTTTATTTGCGGGAAGCGCTTGGCAGACCTTAAGCATGTGGACATCTTGCGTCATACTTGTCGATTTTAGGTCCACTCCTAGCATGCTACGAGTCACAGGACATCACCGTGGAAGAACATGACCATGAGGTCGCATACTTTTAAGCTTCATGTCGCCGACACAAGGCTGGCATGTCATGAAAAAGAGGAGCATTAATATCAACATCAACGGCAAAAATCATTCATCCATGTGAGAGATTATGAATCAGATGACACATGCTATATGGAACATGCATGTTGAATTTAGGTTCTTAGGCTGGCCATAGTGGGGAGTAACTTACACTAGTAACATACGCGTATTACTAGACTATGTTACTACCTCCATAGTGGGTAGAAACATAGATGTGGTGTCATGCAAGAGTTCTTTTATTAGTCTATAGACTCAATTTGCATTGGTATGTGTGATGTTACAGTAACATAGCTAGTTACCACAAGCACTTCTCTCCTCATTAATTACATGCCACATTAGCAAAACTGTGTTGGGTTGTGTGATGTTACTAGCTATGTTACTCCCACTATGGCCAGCCTTAGTGACACCACATGCTGGAAACTGGTCCTATTTAAGCAGCAGGAGCGCCCATGTTTTTGCTGCAGAAAGTACATCCTATCATCCAACGACATTACTTATCAAAATAAGTACATCCTGTCTCTGCTCCAGCAAAAGAACAGAAACAACCATGCAAAGTCCTAGCACCAGTACCAAGTCCTTCAAACAGGCCTTCCTCAAGAACCTCCTCCTCGCCCTCCAGCTACAGGCTTGCCCGAACACTTCCTTTGGCGGGACCACTAGCCTCGATGAGAGGAAGCGTGCGGTCAAGTCCTCCATGGACGTCGCTATGGCGACTGCGCACGGCGGCGGAGCGAGGTGGCCCAAGGCCATCTTGGCTCCCGCGTTCACAGCGTGCCAAGTACAGAGGTGCCGGAGGATAGTGAGCAGGTGCCGCCGCTACAAGAGGAGCTACGTTGCGGGGAGGATCCTTAGGAGGAGGACCATGGCGCTGAGGGAGGTGATACCGGGAGGCCGGGACTCCGTAATCGATGAGGTCACCCTGCTCCAGGAGGCCATGGACTACGCCATTCACCTGCGTGGTCAGGCCGACGTGCTCCGCCGGCTCTCGCAATCATCCAGCTCCATCGCTCGACCGGTACGTGACAATTTTTTGTTGCTTAATCCCATTCACTGGTAATTTTTATTGTATAAGTAACTAATAGCTTGCTCAACTGGCGTCCAGTGATTCGTAGACTCGGTCTGCACTTGGAACCAAAGAGGCAATATTAAGTATGACGTGGTGGCGTGCGAGTACCTTTCCAAACAGGAAGACATCGTCTCCATGATGATTGATGATCCTAGGAGGAGACGCCTCTTCTGCAGTGGCATCGACTCTCTAGGAAGCAGTTAGGCAGCACTATTGATCTTATAGTGGCAGAAAGCCGACCTGCTTGGCCTCCTAGCAGTTGATCAGTGGCTCGGAGGACTCTTGTATCCTCTTTTTTCCTTTCTTTTTGGGCATGTTTATGATGTTGTGCAGATATTTTATCTTCTTTCCCACTTTCAAACTCGCTATTTGGATGTGGCGACGTATTTGTATTACGGGACAAAAGTCTGTTTCAAGAGGATAAATGCTTAGGTGGAGGAGAAAGAAATGAGAAATAAAAAATTGCATCTTTTCTCTCTATTAAGATGTGATCTCTTAGCAACGATATCTCTCACCACATAGTTACGTAGTTAATACAGATACAAAAATTCAATTCGGCTCTTTGGAGCGTATGCTCCTGCATGCTAACCAAAAATTTTTTTTGCAACTGTGAATGACATTGAAAAAAAATAGATGTGCTCATTGTCACGCCCAAGTTCTACCTGCAAATTTGTAGGTGTGGAAGCTTAAGCATTTTGACCGCTGCAAATAAAACAAATCGGCAGCCAAATGTTACCTCCAAATTTTACAATTAACTTTGAGGAGAATATCATATGGAAACCAACATTCGGTGAAAACCACACGAAAAAGATATTTTTAAATTTAAAAATTATCTCAAAAGAATACGGGATGTTAAAAGGGTGATGTTTTATTTCCTTGCAAAATTGCAAGTTCAAACACATTACAGGATATGAGCTATGAAAATCACAAAATCATCATTCAATAGTGCCAAATAGTAATGTCACTATTCAAGCCTGAATTTGCCTTTTTTTTTCAGACAGCACACCTCCTAATGTGTTTCAATTTGAAATGTTGCACGGCAATAAAACATCAGTGTCTTAACATCTCGTATTTTCTACCAATTTGAAACTTTCAAATGTGGTTTGCACAAAATTTCATGTGAATATTGTTTTTCGTATGATATTCTCTCTTAATTTTGTTTTCTTTCACTTATGAAGCATTGCTACTCTGTTTGGCATGACAATTGCCATGCACGCTTGTTACACTAGCAAGAACATCTACAAAATAAATCGTAATTTTTCAAATTTAATTTGAATTTACTATTCATCTGAGAGCATTAACACCCGTAAGACAAAATGGCCCTCCCATACAGATAACACTAAGAAATATCTCATCTTTTTATTGCCATCTCTAAATTATATGGCATACTAAAGATAGGACAGTATTATCAAGCACTATAATGCCCCTAAGTGATACACACTATCAACCACGTTATCAGTGAGTTATTACCACTTTTGTTTCTTCATGTATGCATGTATATATATATACCTCCCATCTACCATGGTTACTAGTGACCTGTTAGCAAGTAGTGGACTAAAAGATGTACATCTATGGCATTTATCTGAGGTGACCTAGCCACCATGGATGTCGTAATCCTAGAAGTTCTCCTCGGTTTTACTCTTTTAAAGTCATGTTTTGATGAAATTCATAACATATATTGAACCACACAGTCAGACTATATATCACAAATATTTTTTTGGTCAAAAAACCATCACAAATATTTTGGATTTGGGAGGCTTTATGGAAACATTTGTTGGTCCATATGTGAGATGTGGCACTACATCTCCACACTATTCCATCACTCTATAATGCCGCGATGCATGGAAAGGATAGTCAAGAAGATATTATAGAATATGAATAATTGTAGTCCTCTTGTTTGATCGACCACGGCATCAGCGATAAGATATCAAAAAACATAAACGTAGTTTTGTCTAAATGAATTACAGGTAAGGTTGGTTTGATGTTTTTTTTTACTTAACAATGATTGGGAACGCAAAAAATATAAGCTATTAATGGGTTTACTACCGAACTACCTTGCTAATATCTATCAATTTTTCCTAAGTTTGGGTTATGCCGAATATTTGCTTGCTAAAATATTTGATGCAGACGAATTTTACCGTACAACTTAGCTTTTTATAAATTTTTGTATTCTAAATTATCTACAAAACATCAGTCTAGTTGGAATGCAACTTCAAATGGTTAATCATCTATCCTACTATTACTTACCCATGTAAAGATATCATACACATAGCTAATATATATTGGGTTGCTTGAGAAAGAACGCCATGTGTCGCTCTCCCAGCTTGACAGAGACGGTTTGAGAACTTAGCTGCCAGGAGTTTCATAGGTTGCTCCTCCTCTCGCCATCGCCGAAGGAGGCAGACGTGTGAAGCCCGTGCCTTAGACTGTGGTGGCGGGGCCCTGCCTACCTGTTTCCATGTGGTGGTGGTTATACAGGTGCACGGGGCAGTGGCATATTCGGCAGTATGGCAGGAAGTCTTGGTCTAGTGGCCCAGCTTGGTAGTGTGCTCGCCGGGGAGTCAAGCTGAAGCGTTCATCCTTACTCTGCGCATGGAGCTGAAGAAGTTCCGAAACGACCCTAGGCCATTAGCACCATTGTTTGTTCTTGGGCAAAGATGAAGAACACGTGTACAGACTAACCATAAACACATATTAGGCGGAACAAGATGGACAGGACCATACATACTGAACACATCACCCCATGTTTTATGGGAACTAGCCGTGTGACTAATCAGTAGACAAGCGAGTCTGAAACCTAAGCTCCGTGGAACGAATAACTCGTTGATCGAAGATCGGAGCGCAGAGGAAGGCTAGCTTGAATAAAGAGAAGAAATGCACGCACAAGCTCATCACAGCACGGCACTGCGCCGGCCTGTTGCTAACATCATGTGGGTGTGCTTTCATCGTATAAATCAGCACGCGACCAGGGCGAGATGATTTGGACACGTGAGCGTGGGGCCGTATTTGCTGGTTTCTTTCTTTCTCAATCTCGTGGTGGAAGATATACTGTGTTAAGATGGCATGCACAGGTTTTTAGAAGAACATGACATGTGCATGTCTTTGCTAGATAAGTTGATGGGATTGATATGAGACATGTGATGTAGGGCAAGGTTTATATGTTCGTATATGCATCATTGTTGCTCTTACATTTACATAAATTGCTAGTGATATGCTAAGATTTCTCTGACGAAAATAAAAAATTGTATAAGATCACATAGAGAAAAAGCTGGAGATCGTTCATCTCTTGTTGTATACTCCTGCCGCATGCACGTCAACACATCCTTATCATGTTCGGCTGACGCTAGCGCTGCATGGGCGGCTATGTGCGTGCGTCTTGTCTTTCCCCCCGGTTCATTGCAAAGCCACTTTTCTTGTGTGACCATGGCACGAAAGCCAGCTCAGTGATTATATGTTTGTTATCATTCATCGATTATCATACGCTCGAGGCTTGTGGACATCTTGGAACATACTTGTCCATCTTGTATCCATACGGCGGTACCCAGTATACGACAACACACAATGATAATACTATGTAGTAAACGCACATGCAATGCGTGATGATGCATGATGCTTTTGATACGAGATTGACACCTAGCTAGCAAGGTGAATGTCTATGTACGTTAGCTGGCATGTATATATGGTCTGTTGTGTTGTGTTGTGCGATGATCACATGGGGAGCTAACCACCTCAGTAATTATGCACACCATCATATGAGGTTGGGAGACCTTAAGCATGTGGACATCTCAAGCCGTACTTGTCCGTTCTACGTCCAAGCCTTGTATACGACAACACATCATAATCACGGAAGAATATGAGCACACGCTGCTTGCGGTATTTTGCGGTATTAAGGCGATCGCCGACAGCAGGTACATCATTGAGATTAGGATCTTGGTGACACCACATGCCCAAGACTACTGCTATTTAATCATCAGGAGCGCCCCTGTTTCTGGTACCCATCATCCATCAACATTACTTACCACATCTGTACTTGACTCTCCTCGAGCAAACCCAGAGAAAGAAAGCAAATGCAAGGCCCTAACACCGGCTCCAAGTCCTTCAGGCAGGAGTTCCTCAAGAACCTCCTCCTCGCCCTCCAAAGCCAGGAACGCACGAGCACATCCTTTGGCAGCGGCGCCATGAGCCTCCATGAGAGGAAGCTCGCCGTCAAGTCCTCTGCCAACGTTGCCATGGCGGCGGCACACGGCGCCTCCAGCAACGACGCGAGGTGGCCCAGGGCCATCTTGGCCTCGGTAGCCGCCTCACCGTCACCCAGTGCGTGCAAGGTGCAGAGGTGTAGGAGGATCGTGAGCAGGTGCTGCCGGCGGAAAAGGAGCTGGATCAGATATGGTCGTGCTGGTGCTGGCGCAGTTGCGAGGAGGCTGTTGAGGACGAGGACTATGGCGCTGAGGGAGGTGATACCGGGAGGCCTGGACGCCGATGTCGACGAGGCCACCCTGCTACGCGAGGCCATGGACTACGCGGTGCACCTGCGCGCTCAGGTCGAAGTTCTCCGCCGGCTATCGGAAGTTGTGCAAAGATCCAGCTCCATCTCTCGGCAAGTACGTGTGACAATCGAGTTCCTTAGTTCAATTTGTTGGTAATTTCGGTGTGTAAGTAATAACTTTGTCATTTGGCATGCAGTGTCAGCAATGATGCTTTGGTCTCAGTGTGCACTTACAAAGAAGGCATGATTAAGTATGTGCTAGTGCTGTGTCAGTGCATCGATCTGCAATAAGAAAACAGTCTCTCCATGTGAAGCTAAGCGCTGAAGAAATATATACGTCATGATTTTGCCTTATTCTTCTAGGAGGTCAGGTCGGTATATGCCTTTTATGGTGCTTGCAAGCTAGTAGCTAGTTGAGTGAAGAGATTACTCTTTGTAGATCAGCAGAGAAAATAGTGTCATGAATTATGTGTTGTAGCTGTATCTAAAAACTTGTTGTGTGTTATTGCAAGAGAAATGTCAGAGAGTTTGAAAAGTTGCTTAGATCGTGCATGCGTGTGTAGTTTGGCTTCAAGGTATCTTCGTGCTTGCGTGCTACATAGCTTGAGAAAGTGGTGACAGTAAGTACGTAATGCATGCGGCAAAAATGTATCACGATCAATGTAACGTACAGTCTTTTCTCCAGGGAAACAAATGGTATTTAGAAGCAACGCCTCCGGATTGGTTTTGCTCAACCATGGTAACAAGGTGAGATTTAATCTCAAACTGTTCAGCTGCAATTGCAGGTTGTGCAATAGGTGCACGCATAAAATCTAGAGTTGTAAACTCCCCAAGCTTGTTGTTAATTGTAATACAATTTTTGTGTTTTTGATAAGCTTGCGTAAAAATAAACCAAGGAAAAAACAAACTTAAAGCTTGAAACTAAAAATAAAAACAAGGGCTCTTTATACATAACGAGTGTAGCCAAAATGCTTCTCGGCAATGGCATCAGGGAAAGGGTTGATTATCTTTGATCCGGTGGATGTACATAATTTTATTTTACTTTTCTAAAGGTGACCCTGTGTTATCAAACCCAAGGGAATGTGTGCGAAAGACAAGCTGGTTTCTAGAAGCACTTATCAAAAGAATAGTCTTGGCTCCCCAGGGGAATGTGTGCAAAAGACAAGGGGGTTTCTAGAAGCACTTCTTAAAAGAATAGTTTTGGCTTCCTGCGTCGAAAACAAATGGTTTATAAGAAGAAACAGTCGCAAAGAAAATGGGCCAGGGCTTAAGGTTTTACCTGAAACTATATATCTGCAGTTGGGATCCTATCTAGCTATTCAACATGGCTCTGGTAGACAATGCTACACATGTATTATCAACTTCTTTTTCGTGGGACATGTCACATGCGTCCAAATAATTCCACGATCAACATGTAGCTGCACTGTGTTTCTATTTCTTGACATATAATGTGATGCTTAGTCTCTTCCATTAGATAGGTCTTTTGGTTGCATTGGTTAGAGCATGCACTTCTACATGGTATCGGGGCCAAGAGGTCTTGAGTTCAAGACCCGGCTAATGCAATTAAATTGCAGCCCACTTTCGGTCCACGTGTAGGCCTGGAGAAGCCACGGTGAGAGGGGGCGTCGACGTATAATGTGTTGCCTAGTCTCTTCCATCAGATCGGTATTTTGGTTGCATTGGCTAGAGCATGCACTTCTACACTATTGTCCGACCAAGGCAATTATCATCTCGTGGGGTTATGCTCTCATACTAGATGTCCTTTTTTCCTCTAGAGACTGTTGTGGGCCCCTAATTAATTGGAGTTTGTGCACCCTCGGATAATTGGACTTGATCAACACGCCTATTATCTTCCCTATATGGCTTTATTTAACGAGAGAGGGATTGCAGCACCCAAGGTCCACTGCTCTCTATATTCAAAATTTTCGAAATTCATGTTTCGAAAGTTTCAAAAAAATGATATTTTTTCCTGGGGATACATAATACACATTCCGAATACCTGTGGGAGGTTTTGGTAGAAATCTCGCTTTGTTTTTCGCTATAGAAAGAAAATAAATTTCTGACACTGTATAAGAGAAAAGGGGTGCCATTTTTCTCTTCAGAAATTTCTCTTTTTTGTATTTCTCAAAATACAAAGTATTTCATTTTCAAATATATTTTTTACCGGGCCTTAGGAATGTGTGTATGTATTCACATATTTGATTTAAGATTTTTTTAGCAACCGAAGTATGTTTTTCAGAATTTTTAAATATCAAGAGAAATGGAGCCCCGTAGCTGCAAGCACTTTTCGCTGATTTATCACCCAAAATGACTTATCCCTACAAGGAACAAAATAAACAAAGAGATTTGTTACCTTTCCCATTTATTATTCATTAGTAATGATCATATCAAAGTGATTTTCTCATAATTCCTGAGATAATCCAGTTTAAGCACAGATAAAATGAGCGGAAAAAATACAATCGTCAGCACCTGAGTGCCTTTCCATAAGCAATGCATGGTCGGGAAATGAAACTTCCCACCAATCTTCTAAATCACCTCTTCTTCAATAAGGCATTTAGCATCTACAACCTCTTTGTGTCCATCAATAAACACTGCTCGCATCGCCTCGTGGTGGAGGACTAGTACACTGACGCTTCGATTTCAGAAATAATCTCAAAATTTCTCAAAATTTCTCACCTTCCATTGCAATGGAGGAGATACTGCTTTTTTTAGTTTTTCAACAATGTTTGATTTTGTTGACTCAAAATGAAGAATCAAGTGAATACAAACACAATGAACACACACCCACCCTCTATATAGTTAGGATGCACACAACCAACATTAATGAACACACACAAAAGACACGTAGGCAAAGAGCAATGTCGTATAAGACCAAATGTAGGCCTAAGAGAGACAAAAAAAATAAAGCCATCAAATTAACAATCGATAAACTACAGTAACGACCATATCTTTACCAAACATTGCTTGACACCATAAGGACCAGGATGTTCTTCAATAGCAATTCATTCGGAAGGGAATGACACTCTAAACACGTCATCAGTAGATCCTACTACCAGAAGCCAGATTCTAGGTTTTTAGCCTAAAGAACAAATCTGAGCAAGGCATTCAACAAGTTAACCACGGAAAAAACATCACCATTGCCAGGTACTACTCACTCGGGTCGGACCTAAGGTTTCCGTCATAGAGCTCGAGTTCAGGTGCTTAAGAAGCACCACCAAAACAAAGTCAATTATGTGTTCTCACCACTAGTTTTCCGCGATCCTAGCAGCTACATCCCCTGGGCTAAAAAACACACCGTCGGCGCTGCATAACCATACCCTTAGCGTCAAGTCGCTATTCATAGATTGCATCACAACGTTGAAGGTAAACTAGCTGGATTGGTAGCCGTTTGCCACCCTGCAAGGGAACCCCATCGAAAAAGCCATCACCCTCTTGCCGTTTGCCACCCTGCCTTCCTGTCTAGGAGCCGTCGTGTCACCATGATCTACGACTTTGCCGCCTGGAGACACCGCCTCAATGCAAAACACCTCGCCACACACATGTGACGGGCTGGCAGGGAAGTGCCTGACGCAGCCTTCCTCGGGGTCGGTCCGGCCTTCTCCGAAGGCACCTCCGACGATGACGAGACAAAAAGGAGGAGCTAGTAGTGGCAGCTATGGTTCTACCCCGAGCCGCCAGGGAGACGCCGCGGGGTCGCATATCCGACTGTTGGAGCTAGCTGAGCATCTGCGTCTACGGTGGCGCGATGCCTGTCACATGAAGGTCATCATCAGCAGTTCAGCACCTACCCATCCCGGTGGCATTGCCGATGCCAAGTGCCGGCACCGCGTGATGCTGCATGTGCGGCCATGGGTGTGAGTCTTGTTTTTAGCTCTTGGCTCCCGAAGCTCCCACGTATCCATGTTTTGAAAGCCAGTTTTTTCGGTGCCTGTGACCGTAGCACGGGAGCCAGCTCAGTGATTATGTTTGTTATCACCATCATGCGCTTGAGACTTTCCAAGATCTTGTGGGCATCTCGTATCATACTTGCCCATCATGTATTCATGCCCAGCATAGAACAAACGACAACATACAATAATAATACACGTAGTAAGCGCACATGCAATATATGATGATGAGACGTTGAGATGTCAGTGTACCTGTAATGGTGGGCATGTGTTGTGCTGTATTCTAACGCGTGTACTCCCTCCGTTCTCAAATATTTGTCTTTCTAGACATTTGAAATGAATTACAACAAACGGATGTATGTAGACATATTTTAGAGTGTAGATTCACTCATTTTGCTTCGTATGTACTCCCTCCGTCCCATAATGTAAGACGTTTTTTGACACTATACTAGAGTCAAAAAACGTCTTACGAGTGTCAAAAAACGTCTTACATTATGGGAGGGAGGGAGTAGTCACTTGTTGAAATCTGTAGAAAGACAAATATTTGGGAACGGAGGGAGTATATAGAAAAAACTCTCTTTCAACTTTTCAAGCCATTTCTATGAGACCATGACACCCGCGGAGCCAGCTGATCACCAGTAATTACATTACCATCATGCATTTTGGGTACATTAAGCTTGTGGACATCTGGCGTCCTACTTGTCGGTTTTATGTCCATGGGTAGCATAAGACAACACATCATCATCAACATTCATTATCATGGAAGAATATAACACACCTGAATACATGCATGCCGAATTAAGGCGATTACCATCATCATGGAAGTAATATGAGCATGTCTAGCTGCGATATTAAAGCGGTCAAAATTAAATGTCATGAGCATGACATTGGATACTTTTAAGCTTCAAGTTGCGGACATGCGGATCTGACACTGCACTAAATTATCGGCAACAACAAACATAAAACCATTCGTGCGTGTGTGAGAGATTATGAATCAGCTGCCGGTGACACATGCATTTCAATGTCAATGGAGTATATGGAATGTGTTTTTTAAGATGTATATGCAATATGTTTAGTGACACCACATGGATGCGGAGACTAGTCATATTTAAGCAGCAGGAGCGCCCTGTTTCAGGTACCTCTCCATCGACATTGCTTGCCACAGTAACTACATCTTATCTCTGCCCAAGAAAAAGAGAAGACATCTAACAAAAAGGCAAAAGAGAAGAGAAGCCATGCAAGGTCCTAGCACCAGAATCAAGTCCTTCAAGCATGAGTTCCTCAAGAACCTCCTCCTAAGCCTCCAGCTCCACGCACGCACGAGCACAACCTTAGGCGGCGCCACGAGCCTCCATGAGAGGAAGCGCGCCGTCAAGTCCTCCGTGGACGTCGCCATGGCAGCTAATTACGGAGGCGGAGCGAGGTGGCCCAAGGCCACCATGGCTCCGGCGTCCAGTGCGTGCAAGGTGCAGAAGTGCAGGCGGATCGTGAGGAGGTGCTGCCGCGGGAAGAGGAGCTCGGGGAGATCAGGCTGGGCTGGTGGTGCCTAGTGCCGACGCTGCCGCCTGCCGGTAGGCTGGTGAGGAGCAGGACCATGGCGCTGATGGAGGTGATACCGGGAGGCCAAGGACAGCGCCGTGGACGAGGCCACCATACTACGCGAGGCCGTAGAATACGCCGTGCACCTGCGCGCTCCGGTTGACATGCTCCGCCGGCTCTCGGAAGCCGTCCAATCATCTAACTCCAGTGATTCTGACGGTGCACTTAGAAAGGAGGCATGATTAAGTACCAGGTGGTGGCTTTGCCAGTGCTTTGGCGGACAGAAAGACATGGTCTCCATTATGGTAACGGAGACAGGGATACAGCCAGCTAGGCACTACATACATATTGCCAGGATTTTATCTTGTTCGTGCGGGAGGTCCAATCGGTGTGTAGTGCTTGGGAGCAACTATAGCTTGTTGAGTGCAGAGACTACACTCTTTGTTTATCGGCAAATTTTAGCATGGTCCCTCTTACCCCCTCTTTTCACATGAGAGGTAAGAAGGTAAGAGTTAATCCGACCACTAATTAATGTGATCAACGGCTCAGATCTACTATATACTCTTACCTCTCATGTGAAAAGAGGGGGTAAGAGGGACCATGCTAAAACTGCTCTTGTTTATCAGCAGAGAGCAAAGGGTGCCCGGAATTATGTACAGCAGCAAAATTAACTTTGTGGTGTCCAACAAGTGGTATTTGAGTGTGCGAAAAGTTGCTTATTTGGATCATGCGTGCATGTGTAGTTCGAATTCAAGTTATGTTGTTGCATTTGGTCAGAAAATCTGCAGAACCTGAAACTACTTGCAGTGGTCACTTGTTCAAAGGAAAAGCTGGCAAGTGCTCGGAAATAAGCTGCCAGTCAAAATATAAGACAACTGGGTCACTGTCTGTTCACAATGGAAACGAATGGTGAAATTTCTGAAATCCAAACGTACATAAACAGCTGGGAAATTAAGTCTAACAAAATTCACAGCTGTAAGAATACTGTACACATATAACCCAATCACATGCATCCAGTTGTAGTTCAAAATTTGAACCGCAAAAATGTCTTACATTAGTGTACAGAGGCACTACTTTTTTCCATCAACATCCGCACCAGGTAACTTAACTACTTACTACTACGTACGCTAACACAATACATCAGAACTTAAAAAAGCAACATTTCGTCTTTGGACCAACAAAAATATATATTTTCTTCAACTGATAGTGCTACATAATATGTTCAGTTGTTCATGCATAAGTTCTATCATCAACATGGCATTGCATTGTATAACTTGTTTAGTACCTGAAAAAGATCACCGGAAGAAATGGCAACGTGCTTTAATCCAAATTTGATTAATTCAGTAACTATCAACAGTTGTGAGCCAGAATCCTTCAGGAAATAGTTTTTCAACCATAAACATGCAAAAATCTAACAGCCTATAAGAAGGGCCACATGTTCCATGTACAAAAAAATTGGGCAGAGAGCTCACCTTCGGTTTACTGGCATTCTAGTAGACCAAGACGTACCAGAAACTTGAGCCATTAACAATTTGGAGGCACATACACATGGGTGATAGGTGAAAAGAGGAGCAAAATGTTTAAAAATCTCAATCATGGGCCCCCCTATGTAGGCCAATGGCCCAAGGCACACATTCATAAGCCACCTTTGATGCAGTGAGACAGAATTACCATAGACGCAGATCAAACCAAGCACCTATGGCCGATAAAATGAGTGCAGCTTCTGCGTTTGTACATTCTGGAGGATCCACTAACATTGTCTATGAACTCTGGGGTTCCTAGTTGCAAGAATCCATGGAGGTTCAACAATGCATTTTCAGATAGAAACTACAAGAACAGGTATTTAATAATCAATGGACTGAAAAGAACACTGGAAACTTCTGAACATATCATGATAACAAGAGCCTCCATATGTTGATATATCTGAGGTCAACATAGAAAGCATATACCAACTATCGACGGTTCAAACATCATTGGAGCTATAGGGACAGGGATAGTGTTGCTTGACACAGAACAATGAGCCAACCATTAACACTGAACACCAGCCTACTTACCTAAGCCTCGCCTGGCACCTCACTTCCAGGCTGGGTACGAGTTGTCCTGCCTGTTGTTACTTGTTCCTGAAAGTGCAGCACCCAACAAAGTAGACGATGATGAGAAATACGATGTAGACGCCGGCGATCTTCTTCCAGTAATTCTTCAGGTTTGCGAGCACGCCAGCCTTGCATGACTGGCAGTCGTAGCACAGGGCCCTCTGATCATTCAACCACGTGTTGCTTTCAGGGTCATTTGTAGAGTTGAGGCCAAGAGGTTTGATCGAGACGGTCTGACTCCGGTAACGGAAGTTGCACCCAGTTGGGGGCTTGTAGCATCCAGACAGAACACAAGATAGGTGTATGTGTGTTGCAAAAAATGCAACTTACTTAGTAATTCAGCATAGCATTGACGAACACACAAGTCCAAGCTAAATGTCAAGAAGTCACACTGACGATGTAGGCAAGGCTGGGGGACCAAACGCGATAGACTAACCTCAACAGCTAGAATGACTGGCAGGAAATTTGCCATTGACACCGGCACAGATAATACCCTCAGGATAGGGAGACTAGATGGGACCTTCTTCGTTGGGTCACCGTCGCTGCCACCACCTATACAGTTTCACCGAATTAATGATACAGTTAATTCGGTGAACTCTCTTTTAGTTTAT
The DNA here is from genome assembly GCA_902687465.1 of Secale cereale. Classification (NCBI taxonomy): domain Eukaryota; kingdom Viridiplantae; phylum Streptophyta; class Magnoliopsida; order Poales; family Poaceae; genus Secale; species Secale cereale. Next base: position 807,072,709 of record LR738714.1, read on the forward strand.
GTAGCACGTCTACTATATCGTCATCATTGTACGAAACATCTTCAGACAATCATTATAGTGGACTCTGATTATAACACATGATACTCTTTAGATGTTGATATTGTGTCACTACATATTTCAACCATTCATCTTCCCAATGAAATGGATTCTACAGAGAACAAGAGGTAGTATGTTGGCTTCGAAAGATCCCGGCACAAAGTAATGTAGCTAAATGAATTTAATTTCTCGTGTATTCCACTTTTAATTTGATTATCTAGCCAAGTACAGCAATCTCACCTTGTTGGAGTGGATGTACAAAATCACAACAAGACTCATACAGTTCATTTTAAGAAACTTTATAGCAAGTCAAGTCAATAAGTCATCTTTAGTTGTACACCTACACTCCATCCACCAGTTACCGCATTTATTTCTTCCTACCTCTCGTATAGTGTGTGTGCATATATATATTGCTCCCATCCGATGTGGTCTATACAAGTAGGTAGGCTCCATGAAAGGTGCAACAGATGACCCCCCCCCCCCTCCCTCATTTCTATCTTGTTGAAGCTGTGTTCCAAGGAAATACGAAACACACGTTGTACCTCGTGCACATTAGATTTGGAAGGCATTAGGAAAAGAACAACTTGTCAATACTTGATTCATGGTGATGCACCTAGTCTGCAACATTAGTCCTCAATGAAAGCTTGATCCTAAATATGGTGGGGCTAATAGTCCCAGACGGAGGGAGTAATTCACTTACTCAATTGGCACACCATGATTCTTTCTCAACCCAACTCACCGTGCACTTGAGAAAAGGAGGCATGGTTACCAGGTGGAGGTTACTTCGAGAAAACTAAGACATGGTCTCGATGATGATCAGGGAAATAGCGAGATTCAACCTTGCCATCTGCCATGCGGCGAAAAATATATATCAAGATTCTCTCTTGTTCTTTGTGGAGGTCCGATCAGTGCACAATGCTACCGAGGTAGCTACATGCTTTCTAGAGCAGCTGAAACTCGAGTACAATGTTAATATGTTCTCCCAAAAACATGCAATTTTTATGTCTATAATAAGGGCCACATGTAGTACTACCTAAAGAAATTTTGGGCAGAGACCTCACCTTGGGTTGACTGCCATGTTAGTAGACCAAGACGTACTAGAAACTTGAGCCATTGAAAACTTTGATGTGCATGTGTCACATGGTTGATAGATTAAAAAAGGAGCAAGATAAAAACTTTGAGGCAGTGAGACAAAGTTACCATGGGTGCAGATCAAATCAAGCACCAATGGCCAGTAAAATGAGTGCAGCTTCTCTGTTTGTACACTCTAGAGAATCCAGTAAGATTCCATGGTGATTTCACAATGCATTATATATGATATATTTGAGGTCGGCATAGCAAATATAGCAAGCATGCACCATTACCAACTATCGACAGTTCAAACATGATCGGTGCTATAGCATAGACGATAGTGTTGCTTGACACACGACCATGAGCCAACTGTTAACACTGGACACCGGCCTAATTACCTAAGCCTCTCCAGGCATCTCACTCACTTCCAGGCTGGGTATGAGTTGTCTTGCCTGTTGATCCTGAAAGCGCAGCACCCAACAGAGTAGACGATGATGAGGAAGATGAGGAATACACACCACACGGCAGCCCCTGGTATCACAACCGCCATCTATACCTACGGCATTGTCGTCGGCATACTTGCTGACCAGAACAAAAAAAAAGATTATCCAAAAAGGCTAGCTATTTACATATTCTTATACAGACATGATTCAACAACCATGGATTTGCAAACACAGCCCATATAATATATTTTATGTACATAACATTTCCATTCTAAGAGTCCACAACAACATTAGAGGAGGCCGAGGAGCTGTGGTGGGGGAGACGAGGCTGTAACGATGGAGGTGGCATATAGTCAGTATAACAAACTGAAGATCCTACACATGAGGATGAATATGTAATCTATATATTCAATTTACCGAAAGAAAATCGCCTAGAAAAGGGGCATCTAACTAAAAAGGCAGAAAATTATTGCTTTTGCTGAAGATAACTTGTCATGTTGGTGCTTGAACCAAACAATGCTACTAATACATACAGTACAGAGATGCTCCAATTTCGGTTGTATCTATCAAGCATAAATTGTTGTTCAAGGCAAGCTCCAAAGAGAGAAATTTGTCTTAGATTGTGACTGATGATACTTACTCATAAATTTTCAGTCAAAGTAAAACCAAAAAACCGACGCATATAAACTGAATCAAAGTGTGGTGCTGATTCATATGTATATACAGAAGATGCAAGTGTCATCGAGTTGGTTTTAGTCAAAGTAAAAACAAATGGACACATACAAAACTGAACCGAGGGTGGTGCTGATTCATGTGCATGTACAGATTGAGGTGCCATCCAATTGGTTTCAGTCAAAGTTCAACCAAAAAATTGACACATACAAACTGAAGAAAAGTGTGGTGCTAATTCATATGTATGTATTGTACGTACATGAGATGCAAGTGCCACCAAGATAGATAGTTTCAGTCAAAGTAAAAAATAAAATGGACACATACGAACTGAAGCAAACCAAAGGAGGGACATTTATTGCATCCATAGGGTTTCAATGCGGCAAGTTTTAGATCTGCATGGTGATCACCTGAAATGATGTCTAGAAGTGGTTTGTAAAATCATATATGATGTCTTTCCAGTATGTGTAGGCCTAGTGCAACCAAAGGAGGGACATCCCCCACCACCGAAGGGCGAATGTACCTCAGCAGCATGCCGGACCTAGCCGTTAAACTCCACGGAAATCATACGATGCCGGGAAATCTCGGGCCTGGCACGGTGTTGTCACATGGCCCTTGTAGGTTGTGGTAAAAGTTTGAGCGCATTTCGTAGGATCCTGAGCGGAGCCTGCTTGTAAACTGCAACATCTCTGATGTAGTATCTAGCTATCGAGAGAGAACATGTCCGGTTTTGTGAAGGAAGTGTGCTGCAAGTTGCTGCGTTGGCTATTTCAACCCTCCATCACACTTGTATGCATATATTAAGACACAATGTAAGTTTTAGTGGCATTACTACCCCTGAAGGCCCCCGACCGGCCTAACACTAGCTTGTTGACCCTGAGATCTAGGCCTTTGACTTTCACCAGACGGCCTTTGCCCAACGGATTTTTTCACCTGGTTGTGATAGGTCAGCCCATAGAAACATTTCAGAAAAAGGTTTGAGCCCAACCAACCAAAAGATTCCCTCCGGGTCGACTCGACTGGGTCGTTTTCCCCCTCCAAGTGCCGGCGGCAGCACCGTCCGTGAAGGGGGTCACACTCCGAAGCTGCGTGACAGATGTTCACACCTGCCACCACACTTCCAGACATGTAACAAGACCCTAGGCGATGCTTTTGGTGGCATTGCCCCCTAAGGCCCCCGGCCGCCCTGACCCTAGCCCCGTTGACCCGAAGATCTACCCCTTTGACTTTCACCGGCCGGCCTATGACCAATGGGCTTTTTCACCTTGTTGTGATGGGTTAGCCCATATGACCATGTCAGAACAAGGTCTGGGCCCAACCAACCACTAGATCCCCTCCTGGTCGACCCGACGTTGCCCCCCCCCCCTCCAAGTGCCGGAGGTAGAGCCATCCGTGAAGTGGGTCACCCTCTGGAGCCACGTGCTCGGTGTTTACACCTTCCATCATAATCCTAGAAATAATTTGATGGATGTAGATATAAATTTTGTCTCTTTGGCCAAGGAATGAAAATTAAACAAAAAAGTCAAAATAAAAGCGCGTTTTTTGTAAATCTGAAGCAAACATGATTTTGGTTTGTTCAAATTTAAAACATAGTATAGCAACAAAATCGTTTCAAGATTTTGATAAAACCATATAAATTTGTCAAAATCGATCCACGTGTCAATTACTTAAGATTTTAACAAAGTATAAGGACCTATATGCAAAAGTACATGTGGTCACATTTTCAAACATACTCAAAAACAAAAATAAACCGGATATTCATAATCTATGGAAAATTCTACCCCAAATCGATGTATAATTTGTGTATGTTTAATTTTAGATAAGTTAGATTTAAATTAATCAAATTTTAACTTAAAAAGGTAAAATAAAAATAAAAATATAAAACAGACGATATCTATGCCTACGGCCATACGTCATGGCTGTATGCATAGTTATCGGCCAGGGGCGCCACGTGGCGGGCCTATGCCGACGGACGCCGTCAGGGCCGCCGGCATAGATTTGACGGCTCCAGCCCGTCGTCTATCCCCGGGGCACTAGGGCCACCTCTATGCTAGCGGCCTAACTACGCATACGGCTGTCGTAGGCATAGAATGATATATGCTGACGGCCTTACTATGCCTGCGGTTGCCATAGGCATAGATGGAGCTATGCTGACGGCCTCCGACGGCTTTTCTATGCCGACGGTATTCACCAGGCCGTCGGCATAGCTCCATCTATGTCTACGACAGCCGTCGGCATAGATAAGGCCGTAGGCATATAAGGTTATTCTTGTAGTGCGCGCAGGGCTACTACGATCAAAGAACCGTGGTATGGGACGCAGTGCAAAACTGTGATGGTGGGATCGCAAAAGACACAAGTACATTTCATGGTTGCAAGGTTTCCAAGGTCCGCTGGAGTGCCGATGCAGTAGTGGTTTAGCTTGGTTTCCATGACCTTGGAAACCACCACGTAGTACGTCCTAGCTCGGTCTGCAATTTGTCCATGGAAATGTTACGTACTCCTGCCTCAGCATGCATGCAATTCTCCGTCAAGCTCTGACTAATGCAGGTCTCTTCAATCTTCATTCCACGTAAATGAGTTGAACCCAAGTCACCGTACCGTATGTAGATCCATGGTGGCGGACCAGGTTTCTTCCTCCGCAGCAATAGATTAAGTATTGCAGTGAACTTCACCAACACGCTGCAATATCGTATCATTCGCTACACGATGGATCTGCGGCGGCGCAGAGCCCGTCACCTGCAAGTCGTTAACACATACCCGCCATCCCCTTCGCAGCTGCTGAGGCCGCATTTGTGCGGCCATGTGCGCCTTGTCTCCAAATTAATTTACAAAGCCATTTTTGCCGGTGACCATGGTACGAGAGCCAGCCAGCTCAGTAAGATTATGTTGTCATCATCATACGCTTGAGACTTTGAGAGACCTTAATTAATTATAAGCTGGCTTGTGGACATGCAAGATCATACTTGTCCACCTTGTATCCATACTATGCCCAACATACGACAAGACACAATCATAATACGCAGTTATAATGCACATGCAATGATTGATACTTTTGATACGAGATCGACATGGTCTCCGCACTTGTTGCGCGTGTATCCAGCTAGGTAGTGTGCGCCAAGTAAATCAGCTCGATCCCTTTTGACTTTTCAAGCTATTTTTGTGCGATGATCACAGGGGAGCCACCTCAGTAATTTTGGTATCATCATGCCTTTGGGAGACCTGAAGCATGTGGACATCTCGCGGTGTTCTTGTGGGTTCTACGGCCGTTCCTAACATAAGACAAGACATCATTATTGTGAAGGAATATGTGCACGTTCTAGCTGACATATTAAGGCGATCACAATTATTAAATGTCGCGAGTATGAGGTCGTATACTTTTAAGCTTCAAGTCGAAGATTGAGCCTAGCTCAGATGGTTAAGATCGAACCAAGCCACAGGGTTCAAGTCTTAGACTTCACATTGGTGCTCGTAATTTTTGGATTTATTTCAGCCTTTCTGGCGATATTCATTCACTGGCAGTAGACCTTCCGAAGGTGCTCATAAGATAGGGTGTGCGTGCATACATTTGTGGGGGTGAGTGTATGCGTATATGTATTAGCATCTGCGTTTGTACTGTTTAATAAAATTCATGGACTTGTGCACCTTCGTACTGCACAAAACATTTTTTTAAAGGATCGGATTTATTACAAAAATTCACCAAAAGTACAACCCACCTGAAAGATAATAAAACTTACATCGAGTCCATGGTCCACCGAACAAGCATTGTTGCCGACACGTCGTTGTCTTCATTCGAATTTTAGAGCCGGCCTGACCTTATCGATGACAGTTGAGAAGTCGTCATGCACATACATTTAAGGACCAGCACCCCAAAGCCGTACATAGTTATCGTCGTTGAATTCTTGAATCGATCTGAGAAACTTTAAAACAAGTCTCGCCATTGCGTACGCATGATGAGAAAGCCAAATATCGCAGCCCCAAGGAGCTAGCATGAATGTACAATGGAGCTTTGTCTAATCCATCCCAAATTCCCAATGAATGAATTTAAGAAAGATTAAAACCCGAAAGATTGACTCAAAGAAGAAGTGCCGCCGTCCGTTCGAGTCCCTGCAGTGTACAAAACATTATTATCAACAGCAACAACAAAAATCATGCGTGAATGCCTGAGAGATTATGAACCAGCTATGGGTGACACATGGATGTTATATATACCCATATGGAATATGTTTAAGTAAGGCGCTTAGAGACGGTACCCTAAAAAGGGCTCTTAGAGCAACTCCAATGTGGTGATCCATTTCGTCCGTGCGTGTTCGTTTGGATCGAAGCGGAAATAAAAACGTCGGTCCAAGGCGCCGACCGAAACCCAAAACCAGTCCACTAGATGTTCACTTCTGGCCTAAATTTGGGCCTGGTTTGCGTCCATGTGGACAAGAAGCGGTGTGCCGCGTGTCCCCTCGGTGTTCACCGCGGCCCCACATTTCGGCCGGCCAACCACCGCCCACGGTCATAGTAAACACCCCCACCTACCTCGACCCCATTTGGCAGTGCCTGGAAGCGCCGCATGCCAGTCCTTTTTAATGCAGGTGTGTGACCGGGCCGGCCTCATCCACTTCCACCCCCGTCGACACCTTGTCACGCCTGCTTCCACTACTAGGAAAAGGGCTGCTAGTGGCGCACCTGTTCTCGCTACTAATCACTACAGGTGCGCCACTAGCACCACGCCATTATATTTTTTTACTATTAGTAACAATTTTTTTCTAAAAAAAATTTCAATTTTTTTGTTCTAAAATATGTTTTTTCGTTTTTTTTCTTAATTTCAGGTCACTATGGCTTAATCTCGGATCAATATGCTTAATCTCAAGTCAAATCGCACTCTGTGGTCAAACTTCCCGAAAGGTCACCCATCCTCACAATACTCCAGACCGAGCACGCTTAACTTCGCAGTTCTATCCAACCCCAGCAGTTCTATCCAACCCCAACACTAGCTCACTTCACAAGCACTTGTTGATATATCTATCATATCAATCCTATTAAACCTTCTTGATGTCTAGGACTTTGTTCATGTTCATGAGTATGATGAAATTTTAAAAAAATATTTCAAACTTCCCGGTCATATTACGTATCATATTTTGAAAAAAAAATCGGTTTTTTTGTTTTTTTGAAACCAATTTTTTTCTGTTACTAGTGGTGCACCTAGCAAACGGTGCGCCACTAGTAAGTTTGAATTTTTTGCCTCTAGATCTTAAAAGCCTCGTAACTTTTTTTCTGTTAGGTTTTTGGGGACTTTGAAATTGTTTAACGGGGTTCCCTTTGTTAAATTTGGATGCAACTTTTCGAGTAGATGATTTTTCATATAAAAAACTTTTTAATCCGAGTTCGTATGCAAAAGTTATGCCCATTTTACAAATTCCAGAGATATTTTGCAAATGAAGTCGAAATTCATATTTGTAAATTTTACCAATAAGTAGACCACATATCACATGAGAAACTTAAATTTTTTTTTGGCCATTTCCGTCATTTTCTTTCATTTTTTAAACTGAAAAGGCGGTCCACCGGGGGTGCATTCGGTGGAATATTTGGGCCAAGTTAGTAATGGCGCACCGTGTGTGTGGTGCGCCTAGTAGGCGCACCACACACACGGGGCGCGATTACTAGTTTTGAAAAAAAAAAGTGAAACAAAATTTGAAAAAAAATTACTAGTGGCGCACCGTGGATGTGGTGCGCCATTACTAGTTTTTGATTTGAAAAAAAAATAAAAAAATTTGATTTTTTTAAAAAAATTGAATAAAATTTACTAGTGGCGCACTATCCACTGGTGCGCCATTACTAGTTTTAAAAAAAATGAAAAAAAAATTGTTACTAATGGCACACCGTAGATGTGGCCCGCCATTAGTATTTGGACACTAATGGCGCACCAACACATGGTGCGCCATTAGTATATAGTAATGGCGCACCACATGTCTGGTGCGCCATTAGTGGCCATATCATCTATAACCCTTTTCCTATTAGTGTTCCTCACTGGTGACCAGAAACCCTTGCTAGCCAGCCAACCAGCCATGGGGTTTTTCTGCGGGAAGGGGAAGGGCAAATTCAGTGCTCGCGAGAGCTCTTCCTGCGCGCCTCCTCCACCGCCGGCGGCGGCTCAACGTGGCTCGCCACCGAGGGAGAGGGAGCGTTTGTACATACCAGTCCACCAAGCACGGTGTATAGCAAGTCAAGTCAATAACTCGTCTTTAGTTGTATACCTACACTCCATCCAGCATGTCAGTGAGTTGTTACCACATTTATTTCTTCCTACCTCTCCTCTAGTGTGTGTGCATATATATATATATATATATATATATATATATATATATATATATATATATATATTGCCCCCGTCCGATGTACGTTCTACACAAGTAGCTAGGCACCATGGAAAGTGCTATGGATGACCCCCCACCCCCACCCCTTATTTCTATCTTGTTGAAGTCATGTTCCATGGAAATACGAAACACACATCGTAGCACATGCGCGTTAGATTTGGAAGGCATTAGGAAAAGAAAAACTTGTATGCACTAGATTCATTGTGATGCACCTAGTCTGCAACATTGGTCTTCGGTGAAAGCATGATCCTAAATACGATGGGGCTAATAGTCCCAAACGGAGGGAGTAATTCTCTTGCTCCATTGGCATGCAGTAAATTTGGGATTAGCTAACTCACCATGTACTTCAGAAAAGGAGACATGGTTACAAGGTGGAAGTTCCTTTGAGAAAAGTAAGGAATGGTCTCGATGATGATCATGGAAACAGTCAGATTCAACCTTGCCATGTGCAAAGCGATGAAGAATATATATCAGGATTCTCTTTTGTTCTTCATGGAGGTCCCATCAGTGTACATTGCTAGCGAGGTAGCTACACGCTTTCTAGAGCAGCTAGGCATGGAGTACACTGATAATTTGTTCACCCCAAAACATGCAATTTTTAACCGTCTATAATATGAGGCTAAAGAAATCTTGGGCAGAGAGCTCACCTTGGGTTGACTACCATTTTAGTACACTAGTAGAAAAAGGGTCAAACGTGAAGCACATTAGTGTCGGTTTGAATATGAGCCGGCACTAATGTGTACACTAGTGCCGGTTCCAACGGCTAGCCAGGCCGCTCTCATTAGTACCGGTTCGTGCCACGAACCGGTACTAATGAGGGTGGTGGCAGGATGTTGTCAGTCTGGTGCCCCTCCAACACCTTTAGTACCGGTTCTTGGCACAAACCGGTGCTAAAGGTGGTCGTACATAAACCCTTCGTCCCCCCGAGCTCGCTCTGTTCTTCCCCTTTCCCCTCTCCCTCTATGTTCTTCCCCTCTTCCTCTCGAGCTCATCACACATTTTGCCCAAAATTTGTCAAGATTTGAAGGCCCCCATCCAATCAAATGATCACAAAGGTTAGCAACTTTGTCCTTTCATCTCTCATTGCTAGATTAGCTCTTGCAATGCTTTATATAGTGATTAATTTGTGAGTTTAGTAATTTGGGAGGAAATATATGTGCTAGTATTTGATTTATATGCAATTTGAGGTCCAAAATAACACTTAGTTTGCATATCTAGGAGAGGTTAAATTTAGTTGAAAGAGAAAACGAGTACTTGAAAGAAAAATTGAAAAGAATTGAGGACGAGAAGATGGAATTGGAGTTGCATCTTGCCGATGTCGTCGATGATCACAAGATCAAGATGGAGAAAATGCGCTTGAAGATTTGAAAGATTAGAAAATATGCCATCGATAGTGAGGCTTGGTATCATTATGCTGTTGGATCAATTGTTACCTTAGTTGCGATCTTCATCGCAATTGTTGTTGCATTTAAATGCTTTAGCTAGAGAGTTATTTGTTTGTTGCATTTAAGTGTTGTATGAACTTTATGTATGAACTTGTATTAAGTTGGTGTTTTTGGTGCTGTGTATTGAATATGAGCCGACAATGGATGTACGATGACCGATGCTCTCCCGAGTTCATTAATGGCGTGCAAACTTTTCTGCTTGCGGCCGAGGCAAACAAGCGGGTGGATGGTTTTATGCCTTGTCCATGTGTTGTTTGTAAGAATGGTCAAAATTACTCTAAGTCAAGAACCATTCACTTCCACTTGTTTAAGTCCGGTTTCGTGCCCCACTATAATGTTTGGACCAAGCACGGAGAAAGAGGGGTTATGATGGAAGACAATGAAGAAGAAGAGGACGACGACAGCTATCCTGGCCATGGGTTCCCTGAATACGATGATACAACAATGGGGGAAGAAGCTGAGCCGGTAATGCGGGAAGAAGCTGAGCCGCCAATGCGGGAAGAAGCTGAAGAAGAGGCATCAGATGAGCCCATTGATGATCTAGGTCGGGCCATTGCCGATGCAAAGAGAAACTACGCAAGTGATTTGGAGAAGAAGAAGTTGCAGCGCATGTTAGAGGATCACAAAAAATTGTTGTACCCGAATTGCGTAGGTGACAAGAAAAGGCTGGGCACCACACTGGAATTGCTGCAATGGAAGGCAGAGAATGGTGTATCTGACAAGGGATTTGGAAAGTTGCTGGTAATGATAAAGGATATGCTTCCAAAGGACAACGAATTGCCCGAGAGTACGTACGAAGTAAAGAAGGCTGTCTGCCCTCTAGGGTTAGAGGTGCAGAAGATACATGCATGCCCTAATGATTGCATCCTCTACCGCGGTGAGTACGAGGATTTGAACGCTTGCCCGGTATGCGGTGCATTGCGCTATAAGATCAGCCACGATGACCCTGGTGATGTTGAGGGCGAGCGCCCCAGGAAGAAGATTCCTGCCAAGGTGATGTGGTATGCTCCTATAATACCACGGTTGAAACGTTTGTTCCAAAACAAAGAGCATGCCAAGGCGATGCGATGGCACAGAGAAGACCGTAAGAAAGACGGAAAGTTGAGAGTACCCGCTGACGGGTCGCAGTGGAGAAAAATCGAAAGAAAGTACGGGAAGGAGTTTGCAGATGACGCAAGGAGCGTATGGTTTGGTCTAAGCGCAGATGGCATTAATCCTTTTGGGGAGCAGAGCAGCAACCATAGCACCTGGCTTGTGACTCTATGTTTGTATAACCTTCCTCCTTGGTTGTGCATGAAGCGGAAGTTCATTATGATGCCAGTGCTCATCCAAGGCCCTAAGCAACCCAGCAACGACATTGATGTGTACCTAAGGCCATTAGTTGAAGAACTTTTACAGCTGTCGAATGGAAACGGTGTACGTGCGTGGGATGAGCACAGACGGGAGGAATTTGACCTAAAGGCGTTGCTGTTCGTGACCATCAATGATTGGCCTGCTCTCAGTAACCTTTCAGGACAGACAAACAAGGGATACCGCGCATGCACACACTGTTTGGACGATACCGACAGTATATATTTGGCTAATTGTAAGAAGAATGTGTACCTGGGACATCGTCGATTTCTTCCGAGCAGGCATCCCGTAAGAAAGAAAGGCAAGCATTTCAAAGGTGAGGCGGATCACCGGACGAAGCGTCGCCACCCTATTTGTGCTGATGTACATGATATGGTCAAGGATTTGAAGGTGGTCTTTGGAAAGGGTCCTAGTGGACAACCTGTTCCGAATGACGCTGACGGACGCGCACCCATGTGGGAGAAGAAATCTATATTTTGGGACCTGCCCTATTGGAAAGACCTAGAGATCCGCTCCGCAATCAACGTGATGCACGTGACGAAGAATCTTTGTGTGACCCTGCTTGGCTTCTTGGGCGTGTATGGGAAGACAAAAGATACAACTGAGGCACGGGAGGACCAGCAACGTATGCATGGAAAAGACGACATACATCAGGGTCATGCAAGCTACGCTCTTACCAAAGAAGAGAAGGAAATCTTCTTTGAATGCCTACTCAGTATTAAGGTACCGTCTGGCTTCTCGTCAAATATAAAGGGAATAATAAACATGGCAGAGAAAAAGTTCCAGAACCTAAAGTCTCATGACTGCCACGTGATTATGACGCAACTGCTTCCGGTTGCATTGAGGGGGCTTCTACCGGAAAACGTTCGATTAGCCATTGTGAAGCTATGTGCATTTCTCAATGCAATCTCTCAGAAGGTAATCGATCCAGAAATCATACCAAGGTTAGAGAATGATTTGGTGCAATGTCTTGTCAGTTTCGAGTTGGTGTTCCCACCATCCTTCTTCAACATCATGACGCACGTCCTAGTTCACCTATGCGAAGAGATTAACGTTTTGGGTCCTGTATTTCTACACAATATATTCCCCTTTGAGAGGTTCATGGGAGTCTTAAAGAAATATGTTCATAACCGTGCTAGGCCAGAAGGAAGCATCTCCAAGAGCCATGAGAATGAGGAGGTCATTGAGTTTTGTATTGACTTTATTCCTGAACTTAAGCCGATTGGTGTTCCTGAATAGCGGCATAAGGGCAGATTGGATGGAAAAGGCACACTACGAGGGAAACAAATAATATGTATGGACGGACATTCTCTCACTGAAGCACACTACACAGTTCTACAGAATTCCGCCTTGGTGGCTCCGTATATGGATGAACACAAGAATTTGCTACGCTACAAACACCCGGAGTGGTCTGATGACTGGATTACACGTGAACAAACCAGGAGTTTCGCCAGCTGGTTGCAGAAACGTACCATGCATGACACCTCTATTGAAGATGACCTGTACTTGCTGTCCTAGTTACCATCTTCGAATATAATGACTTTCAAAGGGTACGAGATAAATGGTAATACATTTTACACGATCTCCCAAGATAAGAAGAGCACCAACCAAAACAGTGGTGTCCGCTTTGATGCAGAAACCGAGACGGGATAGGAAACATATTATGGTTATATACATGACATATGGGAACTTGACTATCGACGTGGTTTGAAGGTTCCTTTGTTTCGGTGCAAATGGGTCAATATGACACAAGGCGGGGTAACGGAAGACCGACAGTACGGAATGACAACAGTGGATCTCAACAATCTTGCGTATGCAGACGAACCATTCGTCCTAGCCAATGATGTGGCACATATTTTCTATGTGAAGGACATGTCTACCAAGCCAGGAAAAATAAAAGATAAGGAAGCAAATGCATCGTACGATGAGCCAAAGCGGCACATAGTTCTTTCTGGGAAGAGAAACATCGTGGGAGTGGATGACAAGACAGACAAATCAGAAGATTATGAAAAGTTTGATGAAATTGCTCCATTCACAGTGAATATTGACCCGAGCATCCCGTTAAATGATGAAGATTTTCCATGGTTACGGCGCAAAGGGACACACACGAAGAAAAAGTTTCACACCCAAAGATATGGGATGTGATCGGCTTCACTATCATCACTTTCTTGTGTGTTTCACACCCAGAAGGGAATCTCTGTAATAGTTAGGGTAGTTATGTGTTTTGGCATTTGAAACGCGAATAAATTTTATGTGCAAACAAATTCTTTCATGCATTTACTGATTTTTTCAGCTAAATTGAAAAACACTTCAAATGAACTCCGAAAAGGTTGAAAGTTGGCATGGTATCATAATTTCACTGTAACAGACGAAAACTCATCTGTTACAAAGTGTAGGATCGAAAGTATGTCTAGAGGGGGGGGTGATTAGACTACTTGTAAATATAAAAATTCTGCCTTTTGACAAAGAACAGTTTTTGGTAGTTTCACAATTATGATCAAGTCAAGAATCACCCTACACATGCAATTCTAGAGTATAAGCAGCGGAAAGTAAATTGCACATGTAGTAAAGAGAGGTGGAGAAGAGCAAACGCAATTTTGGAGACGCGGTGATTTTTCCCGTGGTTTCGATAGGTGGTGCTATCGTACATCCACGTTGATGGAGACTTCAACCCACGGAGGGTAACGGCTGCGCGAGTCCACGGAGGGCTCCACCCACGAAGGGTCCACGAAGAAGCAACCTTGTCTATTTCATCATGGCCTACGCCCACGGAGGGCTAGCCTTACTCGGGGTAGATCTTCACGAAGTAGGCGATCTCCTTGCCCTTACAAACTTCTTGGTTCAACTCCACATCTCGATGACGGAGGCTCCCAAGCGACACCTTACCAATCTAGGAGGCACCACCCTCCAAAAGGTAATAGATGTTGTAGATGATGATGAACTCCTTGCTCTTGTGCTTCAAATGATAATCTCCCCAACACTCAACTCTCCTCACTGATTTGGCTGTGGTGGAAGAAAGGATTGAGTGGAAAGCAACTTGGGAAGGTTAGAAATCAAGTTTCATATGGTGGGAGTGGAGCAACTTGATCTCAACACAAGGATAGGTAGTTCTCTTCTCAGAAAGTGTAAGGTAGGAGTGGTAGTTCTTTCTGATGGCTCTCTCTACGAATGAAGAGGGGGTGGAGGGGTATATATAGCCTCCACACAAAATCCAACCGTTACACACATAATTGAGCAATCTCGGTGAGACCGAAGTGGACAAATCGGTCAGACCGAAAGTTCAAATAATGTGAACGTTGTGGTTTTCGGTGGGACCGAAAATACCATCTCGGTTATTCCGATTTGAGCAAAGACAGGAACTTGCCAATTTCGGTAAGACCGATTTTATCATCTCGGTGACACCGATTTGATGACAAACGGTTACAGAAGCTTGGCAGCCCATGTTTCGGTGAAACCGATTGCAAACTCGGAATATCCGATTTTTCTAGGGTTTGGCTTATGGCTGAGGTGGTTCATCTCGGTGTGACTGAGTTTGGATAATCGGTTGGTCCGAGATTACTTATGAGTGTGTATTGTAGTGAAGGTTGCTGATAGTTGAAGGAGATATATCACTAAGCACTTGAGCAACCAGATCATCAACACAACCTCATCCCCTTTTAATAGTATTGGCTTTTCCTATGGACTCAATGTGATCTTGGATCACTAAACCAAAAATGGAGTCTTGAGCTTTTGCCAATGCTTGCCTTAGCATTTTGAGGGGTCCACTTCTTCAGTCATTGCCATACCCATATAACTGAACTTCTCTGAAATGATTCTCAAGTAACTATTAGTTCAATGATATATATGTTGTTATTAATTGCCAAAACCACCCGGGGATTAGTTGCACTTTCACAAAGGTATTCCATTTTTTAAATAACCTAAGCATTACCAAATTGAATATAATGATAAAACCCACTAATATTAAACATAATAAAAAAATAATCACTGAAAAATGAATTTTTAAAGTTAAGTTATTCACAAACTAGTGATTCACACAAATTTCAAATAATTCAAAATTTAAACTATTCAAATTTGAAAACTACCGGCACTAACAAAAAGTTAATATTTTTTGTACGTAAAGCAAAAATATTCACAAAGAAATTCTAAATACAGGAAAAACAACTAAAAAATAAATAAAACAAAATTAATAATGCAGAAAAGAAAAAAAGAAAAAAAAAGCCCGCCTACTGGGCCACAGGGGCCTGCATACGACTAGAAACCCAACCTGTTGTTGGGTCAGGATGCAAGTCCGCAAGCCCAATAGGCCCCACATGGCAGAGTAGCAGAGGTAGGCCCAGAAGGCCTGCATTTGAGAGGAGCTCAATGCAGTGCCCGCGTCGGGGCTTATAAACTGGTCCTGGCGCTCTTCGACTAGCAAGGTGGGACTAAACACTTGCGCCCGTCGCCTGCGAGCGCACCCCCCATTAGTATCGGGTCGTGGCACCAACCGGTACTAAAGGGAGGGGGGGTCTTTAGTACCGGTTGGAGCCACCACCCGGTACTAAAGGGGTCTGTTTCCCGCCGCTTCACCTGGCGAAAATTGGCCTTTAGTACCGGCTGGAGCCACCAACCGGTACTAAAGGCCCCTCCTATATATATGGCACTTACAAAAAATTCAGTTCCATCGACCATCAGTTCTTCTTCTCAACAGTCGCGCGACATCGCCGTTGCCGCCGCGCCGTCGCCCATCGCGCGCCGCCCTCGCCGCCCCCGCCGCGCACCGTTGCCCCCGCTGCCCGTCGTCGCCGTCTCACGCCGCCGCCCCCGTCATCGCTGTCCCGTTCGTCGCCGTCATCGCTGTCTCGCGCCGCTGCCCCCGTCATCGCCGGCCGTCCCCTTCGTCGTCGTCGCCGTCTGGCGCCGCTGTCCCCGTCCGCCCTCGCCGCCCCGGTCGTCGCCGTCTCGCCGCCGCCCGTACGCCGCCGCCCCCGCTCGTGTACACACACACACACACACACACACACACACACACACACACACACACACACACACATTATTTTTTACTTATTTTCTGTTTTCTGTTATTTTAGATTAATGTTTGATGAATTACGTAGATATATACGAACGTGTTAGAATGTTAATGTTAGATGAATTATATGGAAAAGCTGTTAAATATTAATGTCATTTTTAGATGAATTAGCTAGATATTAATTAGGTATATATATATATGAGATTTGAACTAGTTTAATTAATATAACTAGTTTATTTTTAGTATGAAAATTAATAGAACAAGTTTATTTTTAGTATGAAAATTTAGGTATATGAGATTATTTGAACTAGTTGAATTAATATAACTAGTTTATTTTTAGTAAATGCGGAGTTGAACTAGTTGAATTAGTACAACTAGCTAGTTTATTTTTAGGTATATGAGATTTGATGATCTAATTAAAATATTACTATATATAGCTACTTTATATATTTTAGGAAGAAAATTAATAAAACTAGTTTATTTTTAGTAAATTCTTAGTTGAATTAGTTGAATTAATATAACTAGTTTATTTTTATTAAGAACATTTAGATATCTGAGATTTGATGATCTAATTAATAGGAAATATCGTCTGACGACGAAAATGATTTCATTAAGTGCGAATACTGTGAAGACCAGCGCGGCCTGTGCGACAGAAATTTCCTTGTTGATGATAGGCGCTTCAGCATCAAGCTGGATGAGACCTTCGAAGTGGATACAGTAAGTCACAACGACAAGTATTTTTTCGTAATTAAGCATGACTTATATATGCTTCATTTGCTTCAACTTATAATTGTAAATTTTCACTATTCTACTAGCGCATCCCCTGCCATGCAAATTTTTTTGTCTTGGATAAGATAGGTTTCTGTGTTATGGAAACTATGGAGGTTAAGAGTGTTTACCTGAAGATCGAGCATGGTTATACTTTCAACATCAAATTATACAATGCAGACACGTACACCTATTTTGAATGCAAAACTTGGCAAGCACTATGCAAGGCTTATGCATTTGAGCCTGATATGGTTATCACCTTTGATATTCGTCCGGAGGATGATATTGAAGGTAATAGAGACATCTGGGTCGATGTGCAGACGCCTCCAGTTCTACCACTATGTGAGTTTCTCAACCATATTTATGTCTTTGATATTGTTTATTCAAAAATAGTTGACAACTAATTTCTATTGACAGCTTATTTCCATTCAAACAAACATGTTCGGCGCTTGGTAGACAGGACCTACTACTGTCCCGGAGCTGAACTAAACTGCGAGGAGATAAGTCATTATGTTTCATGGCTTGAGGATCTTCATACTGTCAAGACAAATTATCTTCCTGCACTTAGAAATGTTAGTACTCAAAATGTGCGACCAATAGTGATCGTATTGAACTACGGTCACATCTATTTACGAGTGATGGTAAGATTTTTACTATTTGTCCTTAGTGCATCTTTTGCATACATTATTTTTTTTCTTAAATTTCATTGCTAAGTATATTAATTACTATACGATGTTCTTCAACAGGGACTCCCGATGACAGTTGTACCTCAGTGGATCGAGACTAAAGGTCACATGTCAATGGTTAGCTTACGGCCAAGATATCCTACATTGCACATGAGTGCATTCAGGATTTCTAAAAGCGATGAATGCTTAATAGTGAAAGATTGGAGCAAAATTGTTAACGATCCCAGAGAAGTACTAGGGGGCAACAATGAGAAGCGCAGCCCACGATTAGGAGATAGGTTCATCTGCATGCTCCAGTATGATGAATCAGGAGAGCTATACATGTTCTATGCTATTTTACCTGAGAGAGAGCAGCAGGAGTGATTTAGCTAGTTTATGCTCTTATAGTACTTTGTCCTCTCATGTCCGTGTTCTTCGTCCTGAACTTAATCTCAAAGGATGATTTGCTTTTGTGGCGTTATGAACGCTTGTAATATCATGACCATGTTGAACTTGATGATATCCTTGCTTCTCGTACAAGTGAATGATTTTTCTTTAAGCTAGTGTTGGTGGTGATTAGATAGCGGTAATGACTATGGTGATTATATGCATAACGTGTACAATGTGTAGTATCGTAAAATACCAGCAAATGAAAAAGAATTAAATGGAAAACACAAAATTAAATGAAAAAAAATTATAAAACCAAAACCCCCCCAAACCTTGTAGTACCGGTTGGTTTTACCAACCGGTACTAAAGGGCTCCCGGCCCCCGGAGCTGGCTTGTGCCACGTGGTTGCCCTTTAGCACCGGTTCGTGCTGAACCGGTACTAAGGGGGGGGGGAGGGGCTTTAGTGCCCACACTTTAGTGCCGGTTATGGAACCGGCACTAAAGGGCCTTACGAACCGGTGCTATTGGCCGGTTCTGCACTAGTGGTAGATCAAGACGTACTAGAAACTTGATCCATTGAAAACTTTGAGGTGCATGTGAGACATGGTTGATTGGTGAAAAAAGGGAGCAAGATAAGGCTGGTTGTAATGGGTAGTATCATATTCTAGTATCATGTTATGATACTAGTGTATGATACTACATTCGTAATGCATAGTATCATATGTCGGTATCATAGAGTAGTACATTTGTTGGCATGCATGACACAAAGTAGCACATTATTTAATATGATACGGTATCATGATATGATACTCAAGCCTCTCTTTCTTCATTTAATTTCATGCCACCTCACAAAATTGCTTAGTTGGCATGCATGATACTAGTACTACCTATGATACTCCCATTACGGGCAGCCTCAAAACTTCGAGGTAGTGAGACAAAGTTACCATGTATGCAGATCAAAGCAAGCACCAATGGCCAGTAAAATGAGTGCAGCTTCTCAGTTTATGCATTCTGGAGGATCCTGTAAAGTTGACTATGGTCTTTGGGGTTCCTAGTTGCAAGAATCCATGGAGCAACAATGCATTTGCAGACAGAAGCAATAGACTGACTCTAAGCACGGGTATTTGCTATGCAAAGGACAAAAAAGAACACAGGCAACTTCTGAACATATCCCATATCATGATAACAAGAACCTCCATATATGATATATTTGAGGTCGACCTAGAAAATATAGTAAGCATGCACCATTACCAAATATCGACAGTTCAAACATCATCGGTGCTATAGCATAGACGATAGTGTTGCTTGACACATGACCATGAGCCAACCGTTAACACTGAACACTGGCCTAATTACCTAAGCCCCGCCAGGCATCTCACCTACTTCCAGGCTGGGTACGAGTTGTCATGCCTGCTATTCCTGAAGGCGCAACACCCATCAGAATAGATGATGATGAGAAAGATGAGGAATACAATGTTGACGGTGTCGGTCGGGCACGAACAGGGCCGGCGCGGGCAGGGACGGGAGGCACCGGTGCGTGCACGTAGTCAGGCGGGACAGGCTCGGGGGCAACGCAGGGCAAGTTGTAGATGACGTCGGCGTCCCCGAATGAGCGGGTACGACGGAGAGGGCATCGAGCTCTAATGGCAGAAGCAAGGGATTGAGAGCCTTGATACCAAGTTGAACAATTGAACTCTTATTGTATTGTTTTAAAGTTACAAGGGTCAGTTTATATACCATGATGTACACATGTTACAACAAAAAAGGAGATAATCAGCGACCATGCTGGATGTGTAGCGACTGGTGATCACGGGAGCGTGGTCACCGCATGGCACGGGATAGCCCGTTGGCTTTCTGTGCGTCCGTTGAGTGGTGTCTTCGAACAGCATGGGTCCTTAGAGATTTTTCTGCAATGTTAGATGGGCCTAAAGCCCACCTCATATTTCAACAAGAGTAATCCAGACAAGTGTATGACAACATGAGTATGTAATAGGTTAACAGATTAACAAGTACTCCCTCCGTTTCTAAATATGTTTTTAGGGACTTCAATGCGGAATAGATATGGATGTATATAGACATATTTTAGAGTGAGATTCATCCATTTTGCTTTGTATGTAGTCCATATTGAAGTATCTAAAAGAATTTATATTAAGAAACGGAGGGAGTAGCAGGTCTATGCATGGTTGGTTCGTGTCTCTCTCGTGAGTGAAGGGGGGGGGTGAGAGTAAAGAAGGGGTCGCTGGTTGCCTCTTTTTAAGGATTGGTCACTGGTTACCTGGTTGTTCGCGCCTTGGATTGTGACCGTGAGGATGGGGACCTCCAATATGCCGCTCTTTGCGGCAAGTAGCAGCCAATCGCACATGTGGCAGTACACTTTGGGCCAGCCCATACCAGTCATTACACCACACACCAGAACTCCCTAACGACGTATGTTAGAAAAAAGTCACTATTGCCGACCCATAGTTGGACATGAAAAATTCTAACAGACTGTGGGTTGAAAAACCTGCATACACTGACCCACTGTTGGTCGGGAATGCTATAGCATATACTCCCTCCGTTCTAATGTTAATACAAAGTTGGGTCATCTATTTTGGAACGGATGGAGTAGCATCTAATGATCGGTCGGGAATTCTTCTATGGCCTATGGAGTGTCGGTCGGTAAATCACCCCCACCAACTGTCGGTCGCTGGGGGCTTCGCCAGTCTATCACACTGTCGCCCCACGCCGCCCTACCTCTGCATCACCGCCCGACGCTGCCCTTCCTCTGAGCATCGCCCCACGCCGCCCTATCCCTACAGCGCCGCCCAACTCCGACATGCCTCTCCACCGCCGGCTCCACACCCTCGGGCTCTCTCTCCGGTTGTCCACCTCTCTCCAACCTCCCTGGCGCGACCCCCCATCTCCACCGTCCAGCTCATGAAGACACACGCAGCAGCGGCGGCGGCGGGGGCGATTTGGATCGGGGTGCGTGCGGCTGGGGCAAGGACATCCCTCTCTATCTTTGGCTGGGCAAGGGCACCGATATGGTTGAGGTACAACTCCTTCCTTGACGCATCAATTTTGTGTTACAAAGTTTGTTAAGAGATGAACTGGGAGTCAAGGAGTTCACCGTGGTTTATGGGTGGAAGACTCTGTTATTTGCCCCATCAGTACTCTGTTGGTAGGTGTTGTTTACGCAGATTTAATTTTTATTACAGTAGCGAGTTATGTTAGATGGAAATAGATTTATGTTAGATTTATTTTTTACTACAGTACTGAGTTATGTATGCATTCTGCAGCTCCTTTGTCAAATATTGTGAAAATAACTAGGTGCTCTTGAAAGCGAAGCTTCTTTGCAGCACCAATGGATGTGTTTCTAGTGTTTGTGCTGCTCCAGCTGATCACATTTCCTGGCTGAGTTCATGAGAATGGCATGTAAGCATACTGCCATCCAACTGACCAAATACTCACTTAACTTTTTCTTACTGACATCTTCTTAACATGTCAAATTTCCTTCAGTGCCAAGTTCAAATATTGTGAGAAACATTTATAGTATAATAATCACTACTGCTATTGAAATGATGCATTTGACCTGACTAAACAGTGCCAAGATGTCATCCATGAGGTGGGGTAATATAACTGGTGGCACAAAGTTACTTTTATAACTAAGGAGCATAAGCCTCGCTGTTCTCTGTGTACATGTGACCTGACTTTCATCTCTCATTTTTTCTGCAGGTAGAAAAGAGGACAATTGCTGGTAACAATGAGCCGACAAAGAGAAGTAGCAGAATATTTGCTACGCCACCATAGTGCATAAGGTGTGTGGAGTGTCCGGTGTTTATTTTTCCTTTATTATATGATTTATTGATGTAGCACCTCATAAGTCTTGTGTACGATCCTCTAATTATTTGTACAGTATTAGATGGCTGAGTACTATATATGTCGATCAGTAGATGATCTATGGTCATGGTTGATTGCTTGCTTCATTGATTGAAGATTCATATTTTGATCCACGTTGCGCCTAATGTATTTGTGGACTAAGATTTGTATTAAGTTTCATTTTACAATACTATGACTAATGGTAACTAAAGGTGATTACTCATCATCTCTGCTAATTTTCCGTAAGTTTTCATCTTTCTAATTTATCTGGGCTATAATTTTACTTTATCGGTTTTCAGTTTTATTAAGTCTTTTAATTTGTCTAGCACTTTGGTTTATTTTTCTTGATCGATCCCATCTTTTTATCCTTAATGTCAAGGATATATGCGTGCCTTGCTGCCCTTCTGTCACTGGGAAAGAACACCGCAAGATCGAACCCATCACAAAGAACCTCTTCCCATTGCAAGATAAATAGATCAAGTTGGTCAAACAAAACCCAAATATCGAAAAATAAATACGAGGCTATAATAATCAGGTATGGATATTAAAGCAAGACAAATCTGATCATACACTCACAATTCATCAGATCCCAACAAACACACCGCAAAAAGTCATTACATCAAATGGATCTCCAAGAGAACTTTGTATTGAGAAACAAAGAGAGAAGAAGCCATCTAGATACTGGCTACGGACCCGTAGGTCTGAGGTGAACTAGTTAGGCATCATCGGAGGAGCACCAATGAGGATGATCGATGAACCCCTCTATGATCATGTACCCCTCTGGCGGAGTGCCGGAAAATGGCTCTAGATTGGATCTCGTGGCTCCCAAACTTGCGGCGACTGAAACAATTTTTCATTGACTCACATAGTGTTTCTGGAATATTTGGGTATTTATTAACCTAAGAGGCGGTGCGGGAGACCTTCGTGGGCCCCACAATCCACCTGGGCACGCATGTGCTCCTGGGCGCACCCATGTGTCTTGTGGTCCCCACGGAACTCCCCTTGGTTCCTTCCTTGGCCCATACGCTTTCTTCTGGTCCAGAAAAATTCACCAAAAATTCCGTAGCATTTGAACTATGTTTGATATTAAAAATCCGTGAAGGGAAAACAAGCAAAAACAACAACTGGCACTGGGCACTATGTCAATAGGTTAGTCCCCAAAAATGATATAAGTTGCTATAAAATGATTGTAAAACATCCAAGATTGATCATATAACAGCATGGAACAAGCAAAAAATTATAGATACGTTGGAGATGTATCAGTTGCTCCCAGAATTAAGTCAATTCTATGTTGAATTCCTCCCATCGATGCCAGGCCTTGTTGATACGTCCAAAACGTATCTATAATTTCTGCTTGCTCCATGCCATTTTTGGGTGATATTGCTATGATATTCATACACTTCCATACACTTTTGATCATATTTGGACTAACCTACTAATCCAGTGCACCCCAGTGCCAGTTTCTGTTTTCGGCTGTTTTTGTATTTCAGGTTTTCACATTACGAGAACTGCCAGGAAAAATCCAGAAAAATTATATAAAAAATCAGCGTTCCAGAACCTACCTTGCGCTCGAAGGACAGCCGGGGGGGGGGCACCACGGCTCCAGGCGCCCTGGCGGCGCGACCCCCCTGGGCCGCGCCGGGGGGGCGCCTGGGCCCCCCGAGCCCCGTCTGGTGCCCCCCTTTGGCATATATTTAGAGCGTCCTTCGAAACCCTCGGAACGGGAACTCTTTTTCGCGATCTCATCTCGGTTCCGCCGCCGCCGCCGCTTCCAAGATCAGGAGCACCAGGAGAACTCTTCCCGGCACCCTGCCGGAGGGGAGGATCACCATCGGGAGCTTCTCCACCACCATGGACGCCTCCCGGATGAGTTGTGAGTAGTCTCCCTTGGACCATGAGTCCATGACCAGTAGCTATGTGATGTTCTCCTCCCGTTCTTGTGCTTCACTAATTAGTCCTCGTGAGCTACCATACATGATCGAGGCACATATGTAATCCTTATGCTGTTGCTATGATGAGTTTGCTGGGATCCGATGGATTATGAGATTATGTTCAGATTGATCTTGAGTAATATATTTGATCTACCTTTTTTATATTTATGTTCATAAGTAATTCTTGCATGTTCTCCATTGTTATTTGTTGCTTTGGCAAAGTAATACGTAGTGACTCCAAGAGGGAACGTTATGCTCGATTGTGGGTTCATGCCCCTCGATGACTAGTTTGAGTGACAGAAACATGAGTCTAGGGGATGTGCTGTTGCCACAAGGGGGAAAACAACGGTGCTTGTGCCCGCGGGTGCAAGGATTGTTTACTTTACGCAAAGTTCTTTTAATGCAGTTGTCTGTTGCATTGAGTTTACACTATGGGTGGGGCTCGCAACTTAATACCAGCGAGATGTTCTGGATAGATATCTCAAGGTGGATGATTAGTAGTAGATATTGATGGATTTCGGTCTACTTACTTTGGCATACCGCCCATGCTTTGAACCTCAACCTTTCTTGCAATGTAGTCAGCATTGGTTTGCGTTCGTGGTCCTGTCAATTGCCCAGCTGTAATTCGTTTACCTCACATAGCTGTTTTATCGTCTTTTGGGAGAGAGACATCACTAGTGAACATCATGAGACTCCGGTCCATATTACCATCATTGATCACATCCTCTATTTACTTTTCGTTATTACTTACTATTGCAAACACTATCTATCACTACTATCATTTGCGTTTAATCCTTTGTGAACTACAAGGCCGGAGGGATTGACAACCTCTCTGTACTCGTTGGGAGCAAAGTTATTTGTATCTGTGTGCAGGTCCACGTTGACTGCTAATATCTAGCGCCGTAGCAGTTGACACCTACTTGTTGAACCTAGGAGTCTCTGGGGATTCGATCCTTGGCATCTTTGCTAAGGGAAAAACTTCCACAACACTGCATCTTACACCTTCCACTTGGGGTAACCAACGAGGGGTTAGAGGCCCATCAAGGAGTTTTTCTGGCGCCGTTGCCGGGGACTCCACTCTTCAGGATAGGGGAGTTGCATGCTATCTTTTACCTTTGCTTTTTAGTCTTGTTAGTTTTCCTTTCAGTTTTTTCTTTAGTACCTTTTATCGAAAATCACAAAAATAGTTATCTTGCTTGCTTGCTACTATGGGTTCCACCGAGAACACCAAGTTGTGTGACTTTACTAGTCACAACAACGATGACTTTATCAGCACACCTATCACTACACCTGTCACTTCAGCACCTTCATATGAAATTAAACCTGCTTTACTGAACTTAGTTATGAGAGAACAATTCTCCGGTGCTGGAGATGATGCTGCTTTACACTTAAACAACTTTGTTGAACTTTGTGATATGCAAAAGTACCACGAAATAGATGGTAATATTGTTAAGCTTAAGCTTTTTCCTTTCTCCTTGAGAGGAGGAGCTAAAATTTGGTTTCAGTCTTTGCCTAGAAATAGCATAGATTCATGGGACAAGTGCAAAGATGCTTTTATCGGAAAATACTATCCACCTGCTAAAATTATCCAACTTAGAAGTAATATAATGAATTTTAAACAATTGGATAATGAACACGTTGCCCAAGCTTGGGAACGTATGAAATCTCTTATCAAGAGCTGCCCTACTCACGGTTTGACTACTTGGATGGTTATCCAAACTTTTTATGCAGGCTTGAACTTTACCTCGCGGAACTTGTTAGATTCCGCCGCGGGAGGAACTTTTATGTCAACTACACTTGGTGCTGCCACAAAGCTTCTCGATGAGATGATGACCAACTATTCCCAATGGCACACCGAACGCGCTCCAACAGGTAGTAAGGTAAACTCTGTCGAGGAGATTTCCTCCTCAAATGAAAAAGTTGACTTGATCATGTCTCTACTTTCGAAGCAATCTTCTGTTGATCCTCGTGATGTTCCTTTAAATTCTTTGATTGCTCAAGAACAAGTAGATGTGAACTTTATCTCTAGAAACAATTTTAACAACAATGCTTATAGGAGTAACTTTGGTAACAATCCTAGACCGTTCCCCTCTAATTCTTATGGGAACAACAATGCTTATCCTGGCACCAAGAACTCCATCCAAAAAGATAGAGATTTGCCTGGCTATGAGAAACTGCTAGAAATAGAGAAGGCCACTAAGAATTACATGCACACCCAATATGAACAAAACAAAACCTTCTCGAGGCAATTAAATGAGCATACCGCTATCTTGCAAGACATTAGTAGACGATTAGAGAACATAAATATTGAGATTTCTAACCTCCAGACTAGACTCACTATCACTGAGACCCAAGTTTCCAATATGTCCCACACACAAGCCACTTTGATAAACCAAATGGCAGCTAAACCCGAAGTGGTTGCATCCCTAAGGGAGGAAGAGGATAGAATTAAGAGCCTTCCTACCCACCACACTGTTGCTACTATCCAAGTTGTTGAGGATGTTCAAACTCTTAGCACCCAATGTACTCCTGGTCCCATTGGACCTATTAATGGTGATGCTATGACTATAGAAACTACCAAACAAGTGAACCTAAAGGACACCACTACCACTTTACTTGATGCTCGTGACCTTGATTTTGATAATTGCACTCTTACCGAAGTTATTGATTTCCTTCACAAGATGTCTAGAGACCCCCGCACTAGCACGCTTAATCTTGCCTTCACAGAGCATATCACTAATGCTCTCATCAAAGCTAGGGAGGAGAAACTTAGAGTAGAAGCCTCCATACCTAGAAAGCTAGAAGATGGTTGGGATCCTATGATAAAAATTAATTTGAATGACTTCTCTTGCTATGCATTATGTGATGTTGGAGCTAGTACCTCTGTTATGCCCAAAAGAATATATGATATGCTTAAATTGAAACCTTATGATTCTTGTTCTTTTGGTGTTCGTCTCGTTGATTCTTCCATAAAGAAACCTTTAGGGAGGATCGACGATGTTCTTATCGTTGTTAATGATAATTATGTTCCCGTTGATTTTACTATTATGGATATTGAATGTGATCCTTCATGTCCAATTATTTTGGGACGTCCCTTTTTACGCACCGTTGGTGCTATCATTGACATGAAAGAGGGTAATATAAAATTTCAGTTTCCTCTCAAGAAAGGGATGGAACACTTCCCTCGTAAAAATATCAAGTTACCTTTTGAGTCCGTTGTACGGGCTAGCTATTCTTTTACTCTTGATAAGACTTGATCTATATGCATTATGCCTAGCTTAAAGGCATAAAAGAAAGCGCTTTTGGGAGGCAGCCCACATGAATACATTTTTTCTTTTGTTGTGTCTTGATGTTTTTTACTGCTGTAGCATCATCATTGTATCTTTGCTTTTCATATTTGTGCCAAGTATAGCCTCCGATTGCTAGAAAGTTCAAAAGTTGCGAGGTGCTGTCCAG
This sequence comes from Secale cereale, assembly GCA_902687465.1. NCBI lineage: Eukaryota > Viridiplantae > Streptophyta > Magnoliopsida > Poales > Poaceae > Secale > Secale cereale. The sequence continues at coordinate 807,100,159 of LR738714.1, forward strand.
GAAACAGATTCTGTCCTTGGATAGAAAAATGCGTATAAAATCACCAGATCATCTTTTTGGTCTGAATTTTTTCGACAGCATTCTCTATATAATTTTCTTTCGTGCATCTGTTCTGAGTTTTTTAATTTGAATTGCAGAAGTATCCCGAACAGATCAATTACTACCTGCTGTTCTGTTTTTCACAGATTCTGTCCTGTTTTGCCTTTCCTTCATTTTGCAAACCAAGAGCTTGCTTTTTCTTTGCAAAAACCTTTTGGCAATCTTGAGAAACAGTAGAACTTCAAGAATATCTTTATTTCCAGCAAGGTGCAATTATTTTATTAAGGGTACTAACCTCGCTAATCAGATTATAATGAGTTATGTATGAAGGGAGTTTTCAAGTGTGTGAGGGAAGATGATAAAAAGATTCAGGAGTGTCAAGCGCTCAAGCTTGGGGATGCCCCCGTGCACTCCCAAGAAATATTCAAGGAGACTCAAGCGTCTAAGCTTGGGGATGCCCCCGTGCATCCCCTTCTCCATCAACATTATCAGTACGTCTTTCGTTCCACTATATTTTTATCACTTCATGTGTTATGTGCTATGCTTGGAGCGTCTTGCTTTTAGTTTCCTTTTTAGTTTTTCATAACGAGTCGGAACTCAGCATTCTTTATGTGGGAGAGAAACACGTCCACTTCAACCTAGAACATAACATAGAATTTTTATGTCTATCTTTGCTGTGGGTGTTCTTTGTCTTCTAATAGCTACTATCATGCTCTGCTCTTAGTATTCATGCTTATCTTTTTCAAAGAGCTTTTGTTTAGTTGGTTGCTTGAACTCTCTTTAATTATCATGCTCACCTTATTAAGAGAGTTTGCTTCCGTTGCATTGGTTAATATGTCTATGATAAAGATGTTACGTGCATAATGGCGCTTAGTAGTTCAGGTTTTCTTATGGTTAATCTCAAATAGCTGGGGGATTCCCAATGTGTTATTGGAGTACCAACATGATTTGTTTACCTATGATGTGGTATCGTTTAGTAATATCTTCCTTCAAGAATTTATTTTGATTGACTTGGCGTATGCTCACGCATATTTAAGACTGTAAAGAAAGTCTGTCAAGCCTTGATGATCTTTTATTTCTGAGTAGCGATATAACTTCCATGCCTGATTCAATATTGCTTTGTCGCTCTGCATGATTATGACCGTCATTGCTCTCTTAGTTGGTCGCTCCCAGTCTTTTTGCTAACCTCCACCTGTACTAAGCGAACTAACTTTGCAATACATAGCTCATGGGAAAGTAGCTTAAAAACTATTGTGGTAAAGAATATGTTGCTTATGTATCTTATTTCTTATAAGTTGCTTGCTGAGCGGTAACCATGTTTCTGGGGACGCCATCAACTGTCACACTTTTGTTGAATATCATGTGAGTTGCTATGCATGTTCGTCTTGTCTGAAGTAAGGGTGATTTGCCATGGGTTGGTTTGAATATGCATATTGTTAGAGAAGAACATTGGGCCGCCAACCAAAGCCATGTATCATGGTGGAAGTTTTAGCTTGGACATTAATCCTCAATCTCTTATGAGAATATGCTTATGCATTAAAGAGGAGTCCATCATCTATTTTCTATGTTGTCCCGGTATGGATGTCCTCAAGTTGAGATCTATAAAAAACGAGAAATCAAATGCGATTTATCTCCTTGGACCTTTGTACAGGTGGCATAGAGGTACCCCTTTGTGACACTTGGTTGAAACATATGTAATGCAATGATAACCCATGGAAATCGGAGCTAATTAGGACAAGGTGCGAGCACTATTGGTATTCGATGCATGAGGCTTGCAACTTATAGGATGTCTTATGCATGACACATATGAAGTACTACTACCGTTGACAAAATTGCTTCTATGTTTTTAAAATAAAAAGCTCTAGCACATAACCATTCTTTTACTTTTATGTAGGGTCTCCACCTTCTTTCTTAAAGCACCAACTATTGAGAGCATGATTGTCATTCTGAGTGTAATATGCATTGTCCCAAAGTAGCATTGTCTTTTGCATGATTGTGATATCGTTTATTTTGAAATCATTGTATCTAGTCATCACTTAAACCTTGAAGGTGCCCCTGCATTTATGTTTTGCATCACTAAAGGGGGCAAGCTAGATATCACTTTATCATATTTGCACATCATGTTCATTGCAAATCTTTTTGATGTTTCAGTTTCATATTGTAAAACTTTCAGTCATTTGTGATTTTCTCATGAGGCAACTTAATTACTATAGAATCATTGTCTCAGTAAGCTTTTGTCATATGACTATGAATAAGTCCTATATGGTTAATAGCATGTCACCACAGAAATTATTCTTGTTATCATTTACCTACTCGAGGACGAGCAGGAATTAAGCTTGGGGATGTTGATACGTCCAAAACGTATCTATAATTTCTGCTTGCTCCATGCCACTTTTGGGTGATATTGCTATGATATTCATACACTTCCATACACTTTTGATCATATTTGGACTAACCTACTAATCTAGTGCACCCCAGTGCCAGTTTCTGTTTTCGGCTGTTTTTGTATTTCAGGTTTTCACATTACGAGAACTGCCAGGAAAAATCCAGAAAAATTATATAAAAAATCAGCGTTCCAGAACCTACCTTGCGCCCGAAGGACAGCCGGGGGGGGGGGCACCAGGGCTCCAGGCGCCCTGGCGGCGCGCCCCCCCGGGACGCGCCGGGGGGGGCGCCTGGGCCCCCCGAGCCCCGTCTGGTGCCCCCCTTTGGCATATATTTAGAGCGTCCTTCGAAACCCTCGGAACGGGAACTCTTTTTCGTGATCTCATCTCTGTTCCGCCGCCGTCGCCGCTTCCAAGATCGGGAGCACCAGGAGAACTCTTCCCGGCACCCTGCCGGAGGGGAGGATCACCATCGGGAGCTTCTCCACCACCATGGACGCCTCCCGGATGAGTTGTGAGTAGTCTCCCTTGGACCATGAGTCCATGACCAGTAGCTATGTGATGTTCTCCTCCCGTTCTTGTGCTTCACTAATTAGTCCTCGTGAGCTACCCTACATGATCGAGGCACATATGTAATCCTTATGCTGTTGCTATGATGAGTTTGCTGGGATCCGATGGATTATGAGATTATGTTCAGATTGATCTTGAGTAATATATTTGATCTACCTCTTTTATATTTATGTTCATAAGTAATTCTTGCATGTTCTCTGTTGTTATTTATTGCTTTGGCCAAGTAATACGTAGTGACTCCAAGAGGGAACGATATGCTCGATTGTGGGTTCATGCCCCTCGATGACTAGTTTGAGTGACAGAAACATGAGTCTAGGGGATGTGCTGTTGCCACAAGGGGGAAAACAACGGTGCTTGTGCCCGCGGGTGCAAGGATTGTTTACTTTACGCAAAGTTCTTTTAATGCAGTTGTCTGTTGCATTGAGTTTACACGATGGGTGGGACTCGCAACTTAATACCAGCGAGATGTTCTGGATAGATATCTCAAGGTGGATGATTAGTAGTAGATATTGATGGATTTCGGTCTACTTTCTTTGGCGTACCGCCCATGCTTTGAACCTCAACCTTTCTTGCAATGTAGTCAGCATAGGTTTGCGTTCGTGGTCCTGTCAATTGCCCAGCTGTAATTCGTTTACCTCACATAGCTGTTTTATCGTCTTTTGGGAGAGAGACATCACTAGTGAACATCATGAGACTCCGGTCCATATTACCATCATTGATCACATCCGCTATTTACTTTTCGTTATTACTTACTATTGCAAACACTATCTATCACTACTATCATTTGCGTTTAATCCTTTGTGAACTACAAGGCCGGAGGGATTGACAACCTCTCTGTACTCGTTGGGAGCAAAGTTATTTGTATCTGTGTGCAGGTCCACGTTGACTGCTAATATCTGGCGCCGTAGCAGTTGACACCTACTTGTTGAACCTAGGAGTCTCTGGGGATTCGATCCTTGGCATCTTTGCTATGGGAAAACTTCCACAACGCTGCATCTTACACCTTCCACTTGGGGTAACCAACGAGGGGTTAGAGGCCCATCACTTGTGGCTCTCGAAGTATGTTATGAAATTCTACCAATAAACCACGTACCTTTGCTAGAATTTCAAAAGTCGGATCCTTTTTCTCCTTTTACAACAAGTGCAGCACACAAATCTGCCTCCTTAAAGTCTTCCATAAACTCATACCGTTCAATCATCTAGCTCTAGTGATTCTCACTAGTAGAAAACAGGGCATTGGTCCAGCCCATTAGCCCCGGTTCAATCTAGAACCGGGACCAATAGGGGTACTGGACCCGGTTCGTTAGCCCAGGGGGCCGGCCGGGCCACGTGGGCCATTGGTCCCGGTTCGTCTGGACCTATTGGTCCCGGTTGGAGCTAAAAACCGGGACCAATGGCTCTTGCTCCTGGCCCACCACTATTAGTCCCGGTTTGTTTTATGAACCGGGACCAAAGGCACCCCTTTAGCCCCGGTTTGTAGCACCAACCGGGACCAGTGAGTTGCCTATATATACCCCCTCACTCAAGAGCAGAGCTCACTGCTCTGTTTTTTTTCTGGCCGAGGGGGAGAGGGGTTAGTGGTGCTCTAGCTCACCTCCTATGCACACAACATGTTCGGTGGAATGCCCGAGCCACACTAGTTAAGCTTTTCTCCTCTCGAAGCTCTATTTTCTTCGAGATTTGTCTAGGTTTAGCGGTCCATCACGTCCCGTCCCCGTCTTCGCCGCCGTCGATCGCCCCCGCCGATCTCGTCACCGGCACCACCGTGGTGAGCCTCTTGTTATGTCCATGCTTTTCTTACTTTTATTATTGCTTTAGATAGATATTTGTCTAATTTTCTTACGTTTATTATTGCTTGTTATTATATAGTGCGATGGTTTTGATATCCGCCCACGTGGGCCCTCGTCCGGTCTACGATTCGGATGTGGTATATTATCTTTAATTTATAACTATTTGTTTTAGTGCTTATGATAGTTATGCCGACCAACCTGACATGCATAGATGTTTTATTATGTCTAGGAGGTAGTTGAACCGGAAATTCCAACCGACCCTCTTGTGGAGAGGTTAAATTTAGTTGAAGAGGAAAACATTTCGTTAAAGAAAAAATTGGAAAAAATGGAGGAGGAGAAGATGGAATTGGAGTTGCATGTTGCGGAAGTTATCGATGATCACAAGATCAAGATGGAACCTATTGTCGAGAGGTTAAATTTAGTTGAAGAAGAAAACAAATTCTTGAAGGAAAAAATAAAATAAATTGTGGACGAGAAGATGATATTGGAGTTGCATGTTGCGGATGTCGTCGATGATCACAAGATCAAGATGGATGCAATGCGGTTGAAGATTAAAAAGATTAGAAAATATGCCATTAATACCGAGGCTTGGTATCATTATGCCGTTGGATCAATTGTTACCTTGGTTGCGATTATGATAGCATTTGTTTTCGCGTTGAAATGTTTTACATAGTTTCGATGTGTATGGAGAGCTATATATGTTGTTAGATGAGAACTATATATGTATGTACTTTGGTTTTAATGTGATGATGAACTTTTATCCATTTGGTCACTTAATTATCTATTTATGATGTTCTGTAATGGTTTTTGACACACTTAATTATATATAAATGCACGCAGATGAACCGCCAATGGATGTACGGTGACAGACACACCTCCGAGTACATTAAGGGCGTGCGTGAGTTTCTAAATGTGGCAGAGGCAAACAAGCAGAATGGTTTTATGTGTTGTCCATGCACTCAATGTGTGAATACGATGTCTTACTCTAACCGAAAAATCCTTCACTCCCACCTGCTTTACAAGGGTTTCATGCCACACTATAATGTTTGGACGAGGCACGGTGAAATAGGGGTTATGATGGAAGACGGCGAAGAAGAAGAGTACGATGACAACTATGTGCCCCCTAAATACGGTGATGCTGCAATGGGGCGAGCTGGTGAAGATCAAGAGGAACCAGACGATGTGCCCAATGATGCTGCAACGGGTGAAGCTGCTGAAGATCAAGAGGAACCAAATGATGATCTTCGCCGGGTCATTGTCGATGCAAGGACACAATGCGAAAGTCAAAAGGAGAAGCTGAAGTTCGATCGCATGTTAGAGGATCACAAAAAAGGGTTGTACCCCAATTGCGAAGATGGCAACACAAAGCTCGGTACCGTACTGGAATTGCTGCAGTGGAAGGCAGAGAATGCTGTGGCTGACAAAGGATTTGAGAAGCTACTGAAAATATTGAAGAAGAAGCTTCCGAAGGATAACGAATTGCCCGACAGTACATACGCAGCAAAGAAGGTCGTATGCCCTCTAGGATTGGAGGTGCAGAAGATACATGCATGCCCTAATGACTGCATCCTCTACCGCGGTGCATACAACGATCTGAACGCATGCCCGGTATGCTGTGCGTTGCGGTATAAGATCAGACGAGATGACCCTGGTGATGTTGATGGCGAGCCCGCCAGGAAGAGGGTTCCTGCGAAGGTGATGTGGTATGCTCCTATAATACCACGGTTGAAACGTTTGTTTAGAAACAGAGAGCATGCCAAGTTGATGCGATGGCACAGTGAGGACCGTAAGAAAGACGGGAAGTTGAGAGCACCCGCTGACGGGTCGCAATGGAGAAAAATCGAGAGAAAGTACTGGGAGGAGTTTGCAAAGGACGCAAGGAACGTATGGTTTGCTCTAAGCGCGGATGGCATTAATCCTTTCGGGGAGCAGAGCAGCAATCACAGCACCTGGCCCGTGACTCTATGTATGTATAACCTTCCTCCTTGGATGTGCATGAAGCGGAAGTTCATTATGATGCCAGTTCTCATCCAAGGCCCTAAGCAACCCGGCAACAACATTGATGTGTACCTAAGGCCATTAGTTGAAGAACTTTTACAGCTGTGGAATGGAAACGGTGTACGTGCGTGGGATGAGCACAAACAGGAGGAATTGACCTAAAGGCGTTGCTGTTCGTGACCATCAACGATTGGCCCGCTCTCAGTAACCTTTCAGGACAGACAAACAAAGGATACCACGCATGCACGCACTGTTTAGATGACACTGAAAGTATATACCTGGACAAGTGCAGGAAGAATGTGTACCTGGGCCATCGTCGATTTCTTCCGACCAACCATCAATGTCGAAAGAAAGGCAAGCATTTCAAAGGCGAGGCAGATCACCGGAAGAAGCCCGCCATGCGTACCGGTGATCATGTACTTGCTATGGTCAATGATTTACACGTAATCTTCGGAAAGGGCCCCGGCGCACTAGCTGTTCCGAATGACGATGAGGGACACGCACCCATGTGGAAGAAGAAATATATATTTTGGGACCTACCCTACTGGAAAGACCTAGAGGTCCGCTCTTCAATCGACGTGATGCACGTGACGAAGAACCTTTGCGTGAACCTGCTAGGCTTCTTGGGCGTGTATGGAAAGACAAAAGATACAGCTGAGGCACGGGAGGACCTGCAACGTTTGCACGAAAAAGACGGCATCCCTCCGAAGCAGTATGAAGGTCCTGCCAGCTATGCTCTTACGAAAGAAGAGAAAGAAATCTTCTTTGAATGCCTTCTCAGTATGAAGGTCCCGACTGGCTTCTCGTCGAATATAAAGGGAATAATAAATATGGCAGAGAAAAAGTTCCAGAACCTAAAGTCTCATGACTGCCATGTGATTATGACGCAACTGCTTCCGGTTGCATTGAGGGGGCTTCTACCGGAAAACGTCCGATTAGCCATTGTGAAACTATGTGCATTCCTCAATGCAATCTCTCAGAAGGTGATCGATCCAGAAATCGTACCAAGGCTAAGGAGTGATGTGACGCAATGTCTTGTCAGTTTCGAGCTTGTGTTTCCACCATCCTTCTTCAATATCATGACACACGTCCTAGTTCATCTAGTCGACGAGATTGTCATTCTGGGGCCCGTATTTCTACACAATATGTTCCCCTTTGAGAGGTTCATGGGAGTCCTAAAGAAATATGTCTGTAACCGCGCCAGACCAGAAGGAAGCATCTCCATGGGCCATCAAACAGAGGATGTCATCGGGTTTTGTGTTGACTTCATTCCTGGCCTTAATAAGATAGGTCTCCCTAAATCGCGGTACGAGGGCAGACTGACTGGAAAAGGCACGCTTGGAAGGGACTCAATAATATGCAGGGACGGTTATTCTTGGTCTCAAGCACACTACACAGTTCTACAGAACTCTACATTGGTGACCCCGTATGTCGATGAACACAAGAACAGTCTGCGCTCCAAACACCCGGAGCAGTGCGACGACTGGATTACACGTGAACACATCAGGACTTTCAGCAGTTGGTTGGAAACACGTCTCAGAGGTGACAACACTGTTTGTGATGAGTTGTACTTGTTGTCCAGGGGACCATCTTCAACTGTATTGATTTACAAAGGATACGAGATAAATGGAAATACATTTTACACGATTGTCCAAGATCAAAAGAGCACCAACCAAAACAGCGGTGTCCGCTTTGATGCAACAACCGAGAGGGGAAAGGACACATATTATGGTTACATAGTGGACATATGGGAACTTGACTACGGACATGATTTTAAGGTCCCTTTGTTTAAGTGTAAATGGGTCAATCTGTCAGGAGGCGGGGTACAGGTAGACCCACAGTACGGAATGACAACAGTGGATCTGAAAAATCTTGGATACAATGACGAACCGTTCGTCCTAGCCAATGATGTGGCACAGGTTATCTATGTGAAGGACATGTCTACCAGAACGAGAAAAAGAAAAGATAAGGAAGCGAATACATCATACGATGAGCCAAAGCGCCACATAGTTCTTTCAGGAAAAAGGGACATCCTGGGAGTGGAGGGCAAGACAGACATGTCTGAAGATTATGAAAAGTTTCATGAAATTCCTCCCTTCAAAGTCAAGGCTGACCCAAGCATCCTGATAAACGATGAAGATTATCCATGGTTACGGCGCAATAAGCAAATGACACAAGCGAAGAAAAAGTGAAGAGTTATTTCCGCAACTATTATGATGATACCATGCCAACTTTGTAACAAACAAGTATGATACCATTGTCCGTTTGTACTATTCAAATTTCAATACTACTTGCACTAACAAAACAAAACAAAACAAAACAAACTTGAAAAATAAATAGCAACAATAAGTATTTTGTTGTAAGTATAAACAAAATAAAATAAATAAAGCAACAAAGAAAATGAATAAAGAAAGTAAAATAAATAAAGCAACTCTAAATACAGCAAAAAACAACTTAGAAATAAACAAAGAAAATAAAATAAATAAAGCAACTCTAAATACAGCAAAAAACAACTTAGAAATAAATAGCAACAATAAGTATTTTGTTGTAATTAAGTATAAACAAAATAAAATAAATAAAGCAACAAAGAAAATAAATAAAAGAAGTAAAATAAATAAAGCAACTCTAAATACAGCAAAAAACAACTTAGAAATAAACAAAGAAAATAAAATAAATAAAGCAACTCTAAATACAGCAAAAAACAACTTAGAAATAAATAAAGCAAAAAAGGAAAAAAAAATTTGGGCGCTGCCCAGTGAGCCTGCAAGGCCTATAGCACAGGATCCACCTGTAATATAAGGCCCAACAAGCTCACAGGGCAGCACGCAGAGTTAGGCCCAGAAGCCTGCATTTGAGAGGAGCTCGAGAGGGTGGGAGCAGCAGCCCTTATAAACCACTCTCGAGCTCCCTCAGCTAGCGAGGTGGGACTAAACATCCCACCGCACCCGCGCCAGCTCAGGGCCTTTGGTCCCGGTTGCTGCCACCAACCGGGACTAATGCCCCCCTTTAGTCCCGGTTGCTGCCACCAACCGGGACTAAAGGTCCCTCCTTCCTGCTGAAAAGAAACAAAATATAATAAATAAAGCAACAAAGAAAACAAATAATTTCAAATTTAAACTATTCAAATTTGAATACTACTTGCACTAACAGAAAGTTCGTAATTGGTTTTACAAAAGAAAATAAATAATGCAGAAAACAAAACAAAAAAACTTGAAAAAAAAATAGCAACAATAAATATATTTTTGTAAGTAGAAACAAAATCAAATAAATAAAGAAACAAAGAAAACAAAAAAATAAAAATAGCAACAGTAAGTATTTTGTTGAAAGTAGAAACAAAACTAAAAAATAAAGCTACAAAGAAAAAAAGAAAAAATATGCCACTTGCTGGGCCCACACGGCCTGAATACGACTAGAAACCCAACCATGGGCCAGGATTCAGGCCCGTAGAAAGCCCAACAAGTCCACAGGCAAAGCAGTGTCAGTTTAGGCCCTTAGGCCTGCAGTTTAGAGGAGTTCGAGAGGAGAGAGGCAGCGGGGCTTATAAACTGGTGCTGCTCTCCCTCAACTAGCGAGGTGGGACTAAACTTCCCACCGCACCGCGGCAAGGCCTTTAGTCCCGGTTGCTGCCACCAACCGGGACTAAAGGGTTGCATTAGTCCCGGTTGCTGCCACCAACCGGGACTAAAGGCCCCACCTTCCCGCCCTTTGGGCTGCTGAAAAGGGACCTTTAGTCCCGGTTGGTGGCAGCAACCGGGACTAAAGGGTGGCATTAGTCCCGGTTTCAGCCACCAACCGGGACTAATGCCCCTCCTATATAACAAGGACTTGCGAAAATTTGGGCAGTTTTCATCTCTTCCCCGCCCCGACGCCTCCCTCTGCCCCTTCCCCGCCCCCGTCGCCGTCGCCGTCGCCCCGCGCCGTCGCCCCGTCGCCGCCTCGTCGCCGCGCCCCGCGCCGTCGCCCCGCCCCGCGCCGTCGCCGCGCCCCCCGGCCGGCCCGTCGCCCCGCGCCGCCGCGCGCCCCGCCCCGCAGCCGTCGCGCCGCCGCGCCCCGACGCCGCCTCGTCGCCGCGCCGCCCCGCCGCCGTCGCGCCGCCCCGCCCCGCCGCCGTCGCGCCGCCCAGCCCTGCCGATGAGAGGGCCGGCTCCCTTTATTTATATGTTTAATATATATTGCTGTATATATATATATATATAGTACTGTGTATATATATATATGTATATATGTGTATATTTTTTTTCTTAGGAATTTTCTTAGGAAATTGCAGTATATATAGTTGCTGTATATAGTTGCTGTATTTATATGTATGTGTATATCTTTTTTTTTCTTAGGAATTTGCTAAATATATATGTTAAATATATATTTATGTGTATATAAATATATTTTTTCTTAGGAAGTTGCTGTATATATGTGATGTGTGTATATGTGATGTATATATATGTGTATGTGGCTATATAGTTTTTTGTTTATATATGCTAAATATATATAGAAAGTTTTATATATGAAAAAGTTACAAATTTAGAAAAAGAAGGATAGGAAAGAAGAAAATAAGAAAGAGGAAAGAAAGAAGAAGAGGAGAGGAAGAAGAGGAGAAATAAATAAGAAGAAGAAAAAAAAGAAAAAAAGAGGAGAAGAAGAAAGGAATAGAGGAGAAAATTCTTCTCCTCTATTCCTTTCTTCTTCTCCTTTTTTTTTCTTTTTTTTTCTTCGATCTTCTCCTCTAGCGGTTCCTTTTTTCTTCTTCTTCCTCTTTTTTTTATCGGATATGTCTATGTCGATATACACCCTCCCCGATAACTTCGACATTAGGGGGGGGGGCGGTGTCGAGGGTCGTCGAGGGACCGAGAGGCCGAAGGTCGAGGGGTCGAGGGTCGTCGAGGGACCGAGAGGCCGAAGGGCGAGGGGTCGAGAGGTTGCCTAGCAGTCGGGGGTCTAGGGTTGTGGATCGCCGAGCAGTCGGGGGTCAAAGTATTGAAGAATTCCATGACTTCATCATTTGCCAGAAGTAACCGGGGCATTTTGGTACGAAGTTATGCAAAGATGTTTTGGAACGGAGTTCCTGATAGGATAATCCGTCTTTTGTTACGGATTATCTTATCTGGGACTTCGTTCCAAAACAACTTTGGAGAGCTTCGTACCATCATGCTACTGTTACTTTCGCCTAATGATGAAGTATTGGTTTTGTTGAATCCTTTGACAACTATAGCTAGACAAAATGTGACATGAGGGGGTCTAGGGTTTGTGGATCGCCGAGCAGTCGGGGGTCGAGGGGTCGAGAGAGGTTGCCTAGCTAGTGTCAAAGTATTGAAAAATTCCATGACTTCATCATTTGCCAGAAGTAACCGGGGCATGTTGGTACGAAGTTATGCAAAGATGTTTTGGAACGGAGTTCCTGATAGGATAATCCGTCTTTTGTTACGGATTATCTTATCTGGGACTTCGTTCCAAAACAACTTTGGAGAGCTTCGTACCATCATGCTACTGTTACTTTCGCCTAATGATGAAGTATTGGTTCTGTTGAATCCTTTGACACTATAGCTAGACAAAATGTGACATGAGGGGGTCTAGGGTTTGTGGATCGCCGAGCAGTCGGGGGTCGAGGGGTCGAGAGAGGTTGCCTAGCTAGTGTCAAAGTATTGAAAAATTCCATGACTTCATCATTTGCCAGAAGTAACCGGGGCATGTTGGTACGAAGTTATGCAAAGATGTTTTGGAACGGAGTTCCTGATAGGTTAATCCGTCTTTTGTTACGGATTATCTTATCTGGGACTCCGTTCCAAAACAACTTTGGAGAGCTTCGTACCATCATTCTACTGTTACTTTTGCCTAATGATGAAGTATTGGTTTTGTTGAATCCTTTGACACTAGCTAGACAAAATGTGACATGAGGGGGTCTAGGGTTTCTGGATCGCCGAGCAGTCGAGGGTTGAAGCTAGTTCTACGTTTGCCATTAATATATCCATCTGTAATGTTTGAATAATAATTGGCATGTTGTAAATATTTGTAGAAACAATGGACGACAACACCCGAGACCTAGCAAAAGAAGCGATGTTGATGGACATAATCGCAGACGGACAAAATGCCGTCAGGTCGTTTCTCAACGACACCGATGAGCAGGTCGAACAAGAGCTGCGGCTGGAAGATCTAGGCTATGATATTGATGAATTCGGTGACCCACCAATGCACATGGAAGAAGTAGACCGTGAGGACGGCTCCGGTGACCCAATGCCGGTGCAAGAAGGAGACCGTGATGCTGGCTCCGGTGACCGAACCGAGTCCGGCCAGGAGGTATATATGTTAGTTAAGCATGTGCTGACTAGTTAATTGATTCATTCATTAACTCTCGTCTTTGTTCCTTTTCTAGCCCTCCGGATCGAGCAAATCTTCGGTAAAGAGACGAGGAGCGAAGAAAAAGTTGAGGCCGGATGAAAAGTTTGAGATCTTAGAAATCTCGCGCTCCGGCGAGCCGACTGCACCCATCCGCACAAAGAACGCATTTGTTAATCAGTGCGGGGTTCTGGTTAGGGACAAGATCCCGATCAGCATCCATCAATGGTTAAAGCCGGCTGCAAAAGACGCTCAGGTGACTTATGTCACTGATATGCAGAAAGAAGATCTTTGGAATGAGCTGAAGACAAACTTCGTCCTACCGCGAGAGGTTGATCCGGCGAAGCCAGTTATAGAGGACTTAATCAAGTCTGCTGCACTTCAGAAGATGGCAGACCAATTCAGGGCATGGAAGAAAAAACTGAATACGTTTGTCAGAGAGAAAACGACTCCAGAATTCGTGGGCATATATGAGAAGATCAAAGATGACTGGCCCGCATTTGTGGCCCATAAGAAGTCGGAAAAGAGTCAGAAGATGTCGGAGACAAACCGGATAAATGCTGCAAAGAAGATGCATCACCATCGCACGGCGTCGGGCGGCTACCTCGTAGCCCGGCCTAAGTGGGCCAGGGCTGAGAATGATCTGCTTCAGAAAGGGATCGAACCAGAGACAATGCACTGGCCAGAACGTTGCCGGACTTGGTTCTTCGGGGCTGGCGGATCCTTGGACCCTGTAACAGGGTGGTGCATTTGGACGGACAAGCAATTGGAAACACCACTCAGGAAGATGCGGCAGTATATCAAAGCAGCGCATGCAGGGACGTTCATCCCCGACAGAGAGAACGACGAGCTGACAATGGCCCTCGGGAATCCTGAGCGCCCTGGACGGACACGAGGCACGCCAGGCTCCCTTCCGTGGCGTGCTGGGTTTCCGGACGCAGGAGGCTACAAATGCCACGACAGGAGGAAGAAAATGGAGATGACCGAAATCCAGGCGCTGCGGGCCAGAATACAAGCGATAGAGGAACGGGAAGCAGATCGGGAAAGAATTGCCGAAGCTTCCCCCGAAGCTACCCCGCCATCTCAGCGGAGAAGCAGCGTGGCTTCCACCGAGCTGCTTCAGCCAGAGCTTGCCTTGACGGCTACTGCCAGGAATCCTGTGGATGCTATCATGCAGGCACAAAATTGCCACCTTATGGCACAGTGGATGAATCTGAAGGTCAAGGCGGCTGCTGGCTCTGTTTATCCTTCTGGACCAGACGACACTTTTCACTGCCGGCCTATTCCAGAAGGATATGCTAGGGTGATGGTCGACGAAATAACGGAGGGATTTGAGGAGCTCCAGCTTGACCACCCTACCGGTGAAGGGGAGACTCGGCTGGGTTCTTCACTGAAGACTCCATGCCTATGGCGGAAGGACCTAATCAACATTCTGAACTGGACGCCTCCGCCTCCTCCTTCGACGACGACGAGTCAGGGCACTCCGCCTCCTCCACCGCCTCCTCCTCCGGCGAGTGACCATCAGGGCACTCCGGCTCCTTCTCCGGCGAGTGACCATCAGGGCACTCCGGCTCCTTCTCCGGCGCGTGGCGGCACACCGCCTCCTTCGCCGCCGGCGCGTGGCGGCACTCCGCCTCCTTCGCCACCGGCGCGCCCGAGCAGACAGCCAGCTCCTCCTTCGCCTAATCAGCAAGGGCGGAAGAGACCTGCCGCCGCTCCGGCTGCTCCTGCTCCGGCGCCTAAGCAAGTAAAAAAGACAGCCGCTTCGTCTGGTCCGGCGACGTCTACCAGTACAGCTAGAGGCGGGAGGCGATGCAGATTCGGTCCTTCTCTCACGCCTCTAGAGAAGTTACCGTACGAGAGGTCCGACGAGGAAAACACGAAGATCGCTGAAGGCGAAGTGAAGGACTTTTTTGAAGGGTTGAAAGCACAGAGACATCCACCTCCAGAGGAGAAGATAGATGCGGTGAAAGCAAAGCGCACTCTTGCTGCCCTGAAGCAACCAGCGAAAAGTAAGCTGAAGGGCAACTATGACCGCATTATTCAAAAGACATTTCAAGATGCCAAGCGGTCCGGAAGTACAAAAAGTGATCAGAGGTTAGCAGAAGGGCGAGCTGGGAAACAAATTGCCCAGCTCGGCGAACAAGCGAACCAATCGTGCCCCCCGCTCAAGGTGTCTAGCGACATGGTCGCTAATGATCCGAGGATGGTGCCCGGTTATACCAATCTTGCAGATTACGCGTCCGACGATGTACACTATGATTTCATGGACGTGCAGATAGAAAGATACGAGTACAAAAAGCCTCTCGTAAAAAATGAAAGATCTCTATCAACGAATATGCGAAGATTGCATGATTGGTACATGAAAATCTGCAGAGAGTCTGGGGGGGAGGAATAACTTGTATTTGAGAGTTAAACCTGAGCATGACCTCGTTGGAATTGACCTGTTGCCTGTTCCATTTGAGGAGTTCTATCAATTTTTCAATCAATTGGCCCTCGATAAAACAACGATCACCTGCTACTGTCTGTAAGTAGTACTACTTCTGTCATTAAGTCTCTCTATATAGCTGATCTTCATTGCATGTATTTATAATTATCCTCACTATATTATGCAGATTGAAGATCGTCGAATTGAAGAAAAGACAAGTAGGTGATATTGGGTTTATTAACACATACCTCATAGATGCAACCGAGGTTAAATTGCGTCCCGGCGATACCGAGACCAACTTGCTACGATCGTTGGTGGTAAATGAAAACAAAGATATAATACTCTTTCCTTACAACTTCAAGTGAGTGTTAATGTCTTGTGCATATTTGGTTTCCCTTATATATATCAGTCAAGTTTATTGTGATGTAATGATCTCATGCATTCGTGCGCAGCTTCCACTATATTCTCTTAGAGATTAAGCTTGAGAAGGGAATAGTAACTGTCTTCGACTCTAAACGTAAAGATCCCGAGGAGTATGCGGACATGACTCAAATGCTAGCCAGGTAAGTTAAATCGATCAATATTATCCACCATGCATATATATCAGCAACTTCATTTCTGATATCAACTAATTGTTTCCTTTGTCTGGCAGGGCTTGGAAAACATTCAGCAAAAAAGCTCCGGGACTGCCGAAGAAGCTACAATTTAGATACCCGAAAGTAAGTACTATATAGTAGCATGTTCCGCGCGTGCATCTCCTATATCTTGATTCAAGCGCTAGCTAGTTTCATCAATACCAATTTGGCATTCTTGCTTATCAGTTTGATTGAGCTCTATTTCTTGTAAAGTGGTTGTGGCAGGAACCCGGGAATGATTATTGTGGATACTACATTTGCGAGTCCATCCGCCACACGACCTGTGAGCGGGGCTACACTGATGAACAATTTAAAGTGCGTAAGCAATCAATAATATTCACAAATTTATAGCATGCATCATTTCATGCATTGACCCCCTACTTCAAATTAGATGTTTCGGATGCGGGATGAACTCCTAACACCAGATCGTCTGCGAGCAATTCAAGAGGAATTGGCGGCATTCTTCCTTGAACACGTGATCGCTGAAGACGGAGAATACTATGTGGACCCTGCATCCATGTGTTAGGAGATTATTTTTGTAAGAGATAATTATTGTATATATGTGCCCGGTAGTGTCGGATCGATAGATATACGAGAACTTGTTGTTCGACCAATCTCTCGGAGAAGGAGAGGTGGTCGATATTATTACTTCTCTCTGTATGCATATATATATATGTTGATTATATATACGAGATCTTCTGTTCCTTCGTTTGCTTAGTATAGCTAGCAGCTAGCTAGCTAGCTAGCGTGACTCTAGTCCATATATATACGTATGTGTAGTATGTAGCGTCGACCAAAAGCACGGACATAAGAGAGAAGTACTTCTCTCTATTAATTAGCTAGCTAACACAATATATCAAACACCTAAATTAACCCCCAAAACCTAAAACCCCCCCTCCCCTTTCAAAAAAAAAAAACAAAAACCACAGCTACAGAAATGCTGACACGTGCATGCCTTTTGGTCCCGGTTGGTACCACCAACCGGGACTAAAGCCCCTCCTGCCTGGACTCGGTGCACAGGCCACGTGGACACCCTTTTGCCCCGGTTCTGGATTGAACCGGGACTAAAGGGTCAGAGCATTAGTACCGACCCTGTTGCCCCGGTTCCAGAACCGGGGCTAAAAGGCCAAATGAACCGGGGCTAAATCCCCTTTATCTACTAGTGTCTGGATGTGCACTAAGAAAGGAGGCATGATTAAGTACCAGGTTGTGGCTTCGCCAGTGCTTTTGCGGATAGAAAGACTTGGTCTCCATGATGATCAGTGAGACAGGGATATAGCTAGGCACCCATATTCCTAGGATTTTATCTTGTTCTTGTGGGAGGTCGAATCAATGTATATTGCTTGGGATCTACTATAGCTAGTCGAGTGCAGATACTGCACCCTTTGTTGATTAGCAGAGAGAAAAGGGAGCCCGAAATTATGTACTGCAGCACAATTTTGTGGTGTCCAGTCAGTAGTATCAGAGTGTGCTAAAAGTTGCTCATTTGGATCATGTGTGCATGTGTAGTTCGAATTCAAGTTCTGTTGTTGCATTAGTCAGAAAATCTGCAGAACTTGAAACTACTTGCATTGCTCAATTAGGCAAAGGAAAAGTTCACAAGTGTTCGTAAATAAGCTGCCAAATGAAAATGTAAGACAACATGGTTACTGTCTTTTCACAATGGAAACGAATGGTGAAATTTCTGAAATCCAAAAGTACATAAACATCTGGGAAATTAAGTCTAATGAAATTCACATGGAGGAATGTAGCTAGTGACAGCCTACTGTAAGAATACTATACACATATAACCTATTCATGCATCTAGTTGCATTTCAGAATTTGAACTGCAAAAACGTCTTACATAAGTGTACAGAGGCAGTACTTTTTCCATCAATATTCGCACCAGGTAACTTAACTACTACTACTACGTATTCTTAACACAATACATCAAAACTAACAAATGCTACATTTCATCTTTGTACCAACAAAAAAAATACATTTTCTTCAACTGATGGTGCTACAGAATATGTTTATCAGTTCATGCATAAGTTCTATCATCAGCATGGCAATGCAATGTATAACTAGTTTTAGTACTTGAAAAGATATCATTGGAAGAAATGGCAACGTGCTTGAATCCAAAGTTAATTAATTCAGTAACTATCAACAGCTATGAGCCAGAATCCTTCAGGAAATAGTTTTTCAACCATAAACAAGCAAAACACCTTGGTTTCACTGGCATTCTAGTAGATCAAGACTTACTAGAAACTTTAGCCATTGAATATTTGGAGGCACATACACATGGGTGATTGGTGAAAAGAGGAGCAAGAGGTTTAAAAATCTCATCATGTGCCCAGCTATGTAGGCCAATGGCCCAAGGCACACAATCATAAGCCACCTTGATGCAACAAGACAAAATTACTATAGATGCATATCAAAGCAAGCACCTATGGCCCGTAAAATGAGTGCAGCTTCTGTGTTTGTACATGCTGCAGGATCGACTAACATTGACTATGGTCTCTGGGGTTCGTAGTTGCAAGAATCCATGGAGGTTCAACCGTGCATTTTTAGACAGAAGCAAAGGAGAAAAAAAACAGAGGCAACTTCTGAACATATCATGATAACAGGAGCCTCCATATGTCGATATATCTGAGGTCAACATAGAAAGCATGTACCAACTATCGACGGTTCAAACAACATTGGAGCTATACAACGGGCGGTAGTGTTGCTTGACACAGAACAATGAGCGAACCATTGACACTGAACACCAGCCTAATTATCTAAGCCTCACCAGGCACCTCACTTCCAGGCTGGGTACGAGTTGTCCTGCCTATTGTTACTTGTTCATGAAAGCGCAACACCCAACAGAATATACAACAATGAGGAATACGATGTTGATGGTGGCGATCTTCTTCCCGTCATTCTTCAGGTCAGTGAGCGCGCCAGCCTTGCATGACTGGCAGTCGTAGCACAGGGCCCTCTGATCATTCATCCACATGTTGCAGTTAGGGTCATTGGTACAGTTGAGGACAGGAGGTTTGATCCAGATGCTCTGACTCCGGTAAGTGAAAGTTGCACCCATTTGGGGGCTTGTGGCATCCAGATATAACACAAGATATGTGTGTGTTAGTTGTAGAAAACGCAACTTAGTAATTCATGATAGCATTGAAGAAAACACAAGTTAAAGCCGAATGTCAAGAAGTCGCACTGATGATGTAGGCAAGGCCGGGGGATCAAACGTGATAGACTAACCTCAACAGCTAGAATGACCGGCAGGAAATTCGCCATCGACATCGGCACTGATAATACCCTCAGCATAGGGAGAATAGATGGGACCTTATCCGCCGGCTCGGTGTCACTACCACCACCAACGACGCGTGGCCAAAGAAGAATTTATTGAGTGCTGCCACCATCGTCGCCGAAAAGGCCAAAGTGGCCGACGTAGAAAAACCTGCCTAAAAACTCAAATAAAAAAGGTTTGGAGAGTGACGGTTGGGGAAGAGAAGCAATTTGCTCCATGATTGATTTTCAAATATTTCTTTTTCATATTAATGAAAAACTATTTAGAAATATATAGTGTTTTTAATAGGGATAAGTATATTTTTCGTTCCTAAACTCTCTCGAAAGTATAGAGATCGTCCCTCAACTTAGTCCTTGAACTTATCAAACCGGATTAGTTTAGTCCCTCTACTCATTTGAAGTGGTTTTTAATTGACGTGGCACGGTTTTGACCGGTCTTCGTCCATGTGGCAAAATTATCCTATCCTTTCGTCTTATCACTGGTGTAGGCATTTTGACGAGCACATGACGTGCGATGTCCGCCTCTCCTAGCACATGCCTCCGTCCTAGTCGAGCGATTCGGAGCTTGAGGCCGCGGCGGCGGCAGCAGTACCGGAGCTAGGAGGTGGGCACGACGCAGCGACGGGCCGAGCTCGGCGGCCACAGAGCAGCGAACTGTCATCGGAGCTCGGCCGAGGACGGCGAGCAAGAGCAGCACCTGCTGTTGTGGTTCATGGCGGCGCTGGACAAGAAGCCGCCGGCGGCGGCGGCAGCGAGCTCGGCGAGATGTTTGGCTCGCCGGACGCGAAGCGGCGGTTCCTGCAGGATGTCGTGGTGAGCTTCATGCCGGACGAGAAAGAGACGACGTCCTCCGCTCTCATCTGGGTCTTCTGGCTCCTTGCCGCTAACCCGCGCTGCGAGCGGCTCGTGCACGAGGAGGTCACGCGCCTGCCGCACGGAGGCGTCGACGACAACGGGTACAAGGAGCTGAACGGGATGCACTATCTGCATGCGAGGGCGCTGGATTCGTTTTGCACGCGGACCACGGGAGCAAGCAAACCGTCCTTGTGTTAGACCAGGAGCACAAATTCCTTCACGTGTTCTTCAGAGCGTTCGTCTTCCCGTCCATGCGACTGCCTGCCCTGCATGTAGTGCCACCACAGCCAAGCACTAACACAGCGTGGGGTGCCATCGCAGCTCCGTAACGTGGCAGTCAAACCCCAATGACTTGTCAAGTTTTAGTCAAAACCGAGTCCACTACAATGAAAACCACAAAAAACGGTATGAGGTACTAAATTTATCTGATTTGAGAAGTTAAGGACCTAGATTTGCTGGTTTTAGAGTTAAGGGATCATTTCTATACTATCGAGAAAGTTGAGGGGCGAAAAATATACTTTTTCCTTTTTAATATAGTACTATAATTAATAATAATTTTATGATAAAAATGTTTTTGTAACATAAGGAACAAATTTCAAGGACGGCCTGAACATTTCATTTAATGAATCTGGACTCGCTTTCAATCAAGGTAGCTAAAACATATACAACCAATTCTTTGGACTCTATTTTAGTCAATGGAGAACGTCTATTATATTGTCATCAGTGTACTATACATCTTCAGATAATCAGTACAGTGAACTTTCTTTAGATGTTGATATTGTTTCACAACATTATTCAAACATTGATCTTCTCAATGAAATGTATTCTATAGAGAACAAGAGATGCTATGTTGGCTTCGAAAGATCTTGACAGAACCTAATGTGGCTCAATGATATTAATTTCTTGTATGCTCTATCTTCAATCTAAGAATCTAGCCAAGTACAATAATCTCACCCTGTTGGAGGAGTGGATGTACAATCTCAACAAGACTCCTATAGTTCTTTTTTTTTAAGTGTACAACAAGTTAAGTCAGTAACTCATCTTTAGTTCTACACTTACACTCCATCTACCATGTCGCTGAGTCGTTATCGCATTTACTTCGTCCTACCTCCTGTCTAGTGCGTGTGCATATATATATATATTGCTCCGATCTGATGTGGTGTGCACAAGAAGCTAACCACCAGGAAAAGTCCTACATGACCCCCCCC
>LR738714.1:807121734-807215618 GCA_902687465.1 Secale cereale
CCCCCCTCATTTCTATCTTGTTGAAGTCAATGTTCCGAGGAAATAGGGAACACATGTTGTACCACGTGCACATTAGATTTGGAAGGCATTAGGAAAATAACAACTTGTGAATGCTCGATTCATGGTGATGCACCTAGTCTGCAACATTGGTCTTCGATGGTAGCTTGATCCTAAATACGATAAGGCTAATAGTCCGAGATGGAGGGAGTAATTCACTTGCTCCATTGGCATGCAGTAAATGTGTGTCTGACTCACCGTGTACTTGAGAAAAGGAGACATGGTTACCAGGTGGAGGTTCCTCTGACGAAAGTAAGACATGGTCTCCATGATGATCAGTGAAACATCCAGATTCAACCTTGCCATGTGCAAAGCGGTGAAGAATATATACCATGATTCTCTCTTGCTCTTCATGGAGGTCCGGTCAGTGTATAGTGCTAGCGAGGTAGCTACACGCTGTCTAGAGCAGCTGAGAATGGAGTACAATGTTGATTTCTTCGCCAAAAATCATGCATTTTTTAACAGTCTATAATAAGGGTCACATCTACACTGATCGAGCTCAAAAACTCAACGTCGATAGTTGGCCCCTGTTTCTTATCAAATGTATATAAATTACTGAGATCTGGCATACTAATGTTTCCTGATACAGCAGTATAATGGAAACAGCTATGTGAAAAACAGCTAGGTGGAAAACAGCTAGGAAATTGATGTCTAGTAAAATTCACAGGCAAGAAGGTAGCTAGGTACTAAGGGCATCTCCAACGGGGACCCGCAAATTTTCTTCCCCATCCATCCATGTACGGAGGGTCAGTCTGTGGACACGGATGCGGGAGGTCCCATCCAACGCTATCATGCATATGTCCATCAGTAAAGGGCAATTTCAAATTCCAATTTACTCCGATCGACACAGCGCGCCAGATCACACCAGCGTCGGGTCGCATGCCAGATTGCTACTTCTCGAGCTTGCGTTGTATTCCCTCGAAGAGGAAAGGGAGATGCAGCACAGTAGTGTAAGTATTTCCCTCAGTTTTTGAGAGCCAAGGTATCAATCCAGTAGGAGACCACGCGCGAGTCCCTCGCACCTGCACAAACAAATAAGAACTTCGCAGCTAACGCGATAAGGGGTTGTCAGTCCCTTAACGGTCACTTACGAAAGTGAGATCTGATAGAGATGATAGTTTATATTTTTGGTATGTTTGTTTATTAGAACAGAAAATAAAAGCGATAAAAGTAAAGTAGATGTAGATGGATATGTTGAGAATAGGCCCGGGGGCCATAGTGTTCTCTAGTGGCTTCTCTCATGATAGTGATATTCTACAGTGGGTAAACAAATTACTGTCGAGCAATTGATTGAAAAGCGAATAATTATGAGACTATCTAGGCATGATCATTGTATATCGGCATCACGTCCGAGGCAAGTAGACCAAACCGATTCTGCATCTACTCCTATTACTCCACACATCGACCGCTATCCAGCATGCATCTAGTGTATTGAATTCATAAGAACACAGTAACGCCTTAAGCAAGATGACATGATGTAGAGGGATAAACTCAAGCAATATGATATAAACCCCATCTTTTTATCCTCGATGGCAACAATACAATACGTGCCTTGTTGCCTCTACTGTAACTGGGAAAGGACAACGCAAGATTGAATCCAAAGCCAAGCACTTCTCCCATTGCAAGAACTATAGATCTAGTAGGCCAAACAAAACCAATAATTCGAAGAGACTTGCAAAGATATTATGAGCACACATAAAAAGTTCAGAGAAGAACCAAATATTTCTCGTAAATAATCTTGATCATTCACAATTCATCGGATCTCGACAAACATACCGCAAAAAGAGATTACATCGAATAAATCACCTCGAAGACCGAGGAGAACTTTGTATTGAGATCCAGAGAGAGAGAAGAAGCCATCTAGATACTAGCTATGGACCCGAAGGTCTGTGGTAAACTACTCACAACTCATGGTGATGGCGATGATGATGATGATGAAGAACTCCGTGATGGACCCCCCTCCGGTGGAGCTCTAGAACAGGCCCGAAGATGGGATCTGATACGTCTCCAACGTATCTACTTTTCCAAACACTTTTGCCCTTTTTTGGACTCTAACTTGCATGATTTGAATGGAACTAACCCGGACTGACGCTGTTTTCAGCAGAACTGCCATGGTGTTGTTTTTGTGCAGAATAAAAAGTTCTCGGAATCGCCTGAAAATCAACGGAGAATTATTTCAAAAAATATAAAAAATACCTGCAAGAAGATCCTCACCGAGGGGCCTACACCCTGTCCACGAGGGTGGGGGGAGCGCCCCCCTGCCTCGTGGTCCCCCCGATGCTCCACTGACGTACCCCCAGATCCTATATCTTCCGTTTTGGGGAGAAAAAAACAGAGAAAAAGAATTATCGCGTTTCACGATACGGAGCCGCCGCCAAGCCCTAATCTCTCTCGGGAGGGCTGATCTGGAGTCCGTTCGGGGCTCCGGAGAGTGGAGATCATCGCCATCGTCATCATCAACTTTCCTCCATCACCAATTCCATGATGCTCACAACCGTGTGTGAGTAATTCCATCATAGGCTTGCTGGACGGTGATGGGTTGGATGGGATCTATCATGTAATCGAGTTAGTTTTGTTAGGGTTTGATCCCTAGTATCCACTATGTTCTGAGATTGATGTTGCTATGACTTTCCTATGCTTAATGCTTGTCACTAGGGCCCGAGTGCCATGATTTCAGATCTGAACCTATTATGTTTTCATGAATATATGTGTGTTCTTGATCCTATTTTGCAAGTCTATAGTCACCTACTATGTGTTATGATCTGGCAACCCCGAAGTGACAATAATCGGGACCACTCCCGGTGATGACCATAGTTTGAGGAGTTCATGTATTCGCTATGTGTTAATGCTTTGGTCTGGTACTCTATTAAAAGGAGGCCTTAATATCCCCTAGTTTCCAATAGGACCCCGCTGCCACGGGAGGGTAGGACAAAAGATGTCATGCAAGTTCTTTTCCATAAGCACGTATGACTATATTCGGAATACATGCCTACATTGCATTGATGAACTGGAGCTAGTTCTGTGTCACCCTAGGTTATAACTTCTACATGATGAATAGCAACCGACATAATTTCCCATCACCGATCGAATGCCTACGAGCTTTACCTATATTGCTTCTCGCTTATTTACTTTCCCGTTGTTATTATCACAAAAAGTACAAAAACACTATCGTTACTTTTATTGCTGCTACCGCCACTGTCATATTACTTTTCCACTAAACTATCTTGCTGCAGATACTAAGTTTCCAGGTGTGGTTGAATTGACAACTCAGCTGCTAATACTCAATAGTATTCTTTGGCTCCCCTTGTGTCGAATCAATAAATTTGGGGTGAATATTTTACCCTCGAAAACTGCTGCGATCCCCTACACTTGTGGGTTATCAAGACTATTTTCTGGCGTCGTTGCCGGGGAGCATAGCTCTATTCTTTAAGTCACTTGGGATTTATATCTGTTGATCACTATGAAGAATTTGAAGGACTCAAAAACCAAGATCTTAACCTCAACTACGAGGGGAGGTAAGGAACTGCCATCTAGCTCTGCACTTTATTTTCCTTCTGTTATGAGTAAACTGCTATTGAATCTGATATGTCATATGTTCTTGATGATACCACTTCTGCTATGTATGATGAAACTATCTCTATGCCTGATACTATGCCACTAGGTGAATTTCTAGATGAACAAATTGCTAAAGTTAGGGGGAGTGGAAATGTTGATGATATTTATGAAAGTGATGATGAAACTACTCCCAATAGATATGAATTGCCTATTGCGCCTGAGGGTTATGTTATGGATGAAGAAACTGCTAGAGGCTTTCTTGCTTGCAACGATAGATATGATCTTAAGAAGTTATTAGCTAAGTAGTAAGAAAAGTCCTGGAATGCTAGAATGAAACATGACCCCGCTTTTGCTAATTCACCTATCTGTGTTACTGATAAGGATTATGAATTTTTTGTTGATCCTGAGTCAATTACTTTGTTTGAATCTGATCCTTTCCATGGCTATGAGTCTGAAACTGTTGTGGCACATCTTACTAAGTTGAATGATATAGCCACCCTGTTTACCAATGATGAAAAGATTCGTTACTACTATATCCTTAAGCTTTTTCCGTTCTCATTAAAGGGTGATGCTAAGACTTGGTTTAATTCTCTTAATCCTGGTTGTGTGCGTAGTCCCCTGGATATGATGTATTACTTTTCTGTTAAATATTTTCCCGCTCGTAAGAAACAAGTTGCCTTACGGGAAATATATAACTTTCCTCAAACTAAAGAAGAGAGTCTCCCACAATCTTGGGGGAGGCTTCTCCAATTACTTAATGCTTTGCCTGATCATCCTCTTGAGATGCATGATATACTTGATGTCTTTTATAATGGACTAACTGATGCTTCCAGAGATGACCTGGATAGCTGTGCTGGTTGGGTTTTCAGGGAAAGAACAGTTGAGCAAGCTGAACTACTATTGAATAATATGCTAGCCAATGAAAATGATTGGACACTTCCTGAACCAGCTCCTAAGCCAACTCCGAAGAAAAGATGTGTTCTATTTCTCAGTCCTGAAGACATGCAAGTGGCAATGAAATCTATGAAAGAAAAAGGTATTAAAGCTGAAGATGTTAAGAATTTTCCACCTGTAGAAGAAATACATGGTCTGGATAACCTGACACAGGTAGTAAAGGTAAATTCTCTGTATAGATTTGATGAAGGTGATATTCCTCGTTATAAGTCTGCTAGCCAATGCTTAGATGAGTTTGACAATTTTATTGTGAAACAAGAAAACTTCAATGCTTATGTTGGTAGACAATTACAACACAATGCTTATATGATTGAACGCGTGAGTGACTATCTGTCTAGAGCTAAAGGTGAACTGAAACTCATTAGTATACATGCTTCCATGGTCACCACTCAAGTATAACAAGTACTTAAGGCTCAGAATGATTTGCTCAATGAATTAAATAGTAAGAATAATGACTATGCCATTAGAGTTTCAACTAGAGGTGGTAAAATTATTCAGGAACCTCTGTATCCTGAAGGGCACCCTAAGAGAGTTGAGCAAGATTCTCATAGAGCTAATTTAGATGCACCTAGTTCTTCTAAGAAGAAAAAAATAGAAAAAATGATAGGACTTTGCATGCTTCTAGTGAACCTGTAGCTCAACCACCTGAGAATCCCAATAATATATCTGTTTCTGATGCTGAGACACAATCTAGTAATCAACATGAACCTAGTGATAATGTTAATGATGATGCTCAACCTAGCAATGATAATGAGGTAGAGATTGAACCTGTTGTTGATCTTGATAACCCACAATCAAAGAATCAATGTTATGATAAGAGAGACTTTGTTGCTAGGAAGCACGGTAGGGAAAGAGAACCATGGGTTCAGAAACCCATGCCTTTGCCTCCGAAACCATCCAACAAAAAGGATGATGAGGATTTTGAGCGCTTCGCTGAAATGATTAGACCTATCTTTTTGCGTATGCATTTGACTGATGTGCTTAAAACAAATCATTAATCCAAGTATATGAAAGACATTATTACCAACAAAAGAAAGATACCTGAAGTAGAAATCTCCACCATGCTTGCCAATTACACTTTTGAGGGTGGAATGCCTAAAAAATTAGGAGATCCAGGAGTACCTACTATACCTTGCTCGATTAAGAGAAACTATGTTAAAACTGCTTTGTGTGAACTAGGAGCCGGTGTTAGTGTTATGCCTCTCTCTTTATATCGTAGACTTGACTTGAGTAAGTTGACACCTACTGAAATATCTTTGCAAATGGCTGATAAATCACCTGCTATACCTGTCGGCATTTGTGAGGATGTGCCTGTTGTAGTTGCAAATGTTACTATTCTAACGGACTTTGTTATCCTTGATATTCCCGAGGATGATAGTATGTCCATTATTCTTGGATGACCTTTTTTGAATACTGCAGGGGCTGTTATTGATTGCAACAAAGGCAATGTCACTTTTCATGTCAATGGTAATGAGCATACGATACACTTTCCGAGGAGACAACCTCAGGTCCATAATATCAATTATATTGGAAAAACTTCAACTATCACTATTGGAGGTTTTGAGTTTCCTATTCCTACTATCAAGAAGGCATATGACATTCTTATTGTTGGGGACATACATATCCCCACTGAGGTAACCTAGTGTTATTCGAAAATTCTCTGGTTTCATGTTACTCGGAAAGAGTTTATTAATAAGACCTGATCAACCTTGTTAATGGATTCCTTTTGATGAACATGGGGTAGGTGAATCTAGATAGAACAACCTTCTGTACCCTATTTTTACTTTCTGTTAATTCGGATAAATAAAGAAAAAATAGCATTGTCTGTCTGTTTCCAGACTAATCCGTGCAATAAAAAAATTCCCGAAAATAAAAGTTCTCCAAATGCCATGAGAATGAAATATGATTTTTCTAGAATATTTAAGAAAATATGGCACTGAACACATAGCGAGGGGAGCCAGTGATGGCTTCTTGCCCCTCGTTGGTTACCCCAAGTGGAAGGTTTAGATGTAGCGTAGCGGCAAATTTCCCTTGGCAAAGATACCAAGGATCGAATCCCGTGAGACTCCGAGGGTCGACAAGTAGGTGTCAACGGTGCCAGAAACTTAGCGGTTGACGGGACCTGCACACAGATACAGATAACTTTGCTCCCAACGAGTACAGAGAGGTTGTCAATCCCTCCGGCCTTGTTGTTTACAAAGGATCAAACACAAGAGATAATAATGATAGCTATGACTGCAACTAGGAAATAAAAACAGGAAGTAAATAGAAGGTGTGATCAGCGGTGGTAATATGGACCGGGGTCCCATGATGTTCACTAGTGATGTCTCTCTCCCAAAAGACGATAAAACAGCAAAGCGAGGTAAATAAATTACAGCTGGGCAATTGACAGGATTATGTGCGCAAACCAATGCTAACTATGCTGCAAAGAAAGGTAGAGGCTCAAAAGCATGGGCGGTACGCCAAGGCAAGTAGACCGAAATCCATCTGCATCTACTACTAATCATCCACCTTGAGATATCTATCCAGAACATCTCGCTGGTATTAAGTTGCGAATCCCACCCAAAGTGTAAACTCAAAGCAACAGACAACTGCATTAAAAGAACTTTGCGTAAAGTAAACAATCCTTGCACCGGCAAGTACAAGCACCGTTGTTTTCTCCCTTGTGGCAACAGCACATCCCCTAGACTCATGTTTCTGTCACTCAAGCTAGTCATCAGGGGGCATGAACCCACAATCAAGCATAACGCTCCCTCTTGGAGTTACTACCTACTACTTGGCCAAAGCAATTAACAGCAACGGAGAACATGCAAGAATTACTCAAGAACAAAGATATAAAAGAGGTGAATCAAATATATTACTCAAACACAATCTGAACATAGTCTCATAATCCATCAGATCCCAACAAACTCAGCAAAGCAACAGCAGAAAGATTACATATGTGCATCGATCATGTAGGGCAGCTCACGAGGTCTAAACCATAAAGAGCAAAGAGGGGAGGAGAACATCACATAGCTACTAATCATGGACCCATGGTCCAAGGTGGACTACTCACGACTCATCCGGGAAGCGTCCATGGTGGTGGAGAAGCTCCCGGTGGTGGTTCTCCCCTCCAGCAGGGTGCCGGGAAGAGTACTCCTGATGCTCCCGATCTTGGAAGCGCTGCGGCGGCGGAACAGAGGCGAGATCGCGAAAAAGGGTTCTGTCCTCGAGGGTTTCGGGACGAGAGGGATATATATGCGAAGGGGGGCAGCCAGAGGCGGAGCAGGGGCCCCAGGCGCCCCCCTGGCGCGGCCAGGGGTGGGGCCGCGCCAGGTGGCCGCCTGGGCCTCCCCTGGCTCCCCTCTGGCCCCGCTTTGGTTCTTCGCGAAGCTTCCTGTACGCTGATTTTTCCTGTATTTTTCCCGGAATTTTTGGAGCACTTTTAATATGGGGGAAACCTGAAATAGAAAAACAGCAGAAAACAGGAACTGGCAATGTGGTGCACTGAGTTAATAGGTTAGTCCAAATATGATCAAAAGTGTATGGAAGTGCATCAATATCATAGCAATATCACATTAAAGAAGCATGGAGCAAGCAGAAATTATAGATACGTTTTGGACGTATCAACATCCCCAAGCTTAATTCCTGCTCGTCCTCGAGTAGGTAAATGATAACAAGCATAATTTCTGTGGTGACATGCTACCAACCATATAAGAACTTTTTAAGTAAAGCAATCAAGGCATGTAATTCAATTCAAGTCATAACAAGCAAGAGTCTATATTAGCATTGTAACAAGCAACATAAGAACATAAAGGTGCAAGAGCTCTCGCTGTCCGTGACTCGAATGTCTCCAGATGGTGTTTGGGTGCAAGAAAGGGGATAGGGATATACGAGAGAGTAAAACATAGTTTTTGTATTGTTGAGAACTTAATCTACTAAAGTTTCACACTTGGTCTTCTTTGGAATCTTATCTTGACTCATCCCCAGACCACTAGCCAGGTACAAGTCAAAATGATCCACTCCCTTTCGATATTTTGAGCACTCATGCAATGGATGAGCGTAAGCAAGAAAGTTGACACTTAGGATGGCAAAGAGAGAAAAATGATGAAGGGGGAAGACAAAAAAGGTGTGAAAGGCTCACATCAATGAGGACAATCATAGGCGAGAGAAAGCCAAATGATAGATATGATGTGAGGAGTAGGGATTGCCATGCAACGGATGCACATATGAGCTAAGGTAAGCTCTCCAACGGAACTAGTGGGGGTGCATCCAACTTGCTCGCTCAAGAAGACCTAGAACTCTTTTGAGGAGGCTCATCATTGGAATATACAAGCCAAGTTCTATAGTGTGAAGGTCCCCACATAGCTATATGCATGAATGATAATCTCTATGGAGTACAAGGTATAAGATGGAGTACGAGTGTGGATCTCTCAAAAGGAATAGTAGTGTGCCCCCTTCTCTCTTTTTATTTCTTTTTCTCTTTTTTCTCTTTTTTCTCTTTTTTTATTTTTTTTGTGGCCTCAATGGCTCTTTCTATTTAACTCTCATTTGTCCTCTTTGGGATCTTTTGATTTTGTCCTCTTTGGGATCTTTTCCTCACTTTAGGGGCAACACCCTATATATTACAAGAAGTATAGAAGATCTTTCACACTTTACAAAAGTACTCAACATAAAGAAAATGAAACTATCATGATGTATGCAAATGTATGCCTCTGCCAGTGTAGCAGGATATGCAATGATACTAGCGCGTCATGTAGCAATGATTAGGGCAAGGCCCAACTAGCATGCGGCTCATCGATCAAGCAAAAAGCATGTATGACATGAAGATCAAGTCATGAGAAGATGGATGTTGCATGGCAATGTATCTCGGAAAGGCTATGGAAATGCCTTGATAGGTAGGTATGGTGGCTGTTTTGAGGAAGGATATAATGAGGCTTATGATGACAGAGCGTACCGTGCCAAGGATTTGGATGCACTGGCAAAGTATGCGCCAACTCTCGAGGTGAGAAAGGGCAATGCACGGTACCGAAGAGGCTAGAAAAATATGGCTAGGTGGAAGTGTCAACTTTCGAATACTCACATTAGTCCGAAGAACTCATGCACTTATTATCGGTAACTCTCAATCTAATTAGGAGGTTCACAAAGAGACAAGTACCCCGAGGAGGAGTGTATGGGGGTTTGGTTATCCTTGCGCATCCTCGACTCATGGTACGTGAGTGTACTCTAATATTTGATCCCTCCAAAGATTAGTGATCCATCTAGTAGCTAAAGTTCTCAACTATTTTGTAGATTTTCGAAAATAAACACGGATTGCCCAAAATACGACATCTATCACTAATAGGCTAAAGCTCTTGACGCCAAAAGTTCAGACATTACTCATGGCAATACCTCAAAACTATTGCAAGTTACTACTAAAATTAAATAGCAACCTCAATTACCTACTTTAAGTTAAGACACACAACTCAGTGCAACAGGCAAACTCTCTTAACAAGATAAACATGAAAACTCAAGAGAGTTCAGCAACCAACTAAACAAAAGCTCTTTAAAAATAAAAGCATGAAAACTAAGAGCTAAACATGACAGCAGCTATGGAAAGACAAAGAACA
The DNA here is from genome assembly GCA_902687465.1 of Secale cereale. Lineage (NCBI taxonomy): Eukaryota > Viridiplantae > Streptophyta > Magnoliopsida > Poales > Poaceae > Secale > Secale cereale. The sequence continues at coordinate 807,131,889 of LR738714.1, forward strand.
CACACAACAAAGATAAGCATGAAAAATCCTATGTTGTGTTCTAGGTTGAAGTGGAGCGTGTTTCTCTCCCACACAAAGAAAGCTGGGTTCTAACTTGTTATGAACAGCAAGCAAAGCTACAGAAAACTAAAATGGAAACTAAGAGCAAGACGCTCCAAGCATAGCACATAACGCATGAAGTGATAAAAATATAGTGGAACGAAAGACGAACTGATAATTGTTGATGGAGAAGGGGATGCATGGGGGCATCCCCAAGCTTAGACGCTTGAGTCTTCTTGAATATTTCTTGGGGGTGCACGGGGGCATCCCCAAGCTTGAGCATTTGACCCTCCTGAATCTTCTTTTATCATCTTCCCTCGCACACTTGAAAACTCCCTTCATACATAACTCATCATAATCTGATTAGCGAGGTTAGTACCCACAATAAAATAACTTTTCCCTACTGGAAATAAAAATAATCTTGAAGAGCTACTGTTTCTCAAGATTGCCAAAAGGTTTTTGCAAAGAAAAAGCAAGCTCAAGGTTTGCAAAACGAAGAAAAGGCAAAACAGGACAGAATCTGTGAAAAACAGACCAGCAAGTAGTAAATTATTTTTTCGGGGCACGTCTGCAACTCAAATCAAAAAACTCAGAACAGACGCTCGAAAGCCAATTGTATAGAGCACGCTGTCAAAAAAATTCAGATCAAAAAGATGATCTGGTGATTTTATTCGAATTTTTCTGTCCAAGGACAGAATCTGTTTTCTGGACAGCACGTCACAACTTTTGAACTTTCTTGCAATCGGAGGCTAAACTTGGCACAAAGCTGGAAAGAAAACATACAATGATGATGCTACTGTAGTAACAAACATCAAGACACAAAAAAAGCAAAATAAGACCTAATTCGTTGTGGGCTGCCTCCCAAAAGCGCTTTCTTTTATGCCTTTAAGCTAGGCATGATGCAAAAAGAGAAGATCAAGTTTTATCAAGAGTAAGAGAATAGCTAGCCCGTATAACGGACTCAAAAGGCAACTTAATCTTCTTTCTAGGGAAGTGTTCCATCCCTTTCTTGAGAGGGAATTGGAATTTTATATTCCCCTCTTTCATGTCAATGATAGCACCAACGGTGCGAAGAAAAGGACGTCCCAAAATAATTGGATAAGAAGGTTCACATTCAATATCCATAATAGTAAAATCAACGGGAACATAATTGTCATTGACAATGATAAGAACATCGTCGATCTTCCCCAAAGGTTTCTTTACGGAAGAATCAACAAGACGAACACCAAAAGAACAAGGATCAAAAGGTTTCAATTCAAGCATATCATACATTCTTTTGGGCATGACGGAGGTACTAGCTCCAACATCACATAAAGCATAGCAAGAGAAGTTATTCAACTTAATTTTAATCATAGGATCCCAACTATCTTCTAGCTTTCTAGGTATGGAGGTTTCTACCCTAAGCTTCTCCTCCTTAGCTTTGATAAGAGCATTAGTGATATGCTCCGTGAAGGCAAGATTAAGTGTGCTAGTGTGGGGATCTCTAGACATCTTGTGAAGAAAACCAATAACTTCCGAAAGGGTGCAATTATCAAAACTACTATCAAGTAAAGTGGTAGTGGTGTCCTTTAGGCTCACTTGTTTGGTAGCTTCTATGGTCATAGGAGTTTCTTTTTCTACGGTTGAGGTCATAGCATCACCATTAATAGGTCCAATGGGACTAGGAGTGCATTGGGTGTTAGGAGTTTGGATATCCTCAACAACTTGAATAGTAGCAACAGTGTGGTGGGTAGGAAGGCTCTTAATTCCATCTTCTTCCTCCTTTTCTCTAGCCCATCTCTTTTTAAGTTTAGCCATCATCCTAATGTTTTCATTAATTTGCACTTGAATAGCATTCATAGGAGTGGTATTCCTCTCCTCAAGAGGAGAAGTTCTAATTTTAAGCAACTCTACCTCATGGGCTAAATTGTCTACTTTCGAAGAGAGATTATCTAGTTTGTCTAGTTTTTCTTCTACACTCTTATTGAAGGCCTTTTGGGTAGTGATGAAGTCTTTAAGCATAATCTCTAGTTCAGAAGTGGAGTTCTTGGTGCTAGGATAAGCATTGTTGTTCCCATAGGAATTAGAGGGGAACGGTCTAGGGTTGCTACCAAAATTACTCCTATAAGCATTGTTATTGAAATTGTTTCTAGAGATAAAGTTCACATCTACTTGATCTTGAGCAATCAAAGAATTTAAAGGAACATCATGAGGATCAATAGAAGATTGCTTGGAAAGTAGAGACATGATCAAGTCAACTTTTTCATTTAGGGAGGAAATCTCCTCGACAGAGTTTACCTTCCTACCTGTTGGAGCGCGTTCGGTGTGCCATTGGGAATAATTGGTCATCATCTCGTCGAGAAGCTTCGTGGCAGCACCAAGTGTAGTTGACATAAAGGTTCCTCCCACGGCCGAATCTAACAAGTTCCGCGAGGTAAAGTTCAAGCCTGCATAAAAAGTTTGGATAACCATCCAAGTAGTCAAACCATGAGTAGGGCAGTTCTTGACAAGAGATTTCATGCGTTCCCAAGCTTGGGCAACGTGTTCATTATCCAATTGTTTAAAATTCATTATGTTACTCCTTAATTGGATAATTTTAGCAGGGGGATAATACTTCCCAATAAAGGCATCCTTGCACTTGTCCCAAGAATCTATACTATTCCTAGGCAAGGATTGAAACCAGATTTTAGCTCCTCCTCTCAAGGAGAAAGGAAAAAGCTTAAGCTTAACAATATCAGCATATACTTCTTTGTACTTTTGCATATCACAGAGCTCAACAAAATTACTTAAGTGCAAAGCAGCATCATCTCCAGCACCGGAGAATTGATCTTTCATAACTAGGTTCAGCAAAGTAGGTTTAATCTCATAAGAAGGTGCTGAAGTGGCAGGTGTAGCAATAGGCGTGCAGATAAAGTCATTGTTGTTATGACTAGTGAAGTCACACAACTTTGTGTTCTCGGTGGAACCCATAGCAGCAGCAAGCAAGATAACTATTTTTGTGATTTTTGGTAAGGGACACTAAAGCAAAAACTGAAAGGTAAACTAACAAGACTAAAAAGCAAAGATAAAAGATAGCGTGCACCTCCCCTATCTTGAAGAGTGGAGTCCCCGGCAACGGCGCCAGAAACTTGCTTGATGGCTTCTCGCCCGTCGTTGGTTACCCCAAGTGGAAGGTTGAGATGTAGCGTAGCGGCAAATTTCCCTTGGCAAAGATACCAAGGATCGAATCCCGTGACACTCCGAGGGTCGACAAGTAGGTGTCAACGGCGCCAGAAACTTAGCGGTTGATGGGACCTGCACACAGATACATATAACTTTGCTCCCAACGAGTACAAAGAGGTTGTCAATCCCTCCGGCCTTGTTGTTTACAAAGGGTCAAACACAAGAGATACTAATGATAGCTATGACTGCAACTAGGAAATAAAAACAGGAAGTAAATAGAAGGTGTGATCAGCGGTGGTAATATGGACCGGGGTCCCATGATGTTCACTAGTGATGTCTCTCTCCCAAAAGACGATAAAACAGCAAAGCGAGGTAAACAAATTACAGCTAGGCAATTGACAGGATTATGTGCGCAAACCAATGCTAACTATGCTGCAAAGAAGGGTAGAGGCTCAAAAGCATGGGCGGTACGCCAAGACAAGTAGACCGAAATCCATCTGCATCTACTACTAATCATCCACCTTGAGATATCTATCCAGAACATCTCACTGGTATTAAGTTGCGAATCCCACCCAAAGTGTAAACTCAAAGCAACAGACAACTGCATTAAAAGAACTTTGCGTAAAGTAAACAATCCTTGCACCGGCAAGTATAAGCACAGTTGTTTTCTCCCTTGTGGCAACAGCACATCCCCTAGACTCATGTTTCTGTCACTCAAGCTAGTCATCAGGGGGCATGAACCCACAATCAAGCATAACGCTCCCTCTTGGAGTTACTACCTACTACTTGGCCAAAGCAATAAACAGCAACGGAGAACATGCAAGAATTACTCAAGAACAAAGATATAAAAGAGGTGAATCAAATATATTACTCAAACACAATCTGAACATAGTCTCATAATCCATCAGATCCCAGCAAACTCAGCAAAGCAACAGCAGAAAGATTACATATGTGCCTCGATCATGTAGGGCAGCTCACGAGGTCTAAACCATGAAGAGCAAAGAGGGGACGAGAACATCACATAGCTACTGATCATGGACCCATGGTCCAAGGTGGACTACTCACGACTCATCCGGGAAGCGTCCATGGTGGTGGAGAAGCTCCCGGTGGTGGTTCTCCCCACCGGCAGGGTGCCGGGAAGAGTTCTCCTGATGCTCCCGATCTTGGAAGCGCTGCGGCGGCGGAATAGAGGCGAGATCGCGAAAAAGGGTTCTGTCCTCGAGGGTTTCGGGATGAGAGGGATATATATGCGAAGGGGGGCAGCGAGAGGCGGAGCAGGGGCCCCAGGCGCTCCCTTGGCGCGGCGAGGGGTGGGGCCGCGCCAGGTGGCCGCCTGGGCCTCCCCTAGCTCCCCTCTGGCCCCGCTTTGGTTCTTCGCGAAGCTTCCTGTACGCTGATTTTTCCTGTATTTTTCCCGGAATTTTTGGAGCACTTTTAATATGGGGGAAACCTGAAATAGAAAAACAGCAAAAAACAGGAACTGGCACTGTGGTGCACTGAGTTAATAGGTTAGTCCAAATATGATCAAAAGTGTATGGAAGTGCATCAATATCGTAGCAATATCACACAAAAGAAGCATTGAGCAAGCAGAAATTATAGATACGTTTTGGACGTATCAGCCAGCACGTGGCCACGAGGGCACAGGGCGCGCCCCCCTGCCTCGTGTGCCCCACGTGGCCCCCCTCCAGTTATCCATTCACCCATGCTCTTCTTCTTCCTCCCAAAAAAACCCCAACTAGCTCAAACCCGAGTTCTAGCTCATCTTGCTGCCATTTTCGATCTCCTTGCTAAAAGCACCATTCACCAAACTGTTTGGGGAGATTGTTCCTTGGTATGTGACTCCTCCATTGGTCCAATTAGTTTTTGTTCTAGTGCTTTATTTGTTGCAAATTTATGCTGCTGTGGTGACCTAGTTCTTGAGCTTGCATGTCAAATTTTCTTTGTCCCAAGTAGTTCTAATGCATGATATAGCCTCAAGGAACTTATAGGAGTTGTTGCTATCAATTTTATTGAGTTTGGTTAACTTTTATTGTGAGTTTCTAAAAATTTCAGAAATTTCAGAAAAGGAAAATTTTAAAAAGATTATTGAGGGGCTCCTCTAACAAGAGCTTAGAGGAGAAGAAGAAAGAAGAAAATAAGAAGCCCAAGTATAATCTTCCTCGTATGGCGGAAGTTCGACCGTGTGAATGGCCTTGTAATAATTTCATGATGTCCGCCGGTATTTACGAAGACTTTTATTGGTTGGTGAATAATGCAGGCCTCATCAACTTCCTCAACGACCAGAAAGAACAGTATCTCTTACTCACCAATATTTTCACGCAAAGCTTTCATTTTCATTCTAGGAAAACACCACCTACGGTGGAGTTTCGCTTATATGATGTGGTTAAAGAGATATCAATTTTATATTTTTGTGAAATATGCAAAGTACCCTTCGGAGGTAGACTTGATGAACCAGGTCGTGAAGACGTTCAAGGGTTTATTGATATGATAGCTGTAGGAGAAACTAGACAAGTTTCAGGGGCAAGAATCACTAGTACACACTTCCCTGTTCTGCGCTACTTTGCTTTAGTTGCTAGTAGATGTTTAATTGGTCGCGGAAACAGTGGAAATCTCAGTGCCCCTGATATTATCATTTTATGCCATGCCATGTTTCAAGACACGACTTTTAGCTTGGGCGTCGTGGTTGCCAAACGATTGAGTCTGAACCGCTCAAAGGGGCCCGTCTTTGGATGCATCTTTGCTTCTCGCCTGTCACACCCCAAAAATTTAACCTTGTTTTATTAATTAAAATTTTGGCTAGAAAATAAAATTTTGAATTTTATCAGGTTCTTTAATAACTTCAGAACCTTTTATATAACTGTCCTTCAAAAATCCTCTCTTCTTATAATAAAATTTTTTGGGAATAATTTTTTGGACTTTGGTTGTACCTTGGGTCATTTCATTACTTGTCTAATAACAGCAAAGATTATTTTCATAATAAAATTTTGCCCTAGAAAATTCTTTTAATAAATTTTTTCAGTAATTTAAATGCTTCTGTTGCACTACAACTATTTTAAATAAATCTCTAAAAATTCCACCATAATTCTGGGAGGTCTTGTTATGCCTATATGTCACTTTGGTGCAAAAACCCAGCTTGGTGTTTTGAAAATTTTAAGTGAAACATCCTCTTTTTCATTTCTGTCCATCTTCTAGGTTTCAACTACAGCCCTATTATTTCTTGCTCCAAAATTTCTGAGCCTTGGCCATCTTCTTGTTCTTCCAACCAAAACCTTAACTCCAGAAGATCAGCTCCATTAGCATCATTTAGACCCACCAAATATCCCTCTGAATATTCAGTCCAGAACTGAATTCCAGTACAATTTACACTAGCAAGTATTTCCTTTTCCCAAAACAACTTCACCATCATCTCTACCATCTAAAGAGACCCCATCCTGCCAAGTTGCACATCCAACAAGGTCATCTAGGTCACCCTAACATTCTGTCGAACACCTTGAGCTCATGGCAGAAGTTAGGCATCCTTTTTGGATTGCACTAGCATCTAGCCACCCTTCCCAAACTATCATGTCCACCATCTCTAGAATCATCAGGAGCATCAGCCTGCCAAAAACAAGCTCAGTTGGAGCAACCTAACGTGCTTTGGCATTTCATCGAACACATCAGGGGCATGCCCAGAGCGTGGCCAGAGCGCCCGTACTGCAGCCTTGGCATCGCGCTGCTGTCACCACTCCACCTCCTCCCCTACTCGCCCGAGTTCTCCTCTGGATCAACTCGACCTTCATTAACTCCCCCGACATCCTCCCTTGGCCGTTTGCGTCGGCCACCACCGTCCACGCCATCCGGAGGCGCCGCCCGACGAGCCCCGCCTCGACACGTCGCCCCGACGTCAACGCCTTGGACGCGTGGCTCGCCCCCGAGCCAAACCAGACGCCCCGCCTTCACTGCGAGCAACCGCCTCCCTCACCAAACTCCGCCGTCCATCAACGGCCTCGCCACCGGCCGCGTCTGCCATTAATGGCCGCTGCCACGGTCTGCCATGGACGGCGCCGTCCCGAGCACCTGGCACCTCCCCGAGCCGCCAGCACACTCCCCTAGTAACTGCGGCCAGGCCACGTCTTCACCAACCCGCACCGGCCACCCAACAACCTCGCCGGCCGGAGTTAAGCCATCGCCACCGTGTCCGTTTTCTGGAACCCGCCGAACCGCGTCGCCCCGCCTATAAAAGCCACCCCGAGCGCCCCAGCTCCTCATCCCCACCTCTTCCCTACTCCAGCAACCCACCCCAAGCCTCAGAACGACCGGACACGGTCGTCATCCTCGTTTCCGGCAGCTTCTGCTGCCGCCATTCCTCGGATGATTCCGAGCCAACCACAGCCTCCCCACCACCAACTCTTCCACCTCTGGCCTCCTGGAGCTCCCAAACATCCGTTTCCCCTCTCAGTTTCACCGGAGATGATCCATGTGCAAAACGCCCAACTCGCCTCCGCCGGAGCTTCTCGGGTGCGCTCGCCGTCGACGACACCGCCCACTCCGGCGACCAAGGGGGGTACCCACGGGACCGCCTCGGTCTCCTGGACTCAACGGTGGGCTCAGCTCGCCGTGGGGCCCTGCCGTTCGCCGGCAAACATCGCCGGAGCCCCGCCCCTGTCTCTGTATAGGCGTACGCGGGAGAAAGGAGACGAACCCGACAGGTGGGGCCCGGCCATCAGCGACTCAGGCCGCGGACCCCCGCTGTGTAAGTGGAGGCGGTCTCCACCTGGAGCCGTTTCCACGCAAAGGAGGCGTATTCCGGGGAATACGCCGTCGACGTCGGCACCTCTTTCCGCAGCCTGATGACTGGGCTCGGCCCAGTGGCGCCGTTGAGCTAAACAGCGCTCAGGGCGCACTTCTGTCTTCTCTTTTTTTCTTTCCAGCAACTTTCAAATAATTCCTCAGCCACCATTTCAAATCCTATTTCGATGATTCAAATTTCTGTAGGTTTCTAAAATCATGCTAGGTTTATTTAAATTAAGTGAACATTTTACTATGCATAGTTTCTGTTTAATGGATTTTAAATACTGCTTTTAATCATGTTTTCCATCTTAGTATTTCCATAACTAATTCATATGAACTCTAAATGAATTAATTCTTTTTCTGTTATTCCTTAAATATCCTCTGGTTTATTTTAGTTTTTATTTCAAAAACTTTTGAAATACCTTTTAGTGCTGTTTTTGAATTATGTGGTGATTTAGATATTTTTGAAAATAGGAAATGGAGGGGAGATGTTTCCTTGCAAAGTAACCAGCACCTTTTCATATCTAAGGCAAGCATTTTGAACACTTGATATGGTGAATGTTTGCATGCTAGAATATTTTGAGTATGGTTTAATACTAGTAATAAAAATTTCATATGAGTAGGAATATTGCATGCATGCATGATCATGATTATAGTTTGCTCTTGCATGCATTCCTTTCAAATTTGCAACATGCATAAGTTATGAGAATCCAGGAACGTGATCCTGTTTTGGACGTGCCGGTAGGCACGGGCCATTTTTGTGACATGGTGGTGTCATGAGAAATATTGTGGAAGCAGGCAAGGGTTGTAGCCCTGTCCTGGTGATACTGTTGAGATAGTATTTTTTTTGTGATGTTAACCACTGCAGGAATCATAGGCCTCCTGAGTCGACCGTAGATCGAGTCTTGTTCCGGTAACCCCCATACTTGTCTCGTGCTACCACTTGTCCCTGCCTCGGGTAAGGTATGGTTTAGTAAGTTGTTAACCCCTTTCCGTGCACACACCATACAGAGGGCCTTGATGAGGGTTTCCAGGGCCCTGGACTAAACCCAGTCATCGGGCCAGGGGGCATGGGTGTTTCCGGCTGTTGTGATGCCGAGAGGGAGTGTACCCTTGTAATCCGCGCGTATGAATAGTGATCCCATGCTCATGGAGGTTGTAGCCTCTCCGACTTAGAGTTTTACTTAACTGTTGTTGTGGGTGAACCCTGGCAGCAGAAAAGTTAAGCTGGTGTGTGCTGGTTAGGTGTGTTTTCAACCCAAAGACCGTAATGGGAATTAGTCAGTGTCACGATACTGACTAATGAAATCCTATACTTGTGGGTAAAGAGTACACCCTCTGCAGAGTCGTAACTATTCGAATAGCCGTGTCCGCGGTTAAGGACTACAGTCTGGGTTGGTCAAGTGTCGGTCTTAGAGTCGGTCTCTGGAGGAAAATAATTAAGTGAGCTTGATAAATTTTGCAGGATGAGTTTTACTGCTAGTGATATTATCATGAATATTATTGATACTATAGTTTTGATTATGGACTAACCCGCTGCTCTTATTTTAATTTTCCAGAGTGTCTCAGGGGCTGGCCAGACTACCCCGGACACTCGCCTTTATTTTTAAGTCCTTTCTGTGGCGTCCCTCGAGTGTCAGGCGGTTTATCACGCCACTACTCATGTGGACACCCGATTGGCATTTCTTTTCAAGTCCTTTCTGTGGCGTCCCTCGAGTGTCAGGCGGTTTATCACGCCACTACTCTTGTGGACACCCGACTGGCATTTCTTTTCAAGTCCTTTCGTGGCGTCGCCTGAGTTCTCGGATAGTATCGTCCGATTACTCTTTTAGACACCCGACTGGCATTTCTTTTCAAGTCCGATCGTGGTGTCACTTGACATCCGACCGGCATTTCTTTTATATTCTAATGATTCTAATATTTATTTTTCTGCAATAATTATTATTCACCATGTCATGTTCTAATTCCTGTCAGCATGTATTTAATATAAGTCTATCATGAGCATATGCATATAGTTTATTCCATCATGACCGTATAATTGTTTGCTGCATTTGTTATATCTTTTGTCCATGATGTTTGCGAGTACATTCAAACGTACTCACAGGCTTGTCCCTGGCTATTTACTTGGTCAGGTTAGGAGTTCTGCGAGAAGTACCACAGCAATGTCCGTGCGAAGCCTAGGAGTGCAGCCACGCAGGATAGGAGTTAACCGGGTCAGCTGTTCCTGTTGGAATGGAACCCCATCGAGGTGGAGATCTTCGAGCCAATTCCTTCATCCACCACCGGAGTCATAGTTATTCAGTAGACCTTTATGGTCTTATATCAAAATTCTTGTAATGCTTGGTAATCTGTAACAAGTATGTGTCCACCAGTAACAGTAATCCTGGGCTGGTGATGACACTAGGGGTTAATTTCTGGAATATTATGTTCCCGAAATCCGGCCCCGACAGACTTGGTATCAGAGCCAGGCTGACCATTGGCTAATCCTATCTTAGCCTGGTCACCATCCCTAGGTTTCCACACCATCCACATCTTTTCCTGTCCACGGTCAAGTCTATCCCACCCACAGTGGCAACCGACATCTTTTTAATAGCCGGTGCCCAACCTATCAGTCTATCCATAGGCCGTGTGCCTGTGCCAATACCTGAACCACCCCATCCACAAGCGTGCGATGGAAGACTCGGCTGCCTTATAAAGGAAGCCTTACCCCAAAATCAACACATCACAGCCTCATTCCCAGTTCGACATCCAACCACCAAGATGGCAGGCCCCCTCGTGCACAACGAGACCACCGCAGTCGAGCTTGAAGGCTTCGTAACCATCCTCGCCAATCTCACCCGTCGTGCTTTTAGCATCGACGAGCCACCGGAATATGTCGTGTACCAAGAGCACACGAGTAATTCCATCCATCACTTCTGGGCCACGGTGCACATCTACGGGAGGAGCACCACATCGGAGCGTCCCTACCGATTCACCGGGAGGACGACCTCCGACGAGCCCCAATCCATCCAACTTGCAGCCCGAGAGGCTATAGTTCAACTCCGGCACCTGTCGCCGAGGGTTAACTGCCGCTCCTTCTACTACTACCCCAGTCGTGAAGGCTATGGTAGCCCGACCCAGGTCGCCAACGGAGACCATGAGTCGGACCCTGCCCTGGTGCACCTGGTGCGCTACCTAAGAGCGCAGGAGGCACTATTCGATCAGGTCACTCTTGATCTGATTGAGACCCGCAGGAAGCTCGCTCTCCTGACCCCAGCAAGGACTGAAGTCACACCCGCCACCGACGCCCCTATAGTGCTGCTTGGAAGGCCGGTTGAGCCCCCAAGCTCTGACCATGTCACCTACCCAGGCAATGCCTTCGCCTCACCCGGACACCTCCGTCGTCTCTTGGAGGCCTACTCCAATGGGACGGTGACCTCGACACCCCGCGAAGGACACCACCGTTACTCCAGCCCTGTAGCTCCCCATCCTACCCCGACCAGCTCCGACGCGGAAGCACCCGGAGACGACTCGGCATCCGCAAGACGCGCCAAGATAGATATCAACCAGATGGACTGAGTCCACCAAAATTGTTATCAAACCCCTAGTGGCTCGGTTTTTCCTTAAAGTTCCGCAGTAGCTGTTGTGTGGAGTAGTAAGTTTGTAGACACCCTGTGTGTCACCATCTAATAGTATGTGTGATCTGGCATGAATTGCTTGATGAATGGTTACAGAGTAAATTCTAGACGTGACCCCTAAATCGACATACACAGTAATGTGTCACTTCCCTTTTGGGGATTGATGCCTGAGACTTTGACTCAGACAGCCCCGCGCCGGATTCGGTGTCTCTGTCGTACCGGCACCATTTCATGACCCAGGCTCTCTATAAGAGGCCACAATCACTTTTTCACACCAGCAACCATCAGCATCAAGCACTGCCTTTTTCCATTCATCCACCCATGCCTCACCCCGGAGCCCATCTGAGAAACCCCGATGCAAGACCTGGTAGTTTTGTTATGTTATTGTGGGATTTTACCCGCAATACTCTTGGCTCCACCCATCCACCCCTGTACGAGCTATTCAAATCGAGAATCACTCCTGATCTCTCGAAATATTGGGCGGCTGTACATATTCCACCAGCAGATTTAAACCAAGGCCCTCCCTATGTAATTTTCATCGGGAGATCCATGCCAACCCCAGGCATGGCCATTGAGTCTGCTGCGTATGAAGCAGTTACCCGTCTTCGTTTTGCGGTACCCTGTGCCAACGCAAGGGAATACTGTTATTTTCCAAGTCGCGTTGCTTTTGGGGCAGAAGCTACGTTCCGATGTGGACGTGCGGAGAACGATCCAGCCCTGGTCTATCTCATTCAATATGTGATGGCCCAGGAGCGTTTCACCCAGCAAATACTGGAGTATCTCCACTACCTTGCTGTTCTGAATCCCCGGATCGCCATTGGCGGACCCCCTCTGCCAACTCAGGAGGGACACGTTCTTCGCTTGCTCCCTCCACTCCCTCCACTCCCTCCGGAAGAAGAAAGATGTGTTCCAACACCGGGAAGCTTTCCGTTTGACCCTGTAAATCCCGCTTTCGGACCGTAGACGGTCGTGAATGTGTTTGCGTAGCGTGTAGTGTTTGTTTGCATGTTGTTTTATTTGTATGTCATGAATGTATTGCCCTGTTTGCATTTTTGCACATGAGTGTTTTATTTGTGTGGTATGCTTCTTAATTCTTTCGCCCTTAACAAATCTCGAGGACGAGATTTTTCTTAAGGGGGTTAGAATTTGTCACACCCCAAAAATTTAACCTTGTTTTATTAATTAAAATTTTGGCTAGAAAATAAAATTTTGAATTTTATCAGGTTCTTTAATAACTTCAGAACCTTTTATATAACTGTCCTTCAAAAATCCTCTCTTCTTATAATAAAATTTTTTGGGAATAATTTTTTGGACTTTGGTTGTACCTTGGGTCATTTCATTACTTGTCTAATAACAGCAAAGATTATTTTCATAATAAAATTTTGCCCTAGAAAATTCTTTTAATAAATTTTTTCAGTAATTTAAATGCTTCTGTTGCACTACAACTATTTTAAATAAATCTCTAAAAATTCCACCATAATTCTGGGAGGTCTTGTTATGCCTATATGTCACTTTGGTGCAAAAACCCAGCTTGGTGTTTTGAAAATTTTAAGTGAAACATCCTCTTTTTCATTTCTGTCCATCTTCTAGGTTTCAACTACAGCCCTATTATTTCTTGCTCCAAAATTTCTGAGCCTTGGCCATCTTCTTGTTCTTCCAACCAAAACCTTAACTCCAGAAGATCAGCTCCATTAGCATCATTTAGACCCACCAAATATCCCTCTGAATATTCAGTCCAGAACTGAATTCCAGTACAATTTACACTAGCAAGTATTTCCTTTTCCCAAAACAACTTCACCATCATCTCTACCATCTAAAGAGACCCCATCCTGCCAAGTTGCACATCCAACAAGGTCATCTAGGTCACCCTAACATTCTGTCGAACACCTTGAGCTCATGGCAGAAGTTAGGCATCCTTTTTGGATTGCACTAGCATCTAGCCACCCTTCCCAAACTATCATGTCCACCATCTCTAGAATCATCAGGAGCATCAGCCTGCCAAAAACAAGCTCAGTTGGAGCAACCTAACGTGCTTTGGCATTTCATCGAACACATCAGGGGCATGCCCAGAGCGTGGCCAGAGCGCCCGTACTGCAGCCTTGGCATCGCGCTGCTGTCACCACTCCACCTCCTCCCCTACTCGCCCGAGTTCTCCTCTGGATCAACTCGACCTTCATTAACTCCCCCGACATCCTCCCTTGGCCGTTTGCGTCGGCCACCACCGTCCACGCCATCCGGAGGCGCCGCCCGACGAGCCCCGCCTCGACACGTCGCCCCGACGTCAACGCCTTGGACGCGTGGCTCGCCCCCGAGCCAAACCAGATGCCCCGCCTTCACTGCGAGCAACCGCCTCCCTCACCAAACTCCGCCGTCCATCAACGGCCTCGCCACCGGCCGCGTCTGCCATTAATGGCCGCTGCCACGGTCTGCCATGGACGGCGCCGTCCCGAGCACCTGGCACCTCCCCGAGCCGCCAGCACACTCCCCTAGTAACTGCGGCCAGGCCACGTCTTCACCAACCCGCACCGGCCACCCAACAACCTCGCCGGCCGGAGTTAAGCCATCGCCACCGTGTCCGTTTTCTGGAACCCGCCGAACCGCGTCGCCCCGCCTATAAAAGCCACCCCGAGCGCCCCAGCTCCTCATCCCCACCTCTTCCCTACTCCAGCAACCCACCCCAAGCCTCAGAACGACCGGACACGGTCGTCATCCTCGTTTCCGGCAGCTTCTGCTGCCGCCATTCCTCGGATGATTCCGAGCCAACCACAGCCTCCCCACCACCAACTCTTCCACCTCTGGCCTCCTGGAGCTCCCAAACATCCGTTTCCCCTCTCAGTTTCACCGGAGATGATCCATGTGCAAAACGCCCAACTCGCCTCCGCCGGAGCTTCTCGGGTGCGCTCGCCGTCGACGACACCGCCCACTCCGGCGACCAAGGGGGGTACCCACGGGACCGCCTCGGTCTCCTGGACTCAACGGTGGGCTCAGCTCGCCGTGGGGCCCTGCCGTTCGCCGGCAAACATCGCCGGAGCCCCGCCCCTGTCTCTGTATAGGCGTACGCGGGAGAAAGGAGACGAACCCGACAGGTGGGGCCCGGCCATCAGCGACTCAGGCCGCGGACCCCCGCTGTGTAAGTGGAGGCGGTCTCCACCTGGAGCCGTTTCCACGCAAAGGAGGCGTATTCCGGGGAATACGCCGTCGACGTCGGCACCTCTTTCCGCAGCCTGATGACTGGGCTCGGCCCAGTGGCGCCGTTGAGCTAAACAGCGCTCAGGGCGCACTTCTGTCTTCTCTTTTTTTCTTTCCAGCAACTTTCAAATAATTCCTCAGCCACCATTTCAAATCCTATTTCGATGATTCAAATTTCTGTAGGTTTCTAAAATCATGCTAGGTTTATTTAAATTAAGTGAACATTTTACTATGCATAGTTTCTGTTTAATGGATTTTAAATACTGCTTTTAATCATGTTTTCCATCTTAGTATTTCCATAACTAATTCATATGAACTCTAAATGAATTAATTCTTTTTCTGTTATTCCTTAAATATCCTCTGGTTTATTTTAGTTTTTATTTCAAAAACTTTTGAAATACCTTTTAGTGCTGTTTTTGAATTATGTGGTGATTTAGATATTTTTGAAAATAGGAAATGGAGGGGAGATGTTTCCTTGCAAAGTAACCAGCACCTTTTCATATCTAAGGCAAGCATTTTGAACACTTGATATGGTGAATGTTTGCATGCTAGAATATTTTGAGTATGGTTTAATACTAGTAATAAAAATTTCATATGAGTAGGAATATTGCATGCATGCATGATCATGATTATAGTTTGCTCTTGCATGCATTCCTTTCAAATTTGCAACATGCATAAGTTATGAGAATCCAGGAACGTGATCCTGTTTTGGACGTGCCGGTAGGCACGGGCCATTTTTGTGACATGGTGGTGTCATGAGAAATATTGTGGAAGCAGGCAAGGGTTGTAGCCCTGTCCTGGTGATACTGTTGAGATAGTATTTTTTTTGTGATGTTAACCACTGCAGGAATCATAGGCCTCCTGAGTCGACCGTAGATCGAGTCTTGTTCCGGTAACCCCCATACTTGTCTCGTGCTACCACTTGTCCCTGCCTCGGGTAAGGTATGGTTTAGTAAGTTGTTAACCCCTTTCCGTGCACACACCATACAGAGGGCCTTGATGAGGGTTTCCAGGGCCCTGGACTAAACCCAGTCATCGGGCCAGGGGGCATGGGTGTTTCCGGCTGTTGTGATGCCGAGAGGGAGTGTACCCTTGTAATCCGCGCGTATGAATAGTGATCCCATGCTCATGGAGGTTGTAGCCTCTCCGACTTAGAGTTTTACTTAACTGTTGTTGTGGGTGAACCCTGGCAGCAGAAAAGTTAAGCTGGTGTGTGCTGGTTAGGTGTGTTTTCAACCCAAAGACCGTAATGGGAATTAGTCAGTGTCACGATACTGACTAATGAAATCCTATACTTGTGGGTAAAGAGTACACCCTCTGCAGAGTCGTAACTATTCGAATAGCCGTGTCCGCGGTTAAGGACTACAGTCTGGGTTGGTCAAGTGTCGGTCTTAGAGTCGGTCTCTGGAGGAAAATAATTAAGTGAGCTTGATAAATTTTGCAGGATGAGTTTTACTGCTAGTGATATTATCATGAATATTATTGATACTATAGTTTTGATTATGGACTAACCCGCTGCTCTTATTTTAATTTTCCAGAGTGTCTCAGGGGCTGGCCAGACTACCCCGGACACTCGCCTTTATTTTTAAGTCCTTTCTGTGGCGTCCCTCGAGTGTCAGGCGGTTTATCACGCCACTACTCATGTGGACACCCGATTGGCATTTCTTTTCAAGTCCTTTCTGTGGCGTCCCTCGAGTGTCAGGCGGTTTATCACGCCACTACTCTTGTGGACACCCGACTGGCATTTCTTTTCAAGTCCTTTCGTGGCGTCGCCTGAGTTCTCGGATAGTATCGTCCGATTACTCTTTTAGACACCCGACTGGCATTTCTTTTCAAGTCCGATCGTGGTGTCACTTGACATCCGACCGGCATTTCTTTTATATTCTAATGATTCTAATATTTATTTTTCTGCAATAATTATTATTCACCATGTCATGTTCTAATTCCTGTCAGCATGTATTTAATATAAGTCTATCATGAGCATATGCATATAGTTTATTCCATCATGACCGTATAATTGTTTGCTGCATTTGTTATATCTTTTGTCCATGATGTTTGCGAGTACATTCAAACGTACTCACAGGCTTGTCCCTGGCTATTTACTTGGTCAGGTTAGGAGTTCTGCGAGAAGTACCACAGCAATGTCCGTGCGAAGCCTAGGAGTGCAGCCACGCAGGATAGGAGTTAACCGGGTCAGCTGTTCCTGTTGGAATGGAACCCCATCGAGGTGGAGATCTTCGAGCCAATTCCTTCATCCACCACCGGAGTCATAGTTATTCAGTAGACCTTTATGGTCTTATATCAAAATTCTTGTAATGCTTGGTAATCTGTAACAAGTATGTGTCCACCAGTAACAGTAATCCTGGGCTGGTGATGACACTAGGGGTTAATTTCTGGAATATTATGTTCCCGAAATCCGGCCCCGACATCGCCTTGCTGAATATTTTAATATACCTATTAGGCATTATGAGAAGGAAGAAAAATTGCTTGCCCCTGTTTATCTAGACTACAAGAGCATGGTAGCTCATGATTTTATTGTTAAAGACAAGAATATGCAGCTTAATTATGAATTAAGATTTGATGAAATATACTGTGAAATTGTTACCTTGCCTGCACCATCTTTGTTAGATCGGTCCACAGGCAAATATCTCATTACATTAGATGCCTTCTACAAGTACCAAGGCAAGGCACAAGCTTCAGAGCCTGAGCCAGAACCACCACTTGATCCTTCCCGCCAATCTGTTTATGGGTGGGAGCTGGATGAGTTCGCCAGCCAGTGGCATCCAGAGGACACATCTCAGTACACCGGAGGGAGTGGCTTCGACCCGTGGCCATAGGCCAACTTAGGCCAAAAGCCTAAGCTTGGGGGAGTACGTGTTTCTCACCGACTTACATTCATGTTCACACTTATTCTAGTTGTCAGTGCTCTCTCACTGTACCATCCATGCTTAGTTTCAATTTCTTTTTCTTAGTCATTTTCTTGTGTGCTAGAAAAACCCAGAAAAAACAAAAAAAATATTAGTTGAAGCTTCTAGCTAGTTTACTTTCTTTGCTTGTAGTACTAGTTAAAAAAATTGAAAACCCCAAAAGACTTCCCGTTTTTCTTTTGCTTGTTGGGAGCTTTCCCGTGTAAATAGTTTCTTTTCTTTTCTTTAGGGGTTAAGAGTAGAAGACAATGATTAAAATGCTTAGTGGCTCTCATATGCTCTATTGTAGATTTAACCTTGAGCCATATTACCTTGTCTTCTCTCTTGTATTTAAATGTCTGCAGATTCCAGCTTAGTCCAACGCACGTGCACTATTATTATTATTCACACCGTTCGGTCGTGCGAGTGAAAGGCAATAAGGATGATATATGATGAACTAATTGAGATGAGAAAAGCTGGTATGAATTCGACCTCTTTTGTTTTTGTAAATATGATTGCTCATCGTTCTTGATTCAGCTTGTTATGAATGAAACATGTTTGCAATGACAATAAGAGATCATAGTTGCGTATGCCATGCTTAATTAGCTGAGAGTTTATAATGGTCTATCTTGCGTGACAACATGATATAAAAATGGTTGTGATGTGGTATGATGGGTGGTATCCTCCTTTGAATGATTTACGTGATCTGACTTGGCACATGTTCACGCATGTAGTTGAAACAAATCAACATAGCCTTCACGATATTTATGTTCATGGTGATTTATATCCTACTCATGCTTGCATTCATTGTTGATTAATTTTAATGCATATTCATGACCATTGTTGCTCTCTAACTGGTCGCTTCCCAGTCTCTTTCTAGCCTTCACATGTACTAAGCGGGAATACTGCTTGTGCATCCACTTCCCTAAACCCCAAAGTTATTCCACATGAGTCCACCATACCTTCCTATATGCGGTATTTACCTGCCGTTCCAAGTAAATTTGTATGTGCCGAACTCTAAACCTTCAAATGAAATTATGTTTTGTATGCTCGAACAGCTCATGTATCAACTAGGGCTGTCTATATCTTCCATGCTTGGTGGGTTATTCTCACGATAGTGGACTCCGCTCATCATTCATGAGAAAATGGCTGGTCATCGGGATGCCCAGTCCCATGCTCAAAATCATAATAATTAAACAAAACTCCCCCAGGGCTGTTGTTGGTTTGGACGGTACCCGTTGTTTAGGGCTAGCCGTGGAGTGTGCTTGTTGGTGGTTGGGGGAGTATAAACTTTACCATTCTGTTTGGGAACCGCCTATAATGTGCGTAGCATGGAAGATATTGAGATTCTTGGTTGTTATGTTGACAATGAAAGTATACCGCTCAAAATGTTATTCATCTCTATTTAAAAATCGAGCTCTGGAACCTCTACAAATCCATGCTTCCCTCTGCGAAGGGCCTATCTATTTACTTTTATGCAGAGTCATCATCCACTTATCGAAGAGCACCAGTAGGAGAGCACCTCTCTTGTTGCGTGCATTACTATTAATTTACATTGAGTATGATCATGACTGGATCTCTTTTACCATGAATTACAGTGTCTAGTCAGTCCTTGATCCATAAAGGTGCTCTGCATTTATGTTTTGCGCTCTTAGAAAGGGCTAGCGAGATACCATCATGTTATATCATATCATGATTGTTTTGAGAAGTGTTGTCATCCGAGGTTTATTATTATTGCTCGCTAGCTGATTATGAGATTGATGTGAGTAGTCTTGAGACCTGAAATTTATTGTGAATGTGGTTAGTTCATGATCTTGTTGAAAACCTGAATGCTAGCATACATATTTACAACAACAAGAGCAAACAGAGTTTGTCAAAAAAATTATTTATCACTCTCAGTTTATCAACTGAATTGCTTGAGGACAAGCAAAGGTTTAAGCTTGGGGGAGTTGATACGTCTCCAACGTATCTACTTTTTCCAAACCCTTTTGCCCTTGTTTTGGACTCTAAATTTCATGATTTGAATGGAACTAACCCAGACTGACGCTGTTTTCAGCAGAACTACCATGGTGTTGTTTTTGTGCAGAATAAAAAAATTTCGGAATCGCGTGAAAATCAACGGAGAATTATTTCAGAAAACATAAAAAATACCTGCAAGAAGATCCTCACCGGGGGGCCCAGACCCTGTCCACGAGGGTAGGGGGCGCGCCCCCATGCCCAGGGAGCGCCCCCCTGCGTCGTGGCCCCCCCAATGCTCCACCGACGTACCCACAGATCCTATATCTTCCGTTTCGGGGAGAAAAAAATCAGAGAAAAAGAATTATCGAGCTTCACGATACGGACCGCCGCCAAGCCCTAATCTCTCTCGGGAGGGCCCATCTGGAGTCCGTCCGGGGCTCCGGAGAATGGAGATCGTCACCATCGTCATCATCAACCTTCCTCCATCACCAATTCCATGATGCTCACCGCCGTGTGTGAGTAATTCCATCGTAGGCTTGCTGGACGGTGATGGGTTGGATGGGATCTATCATGTAATCGAGTTAGTTTTGTTAGGGTTTGATCCCTAGTATCAACTATGTTATGAGATTGATGTTGATATGACTTTTCTATGCTTAATGCTTGTCAATAGGGCCCGAGTGCCATTATTTCAGATCTGAACCTATTATGTTTTCATGAATATATGTGTGTTCTTGATCCTATGTTGCAAGTCTATAGTCACATACTATGTGTTATGATCTGGCAACCCTAAAGTGACAATAATCGGGACCACTCCCGGTGATGACCATAGTTTGAGGAGTTCATGTATTCACTATGTGTTAATGCTTTGGTCCGGTACTCTATTAAAAGGAGGCCTTAATATCCCTTAGTTTCCAATAGGACCCCGCTGCCACGGGAGGGTAGGACAAAAGATGTCACGCAAGTTCTTTTCCATAAGCACATATGACTATATTCGGAATACATGCCTACATTGCATTGATGAACTGGAGCTAGTTCTGTGTCACCCTAGGTTATAACTTCTACATGATGAATTGCATCCGACGTAATTTCCCATCACCGATCCAATGCCTATGAGCTTTACCTATATTGCTTGCCGCTTATTTACTTTCATGTTGTTATTATCACAAAACCTACAAAAACACTATCGTTACTTTCATTGCTGCTACCGCCAGTATCATATTACTTTGCTACTAAACTATCTTGCTGCAGATACTAAGTTTCCAGGTGTGGCTGAATTGACAACTCAGCTGCTAATACTTAAGAGTATTCTTTGGCTCCCCTTGTGTCGAATCAATAAATTTGGGTTGAATACTTTACCCTCGAAAACTGTTGCAATCCCCTACAATTGTGGGTTATCAGGATCTCAGGGGAACAGAAGGTTACAGCGGTGGAATTAGGGTTTTCTCTCTATTGTTGATGGTTTCGGGGTACGTAGACTTATATAGGAGGAAGGAGGACACCGGGGGGTGCTCGAGGGGCCCACGAGGCAGGGGGCGTGCCCTGGGAAGGGGGGCGCGCACCCCACCCTCGTGGACACCCCGAGGCTCCCCTGACATGGTTCTCAAGTCCCCCGTGCGTGATTTTCTCCAAAAATATCTCTCACGAAGGTTTCATTCCGTTTGGACTCCGTTTGATATTATTTTTCAGCAAAACCCTGAAACAGGCAAAAAACAACAATCTGGACTGGGCCTTTGAGTTAGTTTGTTAGTCCCAAAAATGATATTAAAGTGAAAGATAAAGCCCATTAAACATCCAAGACTTCATAAATAATAGCATGGAACAATAAAAAATTATAGATACGTTGGAGACGTATCAAGCATCCCCAAGATTAATTCCCGCTCCTCCTCGAGTAGGTAAATGATAAAGAAAGAATTTTTGATGTGGAATGCTAACCAACATAGTTTTTCAATGTAATTCTCTTAATTGTGGCATGAATGTTCAGATCTGAAAGATGCAAGGTAAAAGTCTATATTGACATAAGAAATAATAATACTTCAAGCATACTTACAAAGCAATCATGTCTTCTCAAAATACTATGGCTAAAGAAAGTTCTCTCTACAAAATCATATAGTCTGGCTATGCTCCCTCTTCATCACACAAAATATTCATATCATGCACAACCCCGATTTCAGCCAAGCACTTGTTTTCATACTCTATCTTTTCAAACCTTTCAACTTTCACGCAATACATGAGCATGAGCCATGGACATATCACTATGGGTGGAATGGAGGTGGTTGCAGAGAAGACAAAAAGGAGGAAGATAGTCTCACATCGACTAGGCGTATCAACAGGCTATGGAGATGCCCATCAATAGATATCAATGTGAGTGAGTAGGGATTGCCATGCAACAGATGCACTAGAGCTAAATATGAATGAAGGCTCAAGAAAAGAAACTAGTGCGTGTGCATTCAACTTGCTTGCTCACGAAGACCTAGGGCATTTGAGGAAGCCCATCGTTGGAATATACAAGCCAAGTTCTATAACAAAAATTCCCACTAGCATATAAAAGTGACTAAGCATGAGACTCTCTACAATGAAGAACATGGTGCTACTTTGAAGCACAAGTGTGGAAAAAAGATAGTAGCAATTGTCCCTTTTTTTGGGCCATTTTTTTCTTTGTCCATTTTTTTCTTTTTCTTTGTTTTTCGCGGAGGGGCTTTATTGATTTAGCCTTTCCTCCCACGGGACAATGCTCTAATAATGATGATCATCACACTTTTATTACAACTCGATACTACAACAAAGAATGACTCTATATAAATGCCTCCGGCGGTGTACCGGTATGTGCAATGAAACAAGAGTGACATGTATGAAAGATTATGCATGGTGGCTTTGCCACAAATACGATGTCAACTACATGATCATGCATGGCAATATGACAATATGATGCGTGTCATATGAACGGAACGGTGGAAAGTTGCATGGAAATGTATCTCGGAATGGCTATGGAAATGCCATGATAGGTAGGTATGGTGGCTGTTTTGAGGAATAATATGGTGGCTGTTTTGAGGAAGGATATATAGTGGGTTTACGATACCGGCGAAAGTTGCGCGGTACAAGAGAGGCTAGCAATGGTGGAAGCGTGAGAGTGCGTAAAATCCATGGACTCAACATTAGTCATAAGAACTCATATACTTATTGCAAAAATCTACGAGACATCAAAACAAAGCAATCAACGCATGCTCCTAGGGGGGAGGTTGGTAGGAGTTAACCATCGCGCGCCCCCGACCTCCACACAAAGGTAGACACTTTACAAATACCTCACGCTCTAACTTCGTCACATAGCGGTTCACCATACGTGAATGATACAGGAATCACTAACCTTAACACAAGTATTTCTCAATTTCATAATAACTCCAATAGCATGCCTCTAATATCACTATCCTCATATCTCAAAACAATTATCAAGCATCCAACATCTCATTCTATTCAATAGACTTAGTGTGATTTTTTTTACTACATTGACATTGGATGTCTATCATGTGAAGACTAGTTTTATTAGCCTAAACATATTACCATGCTGTTTTAATAGACTCTCAAATAGATATAAGTGAAGCATGAGAGTTCAACAATTTCTAAAAAATATAACCACCACCGTGCTCTAAAAGATATAAGTGAAGCACTAGAGCAAAAACTATTCAACTCAAAAGATATAAGTGAAGCACATAGAGTGTTCTAACAATTCCTAGGCCATTTTTAACTCTCTCAAATAGGTGTTTCCAGCAAGGATGATTGTGAGAAACTAACAAGCAAAGACTCAAATTATACAAGACGCTCCAAGCAAAACACATATCATGTGGAGAATAAAAATATAGCTCCAAGTATAGTTACCGATGGATGAAGACGAAAGAGGGGATGCCTTCCAGGGAATCCCCAAGCTTAGGCCTTTGCTACTCTTTGTTCCATAGTCCATCAAAGCAATACTCAAAACTTGAAAACTTCACAACACAAAACTTAGACAAAATTTCTCGTGAGCTCCGTTAGTATAAGAAAACAAATCACTACTCAAAGGTACTGCAATGAATTCATTCTTTTTTTATATTGGTGTTAAACCTACTGTATTCCAACTTTTCTATGGTTCATACCTCAAAATATTACTCATAGATGCATTGAAATAAGCAAACAACACACGAAAAACAGAATCTGTCAAAAAACAGAACAGTCTGTAGTAATCTGCATTTTCACATAGTTCTGTAACTCCAAACAATTCAAACTAAATTTGTAAATTTGAGGATTTTGTCTTTTAATCATCTGCCAAAAGAATCAACTAAATATCATGCTCCAGTAAATCTGATGACCATTCTAGTGAGCGCTAACGATTCTGTTTTTCACAGCAAGATCACATAAACTTCACATGCATCTTCCCAAAGGTTCTACTTGGCACAAACACCAAACAAAACATGAAACCACATCTAAACAGAGGCTAGATGCAATATTTATTCCCTAACAGCAACAAAAACAAAAAAAAATAAAATTGGGTTGCCTCCCAACAAGCTCTTTCTTTATAGCCATTAAGATAGGCTTGAGAATTCAATGATGCTGACATGAAAGATGAGAATTGAAGCACAAAGAGAGCAGCATAAAGCATGTAAAAATCACATCTAATTCTAACATACTTCCTATGTATCGGCATATTATAGGAAAACAAATTACCAAGACAAGCAAGATCTAGCATATGCAAGGAAGGAGAAAGAAGCAATAGCAATCTCAACATAACGAGAGGTAATTTAGTAACATGAAAATTTCTACAACCATATTTCCCTCTCTCATAATAATTGCATGTAGGATCATGATCAAATTCAATAAAATAGCTATCACATAACATATTCTCAACACGATCCACATGCATGCAAAGTTGGCACTCTTCCAAAATAGTGGGATTAACATTAACTAAAGTCATGACCTCTCCAAACCCACTTTTATCAAAAAATTCATAAGATTGAACATTCTCCAAATATGTAGGATCTAAAGTTGAAACTCCTCCAAACCCACTTTCAATATTATTGCAAACATTATTATCAATCTCATATTCATCATGGAGCTTAAATAAATTTCCAAGATCATAAGAAGAATCACCCCAATCATGATCATTGCAACAAGTAGTGGGCATAGTGTCGGTGTACTAAGATAGGGGTACCTTAGTACCCCAACTTGTGCACGGGCAGTAGCAGCTTCCCGTGGCAGGGCTTACCACGTGCTCGCCAAGAACCTTTCTGGTCCCTATGAAGCCATTCAAGAACAAAGTATACAAGTCAGAAGATCAAGGCCCCGGCAAGAGGAGCTTGCCGGGAAGGCCGCACCAGGCTCAAAGTTATCACTATAGCACAAGACCCTGGCAAGAGGAGCTTGCCAGGAAGGCCAAGGAATACATATCTCAAGAGATGCCTCGGCGCATCATGCGCCCCGGCAGGACCCGGAGAGCGGCAAGCTTCCGGGCCCGGCAAGATCACGACCCTGGCAAGGTGCTTGCCGGGGAAACCTACGCTGTGTGCCTGCGCTCCAGCTCGTCTACCTACGCGTCGCCCTGGGGCCCTTCCAGGGGCACGTGGCAGACGGATGTGCAGCCTGGGGCACACGGTGGCGAGCCACGGTGACAAGGCTACCGCCGTGGCGAACGGAGAAGCATGGACAGACGCTTTTGGGGGCGACGGCGACGGGCATTTAATGCCCTTGTCCCCCACTGTCAAAGTTAGGTGAAGACCACTGTTCATCCACTATTCATGCACTGTTCATGCACTGTTGCAACTACCACCAAATTTACGCTTTTACCCTCCTCTACGTTGACACCTGTCGGTGACCCCTTTGAGCTATAAAAGGAGGCCCATGCACAACGTAGAGGGGGTTCGGGTTCGAAACCTAGACAACTCTCTCGCTCGGTGTAGCTAGTACTGTAGATCTTCAAGCTCCCGAGCCCGAAAACTCAATACAACCAAAGCAGGAGTAGGGTATTACGCGTCCGCGCGGCCCGAACCTGGGTAAAACTGCCCGCGTGTGCTCCTCGATCTGCTCTCCGTGCTCCCTCCGCTCCCTTACCGCAACGTAGAAGGGGCTCCGGTCCCATAGGTGCTCGTGGGAGGACAGTTTCCCCCGACATCTTTGGCGCGCCAGGTAGGGGCGTCGAGGTTGTGCGAACCTGATCCGGCGCTCACGCGGGCGCAACCTTCAGTAACTTCTCCAGCTTCATCAACTTCATCAGCATCAACATGCCTCCGAAGAAGAAGGCTTCGGAGGTTGGAGGCCCGTCCGCGTCGCTCCCACCGCCACCAGAACCCACAGTTGGTGGGGGAGACGCCGGCGGAAGGGTGGCCGCTGGCGCGGAAACTCACGGCGCCACCAAATCCAAGGACAAGACGGACGACCGGGCGAACTCCAAGGCCTCGGCGTCCGTGCACGCACCACGTCCCTCTCAGGAGGTGCCAGACCAGCAGCGCCGTGGTACAGGAGGTACCATACGCTTGCTGGGGCGTGGACAGACCGGAGGATCGTGGGATGCTCAAGGCCAGCGTGCTGGTACGAGCAAGGCGCGGTCGCCAGGGCGAGAAACTGCTCCTTCTAACCCTGTTAGAAGTCCGAGCATATCTCGCTCCTCGCACCGCTCGCCGCCGCTCCCCTCCTCTGCAGCAGAAGCCCTGGCCAGGGCACAGCTGCTCCTCGATTTCCCTCCAGCGGCAGATAAAGCCGAAGACTGGAGGGCGACGATCCAGAGTCTCATCGCCTTCGCCAACAACGACACACCGCAGCAGCCGGCGACGTCACGGCCTCGGCAAGTCGACCAAGCAAAGGCCGATGGCGACAAGACCGCCGGGGGTGCAACTACCGTGCACTCCCCGCCGCGGAAGCAGAAATCGCCACCCCGCCGGATCAACGTCGACGACGACTCCACGGCGTCGTCGGATCCGCGGGCTCGTCGTGACCAGCGCTAGGTCCTCGACGACAAGCGGCAAGAGGACGCTCGGACTCGCATCGAGCGTCGACGAGAAGCCAGACGACAGTTAGATCAGCGCGCTGGGACCGCTGTCAACGCGCACGCGCCCTGTGAACCAAGCGACTTGCCGTACGCGGCAGGTTGCCATGCGTTCACCCGTGAGCTGCGGCAAGTCCAGTGGCCCAGCATGAAGAACTTCAAGCCCGACGTACCCGAGAAGTACGACGGCAAGACACACCCCTCGGAGTTCCTCAGCATCTACACCATTGCGGTGCAGGCTGCTGGGGGACGCGACGAGAAGATCCTAGCCAACTACTTTCCGCTAGTGCTTAAGCCAAACGTCCGGTCTTGGCTTATGCACTTGCCGGAGAACTCCATCTCCTCATGGGCAGATCTGTGCCACCAGTTTGTTGGCGCCTTCACGGGCGGCCACAAACCCCACGGCCAGGAGAGCGATCTCCACATCCTCGCCCAGAAGGAGGGAGAGTCCCTGCGCAAATACATCCAAAGATTCAGCCGCGTCCAGCACAACATTCCCGACGTCCACCCTGCCGCGGTTATCAGCGTGTTTCACCAGAACGTGCGTAACCGCCGGATGAGGGAGGAGATGGCCATGACCAAGATCCGGGATGTCAGTGAGCTCTACGCTCTGGCTGACAAGTGCGCGCGCGCTGAAGAGGGGAGGAGACTCCCCGGAGAGGATACCGGCGCAGGAGGAAGTGACAGTGAAGACGCCGCCCCGGCAAGGAAAAGCCGGCGGCGGAATAACAGAAAGAAGAAGAGCAAGGAGGTGCTGGTTGTCGAGCAGTCCGGCAAGGAGGCTCCCACTAAGAAGGCGCAGACTGGCGGTTCCGGCAAGGAGCCCGCCCCTGTAGCGGCAGCCGACAAGCAGGACGGCTCAGTACTGCAAGATCCACTGCACCAAGGGCCACGATCTTCAGAACTGTAAAAGAGTCGAGTACTTCGTAGAGCAGCAGAAGGCTGAATACGAGCGTCGCGACAAGGAGAAGGCCCAAGGAGGCGGAGGAGAACCCAGCAAGAAGCGGCCGTTCAACGGTCGGGGAGGACGCCGCGGCAAGGCCAAGCAGCGGCAAGGTGACAGACCTCCCCGGGGCCGCGACAAGGATGAGGATGAAGACGACGATGATGACATGGAAGAAGGAGACAACAGCGAGCAGGAGTTCCAGAAGGCCACAGAGGTTCTGTGTGTCGACGGAGGTGCCTCTCTGCACACTTCCCACCGCCAGCTCAAGCAGTGGGTGCGAGAAGTGAATGCAGCTGAGCCGCCCGTCGAATCACGCAGGCTGCTGAAATGGTCCGGCATGCCCATCATCTTTGACCTTGAGGACCACCCTGACCGTACAACTGCGGTCGGGTGCTTGCCGATGTTGGTCTCACCAACTATCCGCAACCTCAAGGTCACCAAGATGTTGGTTGACGGCGGGGCCGGCCTGAACTTGATCTCCTCGGCTGTGATCAAGAAGCTACAGATCCCCGACGGCGAGCTCGAGGAAACCGGGTCGTTCCAAGGGATCAACCCGGGGAGGAGCAAGCCGAAGGGGAAGATTACGCTGCCAGTGACCTTTGGCGGGGAGCTCAACTTCTGGACGGAGCGGATCACGTTCGATGTTGCCGATATCCCATTACCATACAATGGGATACTTGGCCGCCCTGCCCTCGCCAAATTCATGGCAGCTTCCCACTACGCATACAACATACTCAAGATGCCGGGGCCGATAAGCGTCATCTCTGTCCCTGGCGACAAGAAGGACGCGCTTATCTGAGCCGACAAGATCTACCGGGATGCTGCAGCCGCAGCAGATAGCAACACACTTGCCGCTGAAGCTCCCGGGGGGAAGACCAAGACCAAGTCCGGCAAGAGCTCTGGGGCCCACTCCGGCAAACGCGCCTCTTCGGAGTGCTGCGGTGCCGTCGAGGACGCACCATCGAGCTCTACCGGCAAGTGCAAGAGAGGAATGGCAGCTCCACCGGCAACCAAGAAGGTGTCCGCCAAGGAGGACGGCACTGGTGGTACCTTTACCATCAGTGCTACACTCGACCATAAATAGGAAAGCGCGCTCGTTGCCTTCCTGCGGGCGAATGTCGACGTGTTTGCATGGCAACCGTCTGACATCCCCGGCGTTCCCAGGAAGGTAATGGAGCACAAGCTTGCTGTTTGTCCTCACGCGCGGCCCGTCAAGAAGAAAGTCAGGAAGCAAGCCGTGGAGCGCCAAGAATTCATTGCTGAAGAGATAAAGAAGTTAGAAGCAGCAGGCCTGGTTACAGGCGTAATACATCCCACGTGGTTGGCCAATCCAGTTGTCGTGCGAAAGGCTAATGGAAAGTGGAGACTTTGTATAGACTTCACCGACGTGAACAAAGCTTGTCCCAAGGATCCCTTTCCCTTGCCGCGCATCGACCAAATTGTTGACTCCACAGCTGGATGTGAGTTGCTCTCATTCCTTGATGCATACTCAGGTTACCACCAGATATTCATGGCCAAGGAAGATGAAGAGAAGACTGCATTCATTTCTCCATGCGGCACATATTGCTTCATACGCATGCCCTTTGGATTGAAGAATGCAGGCTCAACATTTTCGAGGGTGGTGCACACTGCTTTTGAGCCACAGATCCACAGGAATATAGAAGCCTACATGGATGATATAGTGGTCAAGAGCAAGAGCAAGGACACCCTGATACAGGACTTAGAGGAAACCTTTGAGAATCTGCACAAGATCTAACTCAAGTTGAACCCCGAGAAGTGCGTCTTTGGAGTTCCCTCCGGCAAGCTTCTCGGGTTCTTTGTGTCCAAGAGGGGGATTGAAGCCAATCCCGACAAGATAAAAGCCATCGAGCAGATTGAAGCCCCGAAGCGTGTCAAGGACGTAAGGAGACTTGCTGGTTGTGTGCCTGCCCTCAGCAGGTTCATTTCAAAGTCTGCAGAACGCGCCCTGCCTTTCTTCAAAATTTTGAAAAAGGCAGGTCCTATGAAATGGACTCCGGAGGCAGAGGCAGCGCTGCAAGACTTGAAAGGATACCTGTCCTCCACTCCAATACTTGTCGCACCTAGACCACAAGAGAAGTTGCTGTTGTACTTAGCAGCAACCAATCAAGTGGTTAGTGCTGCGTTGGTAGCGGAAAGGGAGGCAGAGGAAGAGCCCACAGCTCCGGCAAGTACTTCCAGCGACAAGCAGGGGGCTTCCCCGACAAGCTCTGGCCTCGACAAGGACAAGTCTGCGCAGGAACAAGGAGAAGTAAGAAGGAAGATGGTGCAGCGCCCAGTGTATTTCGTAAGTTCCCTTCTGTAGGGAGCTAGATCAAGATACTCTGGGGTGCAGAAGTTGCTTTTCGGCCTCCTCATGGCCTCAAGGAAGCTGCGCCATTACTTCCAAGCACACGAGATAACGGTGGTCACTCGCTTTCCGTTAAAGAGGATATTGCAGAATCCCGAAGCAACAGGCAGGATCGTCGAGTGGGCACTGGAGCTGTCAAGCTTTGGTCTCAAGTTTGAAAGTACTTCAACCATACAGAGCAGAGCTTTGGCAGAATTCATAGCAGAATGGACCCCAACGCCAGATGAAGAAGTCCCAGAGACAAGCGTCCCCGTCCAAGAAGCGAGCAGCGAATGGATAATGTACTTTGATGGTGCTTTCTCGCTGCAGGGCGCCGGTGCCGGCGTAGTACTCATAGCGCCCACCGGAGAGCACCTCAACTATGTCGTCCAAATGCACTTTCCCAAGGAGCAAGCGACAAACAATACTGTAGAGTATGAAGGTTTGCTTGCCGGCCTCAGAATTGCGGCCGAGCTTGGGATCAAGAAGTTAATTGTGCGGGGAGATTCACAGTTGGTGGTCCGACAAGTGAATAAGAGTTACCAGAGCCCTTTGATGGAAGCTTATGTTGATGAAGTGAGGAAGCTTGAAGAGCACTTTGAGGGTCTGCAAATGGAGCACGTCCCAAGAGCTCAGAATGATATTGTAGATGGCCTCTCAAAGTGTGCTGCAATGAAGCTACCTGTGGAACCTGGGACCTTTGTGCTCAAGTTAACTCAGCCATCCGTTACACCATCAGTTGGGCAAAACAAGAAGATAAAGTTGGTCTCCGGCGACTACTTGCCGGCGGATCTTCCCGAAGCCGCCGCCAAGGTCCCCAAGATCAACAGCCAAGATGCTGAGGAACATTTTGCTCCTGCAGATCCAAAGGTCTGTACAGTTGAAGCAGGCGTTCCCGACAAGCCTTGCCCCGGCAGGCTTGCCGGGGGACCATCAGCTCCGGCGGAGCCGCAGGTTCCTGCCGTAGAAACTGAGGTTCCCGCAGCAGCCCTCATGCCTTTAGTCCTTGTTGTTGAGCCTCAGGCTCCAGCATGGGCACAACAAATCGTCTGTTTTCTGCAAACTGGAGAACTTCCCGACGAGCCGGAAGAGATAGAGAAAATAACCAGGCAGTCAAGTATGTACCAGTTCGTTGGCAACGAACTGTACAGAAGAAGACTCAATGGTGTCAGGTTGAAGTGCATTTCCAGGGAAGATGGACAGAAGCTGTTGGCAGAGATACATGGAGGCATATGTGGCCACCACATTGGCGCAAGGGCACTTGCCGGGAAGGCTTTCCGGCAAGGGTTCTTCTGGCCAGAAGCCCTCCAAGATGCAACTGCACAAGTAACCAAGTGTGAAGCGTGCCTGTTTCATGCCAAACAAATTCACCAGCCAGCTCAAGCTCTCCAGAAGATCCCTTTGTCCTGGCCCTTCTCGGTCTGGGGGCTCGATATTCTCAGCCCCTTTCCCTGCGCAGTCGGGGGCTTTGAGTACTTGTACGTAGCCATCCACAAGTTCACAAAGTGGCCAGAGGTGGAACCAGTGAGAAAGGTGACCGCACAGTCAGCAGTCAGGTTCTTCAGGTCAATTGTTTGCCGTTTCGGAATCCCTAATAGGATCATCACCGACAACGGCACACAGTTCACAAGTCGCACCTTCATGCAGTACGTCCAAGACTTTGGCGCCAAGGTCTGCTTCGCTTCTGTTGCTCACCCGAGGAGCAATGGTCAAGCGGAGAGGGCCAATGCTGAAGTGCTGCGCGGACTCAAGACAAGAACCTTCGACAGGCTGCATAAGTGCGGAAGAAACTGGATAGAGGAGTTCCGGCGGCTCTTTGGTCAATCAGGACGACACCAAATCGAGCCACCGGACAGACACCCTTTGCTCTTGTCTATGGAGCAGAGGCAGTTCTCCCCACGGAACTCGTATACGGATCTCCTCGAGTGCTCGCTTATGATGAGCTCGAGCAAGAGCAACTGCGACAAGATGATGCATTGCTCCTTGAGGAGGAACGTCTCCAGGCTGCTGTACGAGCTGCTCGATACCAGCAAGCCTTGCGTCGCTATCATAGCCGCAAGGTCAGGGCCAGGAGTCTCGAGGAAGGCGACCTTGTTCTTCGGCGTGTCCAGTCCGCCAAGAATTCCAACAAGTTGACGCCGAAGTGGGAAGGCCCTTATCGGGTGAGACAAGTCACAAGGCCGGCGCTGTCCGCCTTGAGACCGAAGAAGGCTTACCGGTGAGCAACTCCTGGAACATAGAGCATCTTCGCAGGTTTCACCCATAAGGCGCGGTTGCCGTGATCCGCTCCGGCAACCACCTTTTGTACAAGTCTTGCCGCTGTTGCATGTAAACCTTTGCACAAAGCCGAGCGCAGATCCCGTGCATCAGTAAAGCTTTTGTGCTTCGCACTATTTGTCATTTCCATGCTTTTCTTTGTTATTTGCATGCATCATCTGACACCTTGTGCAACGCACATCCCCGGTAAGCATTAGCAAGCCGTAAGGCCCCATACTTGTTTTCCCTCCTCTTTTTCTTTCCCTCTTAAGCAGAAGGAATATTCCTTGCGCACAAGTTTGCCGGGGGGAAGGAGATGGAGGCATGAACCAAGTACTGTTCGTGAAATAGAAGCCTTGTCGGGGAGCAAACAATCTATGAAAGCTAAGTTACCAAAGTTTGAGTAATTCAAAAAAATTCAAATTTTTTAGTTGTCTTCCTTGAACATCCACACTTTGTATGAAAAACTTGTGCGCGGAGGAACCTACCCGTGGCTAGCCGCACCCTTACTTTGTTTCGAGCACGCTCAACGACTTAAGTGAGCTGCGACAAGTGTCGCGCCCTTACTTCGTTTTCGAGTTCGCTTAGCAATCTAAGTGTGCTGCGACTAGCTGCGGCAAGGTTTCTTGCCGGCAAGGCCTTTGCTAGCAGGCTGCTAAGAGTCCAGCACTCAGCGCTCGCGGCAAGGGTCCTTTTGCTGGCAAGTTCCCTGAAAGCGTAGGGTGGAATGCATACAAAGTGAAGGGACCAAAGCAAGGAAGATAACACTGCATTGGTTGCTCGAAATAAGATTGTATATTACAAAGATAACTTGCCGCAATACTAACAGATTATTGTCCGTAATACACTTTGCAGCGGCAAAAGGAAGCAGAAAGAAAGGAATCTAATCTATGCGGTCGCCTTCACGCCTCGTGATCTTGCCCACCTTGGCGACGATGTGGGCAACCTGCGCCTTCAACGCCTCTTGATCAGCTTCGGGCGGCAAGGTGCGGAGGACGTTGACGAGGTTGATGCCGGGGTTGCGGTAGACGATCTTCGACAAGACCCGCTCCATGGTGCCCATGCAGAGCCGACGCGCCTCATCGGCCAGCTGCACGGGGATCCTCTCCCGCAGCCGCGCAAGTGCCGGCGCTATTCCCCTGAAGAACAGACTCAACCTGGCGCTGTGGGGGAGACTCTCGTCCGGGGAGTACACGAGATGCTCCGCCTTCAGCGCCATCATCTCCACGTCAATGTTGGCGGTGGAGGTGACCAGCTCATCAGTCCACTGCTCCACTGCCCGGTTGAAGTTATTCGCCGAGACGGCGGCGCTCTCCACCAAGCCCCTTTCCTTGCGGAGTTCGTCCTTCAGCTTCGTCTCGCGGTCCCGGGCGGCGTCGAGCGAGTCAGTCAGGGTGGAGACCTTCAGCTCTAAGTCAGCGATGGAGTTTCTGGCGTCAGTAAGCTCTTTGCCCTTCTCGGAGAGGCGTACCTGCAAATCCGAGTTGGTATGGGCGTCTTTCTCCCGCTCCACGTTGAGCGCGGTGACCCTGTCTTCGCTCGCCTTCAGGAACAACTCCAGTTGCGCCACCCTGGCCTCCAGATCCTTCTTGGCGGTCTCTGCGGCAGCGGCAGCGTCCCTCGCCTCCTTCAGAGCCCCGCCAATGGCCTGCTCCCGGGCGGTAAGGTCGTCCTCGTGGGCGTCGAGTTCGACCTTCCGCTGGTTGAGTGCTCCTTCCCGCCGAGACAGCTCTTCGGCGGCCAATCTTTGCTGCTCCTAGACCTCAACCTTCTCGAGGATGAATGCTTGTTGCACCCCGGCAAGATCTTCACGCTCCTCCGCCAAGTTGCGGAGGGCCGCCTGATTGGCGGCGCGGAGCTCCGCAGCGCGCTTTTCCAAGTCAGCTCCAGCCTTGGCGGCGAGAGCCTCCCGAGACTCCAGCTTCGCCTGCCTGGCCCGATACAAAGCCAGGAGCCGACGAAGGAGTCCCTCCTCTTCGGGCTCGTCGCTGCTGCCGGGCGCTTTAACAATCTTCAAGCCGGCGGAGGCGAGGACCTCTCCGTCAAAGGTCTCTCCCTCCGCGGGTGATCGAGACGAGGACGCCCACGGGACTTGTATGAAAACCCCGTTGGCGGCCTTCAAGTAGACACCCGACCGCTCCGCCGAGGCGGATGGGTCGGCGGCCGGTGCAGCGTCCGGCGCTCCTGCGGCCTCCGGGCCAGCAGTATGGTCGCCGGTCCCTTCCCCAGCCACGGCGTCGGCGGTCGGGGCGGTCTCCTCGATGACTGGCTCGCCAGCTCCAGCCGTTCCCTCGGCGGCAGTGGCGTTGTCGTCATCGCCGTGCACCTCCTCCTCAGCGGTGGCCTCCGTCTCCATCAGCTCTGGGGCAGGAGGATCTAGCAGAAGAAAAAGAAAAGAAAGAGTCAAGCAAATATCCAAAAAAGACGAATCCAAGAAGAAGAAGTTGCAAGGCTTACCTTCGCGGATCTCTTCGACGACGGGGTCCCTCGCCGGGGAGTTTTCCCTTGGCGGCGGAATAGTAGCCCCCGCTGGCGGAGGGCCGCCTGCGCCCTCCCTTGGCGGGGTGCTCACCCTTGTCGGGCTGCTCACCCTTGGCGGGGAACTCGCCCTTGGCGGAGTGCCCGTCCTTGGCGGAGCGTTCTCCCTTGCCGGGGAGTTCACCCTTGGCGGGGAGGGTGGAGCAAGTAGCCCGTCGGGGGCGACCTCCTGGCGCTCCTGCGGCTGCGGCTCCACTTCTGCACAAGACAACAAAACATTAACCAAGATGATAACCTCAAGCGCACCCGTCAAGCAGAAAGATAAATACCAGACTTACGCTGGGGGCTGCGCTGGGGGCTGCTCCTCGGAGCAGCAGGCTGATCCGGCAAGCTCGTCGCCGGCGCGTCGCTCGTCGCCGCGACGGGCTCGTCGTCCTCGATATTGACCACAGGGATCTTGGCCCTCTTCACCATCCGCTGGGTCAAGGTCCTGCGAAGCAAAACAAAAACAAGATCAGAACCAAGCAAGGAAAGTCAAGACAAAATAAAAGAATTGCAAGTACTTACTCCTCTTCCTCTTCGTCGGAGCTGAGGGCGGAGAAGTCAAACTCCGCCTTGTGTGCTCCCGCGTGAGGAGCAGGAGGAGAAGGCTCCCTCGGGCGCTTGGCGGTCTCCGGGGCTGTGGGCTCTGAAGACCCGGCCCCTGTTGTCGCCGAGGACCGAGGGGCAGAAGGAGCACCCGTTCCACTCCGGGAAGATCCCCCTCCGCTTGGCGCTTGAGCACGAGGCGCCTCCTTGACGACTTTGCTCGTCTTGGTGGCGCTAGTCGCACGGCGCGCCGGCTGCTGTCGAGGCGCCTGTGGCCTCGCCGTCTCAGCTGCCTTGCGGAGGCGCTTCTTCGGTTGCTGCGGAGGGCTTGGCGGAGGCGGAGAGTTCTTCGAGGATGAGGAGGCATCGTCGTCAAGATTCAGAGATCCACCAGAGTCTTCATCGGAATCACCAGCCTCGGCGTCCTCCTCCTCCTCGGCAGGCCCGCTGGACTCAGTGCCATGCCCGGCGGCCTCGCTCCCCCCGGCAACCTCACTCGTCCCGGCAAGCTGCGCGGAGGGCTCCCCGGCAAACTCCTCGGGCGCGATCTTCAGCAGCTTGAGGATTTCCGCCTACTCTGCTTGACTCACTGCGTCCGCGGCCTCTGCCTCGTCTACAGTGTATCCAAATTCGCCCGCAGCCGCAGCTGCGGCGGCCTCCTCCATCCTGGAGGCGATGTAAGCTATATCCCGGCCAATAGTATCCCGGGTGAGGCCTTTCTGGTCCTCGACGTTGCGGGGCTTCTCGACCAAGTTGTCGAAGAAGGTCAGCACGGTCTCCGGTGGAGGCTCCAGCCAAGTGGGGACGACGCCATGGGAGTCGCACTCGGGCATCATCGCGCGTATGGAATCATGGGCAGTGTTGTTGCACAGCGGCACCACTCCCCGGGAAGGTCTGAACCACTCCGGGTGGGCGGGGTCATGCTTGAAGAGCTCCTTGACCATCCCCTTCAACTCCAAGACGGTGAAGTTGTAGTTCAATCCAGGGCGCAGCCTCATGATGTCTGCCGCATTACCGAATTCCCAGGCGGGCCTCTTCCTTTCTTGTAAAGGAGCGATGCGGCGGCGGAGGAAATCTGCTCCAACTTCTCCGACGGTCAGATTGGCGACACGGAGACGAATGATCCTAATGAGGGCGATCTGAAGCTTGCTGTCCTCCGGGGCCAATTCACTCCAATCCCTGCCGCGCACTATGGCAGTCTTGCGCAGCGAGGTAAAGGGCTCAGGATTAGCTTCCAGCACCCAGCACCACTCGACTCTCCACTCCTCCCACTTGCCGCGGAGCTCTCCCTTCAGGTACGAATCCTTCTTGTTCAGCCTGAAGATCCAGGAGATGCCGCCGGAGAGGGGAGCACCAGACTCTACTCTAGGCATGAAGAAGTGGCGGAAAAGGGCTACATTTGGATGAACCCCAACATAGTTTTCGCACAGATGTGCGAAAACGGCCATCGTAAGGATGGCGTTGGGGGTGAAATCTAGAAGCTGGAGGCCATACGTATTCATTACATCGCAGAAGAACTCCGAGTACGGAGGGCATAAACCACAATGGAAGAACGCGGCAAAGAAAAAGTACCCGCCAGGGAACATGTCAGCGGCGACGGCGGGGAGGACTCTGGTGCGGGGATGAGCTTTGGTCTCCCTCGCCCAGAACAAATAGTATTTGTCCCGAAGCTCCCTCGCGCCAAGCCTCGGCGCGAAGACCACGCACTTCTTCCGCAGGGCTGCCAGCTTCGCCGCCTGCTCGGACTTCTCCTTCTTGGCCTTGTCACTCTTCACCTTGTCGCTCTTCGGAGCCATGGCGGGGGCGGCGAGGAAAGAGGCGAGGAGGTCGACGGTGCTGCGGATGCGGGAGACGGCGGAGGAAGGGAGGAGCTTGACTCTCTGTCGACCTTTGGGAGGCGGAGGGCGACAGTGGTTTCTGGAGAATCAAGGCGCAATGAAGACGATAGAGGGAACTGCCCCTGCTTCCTCTGCTTTTAAGGGGGAAGTGGGGGACGCTCCGCATTTCCCATTAAAGAACAGGCCACGATCTCTCCCACGACGCCGCAATCGACGCGTGCCGTTAGGGAGGGATGCGGCGGATACGGAAGGGGATACGGCTTGCCGTGGGCCGCGTGTGCCTGTGCACTGTCTTGGGCCTGGCCCAACAGCGCTCGGCACCGTGTGTGGCCCAGGCCCGGGGGCTCCTGTCGGTGTACTAAGATAGGGGTACCTTAGTACCCCAACTTGTGCACGGGCAGTAGCAGCTTCCCGTGGCAGGGCTTACCACGTGCTCGCCAAGAACCTTTCTGGTCCCTATGATGCCATTCAAGAACAAAGTATACAAGTCAGAAGATCAAGGCCCCGGCAAGAGGAGCTTGCCGGGAAGGCCGCACCAGGCTCAAAGTTATCACTATAGCACAAGACCCTGGCAAGAGGAGCTTGCCAAGAAGGCCAAGGAATACATATCTCAAGAGATGCCTCGGCGCATCATGCGCCCCGGCAGGACCCGGAGAGCGGCAAGCTTCCGGACCCGGCAAGATCACGACCCCGGCAAGGTGCTTGCCGGGGAAGCCTACGCTGTGTGCCTGCGCTCCAGCTCGTCTGCCCACGCGTCGCCCTAGGGCCCTTCCAGGGGCACGTGGCAGACGGCTGTGCAGCCTGGGGCACACGGTGGCGAGCCACGGTGACGAGGCTACCGCCGTGGCGAACGGAGAAGCATGGACAGACGCTTTTGGGGGCGACGGCGACGGGCATTTAATGCCCTTGTCCCCCACTGTCAAAGTTAGGTGAAGACCACTGTTCATCCACTGTTCATGCACTGTTGCAACTACCACCAAATTTACGCTTTTACCCTCCTCTACGTTGACACCTGTCGGTGACCCCTTTGAGCTATAAAAGGAGGCCCATGCACAACGTAGAGGGGGTTCGGGTTCGAAACCTAGACAACTCTCTCGCTCGGTGTAGCTAGTACTGTAGATCTTCAAGCTCCCGAGCCCGAAAACTCAATACAACCAAAGCAGGAGTAGGGTATTACGCGTCCGCGCGGCCCGAACCTGGGTAAAACTGCCCGCGTGTGCTCCTCGATCTGCTCTCCGTGCTCCCTCCGCTCCCTTACCGCAACGTAGAAGGGGCTCCGGTCCCATAGGTGCTCGTGGAAGGACAGTTTCCCCCGACACATAGCAATACTAGCATCCCCAAGCTTAGGGTTTTGCATATCATTAACACAATTGACATTTATTATAGTTTCATTGCAATCATGCTTTTTATTTAAGGAGCTAACATGAATCACTTTTTCTTTCAACAATTCTTCACAATTTTCAGATTCGTAAATTTCAAGCAAAACCTCATAAAGATAATCTAGTGCACGCAGCTCACTAGCAATAGGTTCAACATAATTGGATCTCTTAAAGAGATTAGCAAGTGGATGGGGATCCATACTTTAGCAAGCGAAGATGCAAGATAATTGAGGGCACATAGCAACACAAGCAAACAAGAGTCACGCGAACGATAAACACACGACAGAAGAAGGGCAAATAAAACGGCAAGGGTGAAGTGGGGGAGAGGAAAACGAGAGGCAAAAAATGTAATGCGAAGGATAAGGGTTTGTGATGGGTACTTGGTATATGACTTTTGCATAAGCCTCCCCGGCAACGGCGCCAGAAATTCTTTTTGCTACTTCTCGAGCTTGCGTTGTATTCCCTCGAAGAGGAAAGGGAGATGCAACACAGTAGCGTAAGTATTTCCCTCAGTTTTTTAGAACCAAGGTATCAATCCAGTACGAGACCACGCGCGAGTCCCTCGCACCTGCACAAACAAATAAGAACTTCGCAACCAACTTGATAAGGGGTTGTCAATCCCTTTATGCTCACTTACGAAAGTGAGATCTGATAGAGATGATAGTTTATATTTTTGGTATGTTTGTTTATAAGAACAGAAAATAAAGCGATAAAAGTAAAGTGGATGTAGATGGATATGTTGAGAATAGGCCCGATGGCCGTAGTGTTCTCTAGTGGCTTCTCTCATGATAGCGATATTCTACGGTGGGTAAACAAATTACTGTCGAGCAATTGAGTTCATAAGAACAGAGTAACGCCTTAAGCAAGATGACATGATGTAGAGGGATAAACTCAAGCAATATGATATAAACCCCATCTTTTTATCCTTGATGGAAACAATACAATACATGCCTTGCTTCCCCTACTGTCACTGGGAAAGGACACCGCAAGATTGAACCCAAAGGAAAGAACTTCTCCCATTGCAAGAACTATAGATCTAGTAGGCCAAACCAAACCAATAATTCGAAGATACTTGCAAGGATATTATGAGCACACATAAAAAATTTAGAGAAGAACCAAATATTTCTCGTAAATAATCTTGATCATAAACTCACAATTCATCGGATCTCGACAAACACACCGCAAAAAGAGATTACATCGAATAGATCTCCTCGAAGACCGAGGAGAACTTTGTATTGAGATCTAGAGAGAGAGAAGAAGCCATCTAGATACTAGCTATGGACCCGAAGGTCTGTGGTAAACTACTCACAACTCATGATGAGGGCGATGATGATGATGATGATGAACTCCGTGATGGATCCCCCTCCGGTGGAGCTCCGGAACAGGCTCCAAGATGGGATCTCACGGGAACAGAAGGTTACGGCGGTGGAATTAGGGGTTTCTCTCTATTGTTGATGGTTTCGGGGTACGTAGACTTATATAGGAGGAAGGAGGACACCGGGGGGGTGCTCGAGGGGCCCACGGGGCAGGGGGGCGCGCCCCCCACCCTCGTGGACACCCCGAGGCTCCCCTGACGTGGTTCTCAAGTCCCCCGTGCGTGATTTTGTCCAAAAATATCTCTCGGGAAGGTTTCATTCCGTTTGGACTCCGTTTGATATTCTTTTTTTGCAAATCCCTGAAACAGGCAAAAAACAGCAATCTGGACTAGGCCTTTGGATTAGTAGGTTAGTCCCAAAAATGATAAAAAAATGAAAGATAAAGCCCATTAAACATCCTAGACTTCATAAATAATAGCATGGAACAATAAAAAAATATAGATACGTTGGAGACGTATCACGGATTACAACCGAAAGGATGCAATTATGCTTAGTTTTTACATGCCCGAAAGAACATCGGTCCGATAGTCCATGCAATTTTCTGCCCTACCAGACCGGCAATCCCACCCGTCTGATCCCCGATCATGGTGGTGATGTTGACGCCGTGTAGACAGCCTCCGCCTCCACTTTCGCATCCGCCTCCGCTGCGTCCTCATTGTCCACTGCCGCCAACTGGTCTTTAAACCGCTGCAACATCTGGTAGCAGACGGATTGCACGATCATTCTTGCGTCGGCATCCAAAGAATCCAAATTCAACGTTAGCATCTTGGGGTCCTCCACATAGGCGGCGATCTTCACCTTCTCTTCCTTGAGCGCGGCCTTTCACTCGTCGATCATGGTCCTCCTCTCTTCGAGCTTCAGCTTCTTGTTTGTCGCCTCCATCAACAATTTGAACCTCTCCACTTTTTCTCCTCCTTGATGTCCGAGCACTTCACCCATGCCGCCTCCTTATCCGCCAAGATATCCTCGAACCTCTCCTTCAGCTTGGCCGCCAGACCTTCTCGCTTCGCCCTCTCCTCCTCCCACTTATTCCCCATTCTAACCTTCTTCGGCGGTTCTTGGGGTTGGGTCGGTAGGTTCACCGGTTTCTTCCGCGTTGGCTTGGTGATGGCTTCTCGCCCCTCGTTGGTTACCCCAAGTGGAAGGTTTGAGATGCAGTGTAGCGGAAGTTTTCCCTTGGCAAAGATACCAAGGATCGATTTCCCCTGAGACTCCCAGTTTCAACAAGAAGGTGTCAACTGCTAACGGCGCCAGATATTAGAAATCAACGTGGACCTACACACAGATACAAATAACTTTGCTCCCAACGAGTACAGAGAGGTTGTCAATCCCTCCGGCCTTGTCGTTTACAAAGGATCAAACACAAGTGATAATAGTGATAGGTATTGCTGCAATAGTAAGTAAAAGCTGAAAGTAAATAGCGGATGTGATCAGTGATGGTAATATGGACCGGGGTCCCATGATGTTCACTAGTGATGTCTCTCTCCCAAAAGACGATAAAACAGCTATGCGAGGTAAACGAATTACAGCTGGGCAATTGACAGGACCATGTGCGCAAACCAATGCTGACTAAGTTGCAAGAAAGGTAGAGGTTCAAAGCATGGGCGGTACGCCAAGGCAAGTAGACCGAAATCCATCTGCATCTACTACTAATCATCCACCTTGAGATATCTATCCAGAACATCTCGCTGGTATTAAGTTGCGAGTCCCACCCATAGTGTAAACTCAAAGCAACAGACAACTGCATTAAAAGAACTTTGCGTAAACTAAACAATCCTCTCACCCGCGGGCACAAGCACCGTTGTTTTCCCCCTTGTGGCAACAACACATCCCCTAGACTCATGTTTCTATCACTCAAACTAGTCATCGAGGGGCATGAACCCACAATCGAGCATAACGTTCCCTCTTGGAGTCACTACCTACTACTTGGCCAAAGCAATAAATAACAACGGAGAACATGCAAGAATTACTTACGAACATAAATATAAAAGAGGTAAATCAAATATATTACTCAAACAC
The DNA here is from genome assembly GCA_902687465.1 of Secale cereale. Taxonomy (NCBI): domain Eukaryota; kingdom Viridiplantae; phylum Streptophyta; class Magnoliopsida; order Poales; family Poaceae; genus Secale; species Secale cereale. Next base: position 807,173,740 of record LR738714.1, read on the forward strand.
AATCTGAACATAATCTCACAATCCATCGGATACCAGCAAACTCATCATAGCAACAACATAAGGATTACATATGTGCCTCAATCATGTAAGGTAGCTCACGAGGACTAATTAGTGAAGCACAAGAACGGGAGGAGAACATCACATAGCTACTGGTCATGGACCCATGGTCCAAGGGAGACTACTCACAACTCATCCGGGAGGCGTCCATGGTGGTGGAGAAGCTCCCGGTGGTGATCCTCCCCTCCGGCAGGGTGCCGGGAAGAGTTCTCCTGGTGCTCCCGATCTTGGAAGCGCGGTGGCGGCGGAACAGAGATGAGATCGCGAAAAAGGGTTCCCGTCTCGAGGGTTTCGGGACACGATATAAATATATGCCAAAGGGGGCATCAGCGGAGGCCTGGGGGGCCCAGGCGCCCCCCCGGCGCGGCCAGGAGGGGGGCCGCGCCACCTGGGCGCCTGGAGCCCTGGTGGCCCCCCTCCGGCTGTACTTCGGGTGCCGGGAAGCTTCTGGAACGCTGATTTTTTATATAATTTTTCCGGGATTTTTCTGGCAGTTTACGTAATGGGAAAACCTGAAATACAAAAACAGCCGAAAACAAAAACTGGCACTGGGGTGCACTGAGTTAGTAGGTTAGTCCAAATATGATCAAAAGTGTATGGAAGTGTATAAATAACATAGAAATATCACCCAAAAGAGGCATGGAGCAAGCAGAAATTATAGATACGTTTTGGACGTATCAACATCCCCAAGCTTAATTCCTGCTCGTCCTCGATTAGGTAAATGATAACAAGAATAATTTCTATGGTGACATGATATTAACCATATAGGACTTTTCATAGTCATATGACAAAAGCTTACTGAGACAATGAATCTGTAGTAATTAAGTTGCCTCATGAGAAAATCACAAAGAACTGAAAGTTTTACAATATGATACTGAAATATCAAATAGATTTGTAATGAGCATGGTGTGCAAATATGATAAAGTGATATCTCGCTTGCCCCCTTTAGTGAAGCAAAACATAAATGAAGGGGCACCTCCAAGGTTTAAGTGATGACTAGATACAATGATTTCAAAATAAACGATATCACAATCATGCAAAAGACAATGCTACTTAGGGACAATGCACATTACACTCAGAATGACAATCATGCTCTCAGTAGTTGGTGCTTTAAAAGAAGGTGGAGACTCTCGAACCGTGGCTTATGTTGGCAAGGTTGAAAACCCATACTCGGAAACAAAGACAAAGCATGTACCAGAGCTCTTGGTTTTAAAAACAGAGGTAATAATTATTATTTTTAGATCATGCATGTTCCGTCAACGAATGCTAGCAGACAACTCAATCACTTCTTGAGATGGACAAGTTTCGAGGAACGGCTCCCGAATGAGGACGATCACATCCTCTTAATCTCCTTTGTTTATCACTGCCAAAGTTTTCTGATTTCTAATGAACAAAGCGTGAAGGAGGGTTTGTTTGTTATATTAATTTTTTGAGCCGGGCGCACTCAATGCCAGTTCCTTCTTGTATTATTGGTTTGCACATTATACATGCAATCCCGGGGTGAAGCTTGTCCAACTTAAAAAGATCATGAATTAACTACTACTTCCTCGTGAACTTAAAACAGAGGCACAAAATAAGAATGCATTTCTTTTTGAATAATTTCGAGATGGTACATGAAAGTCTTCGTTAGGAATGGCAGGTAAATACCATGTAGGAAGGTATGGTGGACTCATATGGCATAACTGGTTTAAAGGAATTTGGATGCACAAGCAGTCAGTCCGCTTAGTACAGGTGAAGGTTAGTAAAAGACTGGGAGCGACCAACTAAGAGAGCAATGACGGTCATAATCATGCAGAGCGACAAAGCAACATTGAATTAGGCATGGAAGTTATATCGCTACTCAGAAACAAAAGATCATCAAGGCTTGACAGACTTTCTTTACAGTCTTAAATATGCGTGAGCATATGCCAAGTCAATCAAAATAAATTCTTGAAGGAAGATATTACTAAACCATACCACATCATAGGCAAACAAATCATGTTGGTACTCCAATAACACATTGGGAACCCCCCCAGCTATTTGAGACTAACCATAAGAAAACATGAACTAGTAAGCACCATTATGCACGTAGCATCTTTATCATAGACATATCAACCAATGCAACGGAAGCAAACTCTCTTAATAAGATAAGCATGATAAATAAAGAGAGTTCAAGCAACCAACTAAACAAAAGCTCTTTTAAAAAGATAAGCATGAAAGTTAAGAGCTAAGCATGATATTAGCTATTGAAAGACAAAGAACACACACAACAAAGATAGACATGAAAATTCTATGTTATGTTCTAGGTAGAAGTGGAGCGTGTTTCTCTCCCACATAAAGAAAGCTGAGTTCCGACTCGTTATGAAAAGCTAAAGAAAACTAAAAAGGAAACTAAAAGCAAGACGCTCCAAGCATAGCACATAACATATGAAGTGATAAAAATATAGCGGAACGAAAGACGAACTGATAATGTTGATGGAGAAGGGGATGCACGGGGGCATCCCCAAGCTTAGACGCTTGAGTCTCCTTGAATATTTCTTGGGGGTGCATGGGGGCATCCCCAAGCTTGAGCGTTTGACACTCCTGAATCTTTTTATCGTCTTCCCTAGCACACTTGAAAACTCCCTTCATACATAACTCATCATAATTTGATTAGCGAGGATAGTACCCATAATAAAATAATTGTTCCTTGCTGGAAATAAGGATATTCTTGAAGGTCTTATGTTTCTCAAGATTGCCAAAAGGTTTTTGCAAAGAAAAAGCAAGCTCTAGGTTTGCAAAATGAAGGAATGGCAAAACAGGACAGAATTTGTGAACAACAGAACAGCAGGTAGTAAATGATTTTTTCGGGGCACTTCTGCAACTCTAATAAAAAAACTCAGAACAGACGCACGAAAGACAATTATATAGAGCACGTTGTCGAAAAAATTCAGGCCAAAAAGATGATCTGGTAATTTTTTACGAATTTTTCTATCCAAGGACAGAATCTGTTTTTGGACAGCACGTCACAACTTTTGAACTTTTTTGCAATCAGAGGCTACACTTGGCACAAAATTGAAAAGTAAAGATACAATGATGATGCTACTGTAGTAACAACATCAAGACACAACAAAAGCAAAATAAAATTTATTCATGTGGGCTGCCTCCCAAAAGCGCTTTCTTTTATGCCTTTAAGCTAGGCATAATGTGAAGAGATCAAGTCTTATCAAGAGTAAAAGAATAGCTCGCACGTATAACGGACGCAAAAGGTAACTTAATATTCTTTCGAGGGAAGTGTTCCATCCCTTTCTTGAGAGGAAACTGGAATTTTATATTCCCCTCTTTCATGTCAATGATAGCACCAACGGTGCGTAGAAAAGGACGTCCCAAAATAATTGGACACGAAGGTTCACTTTCAATATCCATAATAGTAAAATCAACGGGAACGTAGTTGTGATTGACAATGATAAGAACATCGTCGATCCTCCCCAAAGGTTTCTTTATGGAAGAATCAACAAGACGAACACCAAAAGAACAAGAATCAAAAGGTTTCAATTTAAGCATATCATATATTCTTTTAGGCATAACAGAGGTACTAGCACCAACATCACATAAAGCATAGCAAGAGAAGTTATTCAACTTAATTTTAATCATAGGATCCCAACCATCTTCTAGCTTTCTAGGTATGGAGGTTTCTACTCTAAGTTTCTCCTCCCTAGCTTTGATGAGAGCATTTGTGATATGCTCTGTGAAGGCAAGGTTAAGCGTGCTAGTGCGGGGATCTCTAGACATCTTATGAAGGAAATCAATAACTTCGGTAAGAGTGCAATTATCAAAATCAAGGTCACTACCATCAAGTAAAGTGGTAGTGGTGTCCTTTAGGTTCACTTGTTTGGTAGTTTCTATAGTCATAGCATCACCATTAATAGGTCCAATGGGACCAGGAGTGCATTGGGTGCTAAGAGTTTGGATATCCTCAACAACTTGGATAGTAGCAACAGTGTGGTGGGTAGGAAGGTTCTTAATTCTATCTTCTTCCTCCCTTTCTCTAGCCCATCTCTCTTTAAGTTTAGCCAACATCCTAATGTTTTCATTAATTTGCACTTGAATAGCATTCATAGGAGTGACCTTCCTCTCCTCAAGAGGAGAAGTTCTAATTTTAAGCAATTCTACTTCATTGGCTAAATTGTCTACCTTCGAAGAGAGATCATCTAGTTTGTTTAGTTTTTCTTCTACACTCTTATTAAAGGCTTTTTGGGTAGTGATGAAATCTTTAAGCATAATCTCTAGTTCAGCAGTGGAGTTCTTGGTGTTAGGATAAGCATTGTTGTTCCCATAAGAAGTAGAGGGGAACGGTCTAGGATTGCTACCAAAATTACTCCTATAAGCATTGTTATTAAAATTGTTTCTAGAGATAAAGTTCACATCTACTTGTTCTTGAGCAATCAAAGAATTTAAAGGAACATCACGAGGATCAACAGAAGATTGCTTCGAAAGTAGAGACATGATCAAGTCAACTTTTTCATTTAGGGAGGAAATCTCCTCGACAGAGTTTACCTTTCTACCTGTTGGAGCGCGTTCGGTGTGCCATTGGGAATAGTTGGTCATCATCTCATCGAGAAGCTTCGTGGCAGCACCAAGTGTAGTTGACATAAAGGTTCCTCCCGCGGCCGAATCTAGCAAGTTCCGCGAGGTAAAGTTCAAGCCTGCATAAAAAGTTTGGACAACCATCCAAGTAGTCAAACCATGAGTAGGGCAGTTCTTGACAAGAGATTTCATACGTTCCCAAGCTTGGGCAATGTGTTCATTATCCAATTGTTTGAAATTCATTATGTTACTTCTTAGTTGGATAATTTTAGCAGGTGGATAGTATTTTCCAATAAAAGCATCTTTGCACTTGTCCCATGAATCTATGTTATTTCTAGGCAAAGATTGAAACCAAATTTTAGCTCCTCCTCTCAAGGAGAAAGGAAAAAGATTAAGCTTAACAATATTACCATCTATTTCTTGGTACTTTTGCATATCACAAAGTTCAACAAAATTGTTCAAGTGTAAAGCAGCATCATCTCCAGCACCGGAGAATTGATCTTTCATAACTAGGTTCAGTAAAGCAGGTTTAATTTCATACGAAGGTGCTGAAGTGTGATACGTCCAAAACGTATCTATAATTTCTGCTTGCTCCATGCCTTTTTTGTGTGATATTGCTATGATATTTATGCACTTCCATACACTTTTGATCATATTTGGACTAACCTACTAATGGTTGCAAAAGTGCACAATGTTCTTGTTTTACACTTTATTGTGTAGGAATTACTTGGAAATTGACAAAAACGCAAAAGGAGTCGTATTGGAGTAGGAATCTGACTTTCCTGAAATCTGTCTGAGAACGTTTTTTAAAGATGGTCACGTTCCGGCCCGAAGACCACGACAAACGAAAAAATTCTAGTTGCGAAAGTTGTGGGGAATTTCGAGGCGATGCTTCTGGATATAAAATTCGTCCAAATCAGAGTCCGGACGGCCAAGTAAAGCCCGTTTTACTGAGGCCCAAAATCTGATGACGGGAATCCGAGAGTCTATATAAAGAGAGGAAACCTAGGTCACCAAGGGTCACGAATTTTCCTCCTCCCGAGCCGCCGTCTTGGAGGGGAGGACCAGCACCATTGCAGCACCATCCACAAGGAAGAAGGGGGCCAAGGAGGCGCTGCACACTAGGGCCTCCGCCGCCCCGAGGGCCGCCGCCGCCCCCTAGGGCCGCCGCCGCCGCCCCCTAGGGCCGCCGCCGCCGCCGCGCCCCCAAGGGCCACCGCCGCCGCCTCCGTGGCTGCCGCCGGCCGTCTCCTCCTCGCGGGGCTGCACCTCTCCATCAACACCATCATCAACCTCCTCCTCACCATGTCCATGTGTGAGTAGTCTTCTCCGGGGCCGAGGGCTCGTACGTGTAGCTATGTGGTTATCTCTCTCTCCCATGATGTGATCTTCGTTGTGATCATAGGCTATGTTAATCTAGGGTGATCCCATGATATTTCCCCTTCCTCTATGTATTGGATTGATGTACTCACTTGTCTTTATCTAGTATAATCCCCGAGACCAAGGTGACAGCGGTCTATTGGACATGGATTAGAAAAATATTTCCATGAGTGATTTCCTCTCTTGTGTGTTGATTGAAGATTGAGAGTCTCTTGGTGCTTGTCTTTGACTATCCTTTAGATATGTTGTGGTGATTGTGGGACTCTCTTTGGATGGCCGCGGTGACATTGGGAAATCTTTAGATTGAAAACTACGAACTTTGAGGTGTGCTTTTGTAGCCCTACATAATTCTCGTCCTCTCTTGACCACGAAGGAATGACCTCCGGATTGCGTCTCCATTGCATGTTTTATGGGAAATATCATGTGATTCGATTATGTTAATGTTGTTGGGAGTTGCCTCTAGTGAAAGTATGATCCCTAGGCCTTGTTTCCACCATTGCAATACCATTTGTGCTCACGTTTACCACTTGTTTGCTTGCTGCACTTTTTATTACAGATTTATATTACTTTGCTTTGCCACTCCTATCATCCATATTTTACCATCTCTTCGCGTAGTGCACCTATACAACTCGTATTAGGTGTGTTGGGGACACAAGAGACTTCTTGTATCTTAGTTGCAGGGTTGCTTGAGAGAGACCATCTTCAGCCTCTACTTCCCCGAGTTCGATAAACCTTAGGTCATCCACTTGAGGGAAATTGCTGCTATCCTACAAACCTCTGCGCTTGGAGGCCCAACATAGTCTACAAGAGTAGAAGCGTGTGTAGACATCAAAGTGGCAGGTGTAGTGATAGGTGTGCAGATAAAGTCATCGTTGTTGTGACTAGTGAAGTCACACAACTTGGTGTTCTCGGTGGAACCCATAGTAGCAAGCAAGCAAGATAACTATTTTTGTGATTTTCGATAAAAGATACTAAAGCAAAAACTGAAAGGTAAACTAACAAGACTAAAAAGCAAAGGTAAAATATAGCGTGCAACTCCCCTATCCTGAAGAGTGGAGTCCCCGGCAACGGCGCCAGAAAACTTTGCTTGATGGCTTCTCACCCCTCGTTGGTTACCCCAAGTGGAAGGTTTGAGATGCAGTGTAGCGAAAGTTTTCCCTTGGCAAAGATACCAAGGATCGATTTCCCCTGAGACTCCCAGTTTCAACAAGAAGGTGTCAGCTGCTAACGGCGCCAGATATTAGCAATCAACGTGGACCTGCACACAGATACAAATAACTTTGCTCCCAACGAGTACAAAGAGGTTGTTAATCCCTCCGGCCTTGTCGTTTACAAAGGATCAAACACAAGTGATAATAGTGATAGGTATTGCTGCAATAGTAAGTAAAAGCTGAAAGTAAATAGCGGATGTGATCAGTGATGGTAATATGGACCGGAGTCACATGATGTTCACTAGTGATGTCTTTCTCCCAAAAGACGATAAAACAGCTATGTGAGGTAAACGAATTACAGCTGGGCAATTGACAGGACCATGTGCGCAAACCAATGCTGACTAAGTTGCAAGAAAGGTAGAGGTTCAAAGCATGGGCGGTACGCCAAGGCAAGTAGACCGAAATCCATCTGCATCTACTACTAATCATCCACCTTGAGATATCTATCCAGAACATCTCGCTGGTATTAAGTTGCGAGTCCCACCCATAGTGTAAACTCAAAGCAACAGACAACTGCATTAAAAGAACTTTGCGTAAAGTAAACAATCCTTGCACCCGCGGGCACAAGCACCGTTGTTTTCCCCCTTGTGGCAACAACACATCCCCTAGACTCATGTTTCTGTCACTCAAACTAGTCATCGAGGAGCATGAACCCACAATCGAGCATAACGTTCCCTCTTGGAGTCACTACCTACTACTTGGCCAAAGCAATAAATAACAACGGAGAACATGCAAGAATTACTTACGAACATAAATATAAAAGAGGTAAATCAAATATATTACTCAAACACAATCTGAACATAATCTCACAATCCATTGGATCCCAGCAAACTCATCATAGCAACAGCATAAGGATTACATATGTGCCTCGATCATGTAGGGCAGCTCACGAGGACTAATTAGTGAAGCACAAGAACGGGAGGAGAACATCACATAGCTACTGGTTATGGACCCATGGTCCAAGGGAGACTACTCACAACTCATCCGAGAGGCGTCCATGGTGGTGGAGAAGCTCCCGGTGGTGATCCTCCCCTCCGGCAGGGTGCCGGGAAGAGTTCTCCTGGTGCTCCCGATCTTGGAAGCACGGCGGCGGCGGAACAGAGATGAGATCGCGAAAAAGGTTTCCCGTCTCGAGGGTTTCGGGACACGATATAAATATATGCCAAAGGGGGGCATCAGCGGAGGCCTGGGGGGCCCAGGCGCCCCCCCGGCGCGGCCAGGAGGGGGGCCGCGCCACCAGGGCGTCTGGAGCCCTGGTGGCCCCCCTCCGGCTGTACTTCGGGTGCCGGGAAGCTTCTGGAACGCTGATTTTTTATATAATTTTTCCGGGATTTTTCTGGCAGTTTACGTAATGGGAAAACCTGGAATACAAAAACAGCCGAAAACAAAAACTGGCACTGGGGTGCACTGAGTTAATAGGTTAGTCCAAATATGATCAAAAGTGTATGGAAGTGTATAAATAACATAGCAATATCACCCAAAAGAGGCATGGAGCAAGCAAAAATTATAGATACGTTTTGGACATATCACTTGGGTGGCGGTCTTGGCTATGAAAAGGTTCCAGTTCGGTTACCCATTCAACTTCAACCAACAATGCATGACGGTGAAGGACTTCTTATCCAACTTCTTGTACACAACACAAGCACGAGTCAGCTACAAAGTGAAATATTGTTGACAATGCATATCCGGCTACTGAGCAACAAAACAATGCATGTCTGGCCCGTGATCAACAAAACTAAGCATATCTGGCTGGTGAGCAACAAAACAATGCATGTCCAGCTAGTGAGCAACAAAACTAATCATATCCGGCTAGTGATGAACTCACTCGCTCAGTAATTGGTGCATCGCTAGGCCACCATGCGATGAGATGCTTCAAGTGCCCACAATACATGGACATGGTCTCTTGGATGGTGTACCATTGATGGTTGAGGGACTTCCATTCACGGTTGTGGATGCCCGCGTCGGACTAGGGCGTGAAATGCTTGTGCTCATGGAGCCATATGTGAATGTTCTTCCAAAAGGTTGTGCCATTTTGCTCCATGCCATGGATCCGATCAATGCTAGTGGCAAACCATGCATCGCACAAGAGCTTTTCCTCCCGCATGTTGAAGATTTCACCTCTACTCTTCTTCAAATCGTCGGTTGTATCTTACGGACCATCGTCCTCGGCGTCCTCCTCCTTCTCATCTGGCTCCTGGTGTCCGACAGCCCAATATTGTTGTTTCTATGTGCCATCGCCGGTCTGGGTGTAGGACTGCTATTGTCGGTAGTTGCCGGCCTGGGTGGGGTCCGAGTCTTCCACCTGCTCGTCATCATAGCCCCCACCTCCTCCTTCACATTCGACTTGGATGATGTCGAGCATCTCCCTGTCTGGATCGTCGTACACCAGTTTCCCCGCTCTAGGCATTGCAGTGAACAGCTTGTGGGCACCCATCTGCTCCCTGCCCGCCGTCCACGCTTGGACAAGTTGCTGCGAACAATACTTGGATAAGATCAGCGCTGTGTTAACGTCGATGATGTAACACCCCATACCGGCAGGGTTCCGAGCTTCTTGGCGGCGTAGTAGTACGAAGGCTTGTAATGCTTCGGCCACAGCGCTGTCTATACTGTGGACGCACCCATCTGTCGGTGTCCTCCACAGCCTCCACGAACACCTCGTCCGCCACGACCTCCACGCTTGACGCCATCACCAGGCCCACCGATAGTCAACCGCTTCTTGAGATTCTCCTCCTTTGCGGCCTTTGCTTTGATGCGTCGAGTTTGCCGCATAGCTGAGTTGATCTTCCAAGCAAGTCTGATGCTCGAATCCTCCGGCACCTCCACCGGCTCCATCTCTGACATGTTCTCTGACGGTTCAATGTGTCGGCAACGGAAGGAAAGAGAGGGTAGGAGAAAAGAGCGAGAATTGGGCGGAAAGCGGCGGGGGGTGGAAGAAGAGAATTGGGGATTTTGGCGTGGAAACAATGTTGGGTGGTACAAAAGCATGGGCTCCGCCTTCCTTTTGGGTGGTCCAGGGGCAGAGAGTGATGTTTCGCGTGTCCGGATTCACGCAAAGCCACCCCCCTCCACACACATACGCGCGTGTTTGTCTCCGGTTTGCAAGAGAAAACATGCACGAACCACCCGGTGGACCGATACAGGCCAATGTTGGATGGCGCAACACGTCCGGAGAGCACAGTCCAGACGGTGCTGATGGTTTGCGGATCGCTGTTGGAGACAACAGATTGTATTAAAGCCTACTGTTGCAACATATTTATATTGGACGCCCATAACCCATTACTTCCTCCGTCCAAGTGCATAGGGCATCTATGGAGCTGCATGGCAACCTAGGTGCATGGAGATTACATAGAGGATGCTAAATCAAAAATCAGTGGCAATAGTTAATCTTCTTTGGCCCGCTTGGAACATTGGGAAGAGCCAACCACATATGTTGGTTTTCCATGTAATTAATTCCTTAAGAGCAACATACAAATCCTATTTAAGTGTCAACCAATGGAAGTAGTAGTAGCACGATAAAATGAAAAGTAATGGTCACAGGGAATTAGGAGCTCATTCCATGCATGGTGACTTATACTAGTGGTTGGGGTCGCCATTACGGGCCGCCATTGCAGGCCGCTTAAGAGGAAAATGTGCGCACGTCACCTTTATCTCAAAATAAAAAAACATTATTGCATTATGTGGATATTACATCCATCTCAAAAAGGAAAGAAAAAAGGCTAGAAAAACATTTCTCAAAAAGAAAAAGAAAAAATGTCTGACTGCCACTTAAAAAAAACTCTAAAAAAAAAACTTTCTCACTATGACCATGCAGCTTGATGGAGGGAGTACACTGAGACTTGCTCACAACTATTCATACATAAGCTACCATCATCATCACCATTGCCACGAAATAAATCATTGAAAGAATGGCAGCTGTGTGGTATATAAATACTGTCAAGGTCTGGTATAAATACTGTCCTATAAATGCAGCTGTGTGGAGAAGAGCTGCAGAAACTAACTCTAGTCAATTCAGTCTAGATTCGAGAATGTAGATACTCCAAAGCCACGTAGAATGTTGAGTAGTACAAGAGATTACACCAAAGCCACGTAGCATACAGTCAATTCAGAATGCATACGTATATGCAAGTTTCTTTTTCTGCATCAAAACATACATGCCAGTTCAGTTAACTAAAAGTAGAAAAAAGCACATTTTGTCCTTTGGCCAATGTTGGAAACTAAGGCTCTCAATCACAGGTAGACAGTTTGTTTTGCGTCGCGTGCAACGTTGCGACTTTTCTCATTTTTCCTCTGCTATTTATTTGTTACAAAGAAGGAATGGATGCAGGTAGCGATCCTAACTTCACGCCACGATCCGTCAAGCTCGCGCCATCCCACGAGCACAGAACGTGCCTCCTAAGCTACCTGCGATACTACCGGGCAGGGCGTGGTGACCACGTCCATTCCGCCTATGCTAGCTACTCGCACGGCGCGCACATATCGCGGCTCGCACGAAGGACTTATTCATAACGGGAAGAAAACTAGCCTAAGTGCAGCGTCTTGATTAGCAAACAAATCACCCCCCTAAACAAGACGCTGTCGAATTATTTCAACCATGCCAATCCTCTTCCTCAGCTCCTGGAAGATGAGCCGTCCAAGTGCCTTCGTCAGAGTGTCAGCCAGTTGGTCACTTGTCCTGACGTAGTCGATGTAGATCCTTCCCTGCTCCACACACTCGCGAATGAAGTGATACCTTATTTCTATGTGTTTACTGCGGTCATGGAAGACGGGATTCTTCGCCAGGGAGATCGCCGACTTGTTGTCGACGAGGAGTCTCGGTGGTGCGACCTGCTTGTTCAGCATCTCACCAAGTAGCCGCGCCAGCCAGATGCCTTGACAAGCAGCTGTGGTGGCGGCCATGTACTCGCCTCGCATGAGCAGATCGCCACCACCCTTGGCTTCTGGGACTGCCAGCTCACCGGACTTCGGCCGAGGAAAAAGATCACACCCGTGGTGCTCTTCCTGTCATCCGTGTCCCCGGCGTGATCTGAGTCACTATAGCCGGTGAGCTGCATCTCTCCTTCGCCGCGCCCGTATGCGTAGCCGTGATCCAGTGTGCCGGCCACGTACCGCAGCAGGTGCTTCACCGCGGCGTAGTGATCGGCTGCAGGTTTCTCCATGAACCTGCTCAAGTACCCGACGGCGAAGGCGATGTCGGGCCTCGTGTGCACCAGGTACCGCAGCCCTCCGATGATGCTGCGGTATTTGGTCTTGTCCACTGGTTTGGTGGTGCTTTCCTTGCTCAGCTTGAGCCGTGCCTCCATGGGAGTGTTAATGGGGTTGCAGTCCTCCATCTTCGCGCGCTCTAGCAGCCTCTTGGCATAGGCCGCCTGCCCGAGCACGATACGACCACGTTCCTGGCTCACCTCGATCCCGAGGTAGTAGCTCAGGATCCCGAGATCGCTCATGCGGAACGTCCCGGTCATCTGCTGCTTGAAAGTATCGATCTCCGTCGTGCTCGCTCCGGTGATGACGAGGTCATCAACGTAGACCCCGACAATCAGGAGTGCGGCGCCAGTGCCGCGACGGTAGACAGCATGCTCTGACGGACACCGCTTGAATCCCAGTGCGCACAGGCTCTCGTCGAGCTTCGCGTTCCAGGCCCTCGGAGCTTGGCGAAGCCCGTAGAGCGCCTTATGAAGGCGCAACACCTTGCACTCCTCTCCAGCAACGCCGTATCCTGGCGGCTGCTGCACGTACACCTCTTCGAGCAAGTCACCATTCAGGAAGGCGGACTTTACGTCCATGTGATGTACCTGCCAGCCATGGTGCGCTGCGAGTGCGACGAGGACGCGCATCGAGTCCATGCGCGCGACTGGCGCGAAGACTTCCTCGAAGTCCAGGCCTTGTCGCTGGACGTAGCCCTTCGCGACCAGCCGCGCCTTGTGCTTCACCACCACGCCTTTGGGATCCTTCTTAAGTTTGTAGACCCACTTGAGGCCAATCGGACGGTGACCGGCCGGGAGCTCGCTAAGCTCCCAGGTCTTGTTCTCGATGATGCTCCTCATCTCCTCGTCCATCGCCGCGCGCCAGCCTTCCTCCCTTTCCGCCTCGGCGTAGGAGGCGAGCTCTTCACCCACGAACATGCACAGCTCGCTGTCGCTGTAGACCGTCTCCACTTCCTCAGTGGTATCCAGAACGTTCTCCACTGTGCGGTAGCGGCGTGGCGCCTCCGCGCCATGAGGTGCCTCTGATGCAGCCGGTGGTGGGGACACGAACTCAACACCTGTGGGCGTCGAGATCGGCGTTCCGTACACTGGAGACACTGGTGAGAGCGTGTCGGCTTCTCTCTGCGGCGTGGGTGGTTCAGCCGAGGGCGTGGGCGTAGTGGCGCAGGCGGCCGGACTGGGCTCTCGTCCGGCGCATGTGCCGGGCGTTGATGTGGGCGCCAGCTCGATGGTGAACGAGTCCATTCCGCCGCCCCGCTCTTCCGCGACGGAGCTCCAGTCCCATGCCGCAGTCTCGTCGCATATGACGTCGCGAGAGATGTGGGCACGCCCGGAGGGCGGGTGGTAGACTCGATATGCCGCTGACCCGGGTTCGTACCCGAGGAGCACCATGGGCACGCTCCTGTCCTCCAGTTTCTTCACGTTTGGACGCGTCACCTTTACGTGGGCGACGCAGCCGAAGGTGCGGAAGTGCTGGACGCTCGGCCGGCTCCCGTACCACACCTGGTACGGCGTCATGCCGGTTACGCTCTTCGTTGTCGCCCGGTTGAGGAGGTGCACAGCCGTTGTCACAGCCTCACCCCAAAAGCGCGCCGGAACGCCCTTGGCCTTGAGCAGGCTATGTGCCATCCCAATGATCGTCTGGTTCCGGCGTTCGACCACACCGTTCTGCTGCGGCGTGTACGGGGCAGTGAGTTGACGGTGTACTCCCAGCTCCGCGAAGAACTCACTCAAGCTCTTGGAGTTGAATTCACCCCCGCGATCGGTACGCGGGGTCTTGAGACTCTGGCCAGATTCGCGCTCTGCCGCCGCCTGGAACTGGTGGAGCGCCGTTTCCGCCTCGTCTTTCGTAGCGAGCAGCCGCAACCACATGAAACAGCTCTTGTCGTCGACGAGCAGGAGGAAGTACCGTTTCCCTCCTGGCGTGGCAGGGGAGATCGGCCCGCACAGATCGGCGTGCACGAGCTCGAGCACTTCCCCGGCGCGGTTCAGGGCTTGGCGGGGAAAAGGAGCTCGACGGTGTTTCCCCACAAGGCATGCTTCACAGACGCGGTCCACCTCCCCGAGGAGGGGAAGACCGTGTACCATGCCGTCCCGAGCGAGTGTCCGGAGTGCCTGGAAGCCAATGTGGCCGTAGCGCGCGTGCCACAACCACGCATCTTCGCCGGCGTGCACAGCAAGGCACACCGGACGCGCCAAGCTCATGCGCAACACGTATAGGCGGCCATGGTTCCGCTGCACTCGTGCGAGCAGCCGTCCGTCTGGATCTCAACTGCAGCTCGCCCTGGCGTACGCGCGCCTCGTAGCCAGTCTCATCAAGCTTGCCGACGCTCACTATGTTGCTGCACAGGCTGGGAATATAGTACACTTCCGAAAGTACCAAGTGCTCACCGTTGAGGCACTGGAAGAGAATGGTTCCCCTCCCTTCGATCTGCAGCGCTGATCCGTCACCGAGCCTGACGGAGCCGCGCACCCCGCCGTCCAGCTTGGCGAACAAATCACGTCGGCCGGACATGTGGTTACTGGCGCATGTGTCCAGGAACCAGGATGTGTCGCACTCCCCGTCGATGGGCGCCCCACGCGCCTGGGAGAGCTCCTCATTGAGCATGACGAGGTCGGTGGCCGTCTCCGTGGCCATGGTGAGCGCGTGCAAGCTCGCCAGGAGGAGCGTGGACTCCTCCGTTCCGCCCTCCGTCAGATGGGCCTGCTCCTTGCGCTCGCGCCGGGGCTCGGTGCAGTCTCGCGAGAAATGCCCCATATTGTTACAGTTGTAACACTTGACCTTGCTCATGTCACGGCCGCCGCCGCGCCCGCCGGAGGCGCCGCCCCTTCGCGCTTGGTTCTTGCCACGGCCGCCTCCGCGGCCGCCGCCGTTGGTGGCGCCGGCGGAGCTCTGCCCGCCCTCGCGCCCTTTCTTGCGTGCCTCCCATTGCTGCTCGGTCAGGAGGAGCTGCCCGCCGCCTTGGTTTTGCGCGTGTGCGGCGCATCGCTCTTCGGCGGTCCGCAACCGGCCGATGAGTTCCTCGACCGAGATCGTCCTCAGGTCGAGGAGAGTCTCGATCGCCACTGCGATCTGCGAGTACCGTGAAGGAACAACACGTAACACCTTCTGTACCATGCGTACCTCCTCGATGTCGTCGCCGAGGGTGCGCAGCTGGTTCACCAGACCGGCGATGCGCATGTCGAACGCGTCGAGGGACTCGCCGTCGTTGAAGGAGATCTGCTCGAATTCCACACGGAGACGTTGCGCGGTGGCCTCTCGCACGCGGTGTACCCCCATGCGCAAGATCCTTACAGTGTCCCAGGCCTCCTTGGCCGTTTCCTTGATCACGAGGGCGCCGAGCATCTCCGGTGGAACCGCCCGGAAGAGCACCCCGAGCGCCGCCTTGTCGTCGCGCACGCACTGCGCGTTGCCCTGGATCGCGTCTCAGAGCCCCCAGGACTCCAAGTGCACCTTCATTACCAGAGACCACTCGATGTAGTTCGTGGACGTGAGCACCGGAAACGTGGCGCCAGCGCCTGGGACGATCGGCGCGCGTTCTGCGGCGCCCACCTGGTGGATCACCACCTGGCGCTCCCTCCTCGTACGGCTCCGTCCGCGGCTGCGCTCCCGTGGTGGAGTGCGCGAGCGGCTCCCGCTTCTGCCGTCGTTGCGGATTGTCGCCGCCGCCGCCGCGGAGGCCGCAGCGTCCGCCGCCGTTCCTCCGGTGCCGGACATGATCGCCTGGGTCGCAAACCTGTGCTCTGAATACCAGTTGTTGGAAACTAAGGCTCTCAATCACAGGTAGACAGTTTGTTTTGCGTCGCGTGCAACGTTGCGACTTTTCTCATTTTTCCTCTGCTATTTATTTGTTACAAAGAAGGAACGGATGCAGGTAGCGATCCTAACTTCACGCCACGATCCGTCAAGCTCGCGCCATCCCACGAGCACAGAACGTGCCTCCTAAGCTACCTGCGATACTACCGGGCAGGGCGTGGTGACCACGTCCATTCCGCCTATGCTAGCTACTCGCACGGCGCGCACATATCGCGGCTCGCACGAAGGACTTATTCATAACGGGAAGAAAACTAGCCTAAGTGCAGCGTCTTGATTAGCTAACAGTCAACACATTGTACGTTTAGTGTAAAGTTGTACTACTACGGTTGAGACACTTATTTTGGAACGAAGATAGTAGTAGTTTAGCAACAAATTAACATTGTAACAAACCATGTCACCCCTAAACATGCAAAATTTAGGCCTCCTTTGGTTTGTAGGAACTCCGTAGGATATGATTTGCAAAGGAATAATTCTTTTGAAGCCCTTTGGTTTATAAGAATGGATTCCTATTCCTATATAGGATACGAATCAATCCTTTACAATTTGGAGGGGGAAAAACATTAGCCTAGACTTAATGAAAAAATTTCGATCTCATGCACCAAATGACATCTTTTCCTATGATTTTCCTATTTCTATAAAATTCCTATCCTATGAACCAAAGTAGGCCTTAACAGTCTACAATAAGGGCCACATGTACTATATAAAAAAATCATGGGCAGAGAGCTCACAATAGTTTTTTTTAGAAAAGGAGGATGACCCCCGGCCTCTGCATCTGGGCGATGCATACGACCACTTTATTAATTATTCTCACAAGACCTTACAAAGTAATACAACAGTAAGACTAAAGCCGCCGTCTAAGCACCTCTATCCAGCTGATGAAGGGGCGCAGATAGCATGGGCCTAATACCAAATAGACATCGCAGCCAAACCTAACATCTAAGACCCGAGATCCCATCCAGGATGCCTGCCAGGCATGGGTCTCACCGGTCCGGCGTGCACTCAGATGCTGACGCCGCCAACTGCCACCGCTCCATCTTCAGAACTGTACTGATGCATCAACCTTGCTCGATCTAGCTATCGTCGACGCCACCACGGTGCCAAACGGCACCTCCTCCCTGCGCGCAAACAGCTGATCACGTTGCGGTCGCCACTGATACATCTCAGCGCCATGCTGCCAGGTATCACCAGCTGACACAGCTTGAAGTCCTTGGAAGATCTGTCGTGCGTAGCACCTGCCGACCAGGCATGACAAAGCGTAGCACCTGTCGGTCAGGCATGACTTGACATCACCACCGAAGCTCCGTGCACTACGAAGCCGCTCCACCAACTGCCTCTGACATCCAGCGCTGCTCTGTAGACGATGCTCCCAAGAGAGAAACGACACCGCAGTGCCGCCATCATCCGATCTGGAATACCAGATCCTAGGGTTTCCCCCGGAGCAGTACGAGTGGGTCGACAGTAGTTACACGACGATGCCTCCATCGAGGTAACGGCGAGAACGCCACCATCGCCTGCCGTCGGCTCGGTTTTCACCGGCAACCATGTCTCCCCTACTCGCAGCCGGGACAACATGATGGATCTCGAGATCTGATCACCAAGCCTCTGGCCGGCCATCTCGGGAAGAAGATGACCACCACGTCCAGCAGCGTCACCACGCCGGGCACGCACTAAGAAACTTGAGCCATTGAAAACTTTGAGGCGCATGTGAGACATGGTTGATAGGTGAGAAAAGGAACAAGATAAAAACTTTCAGGTACTGAGACAAAGTTACCATGGATGCAGATCAAGGCAAGCACCAATGTCCAGTAAAATGAGTGCAACTTCTCTGTTTGTGCATTCTGGAGGATCCTGTAAAGTTGACTATGGTTTCCGGGGTTACTAGTTGCAAGAATCCATGGAGCAGCATTGCATTTGCAGACAAAAGCAATAGACTGAATCTAAGCACATGTATTTGCTATGCAAAGGACAGAAAAGAACATAGGCAACTTCTGAACATATCTCATATCATGATAACAAGAACCTCCATACACGATATATTTGAGGTCGGCATAGCAAATATAACAAGCATGCACCGTTACCAACTATCGACAGTTCAAACATCATCAATGCTATAGCATAGACGATAGTGTTGCTGGACACACGACAACGAGCCAACCATTAATACTGAACATCAACCTAATTACTTAAGCCTCGTTAGGCATCTCACTCACTTCCAGGCTGGGTATGTGTTGTCCTGCCTATTATTCCTGAAGGCGCAACAGCCAACAGAGTAGACGATGATGAGCAAGATGAGGAATACGATGTTGACGGTGCCGGCCAGGCAACTTAGCCGGCACGAACAGGGCCGGCACGGGAGGGGACGGGAGGCACTGGCTCGTGCACGTGGTCTGGCGGGGGCGGGACAGGCTCGAGGGCGGGGCAAGTCGTAGACAGCATCGGCGTCCCCGAAGGAGCGGATACAACGCAGAGGGCGTCAAGCGCTAATGGCGGAAGCGAGGGATTGAGAGCGTTGATACCAAGTTGAACAACTAAATTCCCATTGTACTGTTTCAGAGTTAAAGGGTGCGTTTATATACCACGATGTACACCTAAAAAAACAGAAAATGAGATAAGCAGCGACTACGCTGGAATTTTTTTTATTTTTTTTAGGGGTAACGCGACTACGCTGGATGCGTAGCGACTGGTGATCTTGGGAGTGTGGTCACCGCATGACTCATGCCAGCCCGTTGGCCTTCTCTGTGTGCGTTGAGTGGTGTCTTCGAACAACATGAGCCAGATTTTTCTGAAATTGTTAGATGGGCCTAAAGCCCATCCCATATTTTAACAAGAGTAATTCAGATAAGTATGTGACAACATAAGTATGTAATAGGTTGTTTCTCGAAAAAAAGTATGTAATAGGTTAACATATTAACAAGTACTCCCTCCATTTCTAAATATGCCCATCCCATATTTTAACAAGAGTAATTCAGACAAGTCTGTGACAACATAAGTATGTACTAGGTAATTTCTCAAAATAAAAATATGTAATAGGTTAACAGATTAACAAGTACTCACACCATTTCTAAATATGCCCACCCCATATTTTAACAAGAGTAATTAAGACAAGCGTGTGACAACATAAGTATGTAATAGGTAGTTTCTCAAAAAAAAGTATGTAATAGGTTAACAGATTAACAAGTACTCCCTCCATTTCTAAATATGTCTTTTTAGAGACTTCAGTGCGGAATAGATATGGATGTATATAGACAGATTTTAGAGTGAGATTCATCCATTTTACTCTATATGTAGTCCATATTGAAATATCTAAAACAATTTATATTTAGAAACGGAGGGAGTAGCAGGTCTATGCATGGTTGGTTCATGTCTCGCTCATGAAGGAAGGGAGGAATGAGAGTAAAAATGCGGGTCGCTGGTTGCCTTTTTTTAGGGGTTGGTCAATGGTTGCCTGGCTGTTCGTGCCTTGGATTGTGACTGTGAGGACGGGGACCTCCAATATGCCGCTCTTCTGGATTGAAACATGGTTGTATAAATCTCGATCTATAAATCCAAGCTTGTCGGGACCTCCGGCATTCTTCTCCATTACATTCATAATCTGATGTGTTCGAAGTCCACCGACAACATACTCGATGACATAGGCCTTTTGTGCGTCAGTCATTCTACGATGAGCCGATAAGTAGGGAGTCAGATCAGCAGGGACAAACAGATGGTTATGCTTGTCCACAATATTCTTGACGAACCAGAGGCCACTACTGTCTTGTAGCTCAACCTGAAAAAGAGCGGGACACCCACACCGAGAAACACCCCTTGGTGTTCTTTTTCTTTCAGCTCTGTTAAAGTGCTTAAGGGCCCACCATCCTTGTTTGCAGCACTTGTATGTCCTTCTGTATGCATTTTGTTTCCGACCCGGATCCCTATACTTAGATCATCCTTTCTAACACCAAACCCTTTTTTTTCTCGCATAGCCTACGTAGAACATGTAGGCTTGTTCTTCAGTACCGAAGTCTTCTTCACAATCTCTAAGTATTACATACACTCATTCAGGTTTGAACCAGCCATGCCTTTATAATCAATGCCTTTACCTTGCATGTGTACATCATCCATGTCTATGCCATCCTTGCCTGCATCTTCATTATCCTTATCATGCATGCACATACCATCCATTCCTTTGGGGTCCATGGCTACGAAATCATTGTCCTTATCATCCATGCATTTGCCTTCGTTGCCTCTATGGCCCATGTCCTTGTCATCCTTGCCTGTATCACCCAAGTTTTTGCCATCGTTGCCTTTACCATCCATGTCTTTATGCTGCCAACGAAAACAGATAGTCAATGTTACGGATGGATAGCATATGTTACCGAAATTATGCACTACTCTGCTTAAATAATTGATTTAATTTTTCATATCGGATTCATGTACCTAACTCAGTCCTTGAAAAGCTATAAGTAAATATGCCCTGACTAAATCCAGAAATTTGTAATTGATTGTACTAGCTCTAACTGATGATCTGCTAACTAAATCCAAAGTCGATGAGTCCTTCAAATGCCTTGATAGATCCACCCTGATAGATCAATTATCTCCAAACTCCATTCAAAATTATGTCCTAACTAAATCAAAATTATCTCCTAACAAAATCCAAAAGTATCTCCTAACTAAATCCAAATTATCTCCTAACTAAATCCAAAATAAGTCCAAACTCAAAATAATGATCTCCTAACTAAATCCAAAATATCTCGAAACTCAATTCAGAAGTATCTCCTAACTAAATCCAAAATAACTTTTTTTGAATCCGAATCTGCTGACAACTTTCTCATGCCACATAACCCTAACTAAGTCCTTCAATATGTCCTAGCTACATCTGACTTACTCTTCCTTTCAATCGTAATCTCGTCACAACTTTCTGAAAACATAAACCCTAATCCTCACATGACATATCCTAAACCCTAACCAAATTCGATCGAAATCTCGTCACAACTTTCTGAAACGATAAACCCTAAACCTCACATGACATATCCTGAACCCGAATCAAATTCGACCCCTATTGGTGCTATATGCAGAAGGGACCAGAAAAGATTTGAGATGGCTAGGCACTGAGAGCAAAGATCCGGCGTGAAAAAGTTGATGCACGTCGATGAGGATGATGTGGCCTTTCAGGTGGGGAAGGTGGCGTCCGCTCGGGGAAGGATTGATTAGCGGCTCGTGGGGTGACTTGCGATGGAGGGGGGAGGGGGAGTAGGAGCATGAGGGGTAGACACGGCGGGTGCGATCGGCGGCGATCGAGGGCGCCCGAGGTTAGGGCTCGAGAGGATGAGAGAGGACGAACCGCTCGAACTGAAATTCAAAAGAGTACGCACGGTGATTGGACCTCTATAATGAAGTGCTTTATTAATGCAATTAATTTAATCAAAAAATTTAGGACGAGAATACCCCTGGACCTAATTGGGCCGATTAAAGGTACAAAAAAAATTAGGTCGAAAATACCCTTGGGCTAAAAAAGGCCCAGTTATTCTCATCCGTTAGATCGCCCATATAATACATGTGCTCTGCTGTATTATGATGCACCGTAAAATTTCCCTAAGCTTAAGCAGATGCTTGTGGAGATCTGGCAACAGACTTGTCCATCTTGTATACATACATGCCCAGCCAGCATAAGACAACATACAATGATAATACCTAGTTAAGGCACATGCAATACGTAATGATGATGAGACGTTTGAGATGTCAACGTATAAGGTAATGGGCATGTGTTGTGCTGTACGCTGCACCTTATATAGCTTTACTCCCTTACAATTTCTCAAGCCATTTATGTTTCGTCATGACACAGGAGTCAGCTAGCTCGGGAATTATGTATAACCATCATGCGCTTGGCAGACCCATTTTTTTTTTTGCAGGAAGCACTTGGCAGACCTTAAGCATGTGGACATCTTTCGTCATACTTATCGATTTTATGCCCACTCCTAGCATACTACAAGTCACAGGACATCACCATGGAAGAACATGACCATGAGGTCGTATACTTTTATGCTTCAATGTCGCCAACACAAGGCAGGCATGTCATGAAAAAGAGGAGCATTAATATCAACATCACCGGCAAAAATCATGCATCCATGTGAGAGAGATTATGAATCAGACAACACATGCTATATGGAACATGCATGTTGAATTTAGGTTCTTAGTGATACCACATGCTGGAAACTGGTCCTATTTAAGCAGCAGGAGCGCCCATGTTTTTGCTGAAGAAAGTATATCCTATCATCCATCGACATTACTTATCATAACAAGTAGGAGTACATCCTGTCTCTGCTCCAGCAAAAGAACAGAAACAACCATGCAAGGTCCTAGCACCAGTACCAAGTCCTTCAAGCAGGCCTTCCTCAAGAACCTCCTCCTCACCCTCCAGCTACATGCACGCCCGAACAAATCCTTCAGCGGCACCACTAGCCTCCACGAGAGGAAGCGTGCCGTCAAGTCTTCCATGGACGTCGCTATGGCGACTGCGCACGGCGGCGGAGCGAGGTGGCCCAGGGCCATCTTGGCTCCCGCATTCAGAGCGTGCCAAGTACAGAGGTGCCGGAGGATAGTGAGGAGATGCCGGAGCTACAAGAGGACCTACGTTGCTGGGAGGATCCTCAGGAGGAGGACCATGGCGCTGAGGGAGGTGATACCGGGAGGCCGGGACTCCATAATCGACGAGGTCACCCTGCTCCGGGAGGCCATGGACTACGCCATTCACCTGCGTGCTCAGGTCGACGTGCTCCTCCGGCTCTCGGAAGCAGTGAAAACATGCAGCTCCATCGCTCGACCGGTACGTGACAATTTTTTGTTGCTTAATCCCATTCACTGGTATTTTTTATTGTATAAATAACTAATAGCTTGTTCAACTGGCATTCAGTGATTCCTGGAGTCGGTCTGCACTTGGAACCAAAGAGGCAGTATTAAGTATGAGCTGGTGGCGTGCGAGTACCTTTCTATTGAGTGGTTTCCATGATGATTGATGATTGGAGAGTGGTGAAAATATATATCAGGATTTTCTATTGTTCCTAGGAGGAGACACCTCTTCTGCAGTGGCACCGACTCTCTAGGAAGAAGTTAGGCAGCATTATTGATCTTATAGTGGCAGAAAGCCGACCTGCTTGGCCTCCTAGCAGTTGATCAGTGGCTCGGAGGACTCTTGTATCAAGATGGCAATAGGGCCCAGAAAGCCGCGTCCCCGCGGGTTTTTACCCTATTAGGGTACGGGGATGGGCGTCTTTTTAACCCCACGGGGCTGCTGGTGGGTAAGATACAAAACCCGACACGTTTCATGGGTTCAAACCCGTTTGAGCAATACCCGAACCCGAAACCCGTCATCCCGCCAAAATACCACACTAATCCTAATTAGACATCATATTGAACCATGTATGGCTGAATAATGCTCCTGTTTGTTGCGGAAATATGTTTATGCAGATGTTGTTACTGCTCTTTCTAGCTGTTGTTAATGCTCTTTTTGATCAAGTTATATCGCTGAAATATGCTCCTTGTGGCTGCTGTTATTTCTCTTTTTGCTCGAGTTATGCTGGTGAAATATGCTCCTTGTAGCTGTTGAATCATGTACCATTGTATTGTGCTAAAATTTTCGCAAGTTATGCTGCTAAAATATGCTTCTTTTGCTGCAAAATGCTATTCTTTGCTGCTATTATGTTTGCTTAAATATGTCGATTTCCCCGTGGGTTTATAAAACCCGATGGGTTTAGGGGACGGGCAAAAAAATAGCCCCGCACACGCTGACGGGGATGGGGGCGGTTTTGTGATTTTCTGGTGGGGATGGGTTTGGGCAGGCAAAACCCGATGGGTTTCGTCCCCGTTGCCATCTTGACTCTTGTATCCTCTTTTTTCTCTTCTTTTTGGGCATGTTTATGATGTTGCCCTAGCAGATATTTTATCTTCTTTCCCACATTCGAACTTGCTATTCGGATGTGGTGACATATTTGTATTACGGGACAAAAGTCGGTTTCAAGAGGATAAATGCTCAGGTGGAGGAGAGAGAAATGAGAAATTAAAAATTGCATGTTTTCTTTCTATTAAGATGTGATCTATTAGCAATGATATCCCTCACCGCACAGTTCCGTAGTTAATACAGATACAAAAAATCAATTCGGCTCTTTGGAGCATATGCTCCTGCATGCTAACCAATAAAGTTTTTTTCCAACCGTCAATGACACTTAAAAAATATATATGTGTTCATTGTCACGCCCAAGTTCTACCTGCAAATTCTTAGGTGTGGAAGCTTAAGCACTTTGACCGCTGCAAATAAAACAAATTGGCAGCCAAATGTTAGAGCATCTCTAGCCGCGCCCCCAATAGGCCCCCCCAGGCCACTTTTTCGACGCCGGCGCCGAAAAAACGGCCCAGTCACGCCCCCAGGACGCCGAAAATCGCCGGTTCGGACCTTTTTTCCGCCCGGCGGTCACATGCCAAACCCGGCGCGCTGGGGAGCAGTTGGGGGCTCCGGCGCTAGGGAAAAGCACGCCTGGCCCACACCGACAGGGGAAAAGTCAAGGTTTTCATCCCCCGACTCGCCTCGCACCCCCCGCGCCCTCGGCCACCACTAGCTATATCCCGGCGACGGCCGCCGCCCTACTCCGCTAGATAGCCATTCCCCGCCGGAAAATAGCAGCGCTTCGCCGCGGCAGCCCCTCCCACAGCATCTGGGCATTTCCGGCCGCCGTTTCCGGCCACGGAGGTGCGGTTTAGCGGCGGGTACACGCCCACCGAGCTCAAGGTGTTCGGCGTTTTGCCTGTCTCGGCGATCGACTCGGATGACGAGGAAGAGCTCGCCGTGCTGCTGGAGGAGGAAGCCGCGGCCGACGTCCAGGAAGAAGAGCATCTCATGGTGCTTGCCGCCCTCGCCCAGCTACTGGCTGAGTCATGAAAAGCCGCGGCGAGGTGGCTCGGCGCCGGGGCGGTTGAAAGCAAAGAACCGGCTTCGTCTTGAAGGCTACTGCATGCTCTACTCCGACTACTTCGCCGATGCTCCACTTCACGGCGAGAAAACATTTCGGCGCCATTATCGGATGAGCCGAAAGCTCTTCCTCAGGATTGTGAATTCCATCCGGGAGTTCGATAACTACTTCAAGTGCAAGATGGATTGCACTGGCGCTCTTGGATTCACCTCCATCCAAAAGTGCACGACAGCGATGAGGATGCTTGCATATGGAGCTCCCGGTGATTCACTCGACGACTATGGGCGCATGGCCGAGTCCACCAGCATAGAGTGTTTCTACAAGTTCTGTCGGGCAGTGGTGGCAGTGTTTGGGCCACAATACTTGAGAACACCCAATGCGGAAGACACTGCTCGGATCCTAGCCCAGAATGCGGCAAGAGGATTTCCTGGGATGCTTGGAAGCATCGACTGCATGCATTGGAAATGGAAGAATTGCCCATTTGGTTGGTAGGGGATGTACAAAGGCGCAAAAGGCTGTTGCAGTGTGGTGCTTGAGGCGGTAGCCACACAGGACCTCTGGATTTGGCACTCCTTCTTTGGTATGCCAGGAACTCACAATGACATCAACGTGCTGCAGTGCTCTCCTGGTTTTGCCAAGCTCGTTGAGGGCCATTCTCCTCCGGTGAACTTCGAGATCAATGGGCACCAATACAACAAGGGGTACTACCTAGCAGATGGCATCTATCCGAGATGGTTGACATTTGTGAAGACGATCTCAAACCCTGCGGCAGGAGGCAAGAACGCCTGGTTTGCGAAAATTCAGGAGGCTTCCAGGAAGGATGTCGAGCGGGCATTTGGTGTGCTCCAATCTCGATTCGTTGTTGTTCGGTACCCCGCTCAGACCTGATCCAATGATCAAATGTGGGAGATTATGACTTGCTGTGTCACCTTGCACAACATGATCATCGAGAGCGAGCAAGAAGACCCAGTGTTTGACACTGAACCATACTACCGGCAGGGTCCTCTAGCCGAAGTTGATCATCATCTACAGGCAACTTGGACTGCCTATCTCAGTATGCGTCAGGAGATCCGAGACCCACCGGTGTATCATCAACTGCAGAAAGATCTGATTGAGCACCTATGGAGGCTCAAGGGGGACGCCGTGTGATGAAATACGAGTTTTTATTTGTTGAACTATATAATTTGTATTGAACTATTTGTTGTTGTACTATTTTGTTGAAGTATTTGATTTTTTTTGTGATGAAATATGTGATAAGAAATAATTGTGTTGATAATTGAACGCCGAGACACGGAGAAACCACGCTGAATATGGGCCTATTCTCGCCCATATGGGCCCTTTATTCGCCGAAATTGGGCTGCAAAGTGGGCCAATTTCGGTGCCGGGGGGCGAGCTGGGGGGCGACGACTAGGCGCAAAACCGCCCAGCGCCGATTGTATCGCCGGCTCGCCCCTAGGGAGCGATTTTTACGCGTCCTGGGGGGGCCAACGGCTGGAGATGCTCTTACCTCCAAATTTTACACTTAATTTTGAGGAGAATATCATATGGAAACCAACATTCGGTGAAAACAGGTGAAAATCACACGAAAAGGATGTTTCTAAGTTAAATAATTATCTCAAAAAAATATAGGATTTTTAAAGGGGTGACGTTCTATTTCCATGCAAAATTTCAAGTTCAAACACATTACAGGATATGAGCTATGAAAATCACAAAATCATCATTCCATAGTGCCAAATAGTCATGTCACTATTCAAGGCTAAATTTTCCTTTTTCAAACCGCACACCTCCTAATGTGTTTCAATTTGAAATTTTGCACAACAATAAAACACCAGTCTCTTAACATCCCGTATTTCCTACCAATTTGAAACTTTCAAATGTGGTTTCCGCAAAATTTCCTGTGAATATTTTTTCGTACGATATTCTCGCTTAATTTTGTTTTCTTTCACTTATGAAGCATTGCTACTCCGTTTCGCATGACAATTGCCATGCACGCTTGTTACACTAGCAAGAACATATACAAAAGAAATCATAATTTTTCAAATTTAATTTGAATTTACTATTCATCTGAGAGCATTTACACCCCAAAGACAAAACGACCCTCCCATACAGATAACACTAAGAAATATCTCATCTTTTTATTGCCATCTCTAAATTACATGGCATACTAAAGATAGGACAGTTTTACCAAGCATTATAATGCCCTTAAGTGATACACACTATCAACCACGTTATCAGTGAGTTATTATCACATTTTTTTCTTCATGTATGCATGTATATATATACCTCCCATCTACCATGGTTAGTAGTGACCAGTTAGCAAGTAGTGGACTAAAATACGTACATATATGGCATTTGTCCCAGGTGACCTAGCCACCATGGATGTTGTAATCCTAGAAGTTCTCCTCGGTTTTACTCTTTGAAAGTCATGTTTCGATGAAATTCATAACATATATTGCACCACACATGCAGACTATATATCACAAAAAAAAATGGTCCAGAAACTATCACAAATATTTTGGATTTGGGAGGCATTAGGGAAACATTCACTGGTCCATATGTGAGATGTGGCACTACATCTCCACACTATTCCATCACTCTATAATGCCACGATGCATGGAAAGAATAGTCAAGAAGAGATTATAGAATAAGAATAATTGTAGTCCTCTTGTTTGATCGACCACGGCATCAGCGATAAGCTATCAAAAAACATAAACATAGTTTTGTCTAAAGGAACTACGGGTATGGTTGGTTTGATGTAATTTTTTTACTTAACAATGATTTGGAACGCAAAAAATATAACCTATTAATGGGTTTAGTAGCAAACTACCTTGCTAATATCTATCAATTTTTCCTTAGTTTGGGTTATGCCGAATATTTGCTTGCCAAAATATTTGATGCAGACCAATTTTACCGTACAACATAGCTTTTTATAAATTTCCGTATTCTAAATTATCTACAAAACATCAGTCTAGTTGGAATGCAACTTCAAATGGTTAATCATCTATCCTACTATTACTTACCCATGTAAAGATATCATACACATAGCTAATCTATATTGGGTTGCTTGAGAAAAAACACCATGTGTCGCTCTCCCAGCTTAACACAAACAGTTTGAAAACCTAGCTGCCAGGAGTTTCATAGGTTGCTCCTCCTCTCGCCATCGCCTAAGGAGGGAGTCGTGTGAAGCTCGTGCGTTAGACTGTGGTGGCGGGGCCCTGCCTACCTCTTTCCATGTGGTGGTGGTTATGCAGGTGCACGGGGCGGTGGCATATTCGGCTGTATGACGGGAGTTCTTGGTCTAGTGGCCCAGCTTGGTAGTGTGCTTGCCAGGGAGTCAAGCTAAAGCGTTCATCCCGACTATGCGCATGGAGTTGAAGAAGTTCCGAAATGATCCTAGGCCATTAGCACCATTGTTTGTTCTTGGGAAAAGAAGAAGAACACGTGTACCGAGTAACTATAAACACATATTAGGCGGAACAAGATGGACAGGACCGTACATACTGAACACATCACCCCATGCTTTAAGCTAGAGAACTAGCCGTGTGACTAATCAGTAGACAAGCGACTCTGAACCTACGCTCCATGGAACGAATAACTCGTGGATCAAAGATCGGAGCGCAAAGGAAGGCTAGCTTGAATAAAGAGACGAGATGCACGCACATGCTCATCACAGCAAGGCACTGTGCCGGCCTGTTGCTAACATCATGTGGGTGTGCTTTCATCGTCTAAATCAGCACACGACCAGGGTGAGAAGATTTGGACACGTGAGCGTTGGGCCGTATTTGCTGGGTTCTTTATTTCTCAATCTCATGGTGGAAGATATTGTGATATAGAGTGTTAAGATGACATGCACAGGTTTTTAGAAGAATATGACATGTGCATGTCTTTGCTATATAAGTTGATGGGATAGATATGAGGCATGTGATGTAGGGCAAGATTTATATGTTCGTACATGCATCATTGTTGCTCTTACATTTACATACAGTGCTAGTGATATTCTAAGATTTCTCTGACAAAAATAATAAATTGTATAAGGATCACCACGTGGAGAAAAAGCTGTTGATGGTTCATCTCAAAATCAGGCTGAAGTATTATTACTGCTTTCTGACAGGGACAGACAAGCTCAAGTAGATCTCTCAATGGCTGATAAATAGCCGCCACCCTCTCGGTGTATGTTCAATCAACGAGGTCGCAATGTCCATGACATGTTGAAATAAGGTTTCTTTGACCTCTTTCCATCTCGACAACGTCCGATTCAGCATTAACGAAGTACTACTAGCTATAATGTATATAATCTTGCCGTCAAGCTCCTGCTAAGACAGGTCTCTTCAATCTCGGTGCCCCGGACATAAGTTGAACATGAAGTTACCGTGGTTCCAACGCTTCCTTCAAATGAGTACATTAAGTTTGGTGAAGGCTACATATATATACACTTAACTTGACTTGCACGTTGCGGCATTTGAGGAAATCGGAGCCATCATGTACTTCTGTCACCTCCCACAAAATAAAAGGTACTTCTGCCACATGCACGTCTACACATCCTTATCATGTTTGCGCTGCCGCTAGCGCTGCATGTGCGGCCATGTGTGTGCGTCTTGTCTTTCCCTCCGGTTCATTGCAAAGACACTTTTCTTGTGTGACCATGACAGGAAAGCCAGCTCAGTGATTATATGTCTGTTATCATTCATCGATTGTGATACGCTTGAGGCTTGTGGACATCTTGGAACATACTTGTCCATCTTGTATACATACGGCCGTACCCAGCATACGACAACGCACAATGATAATACTACGTGGTAAACGCACATGCAATGCGTGATGATGCATGATGCTTTTGATATGAGATTGACACCTAGGTGAATGTATGGTCTGTTGTGTTGTGTTGTGTTGTGCCATGATCACATGGGGAGCTAACCACTTCAGTAATTATGCACGCCATCATGAGGTTGGGAGACGTTAAGCATGTGGACATCTCAAGCCGTACTTGTCCGTTCTACGTCCAAGCCTAGTATACGACAACACATCATCATCACGGAAGAATATGAGCACACGCCTGCTTGCGGTATTAATGCGATCGCCGACATCAAGTACATCATTGAGATTAGGATCTTGGTAACACCACATGCCCAAGCCTACTGCTATTTAATCATCAGGAGCGCCCCTGTTTCTGGTACCCATCATCCATCAACACTACTTACCATGGCAAGTACATCTGTCCTTGACCCTCCTCAAGCAAACACAGAGAACGGAAAGTAATGCAAGGCCCTAACACCGGCGCCAAGTCCTTCAAGCAGGAGTTCCTCAAGAACCTCCTCCTCGCCCTCCAAAGCCAGGAACGTACAAGCACATCATTTGGCAGCGGCACCATGAGCCTCCATGAGAGGAAGCTCGCCGTCAAGTCCTCTGCCAACGTTGCCATGGCGGCGGCACGCGGCGCCTCCAGCAATGACGCGAGGTGGGCCAGGGCCATCTTGGCCTCGGCAGCTGCCTCACCGTCATCCAATGCGTGCAAGGTGCAGAGGTGTAGGAGGATCGTGAGCAGGTGCTTCCGGCGGAAGAGGAGCTGGATTAGATCAGGTCGTGCTGGTGCTGGCGCAGTTGCGAGGAGGTTGTTGAGGACGAGGGCTATGGCGCTGAGGGAGGTGATACCGGGAGGTCTGGACGCTGCTGTCAAAGAGGCCACCCTGCTTCGCGACGCCATGGACTACGCGGTGCACCTGCGCGCTCAGGTCGACGTGCTCCGACGATTATTGGAAGCCGTGCCAAGATCCAGCTCCATCTCCCGGCAGGTACGTGACAATCTAGCTGCTTAATTCCATTTATTGGTAACTTTCAGTGTGCAAGTAATAACTTGCTCGTTTGGCATGCAGTGTCAGCATTGATGCTTTGGTATCGGTGTGCACTTCAATAGGAGGCATAATTAAGTGTGTGGTAATGTTGTGCCAGTGCTTCTGCAATTAACTTTAAAAGGAGGCATGATTAAGTATGTGCTAGTGCCTCCATGATGATCAGGGAGGAAATAGGCACAACCTTGCCTTGAGCAGAGCGGTGAAGAAATACATACATCACAATTTGACTTGTTCTTCTAGGAGGTCAGACTGGTATATGGCTACATATATGGTGCTAGCAAGTTTTCACACTCTTTGTTGATCAGCAGAGAAAATGGTGCTAGGAATTATATACTGCAGTTGTATCTAAAAATATGTTGTGTTATTGCAAAAGAAAGGTATTAGAGAGTGTGAAAACTTGCTTAAATCGGGCATGCGTCTGTAGTTTGAATTCAAGGTATGTTCATGTGCATGCGTGCTAGATAGCTTGAGAAAATGGTACCAGGAATTACGTACTGTGGGAGAGAAAAAAGTATGATAGTCAAGGCCTGTTCTGAATCTCTCCAGCTCCTGACTTCACAAATTACCAGAGAGAATCCATCCCGAACGATTTAGCTTATGGAAGCTAAATTCACGAAGCCAAGATGGGCCGGCAGTGCAATTTTCTGAAGCAAAGGTTTCCCAGCTCCACGTTTTCAAGAATCTGAAGTTCCTCTTATTTACAAGAAGATTGCCACCGCTTAATAAAACGGTTCGATCCCCCGCCTCCCTCTCCCTCTCGACACACACGCACGAACAGCCACGTGTAACATACTATCTTTTATCTATGGAAACACATGATAAAAGTATGTAGATGCATACTGTCAACTTCAAAACCATAGCCTCCGAATAGATCTTGTTGAACCATGGTAACAAGGTGAGGTTTAATCTCAAATTGTTCAGCTGCAACAGGAGGTTGTGCAATAGATGCACGCATAAAATCTTCATCTAGGGTTGCAGACTCCCCAAACTTTTTGTTAGCCATAATACCAATTTTCTTTGATTTTTCTATATACTAGCGTGATTATAAACTAAGGACAAAATAAACTAAAAACTAAAAATATAAACAAGGTCTCTTGTAACCTTACTAGGGTAGCAAAAACGCTTCCGGGCAATGGCACCATAAAGGGTTGATTATCTTAGATTCAGTTTCGGAGCTTCGTGTTATCAACCCTAAAGGAATGTTTGCTAATTAAAGACAAAGTCGTTTTTGCAAGCACTCGTCAACATAATAGTTCTAGTTTCGTGGATAAAAACGCACAATTTATAAGAAGAAAAATAACAAGGAAATTAGGACAGAGCTTAAGGTTTTACCTGCTGCCCTATACTTTGCTTTTGGGACCTATCACATGGTGTTTGTCAGAGATCCGTAAAAATAACTCAACGGCTGACATGCAGCTGCACTGTGATTCTGTTGTCCAACCAAACCAGTTACCATCTGGCAGGGTTATCTCAACTATTATGGTTAAACTTTGACCAATGCATTGGGTGTTTAATGATTGCAATATACCAGAGAGAATAGTTTCACCTACCATAGTAATCTTACTGTCACCAATGTTCATCACAGCCTTCCGATCCTCTTTGCAATTAACTTCTCCCTAATTTATCAATGGTATCTCGATACCCGCCGGGCCTTAGAACGAGATAGAGACAAGTTCGTTGCATAGCACATAGAAATAACATTATTATTAAAATAAACCAACAATCCAGTTACACAAGTACAAGGGGCTGCCAGGCCCTTTGCCCGATGAGACTACTCGCACATCACAGATATATCACGGGCAAAAAGCATTGTGTATGGTACTTGAAGGTGAATGAATGAAATAGTCTTACATCCGATGTATGCGAAGTACTGTGGATTACAAGTTTATGGCTATGGCGATAGGGATGAAGACTATTGGGGATGGAGATGAATATGGAGATATGGCTGATGTAGATGGGAATGGCAGCGGTTGCAAAGGGGTGACTTTGTGGATGACCAACTCCTCTTGCCCAAAGATTTTCTTCTTCTTAGATGGTCCTACAGCATGGAATAGGCTTCTTGTACCGATGTGTTGAGAATTGACCATGGGTGCCTTCACGAAAGATGTCAGTGCTGACATCACGGTGGCGGTGGCAGGCAATATGATACCGCTGGTACAAGTGGGCATGCTCGTATCAGACGCTGTCCTCTAAAGCCTCCTGTGCACACCCGGTTAATTGGCCTTCGTTACGATGCCTATTGTCTTCCCTATATGGCTTGATTTATCACCTAAAATGACCCATTCATGAAATAAACAAACGGGTTTTCCCTCGCTTGTATTTAATAATCATCAATGATCATATTGAAGTGATTTCTTCCAGAAAATCTGAATTATCTCGGTTTAAACACGAAGTAAAATGAGTACAAAAATACACTCATCGGAACCCAAGAGCCTTTCCACAAACAAAGTATGGTCGGGAATAAAAATTACGACCAATCTCTTATCACCTTTCCTTCAACAAGGCATTTCGCATCTACAACCTCTTTGTGGCCATCTATAAACACTGCTTGCATGGCCTCGAGGCGGAGGACGAGTACCCGACGGCCAAATGCTCTGATTTTCAGAACTAATCCCCAAATTTCTCAGAATATCTCAACTTCCATCACAATGGAGGAGATACCGACTTTTTGAGTTTTTTGACATAGCGTGGATTTTTATTGGCTAAAAAATTAAGCAAGTGGATACAAATAGAATAGACAAAAACACGTCGGTAACGAGTAATGTCATATAAGATGAAAGCTAGGCCTAAGCAAGAAAAAGACCAAAACTATCAAATAACAATCGACAAACTACAACAACGACCGTATGCATACCAATCATGACTTGATACTATAAGGACCACTATATTCTTCAATAGCGACACCTTCGGAAAGGGAACGACACTCAAGCGCCGTCATCACCAGATCCAACCACTAGAGGCCGGATTTTTGGTTATTGTCCTGAATAATAAATCCAAGCAAGCCTTCAACAAGGTAACAACAAGACTTCAACAAGGTACCTAAGCAAAAACCATTGTCATTGCTAAGTATGACCCGCTTGGGTCAGACGTAGGGTTTTCAACACGGAGCTCAAGATCATATGCTTATGAAGCACCCCTAAATCAAAGCCAATCATGTGTTCTCAGCACTACTTTTCCACGATCCTAGCAGCTATATCCGTTTAGCAGGAAATATCACCGCTGCCACTGCACAACCATACACTCAGTATCAAGTCCATAGATTGCTTCTCAGCGACGTAAACTAGCCAGAGTGATAGCAGCGAAAACCACAAATGAGCCTTGCCGTTGCATCCCCCAACCTCGCGAAAATGATCCGCTTGCAGTAGGCAACATATCTAAAGAGAGGAACCTTTATGAAGAACCATCAGGGACCACCACAATCTACTCCTGTAGGGAGATAGCAGACAGATCAACATGATCCTCTGTCCTAGGAAATTGATATGAGGCTAGACCACCACACGGATCCGAAGCGAGCTGGCGATGTGTCCTCCTACAAAAAATGTCGTCGTGCACTTGCCGCTCCTCCATCCCGTTTGGGAGCCATCATGTCGCCATGATCTATTGTGTTTTGCTTCCTAAGGAAAATGCCTCCACACACAACACCTCGCCACAGATATGTGACACGTCGACAGCGAAGTGCCGGCCGCTGCTTTCCTCGAGGCTGGTATAGGCTTCAATGCGGAGGCAGGGGTAGCCAACCAGGTCCCGAGCCCTCCCCAACATCCTATTTTTCTTGGTTATGCATATGAACAACGACATTTTTAAGACTACAGACTTCCCCTTGATTTTCTTCCCTAACCCTAGGCGGCCAGGGCAAACTCTCCCCTCCAGACTTCATCGACGAGCCCGTCGATTCGCCTCCCCTCTGCCTGCCTCTTCGGCAGTCGGTGGCAGCTGGGAGGGGAATCTCAGTGTCTCCACTCCAGTTAGTAGTTTACGTTAGGATTGTTTAGTCCTCGCAGGTGCGGTGCCCAAACGGATGGCGGCACTACTTCCTCGAGTTTGTCTTTCCTGCTCCGATCCTACTCAAGTCAAGGAGACGATGCTCGGGTCACATCTGTGGATGTTCAAGCTAGCTGGGCATATCCGACTGTGATAGCGCAGTGCCCGTCACATGAAGGTCCGCCCGAGGCAAGCTTTGTTGTGTCCTCCGGCACCCCCCCCCCCCCTAATGTCCTACGGGCAAGTTTACTACTCCCGAGGAAGTCCTAACCGGATTGTCACTGGCAAGCTTAATCATATACTCCCTGAGTAATACGCAACCAATTATGAATCCATCACGTATTGACTCATGCAGCTGCTAGCACACGTGTACAATAACAACTTCGACATCTAAGCTAACTAACTCAAGATTACCTTAACACCGCACTGATGCTGCATGTGCGGCCATGCGCGCGCGCCTTGTGTTTAGCTCTCGGCTCCCGGAGCTCCCACGTCCCCAACTTTCCAAAGTGATTATGTTTGTTATCATCATCATGCGCTTGAGACTTTGGAAGACCTTGTGGGTATCTCTTATCATACTTGCCAA
The DNA here is from genome assembly GCA_902687465.1 of Secale cereale. Lineage (NCBI taxonomy): Eukaryota > Viridiplantae > Streptophyta > Magnoliopsida > Poales > Poaceae > Secale > Secale cereale. The sequence continues at coordinate 807,209,309 of LR738714.1, forward strand.
TCATGTATTCATGCCCAGCAAAGAGCAAAGGACAACACACAATGATACTACACACAATTTGATGGTAAATATCTATTAGAAGTCCTTGCTTATAAAAAGGCAGCACTTACTTCCGTAAAAAGGATTCCGCGTCCCAATTCACACAAAAACCAAAAAAAGTACCCATCTGGATGAAGTTAGAAAAATAAAAAAAATACATGTGATCATTGTTTCAAATAACTTATCATTTGTCCCGTATTATGATATCTGAAATTTAACCTCCAGTGTTATGCATGTCAATATAATTCTCTTAATTATTATGTATCCAAATAATAGCTAGACCATGCAGGTGCACGGAGTGATGACTAGTGCGATGAATTGTTACTACATTTATTTCTTTCTAGCTCCCATTCACCAAACAAGTGTATATATAGCTCACATTGACCATGGCTTGTAATGAACACCTAGCCAGGAACAGAGTGAAGAAAGATACATATAGGTTATTCATCGCAAGTGAGCTAGCCACTATTGATACATTTCTCCTCAAGACCATTGTTCTCAATTTTACTCTTGTACAGTCATGTTTCAACAAAATATAGAACGTACATTATAGCGCACACACACGTTACTACAAATATGTTAGATTTGGGAGGCATTAGGAAAAGATTTGCTTGTAGCTGTTCATTATCTTGAAATGCATAGTCGCTCACGCCATTACTGTATTGTCCCACGATGCATGAGACGATCAGAGTTAGCAAGAGACTCTAGAATAAGAGCAACCAGACTCTTCTTGGGTCTAGCAGACTAAGAGCATGGTTAGTTTCATGGGAAAGTTTTTTTACCAGTGTCTTGGTGAGCACAAAATATTAGTTATTAACTGGTTTACAAACAAACTACCTGGCTTATCTCTACTATTTTTTGTAAGAACTGGTTATGCCAAATATGGGCTAGCCAAATCATTAGTTGTAAACAAACTCTGCCCTACAATGGAATCTTTGCAGATCACGAGAAACATGAATGCAGTGAGGATGCAATTTCGAATATAGTCAAGATAAATTGCACATATACACTTAGCCATAATACTCATGTATATGCAATTTATAATAGAACGCATGAATATGTGCTACTGACGAGGTTACAGACCTAGGGTAGGGTCACAGGTCCATACCAGGTGCCCCACCCAAGGTCACTACCCTAGAAGATCAAAAGACAAGACTTATGACGATAGAGACAGTCGACTGAGAAAGTCCAAGAAGACACTCCACTCGACTGAGCATCACCCACAAGACGACTCAATCCACTCGACCAATCCAAGGCACTCGACCCCCGAAGGTCAAGCGTCACTTGAGACAGCAACGGTCTGGTATTTACTCACCGTAGTAAACACCTTAATTACTCTTTACTGTGGGCGTTATCAGTAACGCCTGCCTTAATATACATTGAACCCTTGGTAACGTGGAGCATGGCTGGGGTCCTGGCGCACTATATAAGCCAACCCCTCCTCCAGAACAAGGGTTCGCACCTCTGTAACACACGAGTACACATACCAGTCGACCAAGCCTCCGGGCACCGAGACGTTGGGCTGTTACTTCCTTCGAGAAGGGCCTGAACTCGCAAACACCTTGTGTACAACACCACCATAGCTAGGGCCTTGCCTCTCCATTCGTACCCCCTACTCGTACTGTCAGACTTAGAACCACTACAGTTGGCGCCCACCGTGGGGCAAGGCGTCTTAGCGACATCCGGTGAGGTTGCAACTCCTCCCACCGCTTTCATCATGGTGTCAGGTGGTGGTTTGGCGTTGGGCCACGAGATCCGGCTCGGCGCAATCGTCTTCATCGCCGACGACTCCGCATGGCTCCAGGAAGCCCCTCTTGACGTCGAGGATCTGCCCGCCCGGGGGGCTGCGCACTTTCGCGCCGGCGCCGGCGGCGTCCTCCTGCGGCAGCGATCGACTCAGTACTCATCGTCCCCTGTCCCCGCCGGACGCCGCCGCAAACGATCCGGTCGCTCGCGGCTCCATCGGTGGGTGAAACATGCGGTGGCCCGTCAAACGGCCACCCCTCAAGTCGCGGCCATTGAGCCCGACGGCTACCTCTACGTGCCGGCCGACCAGTCGACCGGGCTCGTAGATTCCGTTTCCGAGTGCGGGAGCAGCGATCCCGCGGCGGAAATCCTCATGGTCGATTCGCACCGCAGCCCGCCGGGTTTTCCTCGCGGTGGGAACGGCGGCAGCGGCGGCGACCAATCGCACAACAACGACGGTTACATTCCTCAGCCCCTCACCTCCGAGCAAAGGGCTGAGCTTTGTCGCCGCAACGAAGATGCACTCTTCACTCCCATCGTGGGATATTCCCCGGAGGCTCTGGCCCTCGAAGCCACGCGCTTGGCCACCGTGGCCGAACGCGCGCACTAGGAAAATATCCAACGCTCACTCGACGAACAAGCCCGCCGACTGGTCCCCGAGTCCAGTCGACGACCGCGGCAATCGCGTCAGCGCGAGACTCAGGTGTTCCGCACGCCATTCCAAAACCTCGAAGTCGCGGCTCGCATCGCGGAGTCGATTCAACCCTCCCAGTCGGAAGCTGGGAGAGGCCTTCAGCAGATCCGAGCTTTGCTCCGAATGGCCGAAGAACAAAACGCGGCTGTTTCTCAGTCGCGCAACAGGATTCACAGCAGATCGGTGGCTGCAGACACGGTATGGTCGGCCCACAGTCCAAGATCGCCCCCAAGGCGTGAGGAGCGTGGCCCGCGGCAAGACCGGCATCTGGGTCGGAACGACGATCCACTCGACCGTCGGCACGGACGCCACGACCGCCGTCGAGTGCCCACGCCTCCTCCGGGAAGCGGGTCACACTCGCCCTAGTGGTACGAGGGCAGGCGCCTGCGTGATGACGAGCGAAGGATTCCCCCAGATCCCCGGCGGCCAGGTTTCGATACAAGGTCTATCCTTGTGCAAGGTCGGGTCGACCGAAACCGGGCATCCAGAGAAGAGCGAGGTAGAGATCAACCGAGTGGCAGCCGAGCGCCAGCCTCTGGGCCTGAATGTTTCTGTAGTGCTATCAGAGCCGCGGAGATCCCCCCGAACTTCAGGTTGGCGGCGGGGGTAAGCAAGTTCACCGGTGAGTCGAAGCCGGACACTTGGTTAGAAGACTACCGAGTGGCTGTGCAGATCGGAGGCGGCAACGACGACGTGGCCATGAAGCACCTCCCGTTGATGCTGGGCGGTTCCGCTCGGGCGTGGCTCAATCAATTGGCCCGCAAGAGTATTTACAGTTGGGAAGAGCTCGCTCGAGTTTTTGTTCGGACCTTCGAAGGCACCTGCAAACGACCTGCTGGACTCGCAGAACTTCAACACTGCGCACAGAAGCCAAGTGAAACTTTAAGGGATTACATCCAGCAATGGACCACCTTGCATCACACGATAGAGAACATGTCTAAGCACCAGGCGGTTTGCGCTTTCAAGGAGGGCGTGCGTAACCGAGAGTTGAATCTGAAGTTCGGTCGAACAGGCGACATGTCCCTATCACGGATGATGGAGATTGCCAGTCGGTATGCCAACGGTGAGGAGGCCGGTCGGCTCCGCAGCGGCAAGAAACCAGTCGGTCAGGACGACCAGAATTCCAGTCGGAAAAACAAGCGCAATGCCGAGCCAGCCGCTCAGGGAGAAGCTGCAGTGGTCAATCAAGGAAAGGGCAAAGGGAAGCCGAAAGGTTCCTGGACCCCCAAGAAGGGAAAGGGTCAGGCTGGGGATGATATGCTCGACCAGCCGTGCCCCATACACACGAAGAAAGATGAAGAGGGAAACTTGGTGTATCCCAAGCACACCACTCGACAGTGTCGGCTCCTGATCCAGAGCTTCCAGAAAGATCAGTCGACTGAGAAAGAAAAAGAATCAGAAGAGTCCGAAGATAAGGAAGGGGACGAAGGATACCCCCGGATCAACTCCACTTTGGTGATTTTCGCAGACGTCGAGAGCAAAAGTTGACTGAAAATCATCAACAGAGAAGTAAACATGGTCGCCCCGAGATATACCACTCCGGGTGGCTCTCCGCATGTGCATCGATTTCGAGCACATCAATCGGGCCTGCCCGAAAGATCATTTTCCTCTTCCCCGCATCGATCAGATAGTCGACTCGACTGCGGGATGTGAACGTTTGTCCTTTCTGGACGCGTATTCCGGGTACCATCAGATCCGTCTATTCGGGCCCGACGAAATCAAGATAGCTTTCATCACCCCCTTCGGGTGTTTTTGTTATGTCACCATGCCTTTCGGCCTCAAAAATGTCGGCGCTACCTTCATGCGCATGATCCAGAAGTGCTTGACAAAGCAAATCAGTCGGAACGTCGAGGCATCCATGGATGACATTGTGGTCAAGTCACGGAAAGGTTCTGACCTGCTGACTGACCTCGCTGAGACATTCGCAAGCCTAAGAAGCTACGATATCAAGCTCAACCTGTCAAAGTGTACATTTGGAGTTCCTGGCGGCAAGTTGCTCGGTTTTCTCGTTTCCGAACGGGGAATCGACGCCAACCCAGAGAAGGTCAGCACCATCCTCCGAATGAAACGCCCTGAGCGTATACACGACGTCCAGAAGCTTACTGGTTGCTTGGCCGCATTGAGTCGATTCATTTCTCGTCTTCGTGAGAAGGCACTACCTCTCTACCGACTCATGAAGAAATCCGACAAGTTCGAGTGGAATCCCGAAGCCGAAGCAACGTTTGAAGAGCTCAAAGCCCTGCTATCCACCCAGCCGGTGCTCGCTGCCCCAGTCAACGGAGAGCCTCTTCTACTGTATATTGCTTCCACCGGACAAGTCGTCAGTACTGTACTCATGGTCGAGCGGGAAGAAGAGGGCAAGGCATACAAGGTCCAACGCCCGGTCTATTATATATCCGAAGTTTTGACTCCCTCCAAGCAAAGGTATCCACATTACCAAAAGCTTGTGTACGGGATTTACTTGACCGCAAAGAAGGTTGCTGATGGCTTCTCGCCCCTCGTTGGTTACCCCAAGTGGAAGGTTTGAGATGTAGCGTAGCGGTAGTTTTCCCTTGGCAAAGATACCAAGGATCGAATCCCGTGAGACTCCGAGGGTCGACAAGTAGGTGTCAACTGCTAACGGCGCCAGATACTTAGCGATTGACAGGACCTGCACATAGATACAAATAACTTTGCTCCCAACGAGTACAGAGAGGTTGTCAATCCCTCCGGCCTTGTCGTTTACAAAGGATCAAACACAAGAGATAATAGTGATAGGTATGACTGCAACTAGTAAATAAGAACAGGAAGTAAATAGCGGGTGTGATCAGTGATGGTAATATGGACCGGGGTCCCATGATGTTCACTAGTGATGTCTCTCTCCCAAAAGACGATAAAACAGCTAAGCGAGGTAAACAAATTACAGTTGGGCAATTGACAGGATTATGTGCGCAAACCAATGCTAAGTATGCTGCAAAGAAAGGTAGAGGCTCAAAAGCATGGGCGGTACGCCAAGGCAAGTAGACCGAAATCCATCTGCATCTACTACTAATCATCCACCTTGAGATATCTATCCAGAACATCTCGCTGGTATTAAGTTGCGAGTCCCACCCATAGTGTAAACTCAAAGCAACAGACAACTGCATTAAAAGAACTTTGCGTAAAGTAAACAATCCTTGCACCCGCAAGTACAAGCACCGTTGTTTTCCCCCTTGTGGCAACAGCACATCCCCTAGACTCATGTTTCTGTCACTCAAGCTAGTCGTCGAGGGGCATGAACCCACAATCAAGCATAACGTTCCCTCTTGGAGTTACTACCTACTACTTGGCCAAAGCAATAAACAGCAACGGAGAACATGCAAGAATTACTCAAGAACATAAATATAAAAGAGGTGAATCAAATATATTGCTCACACACAATCTGAACATAATCTCATAATCCATCAGATCACAGCAAACTCAGCATAGCAACAGCATAAGGATTACATATGTGCCTCGATCATGTAGGGCAGCTCACGAGGTCTAATCGATGAAGAACAAAGAGGGGAGGAGAACATCACATAGCTACTGGTCATGGACCAATGGTCCAAGGGGGACTACTCACAACTCATCCGGGAAGCGTCCATGGTGGTGGAGAAGCTCCCGGTGGTGGTTCTCCCCTCCGGCAGGGTGCCGGGAAGAGTTCTCCTGGTGCTCCCGATCTTGGAAGCGCGGCGGCGGCGGAACAGAGATGAGATCACGAAAAAGGGTTCCGTCCTCGAGGGTTTTGGGACGCGGTGTAAATATATGCCAAAGGGGGTCACCAGAGGAGGTAAGGGGGGCCCAGGCGCCCCCCCCCCCCCCCCCCCCCCC
>LR738714.1:807218816-807256283 GCA_902687465.1 Secale cereale
AGCAACCCTCTCACTCGGGGGCTTAGCTGCGGTCCTCCGAGCTACGGTACAAGTATAAAGTGGCCCTGCCTTCCGAGCTCCGCCACAAATACAACGTAGCTTGGAATCGCCTAAGTTATAAACATCCACTCCGAGTGAAGAGAAACCCTCTCACTCGGGGGCTTAGCTGCGACCCCATGACTCGCCTAAGTTTCAAACACTTACTCCGAGTGAAGAGCAACCCTCTCACTCGGGGGCTTAGCTGCGGTCCTCCGAGCTACGTACAAGTATAAAGTGGCTCTGCCTTCCGAGCTCCGCCACAAATACAACGTAGCTTGGAATCGCCTAAGTTACTAACATCCACTCCGAGTGAAGAGCAACCCTCTCACTCGGGGGCTTAGCTGCAGACGACGATTCAAAGATTCAAGCAATCAAAGAAGAGCTGCAAACCGAAAGATAAAAATCGGATAAAAGCCCCGCAAGATTCGGGCAAGAGTACTTGGGCCACAAGCCCACCAGAGTTTAACGATTACAAGACCACACGGCATTCCGCGGCAAATGAGATTAAAGTATCAAAGTCATTCCTCAGGGGGAGGTGGGCTTGCGGGTGCGACAAACTCGTCCAGGTCGATCCCGTCGGCGATGCGAGTGGCGGCTTCCAGGAAGGTCTCCTTAAACGACTGGAATTGGAGCTCCTTCGTATTGGCAACCTTAAGCGCCACGAGCCTTCTCTCCTTCACCTCCTTGCAGTGCACGCGGACCAAGGACAGCGCCACGTCGGCCCCACCTCGGACTGCCGACTTCTTCCACTCCTGCACTCGATTAGGGATATCATTGAGTCGAGTCATCAGGGACTCGAGGTCGTTCTCCTGCACGACCCCCCTCCAGAGCGCGGTGTCGATTCGGGCCATCACCGCCTTCAGCCGTCCCAGATAATCCGTGGCCGCAGTGAGGCGGGACTCCAGCCTCAATATGTTCATAGCTACCTCATCCTTCACGATGGAATTGGTTGGGTCCAAGCCGGGCTCGACCCGTCCAGTCTCCTCTTCAAAGTTACGACAAAACTCTGCGCCAAAAATAGCAAGTCGAGTCAGCAGACAGGATATGGGTCGACCGATTCAGCCTAAACCGGGCCGAAGGAGACATACCTTCGAGAACGAGGTACCATTTCTTGGTGATGTCGCCCAAATAGGCCTCAAGATCAACCCTCTTCCGAAAAAGAGCCTCGTACTTGTCGTTCAAGACAGCCTTGGAGTTCTTCAGCCGAGTCACCTCTTGATTGGCTCTGTCGAGCGAGCCTCTCAGCCTGATGATCTCCGCTTTGAGTGCACCTACAGAAGCCAACTTTTGCGCCGCCAGTTCCGCCTTCTCTTGAGCCGCCTGCTGTGCCGCCGCCAGGTCGAGATCCTTCTGCTCCAAAGCCGCCTTCAGTTGACCTACCAAAGCCGCCACTGGACAGATGAACATGAAGGAACACAAGGCATATCTATCAAAAGTCAATCGACGAAAGGCCGATGTCGGTTACCAGCCGCATCATCCTGCGTCTTCTTCAGGTGGTCCCTAGCCAACTGCAAGTCGAGATTGAGCTGGATTTGTTTCTTCTCAAGGTCTGCAAACTTGGCCCCAAACTCGCAAGATTTCTGCATCAACACGACAAAGCAAGATTATAAGACTACAATCGAGTTAAAATACTCAACCGCAGTACTGTAAGACCGCATCAACACGACAAGTTCTATAGTATGACCATGGCCGACCGCCAGCAGTCGACCACGGTCTCGGGGACTACACCCAATGGGTGCACTGAGCGTGCCCCCACTGGTTTCACTCGGCCGAGATCATTCTGGCTCGAGCCCAAAAAAAATAGCAAGGAAGAAAAGTTCAATAGTAAGACCATGGCCGACCGCCAGCAGCCGACCACGGTCTCGGGGACTACACCCAGTGGGTGCACTAAGCGTGCCCCCACTGGTTTCACTCGGCCGAGATCATTCCGGCTCGAGCAAAAAAAGGAGAAGAAAGCACACCAAGAATTCACCCAGTGGGTGTGGTATCTCACGAACAAAGCAGCCGATTCTCTCGAAACCAAAGACTATTCCAGTGAAGATAACGAACCTAGACGTTAGCCCTAAGAGCAGAACTGGCATCATAAGCGGCCATGCTGGCCTCGTACGCCGCCTTCGTCCTCTCCATCATCACCCCCGTGTGGCGAACGGCTTCTTGAGTCGCTCCCACAGGATCCTCCGGGAGGCGGTAGGAGGAGAAGAGAACATACGAGGTGGCAGACATAGGGTCGACGGCAGGTAGGGGCGCTGGGTCTACGGCAGGGGCAGGCACTGGGTCGACGGCTGGAGTTGATGCTGGGTCGACGACTGAAGCCGGCGATGGGTCGACGGCTGTCAAAGCAAGGCGCACGGTCGACACGGGGTCAGCAAAGGAGACCCTGGCTCGGGCCGCGTCTTCCTGTGGCTGGGCCTCCGAGCCAGAAAGCGCCTTCCGGCCCTTCTTCCCTGTGCGTCGTCGGTCTCCTCCCAAGCGCTCCTCATCTTCATCGTCATCCGGGAGCTCTATGACGAGGCGCGGCACTTCGAGTCAAGCAACAAGCAAAGTTCAGTCGACCGTCACCCACAACCGACGAAAGAAAACAAGAACAAGACACAGAACCTGCACCTGCGCGGGATGTCACGGCGTCCGCGGTCTCCTCGTCGTCTCAGCCCCGGTCGATGTCCATCGAGGTCGTGGAAGCAGCGGCACTGAAAGGTTCACTCGAAGATGAGTCGACGGAAGATGCAGTCGACCTCCAAAAAGCAGAAAGAAGCAAGACCAAGCGACACTTACGTGGAGGCGATGGGTACATCCACCTTGATCCTTGGCAAGGCCTTCCGGGGCTTGGTGGTGGTGACCTTGGGCTGCTTGGGCATCTTCTCAGAAGGGTCAGGAGTGGCCGTCCGAGTGCGCTTGGGCGTCCGAGAGCCCGAAGGACCCGTCCGAGGGCGTGCGGCCCCTGGGTCGTGCTTCTCCTTGGATCGCCGCTCATCACGGGGAGGTGACTCGACCTCCTCCCCGCTGCTGTAGTCCTTGCTCTCCTCCTCGGTCTCCTCCTCCGACTTCCACTCGGCGGCGTCGCCCACACCCTCCTCGCCCTCCTGGACCAAGTCCTCGTTGGGCAGCGAGTACATCTCAGTATAGATCTGCAAAGAGAGAAGTTTGACCAAATATCAGTCGGATCTGTCAATACAAATCGCAAGCGAAACGGCAGAAACATCACTCGGAAGCAGAAGACTAACCTTGTCGGGAAGATGGTCAGCGTCGAATGGGATGACCCTCCCAGACCCCCTGGGATTGTCTTTATTCCCCGTGATGCACTTCAAGCACTGCACCACGTACTTCACGTCGGCCGCCTCCGGGCGGACTCGCGACGAGTCGTCGGTGCCAGAGTACAACCACATCAGGTGGTCCCGAGCTTGGAGCGGCTAGATCCTCCGCATGAGGTACACCTCAAACAGATCCATCCCCGTTACCCCCTCGCGGACTAACTGGACAACCCGCTCCACCAACATATCCATTTCTGCCCTCTCGGCCTTACCCACTATCATCGAAGGAGGCTGGCTGGCTCGACCTAGAGTGAACGGAGGAAGACCAGTCGACTGACCCAGAGTCGGACTATCCTTGTAATAAAACCAGGTCGACTGCCAGCCCCGAATCGACTTCGGGAAGATCATGGGGGGAAAGACGCTCCTATTCCTAAGTTGGATTCCGAGCCCGCCGCACGCCTGGAGGACGTGTGTCTTATCATCGCTCGGATTCGCCCTCTTGATAGTTTGCGAGCGGCAGGTAAAAATGTGTTTCAACAGACCCCAGTGCGGTCGGCAACCGAGGAAGTTCCCGCACATGGAAATGAAGGCATAAAGGAAGGCGATGGAGTTGGGCTTTAAGTAATGCAACTTGGCGCCGAAGAAAATCAAGAATGCGCGAAAGAAAGGATGCGGAGGCATGGAAAAACCTCGGTCGACGTGGGTCGCGAGGAGGACACATTCGCCCTCCCGCGGCCGGGGCTCGAGTTCTCCCTCCGGCACCCTCCAGGAACCGCGGGCGATCAGCCCTTCCTCCTCCAGCTCCTCTAGATCCTCCGCCACGACGGTGGACCAGATCCAATCACCCTGGATCCAGCCAACGGGGAGTCCGGACCTCGACGACGATCCGCTCCGGCCGGACCGCCTCCCCTTCCCCGTCGCCGCCTTCTTCGAGCGCTCCATCGCCGCGGTCTTGTCCTTGCCCATGGCTCGCGCTCCGGCAATCGCTGTGGAGAGAGGCGAGAAGAAGCAGAGGCGCGGTGAAGAAGCAGAGGTGGATGAAGAGATATTGGGCGCACAGTGCCCCCGCTACGGGCTCGGCGCGCTCTTATAGCGGCCCGGTCGAGTGGCTGACCGGTGGCCCCGAGTAATATTATCAAATCCCGTAACAGGCGCTGGCGCGATACGTGGCGAAAAAGGTGGCGCGAGGATCAAGGCGTCTCGAGCGTATCCCTCCGATTGCTGCGGCACGTCCCGCCCCGCGCGCTTCCCGAAATTTCGATAACCCCGCAAGATCCGGCGACCGAAGGGAAACTAACCCCGTCAAAAACTGCACGTGCTAACGGCGCCCGACGCCTAGCGCAAAGTCCAGTCGACGCAAGAAGCAACTAACACACTCGACGAGTGTCAGGACCGGTTTTCCAATAAAACACTTATTGAAAAATCGCCCCTTCCGTCAAACTAGTATAGAGAAATCCTCCATACTGGCAGACAAATCCTTGATACAGAAAATCCAGAAGTACTAAATATTATACAGGGTTGAGCTGAGGCTGCTCAACAATTTATTACAAGTACGCCAATATTATACATAAAGGCGGGTATGACACAACTGGATATGGTGGCATAACTACTAACTCGTGGATATAGTGGTAGTGGATATGTCACAGTGATGTGGGTGGCGTGACTCCAGTATCTTACACTCATCGAGCGCCGGAGTGAGGCTCGATGATTTTATTATGGTGGCGGAAGCGTATGTAATACAAGTGACCAACTCCAGGATCGCAAGGGACTGACTGGGACTCCTCTAGGCGTCGGACTCGCTATCGTACTCTTCATCCATAAGATCGCCTTCGTCAACATCTGGCCAAATCAACAAGCCAGGTGAGTACTTTGAATGTACTCGCAAGACAGTTTGGACATAAGATATAACAAGTGCAAACATGATGCATACGAGCAGATTAGTAATGCACACGCGAGTAATTAAAATTGGTACTGCATCATAAATAAAATAGCTGAAGACCGATCGGGTGTCTGAAGCGACGCCTCGAAAGGTAAAATAGAATAAACATGCCGCAGTCGGCGTCAGGGCGACACCGCAGAAAGGGCTTATATCAAAAGTAAATGACAAGGATGCCACAGTCGGACGTCTGAGCGACATCACATAAAGGGCTTATATCAAAAGTAAATGACAAGGATGCCACAGTCGGACGTCTGAGCGACATCACATAAAGGGCTTATATCAAAAGTAAATGACAAGGATGCCACAGTCGGACGTCTGAGCGACATCACATAAAGGGCTTATATCAAAAGTAAATGACATGGATGCCACAGTCGGACGTCTGAGCGACATCACATAAAGGGCTTATATCATACAAAGAAAAAAGAATTGAGTAGTTCCTGGAGGTAGCACCATCCTAAGGAATACTCGGCGCATAAAAGTAAACAGGTTAGTCCATTCACAGGAGTAACATTCAACCGGGTTTACCTCTGTCAGAAGTATTAGTTCTACAGAGACTGACGCTGGGACTGACACTGATCTGCTAACCAACGTCCTTGACCAAGGACTTGATTGTGCGAATGGTTTTGACTCTGCAGAGTTTGTACCTTACCACAGCCAACGGATTTCAGTAGTCACCAAGGACTAGTTCCGTTCACGGTATTTTACAAGAAAACACATCTAACCAGTACACACCCATTCCACATTCCGTTGCCAGGAATCACCCTAGGCAACGTTCAAGAAAAACTCTTGAGGCGGGGAGGTCACTCCTCGAATAGCATGGGATCAAATTTATATCGTGCGCTCTAAGGGGTGTCCCCCTCTCGGTCCCAACCGGAAACACCCATGCCCCCTGACCGGATGACGGCTTTAATCCAGGGCCATGGAACCTTCATCACGGCCTCTCTATTTGGTGTGTACCAGGGAAGAGGTTTGCAACTTACTAAACCGTATTCTTTGCAGAAAACATGTGGCAGCACAAAAAGGGAAATGGACGGGATCGAGACTTGATCCACGTCGACACCGGAGTTAAACAGTTGATATAGAACTGGCATGCTCCAACAATACCAGCTTACAACCTATCATGCCACCACATGATCAGGTTGTCTCTCCATCTTATGATCTCATCAAGTTTTGTAGCTCACTTGCAACTTACCTTGCATGGAATATAACATCCAACAAATGCTTATATAAACATGCCATAAGGAAAGCCACTCTAGCAAACATGCAAAACACTCATCATATCAAAGGTTCAAACATGCTTGCCTGGTTCGGAGTAGTCGGAGTCTAGCTCGGCGAAGTTTGCGGCTCCGTCACCTCCTTCGGTATCTACGATATAAAAAGAATCGGGTACTAACGTAAATACCGTGCGTGCGTAAAAAGTGTTCCAAATATTTATCAAATAAATATGATAAAAAACTAGGCAGGATTATGAAGATGACAGAAAAGGAATCAACTAAAAATCATTTTTAGTTTAAAAGTTATAAAGAAAACAAACCCAGGGACTAGTCTGTAATAAAACAGAAACTATCCGGGGGTAGTTTGAATAGACAGAAAACGCTTCGGATGAAATACGCCAAGCCGAATAGAAAGCGTACTTTGCCCGAAGGCGCTTTCAGAAAACGTTTCGAATAAAAGAAAGGGCTCACAAGGGGGTCCCGCATGTCAGGTTTGAAAGGGGAAAACAGAGCTCGCCGGCGCCAGAGACCTGCGATGATCGCCGGCGACGAACCACTGCGAGGCAGAGAGGGAGGGAAGTACCGGCGTGTTCAGGAGGTTCTTCCGCGTCGGTGGGTGGTGGAAGAGACCGACGGGAAGCACCACAGCGACGGCTACTTCCTCTACGGCGGACGGCGGCGTCAGGCGATGATGGGTCTCACCGAATGGGGCTTCTGACTACAAATTGAGTCTTGGGTTAGATGAGTTGGTTGACTAGAAGGTTACTGGCAGAGTTTGGGCGGCGGGGGTGCTCTCACCAGAGCGGATCTTGCCGGAGCCCGAAGCGGATCGGGGCGGCCGGAGTCGGGGAAGAAGGCTCTTCCGAGGCCCTCTGAGGGGTTTTGGCGAGGCTGTGGTGGGGTGTGGTGGATGCGGTGGCTTCACAACGCCCCTGGGGTCCTATTTATAGGCGGGCGAGGAAGGTGCCGCGAGCAAAATATCTCCGGCGAGAGATTACGGCGAGGCAGTGGTCGGGCTGGTGGTTTAGGTGACTGGGCATCTTCGGATTGGTCCACTGGCTCCATTCAACAGCTAAACTTGATCGCATTTGGCCTGCTCCCGCGGTTTCGACAGAACGGAGCTCACGGGCTCGTCGGCGGCAGGAAACGTGCTCTGCGCGTCTCAGGCCACGGCGAGTGTCCCTTAGCGCGCTCTGAGGATAAGATGGCCACGCGGAGGCTTGAGGAGGCTTGGGCGGTGCTGGATTACGGTGCTCTTTGCTGAGCTCGTCTGACGGCCGAGGCGGGCGGCTCTGCCATCGCTGCACTCGCCGGAGACGATGGGACGGCTCAGCACCGACGCCCACGTCCAGCCAACCGACCGTGCGGCGTGAGGATAAGGAGGAGGAGCAGTGAGCAAGAGGCCAAGCGAGGGACTGGTGAGATTGTCGACGATCGACTGAAGGAAACGACACTGGCGACTGAACTTTAACACTGAACCCTGAAACTTGACAGGAACAGTGCATGTAAGCTGCTCGATGAAATGTTTGACGCACGTGGAAAACTTTTCTTGAGCTGGGACTTGGTGAGGGGGTCTCTTGATGCATCTGGAGACTGCCTGAATTACCTCAGAATTTTTGGAAAGAAGAAAGCATGAAATTCACCAAAAATAGCAAATCTGCTCCAAACTTGCAGCAAGCATATTTTGAAATTTTGAACTGATGGCCAGTAGATCTTGCTGGATATAAGTTGAGGGCACTAAGGACTAGCCATAGGAATTTATTTGGAGCCAAGATTCAAAGGAAATCTAGTAGTTCCTTTGTAAATCACTAAGGTCCAAATAAATGACAGAAAAAGATTTTGTGGTTCAAATAAATAGAAATAAAAACTAGGGAAAGTTGAGACTTGCTGGAATTGATGCTTGACTTGACCCAAGGTAGGGAGGAAGGTTTTGGGAGGAAGTTTTCAACATAGGTCATGGCAAGAGTGTATTTTTGAGTAGGGAGGAAAAAAATAAAAATAAAATGATATGAATTCTTTTTAACAAAAGAATTAGCAAAACAATCCAAGAGTATTTGTGTTGAACCCACATAAGTTGAAAGACCCTCAAGGCCAGAATCAAGATTGAGAAAGACTCAAAAAGATTTGTCAGAAACAAAATTTGGGAAGGAGGGTCTCTCTTAAAAAAAAATTCAAATAACCTCCTTTAAATCAAATAAAGAATTTGGTAAAAACCAAACCAAAATTTTGGGGTGTTACAACGAGTCCAGAATCGATCAAAGCGACCAAGACCAGACTGAGGAAGACTGCCCAGTCTGCAAGCCCAGAAACAATCTACCCCAGGGACGTCGAGCCAGAACCGGAGCTTCCCTCAGCACTCTCTTGCTCGAGCCTCAATCCATTAGGGGGCTACTGACGAGGTTACAGACCTAGGGTAGGGTCACAGGTCCGACCCAGGTGCCCCACCCAAGGTCACTACCCTACAAGATCAAAAGACAAGACTTATGACGATAGAGACAGTCGACTGAGAAAGTCCAAGAAGACACTCCACTCGACTGAGCCTCACCCACAAGACGACTCAATCCACTCGACCAATCCAAGGCACTCGGCCCCCAAAGGTCAAGCGTCACTTGAGACAGCAACGGTCTGGTATTTACTCACCGTAGTAAACACCTTAATTACTCTTTACTGCGGGCGTTTTCAGTAACGCCTGCCTTAATGTACATTGAACCCTTGGTAACGTGGAGCATGGCTGGGGTCCTGGCGCACTATATAAGCCACCCCCTCCTCCAGAACAAGGGTTCGCACCTCTGTAACACACGTATACACATACCAGTCGACCAAGCCTCCGGGCACCGAGACGTAGGGCTGTTACTTCCTCCGAGAAGGGCCTGAACTCGCAAACACCTTGTGTACAACACCACCATAGCTAGGGCCTTGCCTCTACATTCGTACTCCTACTCGTACTGTCAGACTTAGAACCACGACAACTACCTCTAAAAAACACTCAATTTATTTGGTCGTTTAAGAGCATCTACAATCGTACTTAGCAAATCCGACCCCCTATACATCTGCGAACGCGCCCGGGCACGCCCGCGGGCGCATCCAGACGGGCCCTCATATTTCCCTCCCGGCATCCACATATCTCAAATCCAGGTTCTCAAATCCATGCAAATCCATGCACATCGATCATACAAGGCAATGTCGCACGTAAATAGCAAATGTTGGTACGAAGCATAGATAGTGTTTACATTGAATGTTGATCATTCTTCTTCCTTTAATTGAGCCCTTGAAGTTGAGAATATGCTCCACTTGGCGGTCCATTTCCTCTTGCATGCTCATGAGCATAATCATCTTCACTTCTTTGTCTGAATCTGAGGAATGTAAGAACTCATCTTGAATCATTTGGTCAAGCTCAGTCGGTTCATAATCCTCGTCCGACGAAGCATCGGAATCCATCGTTCCCCTAAAAAAACTTCAAAAAATCCGGTTAGACAATGTGCTGAAGACATCAAGCGCAAGGCGGAGCCAGAGAGTTGCCGAACGTATCGCGGTCGCGTCCGGGCCGGAGACGACGTCCCCCGTGGCGAGGACGGGAGAGAGGACTGCTCTGCTGGAGCTGCCAACGCAGAGGTTAGAAATGGTTGCAGAGCGTGCGCGTCGGCGGAGCTCCGAGCCGGACGGCGCGGAGGAGGAAGAAGAGAGGAGAAAGCAATGGATCCGACAGCTCTGGGGTGGTTTTGATGCAATTTAGGGTGGGGTCGGGTTGTCGGGTCCGACGTGGCGGACGCGCCCGAGCGCCCCATATCCGTCATATATTTGAGCAGGATATGAGGGGTACCGATCGGCCCGAGCATTTGAGAGTCGTTTGAGGATCCGTCTGGATCAAAAAATCATGACCGGACGAACGTCCCAAACATATGATGCGGGTTTGAGACGCCTGGCTATAGATGCTCTAAGACATACCAACATCGGAATGTCTTCTAAAGTACTCCATGCTCCAGCTGTTCGAGCTAGCTGATCCTATGCGTCTACAGCAGCGCCAGGGGGTCAACACATACCCATCTCCTTCGCGCTCCCCGCTGCCAAGTGTCGACGCCGCACTGAGGCTGCATGTGAGGCCATGTGCATGCGTCTTGTGTTTACCTCTTGCCTGCCGGAGCTCCAACGTCTCCAACTTTCGAAAGCCATTTTGCCTGGTGCCGGTGACCATAGCACGGGAGCCAGCTCAGTGATTGTGTTTGTTATCATCATCATGCGCTCGAGAGTTTGGAAGATCTTGTGGGCATCTCGTATCATACTGGTCCATCTTGTATCCATGCCCAGCAAACGACAACACACAATGATAATACACGTATAAACGCACATGCAATGTGTGATGATGAGACGTTGAGATATCAGCGTACCAGCGATGGTGGGCATGTGTTGCGATATATTAGTGGTGGGGGCGCCACCCCGTGGGTGGCGCCGCTTGAGAGAAAATTGTGCGCATATTCATCTAAAAAAATAGATTTAACCCTCATCTCCATCTAGAAAAACTTCACCTCCATCTAGAAAAAGAAGTAAAAAAATAAACAAAATCATTAAGGCAGCCTACCAGCGAGCGCCACTTCGCGTAGCCCTCCATTTAAAAAAGTATGTGAGGTCGTCACCTCCATCTAAAAAGAAAAAACATTTAAAATTTTTAATCACCTACATGTACAAATGATATTCAAAAAGTTTTTTCACCGTGGCCAACCAACTTGCGCCACGTGGCATAGCTGGTTGGCCGCCCTTCACGCAACGGTTAATGGGTTTAATTCCAAACGCGTATATAGCGAAAACTCTTTTTCAATTTTTCAAGCCATTTCTATGTAACCATGACACAGAGCCAACTGATCACCGGTGATTATATCACCATCATCATTTGGGGTACGTTAAGCTTGTGGACATCTGGCATCGTACTTGTTGGCTCTACCTCCACCCGTACCATACCACAACACATCATCATCAACATCATTACCATGGAAGAATATGACACCCCTTCATATATACTCCCTCCGTTTCATAATGTAGTGCCTATAAATTTTTTGAGAAGTCAAACTTTGCAAACTTTGACCAAGTTTGTAGAGAAAAATATTTATATCTACAATAGCAAAAATATATAATGTGAAACTACATCTTACGATGAATCTAGTGATATATGTTTCGCACTCTAGATGTAAATATTTTTCTCCACAAACTTGGTCAAAGTTTCTAAGGTTTGACTTTTCGAAAAATCTATAGGCACTACATTATGGAACAGAGGGAGTACATGCATGCCCAATTAAAGCGATCACCATCGTCATGGAAGAATATGAGCGCATCTAGTAGCTGTGATATGAAGGCAATTACAATTAAAGTCATCAGAGCATCTCCAAAAGTGTCTGGAAAAAACGCGCGCGTGGTAAAAGGCGATTTTTGCGCGCGCTCTAGAGGCGGTGGGAAACTCAGGCGCGCGGGAAAAGATTGCACGTGTGCATGAAAAATCGCCCGGGCGCGCGCTAGTTTTGGCGTGCGGCGTCCGTCGCGCCTATAAAACATAGCGCCCGACACGCGCCCTCCCATCGCTCTCCACTTCGCCATGCATGCGCCCTCTGCCGCTTTCTCGCCTCGCCGCCGACACGCCACCGCCGCGGCACCATGCCGCCGCACCGCCAGGGAGATTCGGTTCGGCGAGATGCGCCTCGGCGTCGGCACCTTCGACACCGCCCACGAGGCCGCTCGAGCGAATGACGCGGCGACGTGGCGCCTTTGGTGGTCCCGTAGGGACATGAACTTCCCGGAGGTGCCGGCGCGGGAGCTGGCGCCTCTCCCGCGGCTTATCACCGACGAGGATCGTCGCGGGAACCGGAGGCGCCAGCGTCGTCTCAGCCTTGTCGAGATTGACAAGGAATCAATGGAGCAGTGGCGCCAACGCTTCCTGCAGGACGTCATCAACAAGTAGCGGTTCTTCGCGTAAAGGAGGGCGGAGAGGGAAGAGAAGAGGGTGGAGTAAGCTGCCTATCGCGAGGGCAGGCGTACGCGGAAGGTGGCCTCTCAATTTAACATCGAGCTAGGAGCAGCGTCGACCTGGGACTCCGACGATGATCGGCATGTTGACGTCTTCATTGAGACGTCGGAGTAGGACATCACCGAGGTGAAGTCGGAGTCGGAGTCGGAGGACCACAAGGAGTAGTTTTTTTATCTATCGTTTTATTATTTATCGTAGTAAGAGGCTATCAACTCAAGCCCCGCGTCTGAGGCGACTTGGGGGCCAACCCTAGCGCCGCCGCCGCGTTCCCCCCTCTCCTCCCCTCCCTCCGCCGCCGCCTGAGGGCCTCCGAGGCGCGGGTGCTCGGCCCCAATGATGGTGGCGGCGGGATCTGGCGCCTCCTCTCCGTTGGAGGGCCTTGGTTCCCCCGGGCGGCGGCCCCGACCGGTGAGCGCGGTGCAGCCGGTGGCGGGCTGCGCCGGCGGGCTCTGGTGGGCAGCCTCCCATGGCCGCGCGGGCGGCGTGGGGGCTGCGGACGCTGGCGCAGTGGCGGCTCCCCGCATTCCGTCATGGCTCCATGTAGAAGCTCCGCCCCTGCTCCGATCTGTCCCGATCCGTGCTGGCGTCGGTCCTTGGCGGCTGCTTTCGGCGTCCCCTATTGACGGCCTGCCGGATCTGGCGTGCGGGTGAGGTTCCGGGGGAAACCCCTGGCTGGCGCGGCGGCCTGCCCAAAGTCGACGCCTTTGGCGCCGATCCCCTTGCTGGAGGCTTTGGGGTGGATCCTCTCCCTACCGCCTCGTCCTCGAGCTATGGCGAAAGCTTTTGTTCCCCTTCTGGGCGTCGACGGCACCCTGGTGTCGTGCTCCTTCTTGAAGGCGGCGGCTGGGAACAGCTCTTGGTGGCGGGGCTGCTGGTGGCGTGGTGGCGGTCTTTGGCCTTCTACTTGGTGTCGCGCCTTGCTTCGTGGGACCAGCGGACGGTTTCTTTGGTGGAGCGGTGCTTCATCCATACATTGATGGCGACGGATCTTGACGGCGTGGCGCGGTGCAGATTCGGAGTTCGATGTGGGAGGATGGACTCGCGCAGGAGGACGACGCTGTCGGGCGTCGTGGTGGCGTCGATGGCAGAGAGACCTGGCACGGTAGATGCAACAGTACAGCTCTGAAGACGGACTCGTGGAAGGTGGCTGCGGCGGCCTCATACCCGGCAGGCGTCCTGGTTGAGGAGTGCGCCGGACTGGTAGGTGCCCCATACCAGGCAGGCGTCCTGGTTGGGACCTCAGGTCTTAGATGTTTAGGTTTGGCTGCGATGTCTGTTTGGTATTAGGCCCAGGCTATCAGCGCCCCTTCATCAATTTGATAGGTCTAGCGACAATTGTTGCTTAGACGGTGGCTTTAGTCTTGCTGTTGTATGACTTTGTAAGGTCTTGTGAGAATAATTAATAAAGTGGCCGTATGCATCGTCCAGATGCAGAGGCCGGGGGTCATCCTCCTTTTCTAAAAAAAAGTAAGAGGCTATCAATGTATCGGTTTTTATCTATCCATGTATCGTTTTTATCTATGCCTATATAGCCCGAACCGAATGTGTATCGAGTAGCAGTAGAAAAGAGAAGAAATATTGCGCTTCTTCCGAAGCGGCTCACGCGCGCTATATTTTGCAGCGGTCGCTGGAGCCAGCGCTCCGCGACGCGCAAAAAATCGCGATGTAGGCGTTGTAAATATTTTTTTAGCTTGCCGCGCGTTGCGCAGCTGTTGGAGATGTTCTGAGTATGACTGTATGAGGTCATATACTTTTAGGCTTCAAGTCACCAACATGCAGATTTGGCACTGCACAAAACGTTGTTATCGGCAACAATGACAAAAATCATGCGAGCATGTGTGAAAGATTATGAATCAGCTGCCGGTGACACAAACATGCGTTGTACCTATACGAATAAGCTGCCGCCTGCGGGTGACACAAACATGTGTGAGAGGCGGCTGCCGGTGATTTGGTAAGGCTCCTAGTGACACCACATGGATGCCGGAGACTAATTTTACAAGTAGAACGCCCGTGCATTGCCACGGACTTTTACCAGGAAAGTCCCTATTTTTGGTACATCATGTCTCTGCTACAGAGAAAAACGAAAAGAGAAGACATAGAAGCCATGCAAGGTCCTAAAAGCAGCACCAAGACCTTCAAGCAGCTCCAGACACGCACGAGAACATCCTTCGGAAGCGGCGGCATGAGCCTCCACGAGACAAAGCTCGCCGTCAAGTCCTCCGCTAACGTCGCCATGGTGGCCGCACGCCTTGCCTCCCGCACGGACGCGAGGTGGCCCAAGGCCATCTTGGCCTCGGCAGCCACCTCACGGTCATGCAGCGGCGCCATGATCCACCACGAGAAGAAGTGCGTCGTCAAGTGCTCCGCCCACGTCGCCATGGCGGCCACGCGTGGTGCCTCCTGCACCGACGCAAGGTGGCCCAAGGCCATCATGGCCTTGGCCTGTACGGCCACCTCACCATCGTCCGGCACGTCAAGGTGCAGAGGTGCAGGAGGATCGTGAGGAGGTGCTGCCGCCGAAAGAGGGGCTGGAGGAGATCAGGCCGCGCCCGTGGTGCCGACGTTGCAGGGAGCCAGGTGAGGAGCAGAACCATGGCGTTGAGGGAGGTGATACCGGGAGGCCGGGAGTGATGAGGCCACTTTGTTGCGCGAGGCCATGGATTACGCCGTGCACCTGCACGCTGAGGTCGACGTGCTCCGCCGTCTCTCAGAAGTCGTGCGAACATTTAGCTCTAGTGACTCTGACCGTGCACTTCCCAAGGAAGCCCTCCAGTCTAAAACATTGTCACAGGTCAATGTGAGACCGAATGACTCGTCATTCTGAAAAGGACTGATGAGAGTTAAGTCAGTCTTTTTCAATAGGACAAAGTTTATTATTGGAGATGGTAACGCTACGAGATTCTGGGAAGATACTTGGCTTGGGGATACACCTCTTGCATTGCAATATCCCTCTTTGTATAGAATTGTTCAACGAAGAGATGCTTCTGTTGCGACAATTCTTCAGTCATCCCCCCTCAATATTCACTTTAGGAGAGCCCTCGTAGGCAACCGATGGGAAGCTTGGCTCCATCTGGTCAGACGACTGATGGAAGTGCAGTTATCTCAAAGCCCCGACCGGTTGTGCTGGAAGTTGACTAGGAATGAAGAGTTTTCGGTCAAATCGATGTATCTAGATATCATTAACTCTAGTGTTATCTCTAGTTCGAAGCATGTTTGGAAGGTCAACGTACCTTTGCGAATTAAAGTGTTTATGTGGTTTGTGCATAAACAAGTAATTCTGACTAAAGACAATCTGGCAAAACGTAACTGGACTGGTTTCTCACGATGTTCGTTTTGTGATCGGAACGAATCCATTAAACACCTCTTTCTCGATTGCCCGATGGCAAAGATATTATGGCGGACAATACAGGTTGCCTTTAACATTTCACCGCCGAATTCCATTAGCTCATTATTTGGGCAGTGGCTACACGGGATAGATTCCGAATTAGCGAGACATATCCGGGTGAGAGTATGTGCTTTGCTGTGGGCAGTGTGGAATTGCAGAAATGATTTGGTTTTTAACAGAGCAACAAATATTCATTTTTTGCAGGTTATCTTCCGAGCCACTGCATTGATCCGTATGTGGTCGCTACTCACTCCGACGGAGGCCAGGGAGCGTTTGGTTACTGGGTCTATCCGGTGGGAGATGGTAGCACGGGCTATTTTCAACCGGTTTGGATGGCGGTCATGTAATAGGATAGGCAATTAGTTCTCATATATTTCTTATGCCTGCCGGTTGTGGCTGATGGCTGATTTTTGTTTTCCTTGCTCCTAGAGAGCTTTTTACCGCAGACTACAAGACCTTGTTTGATTATTTCTTGCTTTAATAAAGGTGGCCGTATGCATCACTCTGATGCAGAGACCGGGGTATTCCCCTTTTCCAAAAAAAAAACTTCCCAAGGAAGCATGATTAAGGTACCAGGTGGTGGCTTGCCAATGCTTGTGCGAACATAAGGACATGGTCTCCAAGATTATGAGGGATCACAAAGTTTCTTTGTAGCTCAGGCTATATGAAACCTCTTATCCTCAATCCTTCAGCCTTGCTTTGAGATTCGTACTTTCCAACTAACTTATAACATGAAGATTTCTCTTTTTTTTTCTCTCAAACGACACAACATATGAACTTCAAACTTTGCAGATCGAACAAACATTAGAACATCAATGTGTGAAAAAACTTTCAGATTTTTTTGTCTGATATAAATATACAAAATGAGATTTTGTTTGACTAAAAGTATTATTTCAAGTATTTAAACTGCATGAAAAAATCTGAAAGTTTTTTCCCACATTGATGTTTTAATGTTTGTTCGGTCTGCAAAGTTTGAAATTCATATGTTGCGTCGTTTGAGAGAAACAAAAAAGACAAATGCATCTGCACAGATGATGATGCAGAAATGGATGGTAAAGATAATGGGTATCATGTAGTCTGAGCAACAGAAAACCACACTCGGGATCACAAAGTTTGTTTGTAGCTCGGGGATTAGGGATGGCAATTTTATCCATGGATCTAGATATCCACGGATAACCGACCCGGTTGGGCAAGGGTATGGAGCGCATTCCTGCCCATGGATTCGTGGATTTGGATACCCGCGAATAGCCGGGTTGGGCACGGATATAATTTCTCCTCCATGGATATCCAATGGATACCCGTATGACAGGTGGGGCCATATAACAATCACACTGGACTAAGAAGACGTCCAACCCCAAGTGGTCGCGGTAACAAAAGGTCAAAGCCCAGCGCCCCGGTCCATGTTCACTGATCCCCCCAACCCCACTAACCTAATTACTTAACCTAATCTAGTCAACCCCCAATCATCCTGAGTATCCAGCAGTCGAGCTCCCTCCATAGCATGAAGATAAGTTTTTTACTATCAACTATTTGAGTTGTCATTCTGTGTGTGGATAATGTTTAAACAATGTACTTGCTGTCTACTTATGCTTATACCTTATGTTGTCATTTGTGAATGAAGGACGATAAGTTAATTTGATATATGACAAGGCTTCATGCTGATTTTTCTATGCCCATGGAGCTCCATGGGTATCTGGATATCCAATGGGTTTGGGCATGGGCACAAGTTGTGCCCATGGATACTTTGATGGATGAGTAGAAGGTAGGAATATGGGACATGGGTTGGATTTGGACCAGCTCCACCCGCCTCAAACCCGACCCATTGCAATCCCTATCAGGGATATAGCTATAGTTAGGCACAACATTCCCCTGTGCAAAGCGGTGAATAAAATATCAGGATCTTATCTTTTTTTGAGAACAGAAGGATAACCCTGGCCTCTGCATCAGAGTGATGCATGCAGCCATATGAGTGTTGAGTGCTTGCGATTGAAATCTCTAAAAAAAATTATATTTAGAAAAAATCTTATATGTAGAAACGGAGGGAGTAGTACTATAGCTAGTTGAGTGCATGGAGTACACTCTCTGTTGATGAGCAGAGAGAAAAGAGTGCCTGCCAGGAATTATGTACTGCAGCAAAACTTTGTGGTGTCAACTCCGTCGTATTAGAGTGTGTGAAAAGTTGCTTATTTGGATCATGCGTGAGTGTAGTTCGAATTCAAGTTTTGCTGTTGCATTAGTCAGAAAATCTGCAGAACCTGAAACTACTTGCAATACTCACTTATTCAAATGTGTCAGATGGGGGAGAGGGATTTGGTGGAATAGTTAATTGTATTGCTTAAGCCTCGTGGGCATATATATAGAAATACATGATCATCTTAAAGTACAAGACAAGGTAGAATAATATCCTACGCTATCCTAGCTTTCCTATACAATCACGTTACTCAACATCCTACCGCAGTCACAGCGGTAGCAACGTAGACAGTGTAATTGGAGAAGAATCCGAAGGCAAGCCGACGGACACTCCTCACAGTCGTAACAGTCGATGCATCGCGGAAGTCGTGGCTGGAGTGGCAACCGACGATGTTGCTCAAGCAAGGCGGTAGCCCTTTGTGCCGTTTGTCGAGGTAGCCAATAGCATAGGTGGTGGAGACGTGGTCGAGTTAGCCATGCGAAGAATGCCGTGGTCCATGTCGAGTCGGGGTTGCCGGTGTCGAGGTAGTCGCCGCCCCGTGGTTCTCTCCGCGGCTACACCGATCCGCATCACCGATGTGTCGCTCCTTCGAGCCGTAGTGCCGCGGCCCTAGGTCCACCGCCGCCCTGAGGCGTCTGCTCTAGGCCGTCCCCGTGGCTGCGCCGACCCTCGCGCCGCCGCTGCGTCGCCTCGTCAGGCCGTAGCGAGTGTGGCACATGATCCACGCTGCCGCCCGAGGCCGTGCCCGCGCTTGCACCGACCCGCGCTCCGCCGTTGTGCCGCCCCTTCGGGTCATAGCGCCGCGGCACGCGGTCCCCGCCGCCGCACCAAGGTCTTCCCGCCATCGCCCCGACCTGCTCGCCACCGATGTGTCGCCCCTTCGGGCCGTAGCGCTGCGGCCCGCAGTCCACTCTGATGTCACCACGCGCCAACCACCCGTGGTGTGCGTCGCGCCGCCTCCCTTGGCGCGGGAATGCCACCGTCCACGGCAGTCTTCGTCATGTTGTCGGGTTCTTCACCTACTTTGAGCACCGCCGCCGCGCTCCTCACCTAGTCATCGCCGCCGCTCTTCTTTGGCCCCCGCTGCCGCTACCCCTGTAGTCGCCGCCGCCCGTCCACCCTCTTCATCTTCGTCAAGCACCAAACTATCACCAACATCGCCGTCTTCTTCCCCGACCACTTCATCTACTCCAACCATCGCTGGCGACATTAGCCCGCGCCGATTGATGCCACAACCATCATCGAATCTTCCTCTCTGCTAGACCTCCAACTCCCCAACATGGCATACAACCCGTGCATGTCTCTCGTCTACACATGCCCGGTGCTAGCATCACCGATGCGTGCCTTCGTCCATGATGTGTCCCCGGACCTGGCAAGCCTAGGGCGGCCCTTCGTCAACTTTGTCTTCGTCCGTCTATGCATGCCCTGTGCTGGCAACACCGATGCGTTCCTTCGTCCATGAAGTGTCCCCGGGCTTGACAACCTCGGTGTGACGCGTCGTCAACGACGTCTTTTTCCTGGCGCGCCTCTACTTCGACACCATTGCGTTCTTGACTAACTATGCGCCTCCTTGCGCCCACAGCTCCACGGTGACTTCCTCGATACCGTGAATCCCCCCACTCGATATCGACCACGGCGTTCTTCACACGGCTACCTCGACCACGGCAACACCACACTACACTCTCGGCTACATCGACATTGGCACAAAGGGTTATCATCCGCTTGAGCAACTCGTGGGTTCCTCTACAGTCAACGCGTCCACGATGCGACACCGTTCGCAATGCTACCGCTAGGACTGCGCGGAGGGGGGATGGGTAGAGATATATTTGGCATGCATATATTTGGTAGTCTAGGATTTGTAATCCGTCTCCTACCTTATCTCTAGGAGTGGCGTCTTGCCCTCCAGGTCTTGTACTCAATATATACTCGCCCTCGAGGCTCAGTACACATCCATCATATTCCACAACAATATATCTCTATCCCTTCTAACATAGTATTAGAGCATGGCTTGGAGGGCCAGCGTGAGTGGCGGTCACACCAGCGCATGGGCTAGCGATCAACTACGCCCATTGCAGCGCCAGCAATAGCCTCGGGCCACGATGTGCAGATCACCAGCCATGGACGGCGCGAGCAGCGGCGGGCCACACGGTGCGGACCAGCGAGCCATCCGCCTCATGAAGGACGAAGATGCCGGTGGAGTTGACGCCAATGATGAAGTAGAGGCTGGTGCATTCGCCATTCGCTGTAAGGTCCGAGTAGAGACATGTTGTAGATAACAAACGGCGGCGGCAACGCAAACCGATCTATAGATCGGAGAACCCAAAAAGAACACCGATCAGACCACCGGCGAGAGAGAGAAATCCGGATCAATTGACCCGGGAAAAAGACTCTCTAGGGCAGCCGATCAACTCGATCGGCGGATGAACCCTAGGTACGGGCGGCGCGGCCCCCGGCGGCGGTCATGGAGGACGACCGCCCCAGGGGCGGAGTTGGGCGACTGCTACGGTTGGATCGGTTATGCTGATACCATGTTAATTAGAAGGGAGAGACAGATTTGGTGGAATAATTGATTGTATTGCTTGAGCCTCGTGGGCATATATATAGGAGTACGTGATCAGTGGCGGAGCTACAATAAAATGATTGGGCGGGCCATCTTGAAGAAAGCCCAACGTTTGTTTCCTCCGTGACCCATTTCTTCCTGGAGGCCCATTGGTTTGTAGCAAAACTGGGCGGGCCATGGCTCATTTTGCTTGCACTAAGCTCCGTCAGTGTACGTGATCATCTTGGAGTACAAGGCAATGTAGAATAATAAGGAAAAGTTGACAAGTGCTGGTACATAAGCTGCCAATCAACATTAACACAACAGGGTCACTGTCTTCTCACAATGGAAACGAATGGTGAAATTTCTGAAATCCAAAAGTACATAAACAGCTGGGAAATTAAGTCTAATAAAATTCACAGGCAAGAATGTAGCTAGTGACAGCCTACTGTAAGAATATTATACACATATAACCTATTCACATGCATCCAGTTGCAGTTCAAATTTGAACTGGAAAAACGTCTTAGATTACTATACAGAGGCAGTACTTTTTTCACTCAACATCAGCACCTGGTAACTTAACTACTACTACTACGTACTCTAACACAATACATCAAAACTAAGAAAAGGTACATTTCGTCTTTGGACCAGCAAAAAAAGAATACATTTTCTTCGACGGATAGTGCTACAGAAATTGTTCATCTCTTCATGTATAACTAGATTTAGTACCTGAAAAAAGATCATTAGAAGAAATGGCAACGTCCTTGAATCCAAATTTTATTAATTGAGTAACTATCAACAGCTGTGCGCCAGAATCCTTCGGGAAATTAGTTTTTCAACAATAAACATGCAAAAATCTAACAGCCTATAATAAGGGCCACATGTTCCATGTACAAAAATATTGGACAAGAGAGCTCACCTTGGGTTGGGTTGACTGGCATTCTGCTGGAATTTTTGTCTTATGGGCTTCCCAGCCCAAATATTAATTTCAGAAATTCTTAATAAATCCTACAGGGCCACTTAGCCCATTCGTTCAAGGCAAGGGGCACTACTAAAGTTTAGTCCCACATTGCTAGTTTAGAGGGAGTTGGACCTCTTTATAAGGGAGGCTCTTTCTCCATTTGTACGAGCATGAGAATAAGAGGGACATCCACGCGCGCTCCTCCTCCGCCGCGCCGCGGGTTGCGGGAATGAGCCGATGTCTAATTTTTGCCATGCACGACGGGTATACGAAAGGTCACGCGGAAGCTGAAATGTTTTTCTTTAGTGGACACTGAATACGAACGGCGCGCCTCTTCGGCTGTTGCCTGTTCGTTTTGTCTCCCTCACTCCCTTCAGCTCCCGTTGCTGGCTTCTCGCCTCCTTCTCTTGCGCCTATAAAAGGGAGGTCGCTCCTTCTCAGAGAGACGCACCAAAACCTCTCCTTCCTCTCGCCACCGGTTCCATCTCTGAGCTCCTGCTGTCTTCCTCATCCCGGCTTGCGGCGTGCACCGCAGGTCGGGACAGTAGGCCTCCGAAATCACATCACTTTGAGTCCTGTACGGGAGAAGGGTGATAAGGTTTTTGGGGAGCGCTCAGTGCGACTACTGGCTGCTTCATCACGGACGATCCGGTCGCCGACGACTACTTCCCCGACAATGACTTCTTCCCCGACGTTGACAACCTCTTCGACGACATGGCTGGCGAGGACACCGCACCCAAGACCGGGGCTTCTGTCGCTGCTTCGTATGTCTCCATGATCTCTCTAGTTTATCTTGTTCTATTCTCTGTCCCGTATGTGTTGTTTTTGCTCTTTCTGTTAGAAGTCCTGTCACGGTTCTTTGTTCTAGTGTTTTCTCCAAATATGTTAGGTTCTACTGTCTATTCTAGATATATTGAGTTACAGTTCATATATGAAGATGATATTTACCTTCTCTTTGTCAGATCGCATGACTTGCTCTATTACTTCCATATTAGTCATGCTTTATCTAGTATTTTTTTTTAATAAAATCCTTCGGTAAATTGCTCATATTTCCAACACATTCTAGTAGACCAAGACGTACTAGAAACTTGAGCCATTAGAAATTTGAATGCACATACACATGGGTGATAAGTGAAAAGAGGAGCAAAAGGTTTAAAAAATCTCATCATGTGCCCGTCTATGTAGGCAAATGGCGTAAGGCACACATTCATGAGCCACCTTTGATGCAGCGAGACGAAATTACCATCGATGCAGATCAAAGCAAGCACCCACGGCCGGTAAAATGACTGCGGCTTCTGTGTTTATAAATTCTGGATGATCCAGTAAAGTGGATTATGGACTCTGGGGTTCCTAGTTGCAAGAATCAATGGAGGTTCAACAATGCATTTTAAGATAGAAGCTACAAGAATCAATATAGTATTTACTAATCAAAGGACAGAAAAGAACACATGCAACTTGTGAACATATCATGATAATAGGAGCCTCCATATGTTGATATATAGGAGGTCAACATAGCAAGCATGTGCCAACTATCGATGGTTCAAACATCATTGGAGCTATTGGACAGGCGCTAGTGTCGCTTGACACAGAACAATGAGCCAACCATTAACACTGAACACCAGCCTACTTACCTAAGCCTCGCCAGGCACCTCACTTCTAGGCTGGGTTCGAGTTGTCCTGCATGTTGTTATTTGTCCATGAAAGCACAGGACCCAACAGAGTAGACGACAATGAGGAATACGATGTTGACAGTGGCAATCTTCTTCCACCCGTTCTTCAGGTTAGCCAGCATGCCGGCCTAGCATGAGTGCATGACCGGCAGTCGTAGCACAGGGCCGTCTGATCATTCGACCATGTTGAACATATTATGTGCATGTATATGGTTAGGATAATATCCTACTGGCCCCGCCTCTAGTTTCCTTGTATAGATGAGGCTGAGGGCTCCCCTTGTACTTATATATGTGCGCTGTGCACCCGATTAAGATATCGAGAGTTGCATTGCCTTCAACATGGTATCAGTTTCCTACCCGATCCTACCCTAGCTTACGCTCCAACCCTAGCCGCGCCGTCTCTGCAAACCCCGTCGTCGCCGCCGCCGCCACCTCCCTGCGCTGCCACCGCACCCCGCCGCCGCGCGCGCCTCCCTTCCCTCCCCTTCCTCCCGATCGCCATCCTCCCCCTCCCCCGATCGCCACCCTCCCCTTCCCCGATCGCACCCACCCGAGCCCGTCACCACCCAAACCCACCCGCTCCACGGCCCCTTCAGTCGTCGCACCGCACCACCCAAACCCTTCTGATGGCTTCTCCCCACTCCTCCATGTCCCTCCCCTCGAACCCCTTCGACGGCCCGGCTCCTTCTCCGGTGGAACTCGTTCGCGATCTTGACATCTTCGCTCGCGTGCCTGTCATCTTGGACTACACCAACTCCACCTACTATGCCTGGAAAACCTAATTCTCCCTCGTCTTCCGCGAGTACCACCTCATCAATCACGTTGATGGCTCCGTCGACTCTGTCCTCATGTTCGCTGACAACGACTGGATGACCATCGACGCCACCATCACCCGTTGGCTGTACCAAACCATCTCCAAGGACATCTTTCACACCATTGTGTGCGACACTGATGACGCCGAGACGGTGTAGGCAAAGCTGAATGGGCTCTTCACCGACAATGCCCTCCAGCGCCGCGTGTTCCTTCAGCAGGAATTTTTTGGTTGCCATCAACATGACTCGTCTATCGACGATAATTGTATGTGCCTTAAGAAACTTACTTACGAGCTTCGCGACCTCGGAGAGAAGGTCTCCGATGAGCTCCTCCTTAGCACGCTCACAACTGGCCTAAGCGAAGAATTCAGCAACACGGCCTCCAACCTCACGTTTCTTCCGGACCCGGCCTTTCCTAGGGTTGTGGCCTATCTTCGGTTGGAGGAAAGGAGGATGAAGATGAAGTCCCGGGCCACGCACACAGCGCTCACCGCAGGAACCTCTTGCGCCGCCCCTCCCACAGCTCCGCAGCCGCCGACCAGCCGCCGCCCCTGCCAATGAGCATCGTCGCGGGGGGCGCCACGGAAAGAAGCAGCAACAGCAGCATGGCGCCAGGGGGCGCTCCGCCAGCCGCAGCAGCAGCTGCTGCCCCCGGCCCCCTGGGCGGCCGTGCCCAACCCATGGACCGGGGTGGTCCACGCGTACACTATGCCCGTGCCGCGGGCCCTCGTCCCGGCGGGCATCTTCGGGCCCCGCCCCGGCGCTCATCAGGCTATGTACGCCGCCCCAGGCGGCTACCCCTCCGCCGCGCCGGGTGGCTATCCTGGCACCGCGACTGCCTATCCCGCGCGCCCCCTGTCGCGGTTGCTGGTCTCCAGCCGGCACCTTGGGATCCGGCCCTCCTCGCGACGCTCCACTCCGCTCCTACACCCAACACATACATCGGAGGCGGCGACTGGTATATGGACACCGGGGCTACCTCTCACATGACCTCCAACCGTGGTAACCTCAAGTCCGCATATCTAGTTTCTATCGCATGTCGTATCACTGTTGGGGATGGCTCATCCCGTCCCATTACTCATGTCAGTCATGGTTCCTTGCCGTCTAACTCCATGCCTATACATATGTCTAATATCTTAGTTTCACGTGATTTAGTCACAAATCTTGTTTCCGTTCGTTCTCTTACATGTGAAAATCGTATAACTATTGAATTTGATGAAGTGGGTTTTTCTGTCAAGGACGCCTGTACCCGGATGGTACTGCACCGATGTGACAGCTCGGACGGTCTCTACCCGGTTCACTCCACCAACACCTCCACCTCCATTCCGTCACGGTGGACCTTTGCTCGGCTGGGACATCCGTACTCCGCCACCCTTCGTCATATTCTTAGGAATTTTTCATTCACGTGTAATAAAACCAATGATCATACTTGTCCTGCTTGTCGCCTCGGCAAGCACGCCCGCCTTCCGTTTAGTGCGTCCTCATCGGTGGCGTCGTATCCATCTGAGTTGATTCATAGTGACTTATGGACATCTCATGTTGCAAGTAATACGGATTTTTTATACTATCTTGTCATACTTGATGATTTCTTGCACTATGTGTGGACCTTCCCGTTGCAGAGAAAACCCGATGCACTCTCCGTTCTCACCACATTTTACTCCTATGTCGGTCATTGCTAGAGTTGAGGCCAGGAGGTTTGATCCAGGCGGTCTGACTCCGGTAAGTGAAGTTGCACCCAGTTGAGGGCTTGTAGCATCCAGACAGAACACGAGATAGGTGGGTGTTAGTTGCATAAAACACAACTTACTTAGTTATTCAGCAAAGCATTGACGAAAACACCAGCCAAAACCAAATGTCAAGAAGTTGCACTGAATATGTAGGCAAGGCCAGGGGAATTCACCATCGACAGCGGCACAGGTAATACCCTTGGGATACTGAGACTAGATGTGACCTTCTTCACTGGGTCGGTGTCACTGCCACCACCAATTATGTGTAGCCGAAGAAGACTTTGTTGAGCGCTCCCACCATCGTCCTCGAAAAGGCCAAAGCAGCCGACATAAAAAAACTGCCTAAAATCTCGAAACAAAAAGGTTTGGAGAGTAATGGTTTGGGAAGAGAAGCAATTTGCTCCATGGTTGATTTGTAAATATTTCTTTTCGATAATAATGAAAATTTATTTTGAAATATATGGTATGTTTAGTAGATATTATAATTAATAATAGTTCTATGATAAAGAAGTTTTGTAACATAGGGAAAATATTTCAAGGATACACTGAATATTTCAGTTAGTCAATGAATGTGGACTCTCTTTCAGTCAAGGTAGCTAAAATATATACCACTAATTCTATGGACTCTCTTTTAATTAATGGAGCACATCTATTATATGGTCATCGTTGTACTAAACATCTTCATACAATCAGTACGGTGGACTTTTATAACACATGCTACTCTTTAGATGTTGATATTGTTTCACAACATTATTCAACCATTGATCTTCTCAATGAGATGTATTCTGTAGAGAACAAGAGATGATAATGCTTTGAAAGATCATGACAGAACCTAATGTGGCTAAATGAAATTAATTAATTGTATGCTCTACCTTCAATCTAAAAATCTAGCCGAGTACAACAATCTCACCTTGTTAGAGGAGTGGATGTACAATCTCAACAAGACTCATATAGTTAATTTTTATAAAGTGTACAGCAAGTTAAGTCAATAACTCACCTTTAGTTCCACACTTACACTCCATCAACCATGCTGGTGAGTTGTTATCGCATTTACTTCGTCCTACCTCCTGTCTAGTGCGTGTCAATGTGGTGTACACAAGAAGCTAACCACCATGAAAAGTGCTACAGATGACCCCCCCCCCACACACACACCCTCATTTCTATCTTGTCAAAGTCGTGTTCCGAGGAAACACGGAACACACATTGTACCACGTGCACATTAGATTTGGAAGGCATTAGGAAAATAACAACTTGTGAATGCTTGATTCATGGTGATGCAACTAGCCTGCAACATTTGTCTTCGATGGGGGCTTGATCCTAAATACGATGGGGGCTAATAGTCCCAGGCGGAGTGAGTAACTCACTTGCTCGATCAACAAGCTTTGATTCCATGTCTAATTGACTCACCGTGCACTTGAAAAAAAGAGGCATGGTTACCAGGTGGATGTTCCTCTATGAAAAGTAAGACATGGTCTCAATGATGATAAGGGAAATAGCGAGATTCATCCTTGCCACGTGCAAAGAGGTGAAGAATATATATCAGAATTATCACTTGTACTTCATGGAGGTCCGATCAGTGTACAGTGATAGCAAGGTAGCTACACGCTTTCTAGAGCAGTTGAAGCTGGAGTACAATGTTAACTTGTTGACCCAAAAACATGAAATTTTTAATAGTCTATAATAAGGGCCACATGTAGTATGTAAAGAAATCTTTGGCAGAGACCTCACCTTCTATTGACTGCCGTTTTAGTAGACCAAGACATACTAGAAACTTGAGCCGTTGAAAACCTTGAGGTGCATATGACACATAGTTGATAGGTGAAAAAAGGAGCAAGTGAAAAAAAACTTCAGGTACAACCCACCTGTGCAGGACAATGGCAAGGCACACATTCATAAGCAATCTTTGATGCAGTGAGACAAAATTACCTTTGATGCAGATCATAGAAAACGCCTATGGCCAGTAAAATGAGTGCAGCCTCTCTGTTTGTACATTCCGAAGAATCCAGTCACGTTGACTATGG
Organism: Secale cereale; assembly: GCA_902687465.1. Taxonomy (NCBI): domain Eukaryota; kingdom Viridiplantae; phylum Streptophyta; class Magnoliopsida; order Poales; family Poaceae; genus Secale; species Secale cereale. The sequence continues at coordinate 807,246,573 of LR738714.1, forward strand.
TCTCTGGGTTCCTAGTAGCAAGAATCCATGGAGCAACAATGCAGTTGTAGACATAAGCAATAGACTGACTCTAAGCACAGGTATTTGCTATGCAAAGGACAGAAAAGATCACAAACAACTTCTGAACATATCTCATATCATGATAACAGGAACCTCCATAGAAAATAGCAAATATAGCAAGCATGCACCATTACCAACTATGGACGGTTCAAACATCATCGGAGCTATAGGATAGACGATAGTGTTGCTTGACACATGACCATGAGCGAACTGTTAACACTGAACACTGGCCAAATTACCTAAGACTCGCCAGGCATCTAACTCACTTCCAGGCTGGGTACGAGTCGTCCCACCTGTTGTTCCTGAAAGCGCAGCACCCAACGGAGTAGACGATGATGAGGAAGATGAGGAATACGATGTTGATGGTGACGATCTTCTTCCAGTCGTTCTTCGGGTTGGCGAGCACGCCGGCCTTGCATGACTGGAAGTCGTAGCAGAGGGATTCGACCACGTGTTGCAGTCGGGGTCATTGGTAGAACTGAAGCCAGGAGGTTTATTCCACATGTTCTCGCTCTAATAGGCGAATTTGCACCTAGTTGGGGGTTTGCAGCATCTAGACTGAGCAGAAGATAGATGTGTGTGTTAGTTGCAGAAAACACAACCTGGTGACTCGGTAACAATTTTAGCATTGCCGAAAACACAATTCAAATACAAATGTCAAGGCAGAAATGCACAAGACAAATAAAATATATTTGATGGTCTGCATGCGAGTATCATTGACAATAGTAGAGAAGCATCATTCAGGGTCAGACCAAAGATAAAATATCAGTATATTGGTTTGCAAGAATACATAGTTCCTCCATGGAAGTGCAGGTATAGTGCTGATGAAGCCACAAATGGCAGAAGCTTCTCAGGAGGGGAGGGGTAACATGACAATTTATACCATGAAAGTGCAGGTATAGTGCTAATGAAGCCAACATACTAGAATATTTATATTTCATTGCAACATATGGGCATTGTCCTAATTTAATACAAAATATAGCATGCAAATAACTTACGTTCGGTGATTGCTACGCACCATTGGCCACCTTATTTGTGAGTTACTACCGCATTTATTTCTTCTTGGATCCCATTCAACATGTGTGTACATATATAGCTCCCATCCACCGTAGTTTGTACTGATCACCCAGCAAGGAGTGGACTAAAGAAAGATACATATAGGAGTTCCCGTTTATCCCTAGTGAGCTAGCCACCATTGATATAGTACTCTTCAGGAGTTTTACCCTGCTAAACTCGTGGTTCCACGAAATAGATAACATACATGGTATGTTGACTCGTGAACTATCACAAATATGTTAGATATATTAGGTTTGGGAGGTATGAGGAAAAGATTTGCCTCTATTTATGTGAGGTCTTATACTTGCTAGTGGGATTGAAGAACAAGAGTAATGAGGGATCCCTTGTCTAGAGAACAAGGAAGAGGTGGAAATGGCTACAAGAGGGCTAGAGCAATGAATCAGACAATTCCTCTGTGGTACCAATACGGCAATACGTCGTCAATAACCTAGTAAGCACCAAAACACAATATACAAAAGGGCAAGGGATGTTGTCTTGTCGGCATGGCAGGATACCAAAAAAATGGCTTGAAAAGTCGAAAGGGATTGAGCTGATGTACTTGGCGCACACTACTGATGTCTACTACACGCTTCTATTCCTGTACACAGTGTTGGGCCTCCAAGAGCAGAGGTTTATAGGACAGCAGCAAATTTCCCTTAAGTGAGTAACCCAAGGTTTATCGAACTCGGGGAAGTGGAGGTTGAACGTACCCCTTTCAAGCAACCCTGCAATCAAGATACAAGAAGTCTCTTGTGTCCCCAACACACCTAATACACTTGTCAGATGTATAGGTGCACTAGTTCGGCGAAGAGATGTTAAATGGCAAGTGATATGGATGGCAAAAGATGTATTTGTAAATCTGAAATAAAAAGTGCAGCAAGCAAACAAGTGGTAAACGTGAGCACAAATGGTATTGCAATGGTGGAAACAAGGCCTAGGCTTCATACTTTCACTAGTGGCAACTCCCAACAACATTAACATAGTCTAATCACATGATATTTCCCATAATGGAGACGCACTCGGAGGTCATTCCTTTGTGGTCAAGAGAGGACGAGAATTATGTAGGGCTACAAAAGCACACCTCTAAGTTCGTAGTTCTCAATCTATGGATTTCCCAATGTCACCGCGGCCATCCAAAGAGAGTACCACAATCACCACAACATATCTCAAGGATAGTCAAAGACAAGCACCAAGAGACTCTCAATCTTCAATCAACACACAAAAGAGGAAATCACTCATGAAAATATTCTTTTAATCCATGTCCAATAGACCGCTGTCACCTTGGTCTCGGGGATTATACTAGATAAAGACAAGTGAGTACATCAATCCAATACATAGAGGAAGGATAAATATCATGGGATCACCCTAGATTAACATAGCCTATGATCACAACGAAGATCACATCATGGGAGAGAGAATTGACCACATAGCTACTGGTAGAAACCTCAGCCCCGAGGAGGAACTACTCCCGCATCATGGAGGGAGGAAGCAACGTCGATGGAGATGAATCCGGGGGCACTTCCCCGTCCCGGGAGGATGCCGGCACAGGAATTCTGGTCCCCCGAAACTTGGTGGCGATGGCGGCGGAGATCGGAATTGCTTCTGGAGAAAAGGGTTCTGGAATCAGGGTTTCCGCGACGGGAGGTAAATATATGCCAAAGGGGGTCACCAGAGGCGGAGGTGGGGCCCCAGGCGCCCCCCTGGCGTGGCCAGGGGTGGGGCCGCGCCGGGTGGCCGCCTGGGCTGCCCCTGGCTCCCCTCTGGCCCCACTTCTGGCGCGTGGAAGCTTCTGGAGCGCTGATTTTTTATATATTTTTCCCGGAATTTTTCTGGCAATTTAAGTAATGGGAAAACCTGAAATACAAAAACAGCAGAAAACAGAAACTGGCACTGGGGTGCACTGAGTTAATAGGTTAGTCCAAATATGATCAAAAGTGTATGAAAGTGTATCAAAAGCATAGCAATATCACCCAAAACATGCATGGAGCAAGCAGAAATTATAGATACGTTTGGGACGTATCAACATCCCCAAGCTTAATTCCTGCTCGTCCTCGAGTAGGTAAATGATAACAAGCATAATTTATGTGGTGACATGCTACCAAAGAGTCTTTCACAATCACATGACAAATGCTTATTGAGATAATGAATCTTTAGTAATTAAGTTGCCTCACGAGAATATCACAAAGAACTGAAAGTTTACAATATGATACTGAAACACCCAATAGATTTGTAGTGAGCATGGTGTGCAAACATGACAAAGTGATACCTCGCTTGCCCCCTTTAGTGAAGCAAAACATAAATGCAGGAGTACCTCTGAAGTTTAAGTGACGACTAGATACAATGATTTTAGAATAAGCGATATCACAATCATGCAGAAGACAATGGTACTTTGGGACAATAAACATTACACTCAGAATGACAATCATGCTCTCAATAGTTGGTGCTTTGAAGAAAGAAGGTGGAGACTCTCAAACTGTGGATTTTGATGGCAAGGTTGAAAACCCGTGGCTGGAAACAAAGACTAAACAAGTACCAGAGCTCGTGGTTTTAAAAACAGAGATAAAAAGCTTTTGGGAGGTGCATATTTCGTCAACGAATGTTTGTAGACAACCCAATCACTTCTCGAACTGGACAAGTTTCGAGGAACGGCTCCCGCACGGGGACGATCACATCCCCTTAATCTCCTTTGTTTATCACTGCCAAAAGTTTTCTGATTCCTCATGAACAAAGCGTGAAGGAGGGTTTGTTTGTTGTATTATCTTTTATGAGCCGGGCGCACTCATGCCAGTTCCTCGTCGTATTAGGGGTTTGCAGATTAGACATGCAATCCCGGGGTAAAACTTGTCCGACTTAAAAAGATCATGAATTAACTACTACTTCCTCATGAGCTAAAACAGAGGCACAAAAGAGAAATGCTTTTGAATAATTTTGAGATGGTACAAGAAAGTCTTCGTTAGGAATGGCAAGTAAATACCATATATAGGAAGGTATGGTGGACTCATATGGCATAACTGGTTTCAAGGATTTTGGATGCACAAGCAGTCAGTCCGCTTAGTACAGGTGAAGGCTAGCAAAAGACTGGGAGCGACCAACTAAGAGAGCAATGACGGCCATAATCATGCAGAGCGACAAAGCAACATTGAATCGGGCATGGAAGTTATATCACTACTCAGAAATTAAAGATCATCAAGGCTTGATAGACTCTCTTTTTTTACAGTCTTAAATATGCGTGAGCATATGCCAAGTCAATCAAAATAAATTCTTGGAGGAAGATATCACTAAACCATACCACATCATAGGCAAACAAATCATGCTGGTACTTCAATAACACATTAAGAACCCCCAGCTATTTGAGACTAACCATAAGAAAACATGAACTACTAAGCACATTATGCACATAGCATTTTTATCATAGACATATCAACCAGTGCCACAGAAGCCAACTCTCTTAACAAGATAAGCATGATAACTCAAGAGAGTTCCAGAAGCAACAACCTAAACAAAAGCTCTTAAAAAGATAAGCATGAAAACTAAGAGCTAAGCATGACAGCAGCTATGAAAAGATAAAGAACACACACAAGAAGATACGCATGCAAGCCTATGTTGTGTTCTACAGTGGATTGGAGTGTGTTTCTCTCCCAAACAATGAAGGCTAGGATCTAACTTTTTATGAACAGCAAGCAAAGCTAAAGAAAACTAAAAAGGAAACTAAAAGCAAGACGCTCCAAGCATAGCACATAACGCATGAAGTGATTAAAATATAGTGGAACGAAAGACGAACTGATAATTGTTGATGGAGAAGGGGATGCACGGGGGCATCCCCAAGCTTAGACGCTTGAGTCTTCTTGAATATTTCTTGGGGGTGCACGGGGGCATCCCCAAGCTTGAGCGTTTGACCCTCCTGAATCTTCTTTTATCATCTTCCCTCGCACACTTGAAAACTCCCTTCATACATAACTCATCATAATCTGATTAGCGAGGTTAGTACCCATAATAAAATAATTTTTCCCTACTGGAAATAAAGATAATCTTGAAGAGCTACTGTTTCTCAAGATCGCCAAAAGGTTTTTGCAAAGAAAAAGCAAGCTCAAGGTTTGCAAAACGAAGAAAAGGCAAAACAGGACAGAATCTGTGAAAAACAGACCAGCAGGTAGTAAATAATTTTTTCGGGGCACTTCTGCAACTCAAATCAAAAAACTCAGAACAGACGCCCGAAAGCCATTTGTATAGAGCACGCTGTCAAAATAATTCAGATCAAAAAGATGATCCGGTGATTTTATACGAATTTTTCTGTCCAAGGACAGAATCTGTTTTCTGGACTGCACGTCACAACTTTTGTACTTTCTTGCAATCGGAGGCTAAACTTGGCACAAAGCTGAAAAGAAAAGATACAATGATGTTGCTACAGTAGTAACAAACATCAAGACCACTAAAAACTGAAAGAACAAACTGAAAGCAAAGATAACAAGGGTTGTCTCCATAGAGCTCTTTCTTTATAGCCATAAAGATAGGCTTAAGACTTTAATGATGCTCTCGTAGGAATAAGAGTTGAAGAACAAAAGAGAGCATCAAGGAGCAAATACCAAACACATTTAAGCCTAACATGCTTCATATGCATAGGAATATTGCAATAGAATAATTCATAAAAGCACAAAGCAACTAGCATAGGAAGGCAAAACAAGCATAACTTCAAAATATTCACCATAAAGAGAGGAAACTTCTTATTATTAAGATATTTAGAACCAAGTCTCCCTCTCTCATTATAAATTTCAGTGGCATCATGGATGAACTCAACAATATAACTATCACATAAGGCATTATTTCCATGATCCAAAAGCATAAAAGTGTCATTACTCTTCATATAAGCAAAATCTTTCTTATTAGGAATAGTGAGAGTAAGACTATCATAACCATCATGGTAATCATCGTATTTAGGAGGCATATCATAATCATAATAAATTTTATCCTCAATAGTAGGTGGACTGAAAATATCATATTCATCATTGTAATCATCATATATAGGAGGCATAGTATCATCAAAGTAAATTTTCTCCTCAAAAGTTGGGGGACTAAAAATATCATGTTCATTAAACGTGTCATCCCCAAGCTTAGAGCTTTCCATGTCATTAGCAATATTGATATTCAAAGAAAGCATACTAATAACATCACCACCATCATGATTGTTATGCAAATAATAAAGTTCGAAAGGTTTTTTAATTTTCTCTTCAAACACATCATGTCCAAGTTCAAGGTAGAGCTTATAAAGCTCTCTCATATTTTTGTTGTTTTCCATTAAGCAAAACTAGTGAAATAAAAACAAGAAACAAAAATATTTAATTGCAAGATCTAGAGAAGGTACCTTCACTTACCTCACTTCCCCGGCAACGGCGCCAGAAATAGCTTGATGTCTACTACACGCTTCTATTCCTGTAGACAGTGTTGGGCCTCCAAGAGCAGAGGTTTGTAGGACAGCAGCAAATTTCCCTTAAGTGAGTAACCCAAGGTTTATCGAACTCAGGGAAGTGGAGGTTGAACGTACCCCTTTCAAGCAACCCTGCAATCAAGATACAAGAAGTCACTTGTGTCCCCAACACACCTAATACACTTGTCAGATGTATAGGTGCACTAGTTCGGCGAAGAGATGTTAAATGGCAAGTGATATGGATGGCAAAAGATGTATTTGTAAATCTGAAATAAAAAGTGCAGCAAGCAAACAAGTGGTAAACGTGAGCACAAATGGTATTGCAATGGTGGAAACAAGGCCTAGGCTTCATACTTTCACTAGTGGCAACTCCCAACAACATTAACATAGTCTAATCACATGATATTTCCCATAATGGAGACGCACTCGGAGGTCATTCCTTTGTGGTCAAGAGAGGACGAGAATTATGTAGGGCTACAAAAGCACACCTCTAAGTTCGTAGTTCTCAATCTATGGATTTCCCAATGTCATCGCGGCCATCCAAAGAGAGTACCACAATCACCACAACATATCTCAAGGATAGTCAAAGACAAGCACCAAGAGACTCTCAATCTTCAATCAACACACAAAAGAGGAAATCACTCATGAAAATATTCTTCTAATCCATGTCCAATAGACCGTTGTCACCTTGGTCTCGGGGATTATACTAGATAAAGACAAGTGAGTACATCAATCCAATACATAGAGGAAGGAGAAATATCATGGGATCACCCTAGATTAACATAGCCTATGATCACAACGAAGATCACATCATGGGAGAGAGAATTGACCACATAGCTACTGGTAGAAACCTCAGCCCCGAGGAGGAACTACTCCCGCATCATGGAGGGAGGAAGCAACGTCGATGGAGATGAATCCGGGGGCACTTCCCCGTCCCGGCAGGATGCCGACACAGGAATTCTGGTCCCCCGAAACTTGGTGGCGATGGCAGCGGAGATCGGAATTGCTTCTGGAGAAAAGGGTTCTGGAATCAGGGTTTCCGCGACGGGAGGTAAATATATGCCAAAGGTGGTCACCAGAGGCGGAGGTGGGGCCCCAGGTGCCGCCCTGGCGCGGCCAGGGGTGGGGCCGCGCCGGGTGGCCGCCTGGGCTGCCCCTGGCTCCCCTCTGGCCCCACTTCTGGCGCGTGGAAGCTTCTAGAGCGCTGATTTTTTATATATTTTTCCCGGAATTTTTCTGGCAATTTAAGTAATGGGAAAACCTGAAATACAAAAAACAGTAGAAAACAGAAACTGGCACTGGGGTGCACTGAGTTAATAGGTTAGTCCAAATATGATTAAAAGTGTATGAAAGTGTATCAAAAGCATAGTTATATCACCCAAAACATGCATGGAGCAAGCAGAAATTATAGATACGTTTGGGACGTATCAATTACCTAGCTGGATACGCGTGCAACAAGTCCGAAGACCATGTATGATAGCAATTTGTTCACGTGTAGAACTCAGGAAAAAACGAAATGCATAGCCATCCCGTGCCCTCCCGCTTCATTCCTTACTCGTCTGGGCCTAAGTACTAGCTTAGGCTGCTATCGGATCAATAGACTTTTAAACTTGTAACAGACCTTGAACTGCCTATATACCAGCCACGCCTCTTGCCCTCCTGCTATATCCCAATATCTCCCTTGTTCTCAACAAGCATGGCGCAATAACGTAATTATGTGAGCTTTTCATATGGATTTCTTATTTTTGAAAACATAGAATGATCTGTAATGTATTGATTGATTTTCTTTCAAAATAATTTTATTAGCTAATTCATTGTAGTATGTTGCATTCAATCAAATTTAAGCACTAATTTGCATTTATTCAGTTAACACTTGAGAGAGGAGCTAAATTGACTTGGTAGTTGGCAGTGATATTGGAATTGTAGACTATAGTTTTAAATTATATTTTTCTCCTTATTTTCAAAATGCCACTAAACTATTCGAGATTGTTTCTAGAAAGATAAATTGTAGTTCATCATGGTCATCTTAAACTTTCATGTCATATATTATTATATGATACAAAAAAATTATAGCTTCGCATACCCATGTAAAAATTCCTGGCTCCGCCACTGGCAATAGTTAATTTATTGCGGCAGAGGAAGAAACATGGTCCACCACCATGGATGTACGTATGGTACGGTGACTTCAGTTCAACTCATTTACGTGGAATGAAGATTCAAGAGACCTATATTAGTCGGAGCTTGACGGAGAATTGCATGCATGTTGAGGCAAGAGTATGTAGCATTTTCATGGACAAATTGCAGACCGGGCTAGGACGTATTGCGTGGTGCAATCCAAGGTCATGGAAACCAAGCTAAACCACTACTGCATTGGCACTCCGGTGGACCTTGGAAACCTAGCAACCACACAATGTACTGCGTCCCATACCATGGTTCTTTGATCGTAGTAGTGCAACTGCTTTAGACAACAAATGGGCAATCAGGAATATATGTCGATGATCCTCCGAACACCGTCTAGGTAAGCAATGCTTGCAGCCACCTCTACCGATGGACAATGCCTTTTTGTGCGATGATGACAGGGGAGGGGAGGCACCTCGGTAATTTTGGTATCATCATGCCTTTGGGAGACCTTAAGCATCTGGACATCTTGTGGTGTACTTGTCGGTTCAACATCCGTTCCTAGCATAAGACAAGACATCATCATGGTGAAGGAATATGAGCACGTTCTAGCTGACATATTAAGGCAAATCACGATTATTAAATGTCGTGAGTATGAGGTCGTATACTTTTAAGCTTCAAGTCACGGATTGAGCCTAGCTCAGATGGTTAGGATCGAACCAACCCACCAGGGTTCAAGTCTTAGACTTCACATTGATGCTCGCATTCATCGTCGTTGAATTCTTGAATCGATCTGAAGAACTTAATACCAAGTCTCTCCATTGCGTACACATGATGAGAAAGCCAAACATCACCGTCCCAAGGAGCTAGCAGGAATCTATAACGGAGCTTCTTCTAACCCGATGAATGAACTTGAGAAAGACTAAAACCTGAAAGATTGACTCAAAGAAGAAGCGTCGCCGTCCGTTCGAGTCACAACAACAACAACAACAGCAACAACAACAACAACAACAACAACAACAACAACAACAACAACAGCAACAACAACAACAGCA
>LR738714.1:807256431-807268581 GCA_902687465.1 Secale cereale
CAACAACAACAACAACAACAGCAACGGCAGCGGTAACGGCAACGGCAACAGCAACAGCAACAACAGCAACAGCAGCAGCGGCGGCAACGGCAACGGCAACAGCAACAGCAACAACAACAACAACACCAACAACAAACAATAACAACAACAGCAGCAACAGCAACAGCAACAGCAACAACAACAACAACAACAACAACAACAACAACAACAACAACAACAACAACAACAACAACAACATGTTGCATCCGTGTTTTCATAGTGTGTGCTTGATATTTGAACGCATTTTGTATCAAGGCCATGTTCATCTTGTTTTGCTCATATCTTCTAGGCCGTAGATCCGAATTAAATGAACTTTACATGTAACTTGACTAGAAATTCATGAAGATCATCATGGTGCATATTAACTTGCTGTTTAAAAACTTTAACATGAGGTTTGTTCAGGTCTGGACCAATTTCGAAATTTACATATGAGGACTTACCGGAATTGTTATATGTTATTTTCGGCCTCATTTAAACTTGCTTGGTTGTGTGTTCTTGTTTGCATCATCTCTTACATTGATTTGCATCATGTAGCCTTGTCATGCATCATTCTTGGTTGTGCATCATGTCTTGTTTATGTGTTGGGTGCTTACCATGTTGTTTGCTTCTTCTCGTTTGTTCCTGTTTCGTTGTGATCATGAAGATTCATTCGACTACGCTTGGTTCGTCTTCGTGGCTTCGTCTTCTTCATCGACTGTTCTTCTTCCTTGAGGGATTTCAGGCAAGATGACCGTCACCTTGCATCTCATTACTATCATTGCTATGCTAGTTGTCTCGATGCTACCGCTATATGTCATGCTGCATATCTATTGTTGTCAGCCTCTCATTGTTGCCATGAAACCTCTAACCTTTGACACCATCCCAGCAAACCGTTGTATGGCTATGTTACCTCTTGCTCAGCCCCTCTTATAGCGTTGTTAGTTGCAGGTGAAGATGAAGATTTCTCCATGTTGGAACTTGGATGTTGGAATATCACAATATCTATTACTATAATTAATGCACCTATATACTTGGCAATGGGTGGAAGGCTTCGCATTTTGCTCGGTGTTTTTTTCCACTCATGCCGCCTTAAGAGCCGATAAACCGGTGTTATGTTCCTTGAGTTTGCGTCCCTAACACGGTTGGGGGTTATGGGACCCCCTTGACAGTTCGCCTTGAATAAAACTCCTCCAGCAAGGCCCAACATTGGTTTTACCATTTGCCTAACAACTAAAACTTGCATAGGGACTTTCCGGACCCCAAGGAGTTAACTAACAACCCCGGGCCAGTGCTCCTCATGAGTGTTGGTCCGAACTAGAGCCCCTTGCAGCGCCACCATGGGGAAACTCCAGGATTGGTTTTAGTTATACGGAGTGCACAACCGGATGTGGCCTAAGACGAGATACGCGCGGCTACCATCAGGGTGTTGGCACACCGGGAGGTCTTGCTGGACTTGTTTTACCAATGTCGAAATGTCTTGTGCACCGGGATTCCAAGTCTGATCGGGTTGTCCCAAAGATAAGCGGTTTTACCTCTGCTGATCGTGAGAGCTTGTGATGGGCTAAGTTGGGACACCTATGCAGCGTCATGATATTTCGAAGTCGTGCCTGTGGTTATGTGGCAGATTGGGTTGTAGAGAACTTGACAGAGGATCCGAAATAAAATACACCAACCGCGTGAGTAACCGTGACCATCTCTTTTCATTTTGATAAGAGAACACGGTGGGGTTATGTTTGACTCATAGGTAGTTCAGGACCACTTCGCCATCATTACTAATGCAGACTGGGCAGGTTGTCCCGATGATAGAAGATCAACAAGGGATTTTGCAGCATTCCTTGGAAGTAATCTGATTTCATGAAGTGCTCACAAAAAGGCTATAGTGTTCAGGTCAAGCACAGAGACTGAGTACAAGGCTCTAGCTAATGCCACTGCTGAAGTTCTCTGGGTCCAAAATTTGTTGACAGAATTGGGGGTTCATCATCCCAAGGCAGCGTCACTTTGGTGTGACAATCTTGGTGCCACGTATTTGTATGTTAATCCTATTTTCATGCCAAGACAAAGCATATAGAGATAGACTATCATTTTGTTCGAGAAAGGGTGGCTAACAAATTATTGAATGTTAGGTTTATACCTTCTGGCGATCAAGTTGCATATGGGTTTACTAAACCGCTTTCTTTGAGGCAGCTAGAACTTTTAGACGCAATCTCAACTTAGATCAATTGCGATTGAGGGGGGTGTTAAACATTATATATGGAGTGTATCTATAAACCGTATACATGTATTTGTGTGCATGTAGATATGTTGTAAAGTAGTTAGGCCGGTGGAGATTCATCAAGGTTGTTAGCTAACTTGGGATACAATTCCTACGTCAAACGACCCATGTAATCTCTCGGCTTCTCGGCCTTTATCAACATGCACGCTTCAGTGCAGAGTTGCATACACTTAAGCCTCTCGTTTCTCACACGAATGCTAATGGCGGAAGCCAGGGATTGAGAGCTTTGATACCAAGTTGAACAACTAAATTCTCATTGTATTGATTCAGAGTTACAAGGGTGCGCTTATATACCACGTTGTACACGTGTTACAACAGAAAAGGAGATAAGCAGCGACCACGCTGGATGTGGAGCGAGTATGTTGGATGTGTAGGGACTGGTGATCGTGGGAGCATGGTCACCGCATGACCTGGGCCAGCCCATTGGCCTTCTGTGCGTGCCTTGAGTGGTGTGTTCGAACAACATGGCCCTTAGAGATTTTTCTGAAATTGTTAGATGGGACTAAAGCCCATCACATATTTCAACAAGAGTAATTCGGACAAGTGTGTGACAACATAAGTAGGTAATAGGTTAACAGATTAACAAGTACTCCTTCCGTTTCTAAATATGACAACATAAGTAGGTAATAGGTTAATAGATTAACAAGTACTCCTTCCGTTTCTAAATATGTCTTTTTAGAGACTTCACGGAATAGATATGGATGTATATAGACAAATTTTAGAGTGAGATTCTTGAAGTATCTAAAAGATTTATATTTAGAAACGGAGGGAGTAGCAGGTCTATGCATGGTTGGTTCGTATCTCACTCATGAGGGAAGGGGGGAATGAGAGTAAAGATGCGGGTCGCTGGTCGCCTTTTTTTAGGGATTGGTCACCGGTTGCCTGGTTGTTCGTTCCTTGGATTGTGACCGTGAGGACGGGGACCTCCAATATGCCGCTCTTTGCGGCAAGTAGCAGCCAATCGCACATGTGGCAATACACTTGGACCAGCCCATAGCAGTGTGGGCGAAGCGAGAGTGAAAAACCACAAAAGAGGTTCGCGGGACCTCGGTATCAAACCCACGACGGCATGTTGTTGTGCGCTTGAGGTAAACCAGTACGTTCGAAGTACTCTTGCGACAAATATGCAGCGCAATCTTTAAAGAACAATGGAAGAATCGGACATAAGACTTTTTGAAAAAATTATGAAGATTTTTTCAAAAATTGAAAAAAAAATCTGAAATCGTGAAATGATTTTGGAAGTCCCTAAAATTTCCCAAAAATGTGAACATTTTTAAGTTTGTGAGAAAATTTTGAAGATGGGAACAATTTTTTGATAGAAACATTTTTTTTAAACGGAGATTTTTTTTAAAAAATCCAATAAATTTTTTGAATTACGAATATTTTCTAATAAGTGATCAAACATTTAATAAACAGAACACTTTTGAAAAATTTAAAACATTTTTTGTGAAACTTTAAGAATTTTTGAAACTTCGAAGAATTTTAAAATTCCAAACAGTTTTTGGAAATGCAATTTTTAAAATATTTTTAACCATTTTAGAATTTGTTAAAATAATGAAAACAAGAACATTTTTTATAGAAACAAAGTTTGAAAATATGAGCATATTTTGAACTTTAAGAACAAAATTTGAAACAGAGAACAAATTTGAAAATCTTGAACAACCTTGGAAATGTGAAGCTGTTTCGAATACGTGAATAAAAGTTCATAAACCGGAACATATTGTAAACTTTGAACAATTTTTGCTAAAGACAAGCAATTTTTTAAACTTGAACAATGTTTTTTTAAATGAATATTTTTTAGAAACACAAAACAAAATTTGAATTTTTTGAACTTTTCTGAAATGTATAATTTTTTGTAAGAAGCAGGAAGAAAAATAAAATTGAAAATAAACAGAAAAGGGAAAAGGAAGAAAATAAATTTTGAATAAATAAAAAAGGAAAAAAACAAGCAGAAAAAATAAAGAGATAAAAGAAAAAAATTGAAAAACTAAAACTAAAAAGCAAAGAAGAAACAGAAAAAGAGAAAAAGGTTCTGGAAACTCCTAGAAGGTTCCCAAAACCGTAAGAAACCGGCTGGTAACCATCTAGAAGGTTCCCAAAACCGGAACGTGAAACATTTTATGAGCCGGCCCACCCCCGAATGCTAGTCAATCTGCCTGTGCGTTGCCGTGTCAACTTGCCGCAGCGAGCGGGAAAATGGTGGTGGCCTTCCAAGCTTATACGTAACCTGAAGAATAATTAAAGTAGTGATCTGAACGCTTTTATTTCTTTACAGAGGAAGTATATTTTTACTGTCAAAGTATACTAGCCATTTCACATGCATACAGTTTTTGCACGCACATGCGAGGTTCTTCGATGTCTCTGTTACCTTTTTGCATCAACACCCACCCAGCGCTAGGTACTCCAGCCGTTGCGCTCCCAAGACGCGCCGAAAACCGCCGCCTGGAGGCGAGCCGGCGCTAGTTTTGGCTTGGGTGCCAGTGCGTTTCCAGTCGCCGCCCCTCAGGTCGCCCCCAGACGCCGATATCAGTCCAGTTTCGGCGCTTTCAGCCCATTTCCGGCGCAAAACGACACAGGCTCGACGTGTTTCGGCGTCTATTGAAATAGAATCACATAGTCGCAAATAAAATCACAGTTTTCCATATGATAGATAGATAAATAGTTCACATATATCCTACGATAGATAGATAGTTCACATAATCTTAATCCTACGATAGATAGATAAATAGATAGTTCACATAGTCTTCTCCTACGAACTACTAGTACTCGTCATTCTCCGACTCAGACTCTGCCTCGGTGATGTCCTCCTCCGACGTCTCAGCGTAGGCGTCAAGGAACCGCTCGTCGGTGGAGTCCCAGGAGGACGCATCTCCTAGCTCGATGTTGAACTTAGCGACCGTCTTCTGCGCTCGCTTGTCCTCGCGATAAGCCGCTCGCTCCTTCCTCCTCTTCTTCCTCTCCGCCCTCTTCTCGGCCAAGAACTGGTGCTCTGTGATGATGTCTTGCGGAAAGTTTTCGCGCCACGTCGCCATGGCATCCTCGTCCATCTTGGCTAGGTTGAGAAGGTGCGCCCGTCTATGGTTCTTCCGACGATTTTCGTCGGTGATAAGCCGCGGGGGAGGCACCAACTCCTGTGCCCGCTCCCGAGTCGGCACGTCCGTGAAGTTCATGTCCCAACGGGAACGCCGGAGGCGCCACGCCGCAGCGTCGTACGCGCGGGCGCCCTCCTGGGTGGTGTCGAATGTTCCGAGGCAGAGGCGCACGCCGCCCGACCGAATCTCGGCGGAGTAGGTGCCGGACGGACGAACCCGGACGCCGCGGTAGCCCGCAGCTCCCCGGCGGCAAGGCGGCATGGGGCCGCAGTGCGTGTCGGCGACGATGCAGTGAGCGGCGGAGAAAGCGGTGAAGCGCGCGTGGCAGTGTGGAGAGTGCGGGGGCGATGTGCTGCGGTGTGGCGTTCAACGGCGAGGTGGGCGGCTTTTATAGCCGGAGCTCGGGCGGCGAGAGGAGCATGCCAGGCGACGCGTGGCGGGCGCCCGTGGCGCCGGGCTACGCGATGGTTCGCTGCACGACATCAATGGGTAGGCTGACCGGCGCTGCATCTCAGCGGCGCGGGGCATCAATGCAGGCGACGGCGCGGCAGTGCGTCAGCTTTGGCATTGATTCCCGCGGGAACCGAGGCGATGAGGACGACGAGGCAGCGCGTCGCTGACAGGGCGGGCCCCATCACATTCACGCCAAAAACGCCCCGTTCGGCGTCCCCAGGCAACCCCAGCGCCCCAGGTTCGGGTTGGGTCCGCCGACGCCAGTTTCGGCCCAATCCGGCGATTTTCGGCGTCCTGAAGGCGCGACTGGGCCATTTTTTCGGCGCCGGCGCCGAAAAAGTGGCCTGGGGTGGCCTGTTGGGGGCGCGGCTGGAGATGCTCTAACAGAGGGAGTACTACTGTAAAACGAAGTATCATAAAAAGGTGAAATAAAAAGAAGGTAGACTTCGCCCTTGGACGAACACAAAATACATTTTCTTCAATTGATAGTGCATAAGAAAATGTCCACAGTTGTCACATGATCTGTCCTCGTCACGTAAATGCAATGTATGGCTAGTTTTAGTACAGAAAAACCATTGGAAGAAATGGCAACATTGCTTGAATCAAAATTTAATTAATTGAAAACTGCCGGGATCGATCTGGTATACATGTTGTCCTATAAAAGCAGTAACTGTCAACAGCTGGGTGAAGAACAGCCGCAAAATAAACTCTTGTCAATTCATAGTCTAGACTTCAAAAAATAGATACAAGAACTCAGGGTACGTACATATGTGTGGGATTCTTTTTCTACATCAAACATACATGCCAGTTAAGTTAGTTAGCTACTACTACTCCATAGAACAGAGGCACATTTCGTCCTTGGAGTAGTTCAGGAGCAAATTCACATTCTAGAACTAATGTGGGCCAGAATTCTTGAGGAAAAATAGAACTAGAAATATGCAAATAATTAACTGCCTATATTGATAACGAGGGCCATATGCATGTAAAGAAATCTTGGGCAGAGAGCTCGCCTGATGTGGGGCTAACCCGATCTATGCCGATCTTTCACTATTGGAGTGATCCCCGAGGATAAACACGAAGAACACGAGGGGAAAACATGAGGGAAAACGAGAGAAAGCACTCAAATCAACACAAATCGATCACACCTCCAGGGGCCTGGAAGCCATCTTCGGTCTCGTCCGTTGATCCTCTTCATCTGTGTACTTCTGGGCTTCGTCCGTCTTCACGAGCGTCTCCGAGAATATCTTCATGGTACCTAAGTACACATAGCATTCCGGATTTAGATAGTAGCCATGTCTCGAGTGTGTCATACGGGATATCACTAAGGAGAGATGCCACCTCGATTTCAAAAGCTCTTGCACGTGCTCGTGTCATCGGTCCACTTGGTGCTTTGGGAGACGTAGGAAGGTCCATGAGGATGACCATAGGATGCTCCGCATCATCTTCCCACCCCCCCCCCCTTGGAAAAGATCCGACCTCAGATCGAAAACCTCATCATCATGGTAGCTAGAGAGATCCTTGATGTTGGAGATGTTGCTCACGGAGTACTTGTCGCGTGGAATGTCGATCTTGTAGGCATTGTTGTTGTAGTGTGCGAGCACCTTGAAGGGCCCGTCGGCTCATGGGACTAACTTTGACTTGCACTCGTTGGGGTAGCGTTCCTTGCGAAGGTGTAGCCACACAAGATCTCCAATATTGAATACCATGGGGTGCTTGTTGACGTTGATCTTGGACACGAGGCGTAGAACTTGACGCTTGATGGTGTGCCTTGTATCTTCGTGCATCCTCTTGATATGGCTTGCTCGGGCACTTGCATCCATGTTGATGCGCTCTTGTAGAGGTAGAGGAAAAATGTCCAATGGGGACAACGGGTTGAAACCGTGGACGACCTTGAAGGTGGACTTACCGGTAGTCGAATGTCTTGCACGGTTGTAGGCATACTCGGCGATGGGTAAGCATTCCTCCCACTCCTTGATGTTCTTCTTAATTAACAAGCGGAGTAGAGTAGATAGCATCCAATTCGTGACCTCCGTTTGGCCATCGGTTTGTGGGTGGTAAGCCGAAGAGAAGAGTTGCTTGATTCCGAGCTTGGCGCAAAGCGTCTTCCAAATGTAGCTTAGGAATTTGACATCGCGGTCCGACACGATGGTCATGGGCACTCCATGTCACTACTAGGAAAATGCTTATACATAGAAGTTTAGCAGTAACGTTCTTTTGGGCCCCCACGCTACTGGTAATTTTCAGTACTGCTCGGAACAATGTGTGTTACGGCTATGTCTTACCAGCAACATGTGTTTCCCTCGGGCACGCTACCGGTAACTGTGCCACACCACATCTTCCCACGTCAGTGAATATTAGCAGCGTCAGCCCCTAAACAGCGCTACTATTAACTCCATAGTTGTAGCGCCACTGTTAACTCCATAGCTTTACACATACGCCGACGGCCCTGCCGTCGACATAGAGGAAACGTGGTGGACACTGGGCATAGCTTACACACAGGTATGCTGACGGCTATGCCGACGGCGTAACTGACACGTGGAGGCCACTGGGAGGCTCGTGGCGCGCAGATATGCCGATGAGGTGGCCGTCGGCATAGATTTCCCGTCGGCATAGACGTGCCACGTGGCTCCTCCCGATTGGATGGTAGTTGACAACGGTGCCGTCAGTCGCCGTCAGCCGTCCGAGTTTGCCAGCGGTGGTACTATGCTCATGGGTGTACGGAAGCCGTCGGCATAGGCCTCTATGTCGACGGATTTTCTTTGCCGATGGCCATCCCGGGCTACGCCAACGCAAATGTTGCCGATGGGCTATGCTGACGGGGGCCGTCGGCATAGGCCTATCCTGACGGGAATCAGGCCTATGCCGACGGCCTAGGCTGTCGCCATAGTCTCTCATTCCAGTAGTGAACAATCTCACCTTGTTGGAGTTGATTTACAATCTCGCCAAGAGTCATATAGTGAATAGCAAGTTAAGTCAATAACTCCTATTTAGTTCTACACCTGCACTCCATCCACCATGTTGCTGAGTTGTTATCGCATGTACTTCTTCCTACTTCCCACCTATTGTATCTAGGGCCAGTTCTTTTGGCAGCTTAAAAAAATAAGCCGCCTCCTCCCCAGCTTTTCCCATAAGCCGCCATTTTTATTTATTGGGGGCTTCTAAACTAGTTGAGGGATAACTAATTTAGAAGTCTCGGAATTTTCTGGAGACGGCTTATTTTTAAAGCTGGGGAGAGGCAGTTTATTTTTTAAGCCGCCCAATAGCTAGTGTATGTGCAGTGGCAAACCTAGGCCATCGGGCTAGGGTGGGCCGGCAGTTCTATTTTACATATAAATATATTTCTTTTCTTTTATTTTTAGCATTTCTCCTATGGTATAAAAGCTATTTTCAAATCTCGGGTGGGTCATGGCCCACCCTCTACCTCTGCCGCTATGTATGTGCATATACAATTATTGCTCCCATCCGATGTGGTCTACACAAGCGGCTAAAGAAGCTAGCCGCGATGCAAAGTGCTACAGATGAACCTCCCCTCGCCAACCCTCATTTCTATCTTGTTGAAGTCATGTTCCGAGTAAATACGGAACACCTGTACCACGTTCACATTAGATTTGGAAGGCATTAGGAAAAGAACAAGTTATAAATAGTTGATTCATGGTGATGCACCTAGTCTGACACATTGGTGTTCGATGGAAGCTTGATCCTAAATACGATGGTGCTAATAATCTCGGGCGGAGGGAGTAATTCACTTGCTGAATCGACATTCATTGATTTTTGGTCTCACTGACTCACCGTGCACTTTAAAAAAGAGGCATGATTATCAGGTGATGATGCCTTTGGTAGTACTCGGGCAGAGCGAGTAGTTTAGGAACAATTAACATTCTAACAAACTATTTCATCAAAAAACATGCAATTTTTCTCCAGTATGTAAGAACAAGTACAATAAGGTGACATAAGCAGGCTATAAGGAATAGAATATTATATATTTGCTTAGTTGGAAGAGAGAGAAGAGGAGAGAGAAGAGAAGCGGGCTCTTGGTGAGTAGCCGGCTGCAACACAAGACCCAAGACGTTTTGTGAGGTTGTAAGGTGGGCCAACTATTAATAATGTAGTACACATTTAAAACTTACTATTGTACATGCCGACTATAAGATTGGCTCTAGATGATATGGCACTCATTATAGCTGACCGTTGGCTGTATTATTAACCATGCTCTAAAGAGATCTTGGGCTGAGAGCTCACCTTGGGTTGACTACCTTTTTAGTAGACGAAGACATACTAGAAACTTGAGCCGTTGAAAACTTTGAGGTGCATGTGGCACATGGTTGATAGTTGAAAAAAAGGAGCAAGTTAAAAAAATCTTTTGAGGTAGTACAACCCACCTGTGCAGGCCAATGGCCCAAGGCACACACTCATAAGCCGTCTTTGACAAAGTGAGACAAAATCACCAAAGCAAGCACCTATGGTCCAGCTTCTGTGACTGTACACTCTGGAGGATCCAGCAAAACAGACTAGCCTCTGGGGTTCCTAGTTGCAAGAATCCATGGAGATTCCACAATGCATTTGCACCTGTTAAAAAAAGCAATGCATTTGCAGACAGAAGCAATAGACTGACTCCAAGAACTAGTATCTGCTATGCAAAGGAGAGGAAAGAACACAGGCAACTTCTTAGCATATCATGGTAATAGGAGCCTCCATATGTTGATATATTTGACGTCGACATAGCAAGAATGTACCAACTATCGACGGTTCAAACATCATTGGAGCTATAGGACAGGTGTGTTGCTTGACACAGAACAATGAGCCAACCATTAACACTGAACACCAGCCTAATTACTGAAGCCTCGCCAGGCACCTCACTTCAGGCTGGGTATGAGTTGTCCTGCCTCTTGTTGCTTGTTCCTGAAAGCGCAACATCCAACAGAGTAGACGACAATGAGGAATACGATGTTGACGGTGGCGATCTTCTTCCAGTCATTCTTCAGGTTGGCAAGCACGCCAGCCTTGCATGACTGGCAGTCGTAGCACAGGGCCCTCTGATCATTCGACCACGTGTTGCAGTCAGGGTCATTGGTAGAGTTGAGGCCAGGAGGTTTGATCCAGATGGTCTTACTCCGGTAAGTGAAGTTGCAACTAGTTGGGGGCTTGTAGCATCCAGACAGAACACAAGATAGGTGTATGTGTGTTGCAGAAAACGCAAGTTACTTAGTAATTCAGCTTAGCATTGACGAACACACAAGTCAAAGCCAAATGTCAAGAAGTCACACTGACGATGTAGGCAAGGCCGGGGGACCAAACGCGATAGACTAACCTCAACAGCTAGAATGACCGGCAGAAAATTTGCCATCGACACCGGCACAGATAATACCCTCAGGATAGGGAGACTAGATGGGGCCTTCTTCGTCGGGTCGGCGTCACTGCCACCACCAGCGACGTGTGGCCGAAGAATACTTCATTAGGCACTGCCTCCATCGTCGCCGGGAAGGCCGAAGAGGCCGGCGTAAAAAAAACTGCCTAAAAATTCAAATCAATAAGGTTTGGAGAGTGACAGTTCGGGAAGAGAAGCAATTTGGTCAATGATTGATTTTTAAACATTTCTCTTTCATATTGATGAAGATCTATTTTGAAATATATGGTATTTTTAATAGATATTATAGTAAATAATAATTTTATGATAAAATAGTTTTTAACATAAGGAAAAATTTCAAGGATGGCCTGAACATTTCAGTTACTTAATGAATGTGGACTATCTTACAGTCAAGGTTGCTAAAACATATACAACTAATTATGTGGACTCTCTTTTAGTCAGTGAGTTATATTGTTATCACTGTACTATACATCTTCCGGCAATGATACTATTTTATTATAACACATGATACTCTTTAGATGTTGATATTGTTTCACAACATTATTCAACCATTGATCTTCTCACTGAAATGTATTGTGTAGAGAACAAGAGATGATATATTGGCTTCGAAAGATCTGGACAGAACCTAATGTAGCTAAATGAAATTAATTTCTTGTATACTCTACCATCAATCTAAAATTCTAGCCAAGTGCAACAATATCACCTTGTTGGAGAGGATGTACAATCTCAACAAGACTCCTATAGTTCATTTAACAAAAGTGTATAGCAAGTTAAGTCAATAACTCATCTTTACTTGTACACTTACTCTTCATCTACCATGTCCCTGAGTTCTTATCGCATTTACTTCGTCCTAGCTCCTGTCTAGTGCGTGTGCATATATATATATCTCCCGTCCAATGTTCTGTACACAAGAAGCTAACCACCATAAAAAGTGCTACAGATGACCCCCC
>LR738714.1:807269855-807296237 GCA_902687465.1 Secale cereale
CCCCTATTTCTATCTTGTTGAAGTCGTGTTTCGAGGAAGTACAGAACACATGTTGTACCACACACACATTAGATTTGGAAGGCATTAGGAAAAGAACAACTTGTGAGTACTCGACTCGTGGTGATGCACCTAGTCTGCAACATTGGTCTTTGATGGGAGCTTGATCCTACATACGATGAGGCTAATAGTCCCAGACAGAGGGAGTGATTCACTTGCTCAGTTGGCATGGAATGATTCTTTATCAACCCAACTCACCGTGCACTTGAAAAAATGAGGCATGGTTACCAGGTGGACGTTCCTTTGAGAAAACTAAGACATGGTTTCCATGATGATCAAGGATATAGACAGATTCAACCTTGCCACGTGCAAAGAGGTGAAGAATATATTTCAGAATTCTCACTTGTTCTTCATGGAGGTCCGATCAGTGTACAGTGCTAGCAAGGTAGCTACACACTTTCTAGAGCAGCTGAAGCTGGAGTACAATGTTAACTTGTTCACCCAAAAACATGCAATTTTTAATAGTCTATAGTAAGGGCCACATGTAGTATGTAAAGAAATCTTTGGCAAAGACCTCACCTTCTATTGACTGCCGTTTTAGTAGACCAAGACGTACTAGAAACTTGAGCTGTTGAAAACCTTGAGGTGCATATGACACATGGTTGATAGGTGAAAAAAGGAGCAAGTTAAAAAAAAACTTCAGGTACAACGTGTGCAGGCCAATGGCAAGGCACACATTCATAAGCCATCTTTGATGCAGTGAGACAAAATTGTTAGCTAATCGAGACGTTGGGTTTTAGGCTAGGTTGTTTTTTCTGTTGAATAAACATGATGCATGAGCCGCGGCGTGTGCGTGCCATGCAAGTAGCTAGCTTGGGCCGGCTGGACGTGGTCACCACGATCGGCCCGGTAGTCTCGCATGTGGCTTAGGAGGCACGATCGACGCTCGTGGGATGGCGCGAGCACTGCGGATCGTGGCGCATAGATAGGATCGCTACCTGCCTCTTCCTTCCTTGTAACGAATAAATAGCAGAGAAAGAAAACCGGAAAAGACGCAAGATTGCACGTGGCGAAAAAAACCACTGTCCTCTTTGTGATCGTGAGCTGAGATTTCTAACAACTGGTATTCAAAGCCTAGTTTTAGCGATCCCGGCGATTGTTGGTGCCGCCTCTCTCGCGGCGCCGCTCTTCTTCTTCCTCTCACAACTCTCTTGTGATGTCCCATGAACACACTTACACACACATGATGGGAAACTCACCGGCACACACACTTCACCAAGGAGAAAGCTGGCTTTGCCTTGTCTCCCGGTGAAAATCACAGGCGCTACATATTTTCTCAGCCCTCACGGCCTCCTTTTTCATTAACTCAATGAAATGCTTATATACACAGGAGAGATTTTCCACACGCACTAACTGGCCGGCCCTCACGGCCACTAACCCACTAATCCATGCACTGTCGCACGTCCACCTCTTCCTGGAATCTCTCCGGATCAAGGTGACTCAAGCAACTAACTTGACCAAGCAGCACTAACAGACTTGCATGTCGCATGCAACTAACTAACTCACCGAGTCACCTGACTAGCCAGTACCAACGTCACCTCCAACTAATCCATCCAGCCGGCCGGTCTTGCTTCAGCCGTCCACGCGTTTTGTCGCTTCACACGACTATGCTGCATCACACAGCACCACGACTTCTCGTCGCCATCGGCATCTCACCATGCTTGCCACATCGCACGGCAGCCCGGCATCTCGCCGTCTCCGCATGCCTCCGCTGAAACTTCACCGGACTAGCTACTCTCTAACCTATTCAACATGCATAGCGAATGCAAACTAAATATGCAGATACATGAATCAAGATTAAAGCTAACATTTCCCCCCTAATCTTGATTCTCCCATATTCAACACGTATCACCCGCCACCACTTGACGACGCAATCACAGCACCGTTCGCCATGGATCATCTTGCCCTGGATGACACCATCGTCATCTTGCGGCATCGCACCACAATATTGGCTTCGCACCAACTCTCCATGATGACGATGGCATCGCACCACCATCGTCGGCATCGCACCGACTCGAGTGACGGCATCGCGCCGCCGTACATCTTCTTAGCAGCGTCGCACCGCGTCTCCTTGTGACAGCATCGCACCATCGTCGTGGCAGCATCGCACCGCCGTCTCCCCCTAGCGGCATCACACCGCAACCGGCCACTGGCGGCATCTCACCGCCGACGTCCTCCACCTCACATGGAGTCCGCCGCGTCGTCGTCGCCGTTGCCGCAGCCGTCGCCTCCGCCACCGCCACAGCGGTCACCATAGCCGCCGGCACCGTCGTTGCCGCCATGGATCAACAAGGCTTTGATGCCAATTGTTGGCGCCGCCTCTCTCGCGGTGCCGCTCTTCTTCTTCCTCTCACAACTCTCTTGTGATGTCCCATGAACACACTTACACACACATGGTGGGAAACTCACGGCACACACACTTCACCAAGGAGAAAGCTGGCTTTGCCTTGTCTCCCGGTGAAAATCACAGGCGCTACATATTTTCTCAGCCCTCACGGCCTTCTTTTTCATTAACTCAATACAATGCTTATATACACAGGAGAGATTTTCCACACGCACTAACTGGCCGGCCCTCACGGCCACTAACCCACTAATCCATGCACTGTCGCACGTCCACCTCTTCCTGGAATCTCTCCAGATCAAGGTGACTCAAGCAACTAACTTGACCAAGCATCACTAACAGACTTGCATGTCGCATGCAACTAACTAACTCACCGAGTCACCTAACTAGCCAGTACCAACGTCACCTCCAACTAATCCGTCCAGCCGGCCGGTCTTGCTTCAGCCGTCCACGCGTTTTGTCGCTTCACACGACTATGCTGCATCACACAGCACCACGACTTCTCGTCGCCATCGGCATCTCACCATGCTTGCCACATCGCACGGCAGCCCGGCATCTCGCCATCTCCGCATGCCTCCGCTGAAGCTTCACCGGACTAGCTACTCTCTAACCTATTCAACATGCATAGCGAATGCAAACTAAATATGCAGATACATGAATCAAGATTAAAGCTAACAGCGATCATGTTCGATCATGGAGAGCCGCAGGATGCGGCTGCAGCGGCGGCTGCCACACGCCTCAACGGAGGCGTGGGCAGGCCAGTACGCTCGGAGACTCCACCACGATAGCGCAGCCGCGGGCGAAGCCGCATCAGGCAGGAGCGGCAGGTGGTGATCCACCAGACGGCAGCTATGGAGCGTGCGCCGTTCGTGTCGAGCGCCGGCACCATGTTCCCGACCCTCACCTCGGCCTACTACATCGAGTGGTCGCTGGTGATGAAGGTTCACCTGGAGTCCTGGGGCTCTGGGATGTGATCGAGGGCAACGCGCAACACGTGCGACGACAAGGCGACACTCAACATCCTCCTCCGAGCCGTTCCGCCAGAGATGCTCGATCGGCGTCCTCGTCGTCAAGGAGACGGCCAAGGCAGCCTGGGACACCATCAAGGTCATGCGGATGGGAGTTCACCGCGTGCGTGAGTGTGACAGTCTGGTTTTTGCCCTCCTCTCTTCGCCTGATTTTCAGTTGGTTTGAATTTGAAATTGGAGTTTTGAATGTTTTCACCCAAGTGCCTCATTTCCCCCTCTAACCATCACTTCCTCTCTGGTTCACCTCAAAATAATATTTTGAATATTTTTCTTAAATGAAAAATATTCATTTCCCTCTCTTAAACCTAGCTAGCTCAGTGTGCTCCAAAGCAACCCCAATTTTTCTTGCCAAGAAAAATCTGAGAAAATTCACAAATATTCTTTGAACCCTAGGGCAGCTTCCTGAGCAAAACTATTTCAGCACTTTTTGGAATATTTTTGCTATAGAAAATATTTTCTATTCTGGACAGAAATGGTAGTTTATACAGCAACTACCATTTTACTTGCTCCATTGTGGCTGATTTTTCTTGTGCATCTTCACCTTAGTAGATGATTGCTAACCTTCAAAGTCCAGCTCCCAACTCCCAGTAGTTTGACCACAGTAAGCTCTCAAAGTTACTGTCCAAAAACTTATCAGGCAGTTGAAATATATTCTACTGCGCCTGCGACCAAACTCAAGTGTGGTAAACACTAAAACTACCACGAACTACATGCCAGACATGAAGTTTGGGCTTAGGTCGGCCTGGGGTCAGAGTTCACGCGGTGACCACGCGTGTACACGATGCCAACCTGCTTGTCGCCGGGCTCTGAGTGCCGCGGAGTGCTCTGTTGCGCGCGTGCTAGCTTCCCCGACTGCCTAACCTTGCCAAACTTTGCCACAATCTTCGTCCCAACCCTCTTAACTCCCTCCTGGCGCTTGCCGACACCGGAGCTCGCCGCAGCAAGCACGGGCACGGTCCGGCCAACGCAACAAAGTTTTGTGCACTGTGCTTGTCGCCACCCTCTCGTTCATGTGCTCTTCCCTACTCGCCCATAGTTCCCGCGTGAGATGCGTCGCCTTCTCCCTATCCCACTGATGTCGTTCATTGCCGGGCGCCGTGTCCAGGTGTCCACCGGCGGAGCCCGATCACCCCTCAACGCTCGGCTATAAATAGAGCCCTCCCCAGCCTCCTCAAGCACCATCCTTTCCTCCCACACACTCCACAATCGCGTAGAAAGCCGTAGCTCGGCCGGGCATGCCGCGGGCCGCCGTCCCCGAGCTCGAGCTCGCCGGCGATCCCATCGGGTCGTCTCCGCAGCTCCAGCCCTTCCCAGGCTTGGGCCACCCTTCCAGGGCCTCCGCCATGCTTCGTGGTGCCGTTCCGCCCGGTTGGAGCCCCTGGTGTCGCCTCTGGTCGCCGTCGTCTTCATCTCCGGCGACCTCCGTTCTCTGTCTCCGCCAGAGAGGCTGTTTCCGACGCGTCCTACCACCCCTAGCTACTCTACGAGTATGGGCAGGTGCGCCTCCGTCTCCTCTTTCGGTCCCTCCCTCTCATTCTGGCCAAGAATCTCTCCTCGCGGGCGTGAGCTCCGGTGACGCCGCGGCATCCTCTGTTTCCCTCCCCCCTTTTTCTCACCCGACTAGTGGGGCCCGCTAATCAGCCACTCAGTACGCGCGTGAAGCGGTACGAATGGTGGCGCCCGAGGCTTTACGCCTTCGCCGTCAACCCCTCCAGTTCTGTTTTATTTAAATTCAAATTTCATTTATTTCCAGAGAGCTTCAAACAACCAAAACTCTTTAACCATAAGTCCAAATGAATTGATTCTTTTTGCATTGTGTTCTTTGTGAATAAATCTAGCAGCTCGCCAAAAATGAGATTTTTCTCTGCTGTCTAGATTTTTTGGTGATTTTCAGAAGTGTTCTTGATGTTTTCTTTTTGTGTTTTTAAATATTTTCAGAAGGTGAAGCTTGTCTTGAGGATCACCAGGAGGTTATCCACTAAGGCAAGCCACAGCAACATTTTCATGGTGCCATTACAATATTTGTGATTTTTTAACTTGAATGAATGATTTAATCCATGCATTTGAATCACTACTATTATTTATATTCTGTTGGTTGCTTGTTTAAGTTTTCATGCTTAGTTTATAGAAAGTTTGAAGTTAATTAAGTTGGTAAAGTAACTAGAAGTAAGTTTTGTTATGAAGAACTAATATGGTTATGGATACAAGTAATTATTTGGAGTTATTCTTCTTGCATGATAAATATGATAAAATTTGCTAGAAAAGATTCTGTTTAAATTGAGGTTTAATCCTAACCAGAGAAGTGTTACGAGCTATTGATGTTTATGCTTAGTGTGGATAAAGTTGACCCAGTTACTTCTGATGATATATGATGCATATGTTCGTGTTGCATTTTCATGGCATACTTTGACACCGGTTATTTTCAATTTTAAGTTGAACCTGCTAATAACTCAACTTGAATATATCGTTGACCGGGTCATGGTGCCACTGAAACGAGTTTTTCCCAGTGCAACCACATTTGCCTTTATGGGGAGGCCTTTATTCGGTCCATTGTCATGCCTCTGGTCGGTGCCTCCAACGAGGGAAGGTTATGGGCGTGCGGTACCCTGGCCGGGTAAGCAGACATAACCTTGTGTGCCCATTGTTGAGATTATGGTACCGTGTCCCCGTTTGGGACGGTTTATGTTTTGGCCACGATGGTGGTCGTTGTGTCTTTGGTAGACACGGGGCCACCCAGGACTAGCCCGATGGGGAGTGAGTCGGAGTGGCCGAGAGAGTGTCAAGGCAATGGAGGGGTTTCGTCGGAATGCCGTTGGTCCACCCGAATGGGAGTGCGAGGCCATGGGTTCCGTGATGTGGGTACAGTGCGCTACCTCTGCAGAGTGTAATAAATCTATCGATAGCCTAGTCCACGGTTACGGACACGCTCGAAAGTAGGCCACACCATGGGTCAACATTTAATAAATTTTGCACACTAAGTCATGAACTTTGCACTGTTGATGATGGTGGTAAGGCCATCGTGATGTTTGAGACCAAGGGTTGGTCGTGGTGGTGATCGCCGGAAAGATCACGAGGTAACCCGAATTAAGACCACGTGGTTGGTACGTTAGTGAGAGATCACTGTTGGTAAGCCAGTCCGAGGGACTGTCCTCACAAGAGCATGATCACGGCATGTCGGATATATATATTGTTGCATTTTATTAATTGGTTAATTATCATGATATTGTTTTCCATTATGTTTATGCTTGGTGTGAGCTTCTAAGTACATTCAATGTACTGACCTGGCGTGTCATGCTAGATTTCAGGAAAGTCTCGGTGGAAAGGAGTGTTGTCCGAGTCTAGATGGTGTGCACATCGGTGTCCCTGTGCTATGGAGTTCCTCTACGACGTTGTTCCGTTGCCACGTAGTTGTTATGACCGAGGCGCCTTTATGTTCACTAAACAATGTACATATTGTTTGGCCGCACCGTGTGTGCCGCTTGGCCTCGCTACCTGTTGTAATATACACTATGATCCGCTAGCATCAATAAAGCGGTTGTTTTCTGTACCAAGATGTTGTGTGTTGCCAAAAGACATGGTCTCTGGGCTGCCAATGCATGGTAAACCGGTTGCTCTGAGCTGGTGTGCCACAACGCTTGGTATCAGAGCCGCGCTGACTATAGGCCACGCTAGACTACGACGTGTTAACTGGACGTTAGCTACGAGCTTAAGTCGAGTGACGGTTGCCTTTGTAGCTAGTTGTTGCATTACATGCACTTGTTTTATTTTATGCTAACCTACTAATGGTTGTGAGTGTAGATGGCTTCGGTGCCGTATCCGTGCCAGTTGCAGCTGATGTCGTACACGTCGTCGTATCTCCTTCGTAACGTGTGGTGTCGGTTGTACCCTCTCGGAGACGACCCAGTCTATCGTGTGTACCGGGAGCGTCTAGCAGGCTCAGTGTATGAGTATCAGGCAGTGGTTACTCTGCGCACCAGTTCCGCTTCCAGCACTTACACTCGTACCTCTCGGAGCGGTTACGCTTCTACCGCTTCTCAGGCTGTCCAATTTGCTGCATTCGAGGTCCTTGTCGAACTTCCATACAACGAGGTCCGAGTGCAGAACCACCCAGGTTTCCATTACTATCCTACTCTGCACGACAACGGTCGTGTCCGTTTCCCTATCATTGATCCGGAGTCTGATAGTGTTGCTAGCCACCTTTCCTGTTATATCACTGCTAGCTATCTTATGATCCACGAGCTGGCTCGAGAGCTGACTCGTGCTCGTATTGCTTTAGCCTCTACCAGATCTGTCACTGTTCCAACATCTATGGGATTTACTCCTTATATTCCAGCCAGTTCTAGTTCCCCTATTTCACCGGTTACTCCTCCGAGTAGCTCGGGCGCCTCGACCATGAATCCTCTCAGTGCTCCTACTGAGTGGGTTTCACTTCTCACTACTCCTGTAGCCCCTATGCTTCACCCTACACCTGCCCCGGAGGGAGAGCCCTCGAGGCAGCGCCATCGTGTTACCTTTAACCCGGAGGTTTCAGTAAACCTCGTCAGTTCAGGATCCGAGTCCGCTTCAAGAGAGCAGCCTGTAGCACCAGCAGAGCAGTAGAGCTTCTGAGTATTCGTAGTCGTCAGGATGGTGTATGGATGTAGTCGTACGAGTCATGTTGTTTCGTTTCCTGTATGAGAGTAGTTAAACCTGGCGTGTTGTTTATGTTTCATGTATGAGTCTATGTATAATTATGTTGGAACTCTATTTCTTTTATTTGCCATATTTTCTTCGTCATTTCGTTTTCTCTCGGGATTTGTTGCTGGCTTTTCCCCAATTTACTTTTGGATGTTTCTCATCTCGGTTGTTTTGTCTTGGGGAAAATCCACAATAGGATGCCGCGGGGAGGCAGCAGTAGCAGCGCTCATGAGGATGTTCCTATTCGTCGTTCCGCCCGACAGGCAGGACACTTTCCCGAGCCGTACATACCACCACCACCTCCACCGCCAAATCCGCCTACCACCGAGCAAATTATGCGTATGTTTGAGGAAAGGAGGAATAATTATCTGATTGAAATATTAAGAAGTGTTCAAGCTGTGGTTGGACAGAATGGAAATCAGAACGGTCATCACTCCAAGCTATTAGATTTTCAGAGGACCAAGCCTCCTAGTCTCAGTCAGGTTATTGACCCCTTGGATGCAGACGATTGGCTGCGAACCATTGCAAGGAAGCTTGAGATTGCTTGTACTAAAGAAGATGATAAAGTTCCATTTGCAACTCATTATCTTGAAGGCACTGATGCCATATGGTGGGAAAATACAAATGCCATGTGGCCTGCTAATGAAGAAATCACCTGGTCAATATCCAAGGATCAGTTCCGGAAATATCATATCCCTACTGGAATTATGAAGACTAAGCAGCGTGAATTTCTTGCACTCATCCAAGGAAATCAGTCTGCGGGTGAATATTTGCAAATATTCAATCATCTGGCCCGTTACTCCTTATATGACATAGCCATCGAAGAAGAAAGATTGAGAGATTTCTTGGGGGATTAAACTCGCAACTCCCGTGTACCCTCAGTATGTTCGATTTCCCAAACTTCCAAACTTTGGTGAACAAAGCTTTCATTGCTGAAAGGGAGCACAAGCTCGTATCGGACTATAGGTCTGCTAATAACGATCACAAGCGCAAGTTTGAGCCATGGAAGGAAGGGAAACCAGTGCAAAAGGCTCGTACCTGGCAGCAGACTCAGGTGGAATACAAGCCCAATTGGCAACGGAATGTTAACAAGACCACCACCCAAGTCAAGAATGTCGTGACCAACCCAGTGCACGAGGAGCACTGGCACAACAATTTTTGCTTCAGTTGTGAGCAAAACGGACATTATGCCAGACAGTGCCCCAAGAACGGCAAGGCAAGTGCACTAATCAGGCCACAAGTCAACGTTATGTAGTCATGCCTGAACCAGCAAAACATCACTGGGCACGCTCATCACCTCTCCGCAGATGAAGCCCAAGAGAACCCCGAAGTTGTCATTCGTATGTTTTCTGTTAATAGCATACCTGTCGTAATTTTATTTGACTCTAGGGCTTCCCACTCTTTTATTTCTCGGAGTTTTGTTGCCCAAAACAAATTTCCCTGTTCGCTTTTGGGCAAGAATATGCTGGTACAAACCCCGGGATCCTTAATCAAGAGCAATCTGGTCTGCCGTGATCTAGAAATCAATATCAACGGAGTCTGTTTTCCAACTTCCTTGATAATCATTGAGTCTGTAAAGGTGGATGTTATCTTGGGTATGAATTGGTTGAACCAATATCAAGTATGCATAAATTGCGCGACCCGAGAAGTCACTTTGGCCAGTCAGAAGGGGCAGACTACCAAATTCTATGCTCGCAGAAGCATACCCAAGAAAGAAATGGTCTTCACCGTTGTGGCGGAGTTGGAATTAATTCCTGGGTCAGTGAGTTTCCTGATGTATTTCTAGAAGAACTGCCAGGCATGCCACCAGATCGAGAGATTGAGTTTGCAATATATCTTGTGCCTAGGGATGGCAATTTTATCCATGTATCTGGATATCCACGGATACCCGACCCGGTTGGGCAAGGGTATGGAGCGCATTCCTGCCCATGGATTCGTGGATTTGGATACCCGCGAATAGCCGGGTTGGGCACGGATATAATTTCTCCTCCATGGATATCCAATGGATACCCGTATGACAGGTGGGGCCATATATCAGTCACACTGGACTAAGCAGACGTCCAACCCCAAGTGGTCGCGGTAACAGAAGGTCAAAGACCAGCGCCCCGGTCCATGTTCACTGATCCCCACAACCCCACTAACCTAATTACTTAACCTAATCTAGTCAACCCACAATCATCCCGAGTCTCCAGCAGTCCAGCTCCCTCCTTAGCTTGAAGATAAGTTTTTTACTATCAACTATTTGAGTTGTCATTCTGTGTGTGGACAATGTTTAAACAATGTACTTGCTGTCTACTTATGCTTATACCTTATGTTGTCATTTGTGAATGAACGATGATGAGTTAATTTGATATATGGCAAGGCTTCATGCTGATTTTTCTATGCCCATGGAGCTCCATGGGTATCTGGATATCCAATGGGTTTGGGCATGGGCACAAGTTGTGCCCATGGATACTTTGATGGATGGGTAGAAGGTAGGAATATGGGTCATGGGTTGGATTTGGACCAGCTCCACCCGCCCCAAACCCGACCCATTGCCATCCCTTGTGCCCGGAACCGCACCGTTATACAAGAAGTATTACCGGATGCCCTCATCCGAATTAGTGGAGATAAAGAAACAGCTTGAGGAAATGCTCCATAAAGGATATATCCGTCCCAGCTCTTCACCATGGGGATCACCTGCTATCTTCGTGGACAAGAAGGATGGCAGCCTCCTTATGTGTGTCGATTACCGTCAGCGGAATGATGTCACCATCAAAAATAAATATCCGCTGCCAAGGATTTATGACTTGTTTGATCAGCTTAGTGGGGCCAATGTATTCTCCAATATTGATTTACGGACATGATATCATCAGCTCAAGATTAAAAAGGAAGATATTCCTAAAACCGCATTCACCACTCGATACGGTCATTATGAATATACAGTTATGTCCTTTGGTCTCACCAATTGCCCTGCTTTCTTCATGCATATGATGAACAAAGTATTCATGGACTTCCTCGATAAGTTCGTGGCAGTCTTTATCGATGACATACTTATATAATCAAAAATTCAAGAAGATCACAAAGAACACCTCCGAGCGGTGCCACAACGACTCTGCGACCATCAACTATACGCCAAATTCGGTAAATGGGAGTTTTGGCTCAAGCAAGTTGGATTTCTTGGACATGTGCTATTCGCTGAAGGTATAGACGTGGACCCGAGCAAAGTAAAGGATGTGATCGATTGGTTGCCACCCACAACCGTATCACAGATCCGGAGTTTTCTTGGACTAGCCGGATATTACCGTTGTTTCATTGAAGGGTTTTTCAAGATTGCTAAAGCCATGACGGAGCTGCTCAAAAAGGATAAGAAGTTTGAATGGACTGAAGACTGTGAGAAAAGTTTCAATGAGCTAAAGATACGGCTGACGACCGCACCTGTGTTAACTCTTCCACATATCTAGTGCAGTTTTGATGTGTACTGTGATGCCTCCAGACAAGGACTTGGATGCGTACTTATGCAAGACGGCAAGGTAGTAGTGTATGCATCGCGACAGCTACGACCCCACAAGAGAAATTATCCTACTCATGATCTGGAATTGGCCACGGTGCTTCATGCTCTAAAAATATGGCGACACTACCTCATAGGGAAGAGGTGCCAAATTTTTATCGATCACAAAAGTCTCAAATATATATTTACTCAGCCAGATTTAAATCTCCGTCAACGAAGATGGCTTGAGTTAGTCAAGGATTATGATCTTGGAATAAATTACCACCCGGGTAAGGCCAACGTGGTTGCTGATGCACTCAGTCGAAAGCCGGTCAGCCTAAATGTCATATTGAAATTGTTGCCCCATGAACTTCAAGAGGAGATTGCTCAACTCAACCTAGTCATAGTTGATGCTGGCCTTGCTAATATTTTGGAAGTTTCCGCCACACTTGAGGAAGAGATCTGCAAGGCCCAGCCAGCTGACACCGTCATGCGGAAACATGCCAAGAATCTGGTAGCAGGACATACCTCAGATTTTTCAAATGATCAATTTGGTACCCTCCGATTCCGTGGAAGGATTTGTGTACCCAATCAGGCGGATATAAAGCAAAAAATCATGTCAGAAGCACACGAATCTCCGTATTCCATTCACTCCGGGGGTACAAAAATGTATGAAGACCTTCGACAAATATTCTGGTGGGATGGAATGAAGAAAGACATTGCCTATTTTGTGTCATGTTGCGACATATGCAACAAGGTGAAGGCAGAGCATCAGAAGCCAGCCGGACTTCTCCAATCGCTGCCAGTCTCACAATGGAAATGGGATGACGTCTGCATGGATTTCATCACAGGGCTACCTAAGACACAGCGAGACAATGATGCAGTCTGGGTCATAGTGGACACCTTAACCAAGGTAGCTCACTTTATCCCGATAAGAACCACATATCGAGCAGATCAACTTGCACAACTGTATGTGTCCAGAATAGTCAGTCTGCATGGAGTACCCCGGACCATCACTTCTGACCGAGGTTCACTTTTTACCTCCGCTTTTTGGTCACGTATCCATCAAGCATTGGGGACAGCACTAAAATATAGTATCGCTTATCATCCCCAGACTGATGGACAAACGGAGCGGGTAAATCAAATACTCGAAGATGTGCTACGAGCCTGTGCTTTGGCCCAAGGACCTAAATGGGAAGACTGCTTGCCGTATGCCGAGTTCTCTTATAACAACAGCTTCCAGACCAGCTTAAAGATGTCACCGTAGGAGGCTTTGTATGTCCGTAAGTGCCACAGTCCTTTAAATTGGTCTCAAACTGGAGATAGCTGTATTTTCCGAATAGAGCTCATGATGGAAGCTGAGAAACAAGTTATGGAAATCAGAGACATATTGCAATTGGGCAAATCTCGACAGAAGAGTTATTATGATGCAAAGCATAGACATATCAGTTTTGAACCCGGAGAACACGTGTACCTCCGAGTCACTCCGATGAAAGGAGTCAAGAGATTCCAAACTCGTGGGAAGTTGGCACCTAGATTTATTGGTCCATTTCCAGTTATGTCCCGAGTGGGTACTATTGCATACAAATTGGAGCTACCCCCTGAACTGTCGGAAGTGCAAAACGTGTTTCATGTTTCACAGTTGAGCCGATGCATATCACCTCCTGAGATAAAGACCGCTATGACTGAAATAGAGCTGGCAAAGTTTTTAACATATGAAGAAAGGCCAGTTAGAATTTTGGATCAGATGGAAAGGGTCACTCGTAGTAAAGTAAAGAGGTTCTACAAGGTTCAGTGGGAGCACCACACAGAGTCAGAATCAACTTGGGAACGGGAAGAATTTATAAAGGCACATTATCCAGAATGGTTTTCCCTAGCAACCGAATCTCGAGGACGATATTCATTCTAAGTGGGGGAGGTTTGTGACAGTCTGGTTTTTGCCCTCCTCTCTCTGCCTGATTTTCAGTTGGTTTGAATTTGAAATTGGAGTTTTGAATCTTTTCATATGGACTTAAACACTTGGGTATCCCTTGACTTTCACCCAAGTTCCTCATGTCCCCCCTCTAACCATCACTTCCTCTCTGGTTCACCTCAAAATAATATTTTCAATATTTTTCTTAAATAAAAAATATTCATTTCCCTCTCTTAAACCCTAGCTAGCTCAGTGTGCTCCAAAGCAACCCCAATTTTTATTGCCCACAAAAATCTGAGAAAATTCACAAATATTCTTTGAACCCTAGGGAACCTTCGAGAGCAAAACTATTTTATCACTTTTTGGAATATTTTTGCTACAGAAAATATTTTCTGTTGTGGACAGAAATGGTAGTTTCTACATCAACTGCCATTTTACTTGCTCCATTGTGGCTGATTTTTCTTGTGCATCTTCACCTTAGTAGACGATTGATAACCTCCAAAGCCCAGCTCCCAACTCCTAGTAGTTTGACCACAGTAAGCTCTCAAAGTTACTATCCAGAAAATTACCAAGCAGTTGAAACCTATTCTATTGCTCCTGCGACCAAACCCAAGTGTGGAAACACTAAAACTACCACGAACTACATGCCAGACATGAAGTTTGGGCTTAGGTCTGCCTGAGGTCAGAGTTCACGCAGTGACCACGCGTGTACACGATGCCAACCTGCTTATCGCCGCGCTCTGAGTGCCGCCGAGTACTCTGTTGCGCGCGTGCTCGCTTCCCCGACTGTCTACCCTTGCCAAACTTCGCCACAATCTTCATCCCAACCCTCTTAACTCCCTCTTGGCGCTCGCCGAAACCGGAGCTCGCCGAAGCGAGCACGGGCATGGTCCATCCAACACAACACTACGTTGCGCACTGTGCTCCTCGCCACCCTCTCATTCCTATGCTCGTCCCCGCTCGCCCACAGTTCTCGCGTGAGCTGCGTCGCCTTCTCCCTCTCCCACTAACGTCATTCGTCGCCGGGCGGAATGTCCAGGTGTCCACCGGCGGAGCCCGATCACCCCTCGATGGTCGGCTTAAATAGAGCCCTCCCCAGCCTCCTCGAGCACCATCCTTTCCTCCCACACACTCCACAATCGCGTAGATAGCCATAGCCCGGCCGGGCAGGCCGCGGGCCGCCGTCCCCGAGCTCGAGCTCGCCGACAATCCCCTCGGGTCGTCTCCGCAGCTCCAGCCCTTCCCAGGCTCGGGCCACCCTTCCAGGGCCTCCGCCGTGCCTCGGTGGTGCCGTTCCGCCCAGTTGGAGCCCCTGGTATCGCATCTGGTCACTGTCGTCTTCATCTTCGGTGACCTCCGTTCTCTGTCTCCGCCAGAGAGGCTGTTTCCCACGCCGTCCAACCACCCCTAGCTACTCTACGGGTACGGGAAGGTGCGCCTCCGTCTCCTCTTTCGATCCCTCCCTCTCGTTCTGACCAAGAAGCTCTCCTCGCCGGCGTGAGCTTCGGCGATGCTGCGCGGTCCTCTTTTTCCCTCTCACCCGACTAGCGGGGCCCGCTAGTCAGCCAATCATTATGCGCGTGAAGCGGTACGAGTGGTGGCGCCCGAGGCTTTACGCCTTCGAAGTCACCCCCCCCCCTTATGTTTTATTTAAATTCAAATTTCATTTATTTCGAGAGAGCTTCAAACAGCCAAAACTCTATAACCATAAGTCCTAATGAATTGATTCTTTTTGCACTGTGTTCTTTTTGAAGAAATCTAGCAGCTCACCAAGAATGAGATTTTTCTCGGCTGTCTAGATTTTCTGGTGATTTTCCGAATTGTTCTTGATGTTTTCTTTTTGTGTTTTTAAATATTTTCAGAAGGTGAATCTTGTCTTGAGGATCACCAGGAGGTTTGTGAACCTCATATGCACTAAGGCAAGCCACAGCAACATTTTCATGGTGCCATTACAATATTTGTGATTTTTCAACTTGAATGAATGATTTAATCCATGCATTTAAATCACTACTATTATTTATATTCTGTTGGTTGCTTGTTTAAGTTGTCATGCTTAGTTTACAGAAAGTTTGAAGTTAATTAAGTTGGTAAAGTAACTAGAAGTAAGTTTTGTTATGAAGAACTAATATGGTTATGATATAAGTAATTATTTGGAGTTA
The DNA here is from genome assembly GCA_902687465.1 of Secale cereale. Classification (NCBI taxonomy): domain Eukaryota; kingdom Viridiplantae; phylum Streptophyta; class Magnoliopsida; order Poales; family Poaceae; genus Secale; species Secale cereale. Next base: position 807,285,499 of record LR738714.1, read on the forward strand.
TTCTTCTTACATGAGATATATGATAAAATTTGCTAGAAAAGCTTCTGTTTAGATTGAGGTTTAATCCTAACTAGAGAAGTGTTATGAGTTATTGATGTTTATGCTTAGTGTGGATAAAGTTGACCCAGTTACTTCCGATGATATATGATGCATATGTTCGTGTTGCATTTGCATGGCATACTTTGACACTGGTTATTCTCAATTTTAAGTTGAACCTGCTAATAACTCAACTTGAATATATCGTTGACCGAGTCATGGTGCCACTGAATTGAGTTTTTCCCAGTGCAACCACATTTTCCTTTATGGGAAGGCCTTTATTTGGTCCGTTGTCATGCCTCTGGTCGGTGCCTCCAACGAGGGAAGGTTATGGGCGTGCGGTACCCTGGCCCGGTAAGCTGACATAACCTTGTGTGCCCATTGTTGAAATTATGGTACCGTGTCCCCATTTGGGACAATTTATGTTTTGGCCACGACGGTGGTCGTTGTGTCTTTGGTAGACACGGGGCCACCTAGGACTAGCCCGATGGGGAGTGATTCGGAGTGGCCGAGAGAGTGTCATGGCAATGGAGAGGTTTCGTCGAAATGCCATTGGTCCACCCGAATGGGAGTGCGAGGCTATGGGTTCCGTGATGTGGTTACATTGTGCTACCTTTGCAGAGTATAATAAATCTATCGTTAGCCGAGTCCACGGTTACGGACATGCTCGAAAGTAGGTCACACCATGGGTCAACGTTCAATAAATTTTGCACACTAAGTCATGAACTTTGCACTGTTGATGATGGTGGGATGGCCATCGTGATGTTTGAGACCAAGGGTTGGTCGTGGTGGTGATCACCGGAAAGATCACTAGGTAACCCAAATTAAGACCACGAGGTTGGTACGTTAGTGAACTAAGAGAGATCATCGTTGGTAAGCCATTCCGTGGGACTGTCCTCACAAGAGCATGACCACGACATGTTGGATATATATATATTGTTGCATTTTAATAATTGGTTAATTATCGTGATAATGTTTGCCATTATGTTTATGCTTGTTGTGAGCTCGCAAGTACATTCAATGTACTGACCTGGCATGTCATGCCAGATTTCAGGAAAGTCTCGGTGGAAAGGAGTGATGTCCGAGTCTAGGTCGTGTCCACATCGGTGTCCCTGTGCTATGGAGTTCCGCTGCCACGTAGTTTTTATGACTGAGGCCCCTTTATGTTCACTAAATAATGTACATATTGTTCAGCCGCACCGTGTTTGCCGCTTGGCCTCGCTACCAATTGTAATATACACTATGATCTACTAGCATCAATAAAGCGGTTGTTTTCTGTACCACGATATTGTGTGTTGCCAGAAGAAATGGTCTCTGGGCTAGCAATGCATGGTAAACCAGTTGCTATGAGCCGGGGTGCAACAGTGAGGCCACCGCGCAATGACTCCGCGCGGAGTTGGAGCAGATCACCTTCCTCGACAGCAAGACCTTCGACGCCTTTGGGGTGCGCATCACCAGACTCGTCAACCAGCTACGCACACTCGGGGAGAACATCGAGGAGGTACGCGTCATGGAGAAGATTTTGCGTGTCGCCCCCCCGGTACTCGTAGATCGCAGTGGCGATCAAAACCCTTCTCGACCCGAGGACGATCTCGGTCGAGGAGCTGATCGGCCAGCTGAGGACCGCCGAGGAGTGCTGCGCCGCACCCGCGCTGAGCCAGGCAGCAGGTAGTTGTTCCTCACTGAGCAGCAGCGGGAGGCGCACAAGCAGGCGTGCGAGAGCGGGACAGGCTCCGGCAGCGGCGGCAGCGGCAACGGCGGCGGGCAGAACAACCGCCGCGCAAAGAATCAGGGGCGGAGGAACGACCCGAGTCAGCCTTAGATTGCTGGCGGCTCCGGCGGTCGCAATGGCGGCCGCGACATGAGCAAGGTTAAGTGCTACAACTGCAACAAGCCGGGTCACTTCTCGCGGGACTGCACCGAGCCACGGCGTGAGCACAAGGGGCAGGCACATCTCGCAGAGGGCACGACCGAGGAGTCCATGCTCCTACTGCACGCACTCACCGCAACCATGGAGACGGGCACGGAGCACGTCATTCTCAACGAAGTGCGGTCGTAGGCCCGCCCCTCGTCGGACGCTGCAGGTTACGACACCTCCTGGTTCTTGGACACTGGGGCAAGCAACCATATGTCCGGGCGGCGTGACATCTTCTCCAAGCTGGACTACGGGGTGCGCGGCTCCGTCAAGCTCGATGACGGCTCGGCACTGCAGATCGAGGGGAGAGGGACCATCCTCTTCCAGTGCCTAAATGGTGAGCATCTGGTTCTGTCGGAGTAATATTACATCCCCAGTTTGTGCAGCAATATCGTTAGCATAGGCCAGTTGGATGAGAACGGCTACGAGGTGCACATCTCCCATGGCGTGCTGCAGCTGCGCGACCCGAGCAGACGGCTACTTGCGTGTGTGCAGCGCAACCATGGGCGCCTGTATGTGCTGCATCTGAGCCTGGCGCGTCCGGTGTGCCTCGCGGTGCACGCTGGCGAGGACACATGGCTGTGGCACGCCCGCTACGGCCACATCGAGTTCCAGGCGCTTTGCTCCCTGGCACGGGAGGGCATGGTGCATGGCCTACACCTCCTCGACGAGGTAGACTGCGTCTGCGAGGCATGCCTGGCGGGGAAGCACCGCCGAGCACCTTTTCCCCACCAAGCACTGAACCACGCCGGGGAAGTACTCGAGCTCGTGCATGCTGATTTGTGTGGGCTGATCTCCCCGGCTATGCCGGGAGGGAAGAGGTACTTCCTCCTGCTCGTCGACGACAAGAGCCGCTTCATGTGGCTGCGTCTGCTCACGACGAAGGACGAGGCGGAAATGGCGCTCCATCACTTCTAGGCAGCGGCAGAGCGCGAGTCTGGGCAGCGTCTGTGCATCGATTATGGGGGTGAGTTCAACTCCACTAGCCTTGGAGAGTTCTTTGCGGAGCTGGGAGTGCATCGATAGCTCACCGCCCTGTACACGATGCAGCAGAACGGCATGGTCGAGCACCATAACCAAACGATTGTCGGCATGGCAAGGAGGCTGCTCAAAGCCAAGGGCGTGCCGGCTCGCTTCTGGGGCAAGGTCGTGACGACTGCCGTGCACCTTCTCAATAGGGCCACAACAAAGAGCGTGACCGGCATGACGTCGTACCAGGCGTGGTGTGGGAGCCGGCCCAACGTCCAGCATTTTCGGACCTTTGGGTGCGTCGCTCACATCAAGGTGACACGTCCTAACATGAAGAAGCTGGACGATCAAAGTGTGCCCATGGTGTTCCTCGGGTATGAGCCCGGATCGGCGGCCTGCCATGTCTACCACCCGCCCTTCGGGTGCGCCTACGTCTCGCGCGATGTGGTGTTCGACGAAAGCGTGTCGTGGGACTGGCTCCATCGCAGAAGAACAGGGCGGCGGCATGGACTCCTTCACCGTTGAGCTCCCACATCAATGTCCAGTGCCCGGGCGGAATAGGTAGACACTCCGGGCGCACACGACGCGGTGCCCACACCCAACGCCGAGCCGACCACTCCACGGTCGGTGATCGACACGCCCTCTCCAGCCTCCCCGATCTCGACACCAACAGGCATATAATTTGTCTCTCCGCCCTTCGGCGCGTCAGAGACACCTGCCGGCGTAGAGGTGCCTCGTCGGTAGCGCACTCTCGAGAACGTGTGGGACACGACAGAGGAGGTGCAGGCGATTGATACGTCTCCAACGTATCTATAATTTATGAAGTATTCATGCTATCATATTATCCATCTTGGATGTTTTATATGCATTTATATGCTATTTTATATGATTTTTAGGACAAACCTATTAACCTAGAGCATAGTGCCAGTTTCTGTTTTTTCCTTGTTTTTGAGTTTTACTGAAAAGGAATACCAAACGGAGTCTAATTGACGTGCCAATTTTGATGATTTTTTATGGACCAAAAGAAGCCCTTGGAGTAAAAGAGTTGGGCCAGAAGAGTCTCGGGCTGTCCACGAGGGTGGGGGGAGCGCCCACCCCCTGGGCGTGTGCCCTATCTCGTGGACGACTCGGAGGCCTTCTGGACGTGAGTCCGACGCCAAAAATTCCTATAAATACAGAAACCTCCAGAAAATAACCTAGATCAGAAGTTCCACCGCCGCAAGCCTTTGTAACCACGAGAAATTAATCTAGGCCCTCTCTGGCACCCTGTCGGAGGGGGCCATCATCACTGGAGGCCATGGAGTAGGATCCCGGAGGGGCCATCATCGCCATGAAGGCCAAGGACCAGAGGGAGAACCTCTCCCCATCTAGGGGGGAGGCCATGGAGGAGGAAGCACAAGGGGGAGAACCTCTCCTCCTCTCTCTCGGTGGCGGGGGAGTGCCATCGGGAGGGGAATCATCGCCGCGGTGATCGTCTTCATCAACATCACCATCCTCATCTGTTTTACGCGGTCCACTCTCCCGCACCCCGTTGTAATCCCTACTTGAACATGATGCTTTATGCCACATATTCTGATCCAATGATGTGTTGCCATCCTATGATGTTTTGAGTAGATATCGTTTGTCTTCGGGTTGATTGATGATCTAGATTGGTAAGAGTTGTAATTTTTATTTTGGTGCTGTCCTATGGTGCCCTCAGTGTCGCGCAAGCGTGAGGGATTCCCGCTATAGGGTGTTGCAATACGTTCATGATTCGCTTATAGTGGGTTGCTTGAGTGACAGAAGCATAAACCCGAGTAAGGGGATTGTTGCGTATGGGATAAAGGGGACTTGATGCTTTAATGCTATGGTTGGGTTTTACCTTAATGATCTTTAGTAGTTGTGGATGCTTGCTAGAGTTCCAATCATAAGTGCATATGATCCGAGAAGAGAAAGTATGTTATCTTATGCCACTCCCTCATATGAAATTGCAATGACGACTACCGGTCTTGTTAACTATTGCCTAGGACTATTCCGCACACCAATACATCATTATTCCACACTCGCTATTTATAATATTTAGTAATATATTCTAACTTTATGATAACAGAACCTACTTTTATATTTAGCTCTCTGATATCATGCAAAGTTATCCTCTTCATACCCACAACGTAGTTTTATTTCTCGTTTCTAGTGGGAAGCGAATGTTCGGTGTACGTAGAGTCGTATCAGTGGTAGATAGGACTTGAGAGAATATTGATATTACCTTTAGCTCCTTGTGAGTTCGACACTCCATACTGATGTCTACTATGCAACCTTCTTCTTGTAGACGTTGTTGGGCCTCCAAGTGCAGAGGTTTGTAGGACAGTAGCAAATTTCCTCAAGTGGATGACCTAAGGTTTATCAATCCCTGGGAGGCGTAGGATGAACATGGTCTCTCTCAAACAACCCTACAATCAAATAACAAAGAGTCTCTTGTGTCCCCTACACACCCAATACAATGGTAAATTGTATAGGTGCACTAATTAGGCGAAGAGATGGTGATACAAGTGCAATATGGATGGTAAATATAGGTTTTTGTAATCTGAAAATATAAAAACAGCAAGGTGACTAATGATAAAAGTGAGCACAAACGGTATTGCAATGCGTTGAAACAAGGCCTAGGGTTCATACTTTCACTAGTGGAAGTTCTCTCAACAATAATAACATAACTGGATCATATAACTATCCCTCAACATGCAACAAAGAGTCACTCCAAAGTTACCAATAGTGGAGAACAAACGATGAGATTATGGTAGGGTACGAAACCACCTCAAAGTCATTCTTTCTGATTGATCTATTCAAGAGTCCGTAGTAAAATAACACGAATCTATTCTTTCGGTTCGATCTATCATAGAGTTTGTGCTAGAATAACACCTTAAGACACAAATCAACCAAAACCCTAATGTCACCTAGATACTCCATTGTCACCTCAAGTATCCGTGGGCATGATTATATGATATGCATCACACAATCTCAGATTCATCTATTCAACCTACACAAAGTACTTCCAAGAGTGCCCCAAAGTTTCTACCGGAGAGTCAAGACGAAAATGTGTGCCAACCCCTATGCATAGATTCCCAAGGTCACGGAACCCGCAAGTTGATCACCAAAACATACATCAAGTAGATCACATGATATCCCATTGTCACCACAGATAAGCACATGCAAGACATACATCAAGTGTTCTCAAATCCTTAAGACTCAATCCGATAAAATAACTTCAAAGGGAAAACTCAATTCATCACAAGAGAGTAGAGAGGGACAAACATCATAAGATCCAACTATAATAGCGAAGCTCGCGATACATCAAGATCGTGCCATCTCAAGAACACGAGAGAGAGAGAGAGAGAGAGAGAGAGAGAGAGAGATATCAAACACATAGCTACTGATACATACCCTCAGCCCCGAGGGTGAACTACTCCCCCCCTCGTCACGAAGAGCGCCGGGATGATGAAGATGGCCACCGAAGAGGGATTTCCCCCTCCGGCAGGGTGCCAGTACGGGTCTAGATTGGTTTTTGGGGGCAACAGAGGCTTGCGGCGGCAGAACTCCCGATCTAGGTTATTTTCCGGAGGTTTCTGTATATATAGGAGGTGTTGGAGTCGGGGACAAGTAAAGGGGGTCTCCGGGCTGTCCACGAGACAGGGGGGCGCGCCCCCTACCCTCCTGTGCAGCCCGTGGAACTTCTGGTCCCCCTCCGGCACTTCCTGGGCTTCTTCTGGTCCAAAAACTACCTCCGTTGAGCTTCAGGTCAATTGGGCTCCGTTTGATATTCCTTTTCTGCGATACTCTAAAACAAGAGAAAAAACAGAAACTGGCACTGTCCTCTGGGTTAATAGGTTAGTCCCAAAAATCATATAAAAGTATATATAAAAGCCCATAAAGCATCCGAGAAGGATAATATAATAGCATGGAACAATCAAAAATTATAGATACATTGGTGACGTATCACATACTTATCACTGCCACCATTGGGAATTGCTACGATAATTCCCTGCACTTGGGGACCATCAAGCTCTTTTCCGGCATCGTTGCCGGGGATGTATATCATGGGGTTGATATTCTCGTGTGTGCTTGTTTGCTTTCTTCACTAAGTAGATTTTGTTTTTCCTTTTTCTTTCTGTTTAGTTGTGGGTGAAACATACAAAAAAAATAAAAGAATGAAAATACAAAAAAAAGTTACTTGCCTCTTATGCCTAAAAAGTTTTTCAAAAAGAGAAGTGATTGGAAAGTTATGCATTGAAGAAGTGTGGGTCGACCTTGAGCACTTGTGTTCATGCTCACGGAAACAATGTAGAATTTTTCATGGACGTTTCTCTGTAAATAATTATCCCCTTGTATATATCCATTGTATTATAAAAATAATGTGCCAAGCTTTGGTTTTAGGATGATTAGATTGCCTGTTGTCTATGTGTAGAACAAAAGACAGAAACTTTGGCTCTAGCGCGTGATTTTACATTTTTTACTGGAAAGACAAATAGGTCTGAAACTGTTTGCACATTACTTCTATAAAAAAAAAATCAAATTTTCATATTTTTTTAGAATTTTTTAGAGTTACAGAAGTTTACTAAACTTCCAGATTACTACAGACTGTCCTGTTTTTGACAGATTTTGTTTTCTATGTGTTGATCGCTTATTTTGATGAATCTATGGGTAGTATCAGGGGGTATTGTAACACCCCAAATCTTTTTGAGTTTAGTTTTTCTTCCAAACTTTTGGCCTTTTGGACGGGGGTTGTTTGATCTTTTCTTAAGACCCTTCTAAAATCTCTTCCGGCCAAAATTTGTGTGTTTTCTCAAGCTTGGTTTTTGATCTTGAAGTTTTTCTCTCTTGTGTTGGCTCAAGCACAAGTTGAGTTTCAAAAGAGGTTGTTTGAATTCTCCCCTTCTGATTTAAACCTCTCAGGTTTAACCTTGGACTTATCTTCCCCTCCAACCTTTATCTTGCCATGACCCCAACAGAAATATTTCTCTCCAAGACCCTCTTCACACCTTAGGACAAGTCTCTCATCAATTCCAGTAAGTTTTGACCTTATTGGGATTTTTCCTCTATTTATTCTACTCCAAAAACTATTTCTGTCTTTTATAGTGCACCTTGGTGATTTAGAAAGGAACCACCATATCCATCTAGTCATTTGATTCCAAACCAAGTTTCCTAGATAGTCCTTAGTACCCACAACCTAGATCCATCTTGTTTCACTGGTCCACAGTTCAAAATTTTCAAATTTCACTTGCTGCAAATTTGGACTAGATTTGCAAATTTTGGTGAAATTCATACTTATCTTCTTCTAAAAATTATGTGAAAAATCAGGCAGTTTCTAGATGCATCAAGAGGTCACTCCACCAAATATCAGCCCTAGAAACATTTCACACATGCCAAAATCATTTCATCAAACACTTAGCATGCACTGTACTGTCAGGTTCAGAAACTGTTAACTGAAACTGTCGACAGTACAGTTCGACAGTTTGTCAGTTCGTCAGACACAGCAACAATCTCACCAGTACCTGCCTTGGATCGATGCACACTGCACCTCCAGCTAATCCATCGTGCCGCACGCTCGCTTGGCTGCTTCTGAGCGTCGGTGGCGCCCTGGCCCGACCACGCCGGCGACTTCCACGGCAACAGAACCGTCACCCCGCGGCTCAACGCCGTTTGGCGCAGCCCAAATCACCCCAGCACTCCGCATGGCCATCTCCACTGCCAGCGCACGCCTGCCGCACCGTCGCCGTGGCCTGGCGCGCGCAGAGCGCGTTTTCTGCCGCCGACGTGCCGCACGGCCGTTCCGTCGAGGACAGCCCGTAATCTTCTCTCCCCTGCTGAGTTAGGCACGGGAATGGAACCACTACACCTCCTAGTCGATGCTCAAGCCCCTAAACCCGCCGTCCAACCACTACATCGCTGTAATCACTCGCCGGACTTATCCCGTTCACCCGCCTCGGGCCGGCTATATAAGGCACTCCCGAGCTCGTTCTCGAGCCCGCACACCTCCACCATCTCCCTGGACAGCGCCAAACCTCTGGAAGAGCCTCGAGGGGCCCTTCTTCTCCAACTCCGGCCAACTCCGTCCGCCTCTGGCTCCAGCAGCATTCTCTCCGGTGAGAGCTCCTCCGCCGCCGTGGACTCGAGCGTAGCACCCTGGCACCTACCTAAACCTAACCCCCACTCCAATTTGACCCCAGGGATCCTCTCCGACGAGGCCCATGACCACCCGAGCCGCCGTCCGCCGGAGACAGAGTCGCCGTCGACGTGGGGCTCGCCGACGCTCAACTCCACCACCAATCGACGCGGAAGATCACCGAGAAGCTGTACGTACCCTCCTTTCCCCCTAGCTCGCCGTGGATCGGCGCCGGCGACCACCGCAGCACCTGGCGCCGGCGCGACTCTGTCTCAGAGTTCAAACCCGACGAGTGGGGCCCCTTGTCAGCCTCTCACTTCTCCCCCGAACCGTTTTCTGCAAGCGCCTTCGGGCAAAGTACGTTTCCCTCTGCGGTTGACGTACTGCGTACCGGTTCGATTTGCTGTTTTCTGTTCTAGCCCCTGGAACTTTTCTGTTTCATTACAGATGAGTCCCTGGACAGAAACTCTAATATCTTTTTAACTAAAGATGATTTTGAGTCGATTCTTTTCTGTCCTCTTTAGTTTTCTGTCTAGTTTTTTGTCATATTTATGTGAATTTTTTTGGAGCAACTTTATTTGCACGCGTGGTATTTATGTTAGTATCCGTTTGTTTGAATACGTATCTACCGAAGGACATGACGGAGCCGCGAACCACACCGAGTTAGACTCCGACTTCTCAGAACCGGGCAAGCATATTTGAACCTTTGATATGATGAGTGTGTTGCATGTTTGCTCGAGTAGTTCTTCTCATAAGCATGGTCATATAAGCATTTGTGTATGGTTATATTTCATGCAAGCAAGCCCGGGTGAGCCCCGAATGATAAGGTTTGAACCACCTCGATCATCTGGTGACATGATGGGTGGAATGCTGGTATTGTTGGAGCATGCCAGTAGTTGATTAACTCAGTATCAACGGAGATCATGTCGTGATTCCGTTCATCTCCTTTTTGGTACTATCATAAGCCGTCTGTTAAGATTACAGTCTAGTCAGTTGTAAACCACTTCCCGAGTACACACCAAGTAGAGGGGCCGGGATGAGGGTTCCATGGCCCTGGATTAAAGCCCGTCATCCGGTCAGGGGGCATGGGTGTTTCAGGTTGTGACCGAGAGGGGGGCACCCCTTAGAGTACGCATATATAAATTTTATCCCATGCTATTCGAGGTTGTAGCCTCCCTGTCTTAAAGTTTTTCGTGAACGTTGTCATGGGTGATTCCGGACAACAGGATGTGAAATGGGTGTGTACCGCTTAGTTGGGTTTCTGCTAAAACACCGTAGACGGAACTAGTCCCCGTGGCTAGTAGAATCTGTTGGCTATGAGTTAATAGTACAAGCTCTACAGAGTTAAATTCTTCCAGTAGCCATGTTTATGGCCTAGGGTCAATCTTCGTGTCAACCCGGTGACAGTCTCTAGTAATTTCTTGATGGTAACAAGAGTAGTGATTTCGTCAAGTTCATTTGGTAGATGAACTCATTAACTATCTCTGTATTGATTTACCTCCAGAAGTATTTCATCATTATGCTATTGTTATTTGTCAGCCCTTTATGTGATGTCGCTCAGACGTCCGACTGTGGCATTCTTTTTATTTATAAGCCCTTTATGTGATGTCGCTCAGACGTCCGACTGTGGCATTCTTTTTATTTATAAGCCCTTTATGTGATGTCGCTCAGACGTCCGACTGT
>LR738714.1:807296394-807323775 GCA_902687465.1 Secale cereale
TCTTTTTATTTATAAGCCCTTTATGTGATGCTGCTCAGACGTCCGACTGTGGCATTCTTTTTATTTATAAGCCCTTTATGTGATGTCGCTCAGACGTCCGACTGTGGCATTCTTTTTATTTATAAGCCCTTTATGCGATGTTTCTCAGACGTCCGACTGAGGCATTCTTGTTATTTATTTTTGCTATAAGCCCTTTATGTGGTGTCGCTCAGACGCCCGATTGAGGCATGTTTTCTTTTATTATTGTCTCACGAGGCGTCACTCAGACACTCGTTTGATCTCCTTCTATTTATCTTATGGATTTCGGGAGGATTACCGCCTGACTTCTATTGTTGCATACAGCACACTAATATTTTTATCCGGTCGCATCCTTATTGGAATACTCATATGCATCATGTTGGCATTTATTATATCTTAAGTCCGAATTGTCTTGCGAGTACATTCAAAGTACTCACCTGGCTTGTTGATTTGGCAATATGTGGACGAAGGCAATCTCATGGATGAAGAGTTCGATAGCGAGTCCGACGTCTAGTGGAGTCCCAGTCAGTCTCTTGCGATCCTGGAATTGATCACTGTGATATAACCGCTTCCGCCTACCACCAAATAAATTCATCGGGTCTCACTCCGACACTGGATGAACTGTAATATAATGGAGTCACGTCACCCACTTCATTGTGACATAACCACCACCTTTTATTACGAGTTAGTAGTATGCCACCCTGCCTTTGTGTCATATCCGCCATTATGTACTATATTGGCGCTCTTGTAATAAAATTGTTGAGCAACCCCAGCTCAACCTTGCATAATATTCAGTGTACTGGAATTTCTGTATCAAGGAATTGTTTGCCAGCAAGAAATAATCTTCCTCGCTGGTTTAATAAAAAGGTCAGTCTTCCGGTAATTATTTTACTAAAGGACCGGTCCTCACAACCTTGGTATCAGAGCCAGGCTGACTGTAGGAAGCCACTAAGTGCGCTCGCTAATCGGTTATTAGCGAAAAATTGCTTTTAAGCATTTTTACATCTGTAGCAATTTTCTGTTGGTCAGCATAAATTTATGACTTGACTATTCGGAATTTTGTCTACTTTTGTAGATGGCCAGCAACGACTGTGATGCATAGGTGTTCGCCAACATTCCTGAGGGGTTTGTCAAGCTCCTCTTCGCCATCACCAAAGTTGCGATTGGGCCATCGACCCGTCTAGAGTTTACACTCTACCGTCGAAAGCTCAACGACAGCGTGTCAATGCACCAGGTCGTGGTGCACTTCAAGGGAGGGCGTTCTGAAGCGCGCCGCCTCCGATTTGTGGGCAGAGCCATGCCTACGGAGAGGCATGCCATGCAAATGGCTGCCCGTGAGGCGATAGCTCGTGTCCGGGACATCCTTCCTTCAATGAAGACGCGACGCTACCGTTACCTCCCATGCCACGTGCCCTACACGTGCCACTATGAATTTGCTTGCGCAAATGAGGAACGTGATGAAGCCATTGAATCAATGGTTGAGTACCTCAAGGCACTTGAGGCAGCCTTTGATAATCTTGTGGACGACTTGGTGGCTACCCATATGGAATTGGTCCAGAGTGGCTCCGCCAACAGGAGGGAGCTACTCCATACTGCGCCACCAATGACATTTGTCTCGTCCGCCGCATCCTACACACCTTCCATCTTAGCCACCGCTCGCCGTCTGCCTACCACTGAGGAGTTCGACCAGGTCATTGCTCCTACTCCAGTTAGAGCTGCACCGCCTGCTGCACCTGCATCAACACCTTGTACCCATACTCCGCGCCTGGAGCCGATTAGTGAGGAGGAAGTTGAGTCTCCAGCACCGCTTGGCCTTACCCTCGGTAGGCCGAGGGAAATCTTCAACATCTCCGACTAGTGCGTCATTCCGCGACGCACTGTGCTTGCTTGTAATATGTGTGTGATATGTATAATAGGTTGATGGGAGTAGTCTGTTTGCGCATCATGTAGCATCTTGGAGGAGTGCACTAGCTTAAATAACATGTCAGGAATGTGTACGCACACCCTGAGTGACGTATGTATAATTAGTAACCGCGTGTAAAATATGTACTAGCTGTCCTTCTCCGTGCGCAATCCAGCAGTTTATTTTAAAAATCTCTTTGGAGCTCGTGTTTTGTCGCTTTTGCAAAATCTTGGTTTGTTTTGCTGCTCAGTTCTTCTCAGGATTCCTGCTTTATTACCCCAGAGTAAGATATGACTCGTCCCTGGACACGTTCCATGCCAAGTCCGCCGGAGGAAAATTATGGCACGCAGACAGGCAACAATTTCACACAGGGGCAGTCAAGTCAGCAGGGCAGTGAAACAGCATTTTCTCAAGTGTGCCGTCTTTACGAGCAAAGTCAGCAACAGCACCAAGAAATGATGAACCATGTCATTAACATGGGAAATCACCGTGAGCCATACCAGCAGCACTCAAAATTATCTGAATTTCAGAAGACACGTCCATAGACGTTTTCGCACACAGACAAACCTCTTGAGGCCGATGATTGGCTTCGAGATATTGAAAGGAAATTAATTGTGGCACAATGCTTAGACCGTGAAAAGGTGTTGTACGCACCACATTACCTTACTGGAGCAGCCGTGTCATGGTGGGAAAACTTTCTGCTTATGCATCCCGACATAAATAATATCACCTGGGAAGATTTCAAGGAAGGCTTTCGTGGGGCACACATCCCTAAGAGCATTATGAAGATCAAGAAAAGAGAATTTGATGACCTCAATCAAAGGGGCATGACAGTACCTGAGTACAACAGTCAGTTTACGCAATTATCCCGTTATGCCAACGAAGAGCGTATGACTGAAAACAAGAAGATGGAGAAGTTCTTGGACGGACTGGCACCAGCACTAAAATGCCATTTAGTCGTACACACTTTTCCGGACTTCAAAACATTGGTGGACAAAGCCATTACGTTGGAAAATGAACGTTGCAGTCTAGAAGACATTCGCAAGAGAAAAAGGGATCAGACCAACCCCCCTCGCAACAACAAGAATAAGGTAAATTTTCACAGAAATGGAGCGAACAAACCCACGACAAATGACACACGTCCAAACAAAAAAATTCATGCAAGAGACAAGGATTTCACCTATCGCCCGGGTATTACCTGCTATGCATGTGGAGAAGAGGGACACTATGCTAAACAGTGCCCAAAGCCAAGAAACTCAGCACCAAAGCCAAACAGCAACGAAAACAATTCCGCGCCCAAGCGTAACAACTTCAACCCCAATAAGAATCACAGTAAAGGCCACCTGAACCATGTGACCAAGGAGCAAGCACAGGATGCCCCAGATATCGTACTCGGTACGTTCCCTGTCAACATAATACCTGCCACGGTTTTGTTTGATTCTGGAGCTTCCCATTCGTTCATTTCGAAGAGTTTTGCTTTGCAACATGGTTTTTCAATACTTCCCTTGGGAAAATCAATGACCATCAAGTCCCCTGGAAGTAAGCAGATCACTCAGAATTACTGCCAAGGTTTGACCATTGAAACTGAAGGATTAAAATTTCACGCAAACCTCATCGTGTTGGAAAACAAGGGACTGGATGTTATCCTGGGTATGGATTGGCTAACCACCAATAAAGGATTTATCGACAGCTTCAACAGGACAGTGATTCTTACTCATCATCATGGAAAGACAATAAGAGTCGCAGCTCAGGAAAGACCAGTGTCACGGCAACCAAAATTAAACAAGGTAGAAACTTCTGAGTTAAGAAAAGTGCCAGTTGTATGTGAATTTTCGGACGTATTTCCCGAAGAACTACCAGACATGCCACCAGACAGAGAAATAGAATTCATTATTGAGCTAGCACCTGGAACCACCCCCATATACAAGAAACCGTACAGAATGGCACCATCCGAGTTGGTTGAACTAAAGAAGCAAATAAAGGAACTGCTAGACAAAGGATTTATACGGGCCAGCTCCTCACCTTGGGGTTCGCCAGTATTATTTGCCAAAAAGAAGGATGGGACCATGAGATTGTGTATAGACTACCGAGCACTCAACATGGTCACAATCAAGAACAAATATCCGATGCCACGGATAAATGATTTATTTGACCAGCTCGCACAAGCCAAGGTTTTCTCGAAAGTTGACTTAAGGTCAGGTTATCATCAATTGAAAGTACGAACAGAAGATATTCCGGAAACAGCATTCACCTCCAGATACGGACTCTATGAATTTACAGTAATGCCGTTTGGACTAACCAACGCCCCCGCATATTTCGTCCACGTCATGAACAAGGTATTTATGAAATTCATGGACAAATTTGTGGTGGTATTTATTGAAGATATCTTGGTATATTCAAAGACACCGGAAGAACATGCTGAACACCTCCGCATTGTACTGGGAGAATTAAGGAAACACAACTTTACGCCAAATTAAGCAAATGTGAATTTTGGTTGAGGCAAGTGGGTTTCCTAGGACACGTATTAACACAAGAAGGAGTTGTTGTGGACCCAGATAAAGTCAAGGCTGTACTTGGCTGGAAGTCACCAGCCAGTGTAACGGACATACGAAGTTTCCTCGGTATGGCCGGGTATTACAGAAGGTTTATTGAAGGATTTTCCACCATAGTCAAACCAATGACACAGTTACTCAAGAAGGATAAGAAGTTCGTATGGACCGAAGCATGTGAGAAAAGCTTTCAAGAACTCAAAAAGAAGTTAACCACAACCCCAGTATTGATTGTACCAGACATACACAATAGTTTTGAAGTATATTGCGACGCATCCCGAAAAGGCCTCGGATGCGTACTAATGCAAGAAGGCAAAGTAGTCGCCTACGCTTCCCGGCAACTGTGAAAACATGAAGAAAACTATCCTACTCACGATTTAGAGTTGGCAGCAGCCATTCATGCACTCAAGGAGTGGAGGCACTTTTTGCTTGGGAATCGCTGTGAAATATATACGGTGAAATATATACGGACCATAAGAGCCTCAGATATATTTTCACGCAGCCAGAACTCAGTATACGACAACGACGCTGGCTGGAACTGGTAAAAGATTATGACGTCGGTATTCACTATCACCCAGGAAAAGCAAACGTGGTAGCAGATGCTCTCAGCCGTAACCCCAGCCCGAACAGCGGCAGCCTACAGAACCTGAGGCCCGAATTTCAGCAAGAATTCGCCAGACTCAACCTAATGATGGTCACTGAAGGCGAAGTGTCAAAGCTGGAAATACAGCCTACGCTAATAGAACAAATAAAGAAGGCTCAGCACGGGCACCCCAGCATCGAAGGTATAAAAAGAAAAGTAAGTCAAGGCAAGGCCTCAGAGTTCACCATAGACAGTGAAGGAATATTATGGTTCAGAGACAGGATTTGCGTACCAAATAGCAACAACCTTAAACAGTAAATTCTAGCAGAAAGCCACACCGCTCCATACTCAATCCACCCTGGAGGGACGAAAATGTACAAGGACATTCAGGAAAGATTTTGGTGGCACGGCATGAAGAGGGATATAGCCACATTTATTGCATGATGCGATTCATGTCAACGCATTAAAGTCGAGCACCAAAAACCCGCAGGGCTATTACAGCCAAACAAGATACCAGAATGGAAATGGGACGATATTGGAATGGATTTTATTGTTGGACTACCACGGTCACAGCACGGTAATGATGCTATATGGGTCATCACAGATAGACTGACCAAGGTAGCACATTTCATACCAGTCAAGACAACCCACACCACCCAAAATCTTGCCAAGCTTTACCTCGCCCGTATAGTATGCCTACATGGGGTTGCGAAGACTATAATATCCGACAGAGGCACTCAGTTCGTCTCCAAATTTTGGGACCAGTTGCAACAAGCCCTCGGAACGCAACTAACGTTCAGTACAGCTTATCACCCCCATACTAGAGGAAAACGGAACGAGTAAATCAAATACTCGAAGACATGCTAAGGGCATGTGTCCTCACATATGGGACCAGTTGGGAGGCAAGCTTACCATATGCCAAGTTTGCATACAACAATAGTTACCAAGACAGCCTGCAGATGGCACCTTTCGAAGCCTTGTACGGACGAAGATGTCGTACTCCATTAAACTGGTCAGCAATAGGGGACAGTCGTATATTCGGCCCAGATATGTTGAAGGAAGCCGAGGAGAGAGTAAAAATAATACGGGATCGACTCAAAACAGCCCAAAGCACACAGAAGAGCTACTACGATCAAAAGCATCGGGAAATAGTTTTGAGCCCGGTGAAGACGTGTACTTACGTGTATCACCTATGAGAGGACTGCAACGATTCAAAGTCAAAGGGAAACTAGCACCCCGATTCATCGTACCTTTTCGTATAATTGCACGGAAAGGCACCGTAGCTTATCAGCTGGACCTTCCCAAGGAACTGTCAGACGTCCACGACGTGTTCCACGTCTCGCAACTACGGAAGTGTGTAAGCAACCCAGAGAAGCATGTGTCACATGAAAACCTTGACGTGCAACCAGATCTCACCTACCGGGAACACCCAGTAAAGATTTTGGAGAAGTCTGAAAGGAGAACCCGTCAGAAGACTATTAAATTTCTCAAGGTTCAGTGGAGTAATCACACAGAGGATGAGGTAACATGGGAAAGGGAAGATTTCCTTCGGACAGAACACCCGCACCTATTTGAGGATCAGCTGAAATCTCGGGGACGAGATTTTTCCTAAGGGGGTAGGTGTTGTAACACCCCAAATCTTTTTGAGTTTGGTTTTTCTTCCAAACTTTTGGCCTTTTGGAAGGGGGCTGTTTGATCTTTTCTTAAGACCCTTCTAAAATCTCTTCTGGCCAAAATTTGAGTGTTTTCTCAACCTTGGTTTTTGATCTTGAAGTTTTTTCTCTTGTGTTGGCTCAAACACAAGTTGAGTTTCAAAAGAGGTTGTTTGAATTCTCCCCTTCTGATTTAAACCTCTCAGGTTTAACCTTGGACTTATCTTCCCCTCCAACCTTTATCTTGCCATGACCCCAACAGAAATATTTCTCTCCAAGACCCTCTTCACACCTTAGGACAAGTCTCTCATCAATTACAGTAAGTTTTGACCTTATTGGGATTTTTCCTCTATTTATTCTACTCCAAAAACTATTTCTGTCTTTTATAGTGGACCTTGGTGATTTACAAAGGAACCACCATATCCATCTAATCATTTGATTCCAAACCAACTTTCCTAGATAGTCCTTAGTACCCACAACCTAGATCCATCTTGTTTCACTGGTCCACAGTTCAAAATTTTCAAATTTCACTTGCTGCAAGTTTGGACTAGATTTGCAAATTTTGGTGAAATTCATACTTATCTTCTTCTAAAAATTATGTGAAAAATCAGGCAGTTTCTAGATGCATCAAGAGGTCACTCCACCAAATATCAGCCCCAGAAACATTTCACACAAGCCAAAATCATTTCATCAAACACTTAGCATGCACTGTACTGTCAGGTTCAGAAACTGTTAACTGAAACTGTCGACAGTACAGTTCGACAGTTCGTCAGTTCGTCAAACACAGCAAAAATCTCACCAGTACCTGCCTTGGAACGACGCACACTGCACCTCTAGCTTATCCATCGCGCCGCACGCTCGCTTGGCTGCTTCTGGGCGTCGGTGGCGCCTTGGCCCGACCACGCCGGCGACTTCCACGGCAACAGAACCGCCCGTGGCGGCTGACAGAAGTCACCCCGCAGCTCAACGCCGTTTGGCGCCGCCCAAATCGCCCCAGCACTCCGCGTGGCCATCTCCACTGCCAGCGCACGCCTGCCGCACCGTCGCCGTGGCCTGGCGCGCGCAGAGCGCGTTTTTTGCCGCCGACGTGCCGCACGGCCGTTCCGTCGAGGACAGCCCATAATCTTCTCTCCCCTGCTGAGTTAGGCACGGGAATGGAACCACTACACCTCCTAGTCGATGCTCAAGCCCCTAAACCCGCCGTCCAGCCACTACATCGCCATAATCACTCGCAGGACTTATCCCGTTCACGGCAACTGCCTCGGGCCGGCTATATAAGGCACCCCCGAGATCGTTCTCGAGCCCGCACACCTCCACCATCTCCATGGACCGCGCCAAACCTCTGGAAGAGCCTCGAGGGGCCCTTCTTCTCTAACTCCGGCCAACTCCGTCCGCCTCGGGCTCCGGCAGCATTCTCTTCGGTGAGAGCTCCTCCGCCGCCGTGGACTCGAGCGTAGCACCCTGGCACCTACCTAAACCTAACCCCCACTCCAATTTGACCCCAGGGATCCTCTCCGACGAGGCCCACGACCACCCGAGCCGCCGTCCGCCGGAGACAGAGTCGCCGTCGACGTGGGGCTCGCCGACGCTCAACTCCACCACCAATCAACGCGGAAGATCACCGAGAAGCTGTATGTACCCTCCTTTCCCCTAGCTCACAGTGGATCGGCGCCGGCGACCACCGCAGCACCTGGCGCCGGCGCGACTCTGTCTCAGAGTTCAAACCCGACGAGTGGGGCCCCTTGTCAGCCTCTCACTTCTCCCCCGAACCGTTTTCTATAAGCGTCTTCGGGCAAAGTACGTTTCCCTCTGCGGTTGACGTACTGCGTACCGGTTCGCTTTGCTGTTTTCTGCTCTAGCCCCTGGAACTTTTCTGTTTCATTACAGATGAGTCCCTGGACAGAAACTCTAATATCTTTTTAACTAAAGATGATTTTGAGTTGATTCTTTTTCTGTCCTCTTTAGTTTTCTGTCTAGTTTTTTGTCATATTTATGTGAATTTGCTTTTGGAGCAACTTTATTTGCACGTGCGGTATTTATGTTAGTATCCGTTTGTTTGAATACGTAGATACCGAAGGACGTGACGGAGCCGCGAACCACACCGAGTTAGACTCCGACTTCTCAGAACCAGGAAAGCATATTTGAACCTTTGATATGATGAGTGTGTTGCATGTTTACTCGAGTAGTTCTTCTCATAAGCATGGTCATATAAGCATTTTTGTATGGTTATATTTCATGCAAGCAAGCTCGGGTGAGCCCCGAATGATAATGTTTGAACCACCTCGATCATGTGGTGACATGATGGGTGGAATGCTGGTATTGTTGGAGCATGCCAGTAGTTGATTAACTCAGTATCAACGGAGATCATGTCGTGATTCCGTTCATCTCCTTTTTGGTACTATCATAGGCCGTCTATTAAGATTACGGTCTAGTCAGTTGTAAACCACTTCTTGAGTACACACCAAGTAGAGGGGCCGGGATGAGGGTCCCATGGCCCTGGATTAAAGCCCGTCATCCGGTCAGGGGGCATGGGTGTTTCCGGTTGGGACCGAGAGGGGGCACCCCTTAGAGCGCGCATATATAAATTTGATCCCATGCTATTCGAGGTTGTAGCCTCCATGTCTTAAAGTTTTTCGTGAACGTTGTCACGGGTGATTCCGGACAACAGGATGCGAAATGGGTGTGTACTGGTTAGTTGGGTTTCTGCTAAAACACCGTAGACGGAACTAGTCCCCGTGCCTAGTAGAATCCTTTGGTTATGAGTTAATAGTACAAGCTCTGCAGAGTTAAATTCTTCCAGTAGCCATGTTTATGGCCTAGGGTCAATCTTCGTGTCAACCCGGTGACAGTCTCTAGTAATTTCTTGATGGTAACAAGAGTAGTGATTTCGTCAAGTTCATTTGGTAGATGAACTCATCAACTATCTCTGTATTGATTTACCTCGAGAATTATTTCATCATTATGCTATTGTTATTTATCAGCCCTTTATGTGATGTCGCTCAGACGTCCTACTGTGGCATTCTTTTTATTTATAAGCCCTTTATGTGATGTCGCTCAGACGTCCAACTGTGGCATTCTTTTTATTTATAAGCCCTTTATGTGATGTCGCTCAGACGTCCGACTGTGGCATTCTTTTTTATAAGCCCTTTATGTGATGTCGTTCAGACGTCCGACTGTGGCATTCTTTTTATTTATAAGCCCTTTATGTGATGTCGCTCAGACGTCCGACTGTGGCATTCTTTTTATTTATAAGCCCTTTATGTGATGTCACTCAGACGTCCGACTGTGGCATTCTTTTTATTTATAAGCCCTTTATGCGATGTCGCTTAGACGTCCGACTGAGGCATTCTTGTTATTTATTTTTGATATAATCCCTTTATGTGGTGTCGCTCAGACGCCCGACTGAGGCATGTTTTCTTTTATTATTGTCTCACGAGGCTTCACTCAGACACTCGTTGGATCTCCTTCTATTTATCTTATAGATTTCGGGAGGATTACCGCCTGACTTCTATTGTTGCATACAGCACACTAATATTTTTATCCGGTCGCATCCTTGTTGGAATACTCATATGCATCTGTCGGTGTACTAGAGTAGGGATACCTTAGTATCCCGACTTGTGCACGGGCAGTAGCAGCTTCCCGTGGTCTGGCCCACCACAGGTCCGCCAAAGCCCACTCTGGACCCCTTTGAAGCCATTCATGAACAAAGTATATAAGTCAGAAGACCAAGGCCCCGGCAAGAGGAGCTTGCCGGGAAGGCTGCTCCAAGCACAAGACCACTCTATTCTCACAAGACCCTGGCAAGAGGAGCTTGCCAGGAAGGCCGAAGAATAACACTTCATAAGATATATCGTGGCACATCGTACGCCCCGGTAGGACCCGGAGAGCGACAGGCTTCCGGGCCCGGCAAGATTGCAACCCCGGCAAGGTGCTTGCCGGGGGTGGCTTACGCTGTGTGCCTGCGCTCCAGCTCATCCGGCCACACGTCGTCCTGGGGCCCTTCCAGGGGCACGTGGCAGATGGCTGTGCAGCCTGAGGGACACGCTGGGGAGCCGCGGTGACGAAGTCATCGCCGTGGCGAACGGAGACGCATGGACGGACGCTTTTGGGGCGACGGCGACGCGCATTCAATGCCCTTGTCCCCCGGCGTCAGAGTTAGGTGAAGACCACTGTTCATATACTGTTCATGCACTATTACAACTACCACCAAATTTACACTTTTACCCTCCTCTACGTTGACACCTGTCGGTGACCCCTTTGAACTATAAAAGGAGGCACATGCACAACGTAGAGGGGGTTCGAGGCCAGAAACTCGATCACTCCTACGCTCGGTGTAGCTAGTACTGTATATCTTCAAGCTCTCGAGCCCAAGGACTCAATACAACCAAAGTAGGAGTAGGGTTTTACGCGTCCGCGCGGCCCGAACCTGGGTAAACTGCCCGCGTGTGCCCCTTGATCTGCTCTCCGTGCTCCCTCCGCTCCCTTACCGCAACGTAGAAGGGGCTCCGGTCCCATAGGTGTTCGTGGGCGGTCAGTTTCCCCGACATCTTTGGCGCGCCAGGTAGGGGGCGTCGAGGTTGTGCAAACCTGATCCGGCGCTCACGCGGGCGCAATCTTCAGCAACCTCTCCAGCTTCATCAACCTCATCGACTACATCAGCATGCCTCCGAAGAAGAAGGCTTCGGAGGTCGGAGGCCCGTCTGCGTCGATCCCGCCACCACCAGAACCAACGGTTGGCGGGGTAGACGCTGGCGGAGGGGTGGACGCCGGCGAGGACACTCGCGGCGCCGCCAAGTCCAAAGACAAGACGGACGACCGGGCGAATTCTAAGACCTCGGCGTCCGTGCACGCACCACGTCCCTCTCAGGAGGTGCCGGACCAACAGCGACGTGGTACCGGGGGTACCATACGCTTGCTGGGACGCGGACAAGCCGGTGGGTCGCGGGACGCTCAAGGCCAGCGCGCTGGTACGAGCAAGGCGCGGTCGCCGGGGCGGGACCCTGCTCCTTCTAACCCTATTAGAAGTCCGAGCATGTCTCGCTCCTCGCACCGCTCGCCACCGCTTCCCTCCTCTCCAACAGAAGCTCTAGCAAGAGCCCAGCTGCTCCTCGACTTCCCTCCAGCGGCAGACAAGGCCGAAGACTGGAGGGCTACAATCCAGAGCCTCGTCGCCTTCGCCAACAACAACACGCCGCAGCAGCCGGCAACATCACGGCCACGGCAAGTCGACCAAGCGAAGGCCGATGGAGACAAGACCGCCGGGGGTGCAACTACCGTGCACTCCCCGCCGCGGAAGCAGAAATCGCCACCCCGCCGGATCAACGTCGACGACGACTCTACGGCGTCGTCGGATCCGCGGGCTCGCCGCGATCAGCGCCAAGTCCTCGACGACAGGCGACAAGAGGACGCTCGAACTCGTATCGAGCGTCGAAGAGAAGCCCGAAGACAGTCCGACCAGCGCGCTGGGACTGCTGTCGACATGCACGCGCCCGGTGAACCAGGCGACTTTCCGTACGCGGCAGGTAGCCCTGCGTTCACCCGAGAGCTGCGGCAAGTCCAGTGGCCCAGCATGAAGAACTTCAAGCCCGACGTACCCGAGAAGTACGACGGCAAGACGCACCCCTCGGAGTTCCTCAGCATCTACACCATTGCGGTGCAGGCTGCCGGGGGACGTGACGAGAAGATCCTAGCCAACTACTTCCCGCTCGTGCTTAAGCCGAACGTCAGGTCTTGGCTTATGCACTTGCCGGAGAACTCCATCTCTTCTTGGGCGGATTTGTGCCACCAGTTTGTCGGTGCCTTCACGGGCGGCCACAAGCCCCACGGCCAGGAGAGCGATCTCCACATCCTTGCCCAGAAAGAGGGAGAGTCCCTGCGAAAGTATATCCAGAGGTTCAGCCGCGTTCAGCACAACATCCCCGATGTCCACCCTGCCGCGGTTATCAGCGCGTTCCACCAGAACGTGCGCAACCGCCGGATGAGGGAGGAGATGGCGATGACCAAGATCCGGGACGTCAGCGAGCTTTACGCTCTGGCTGACAAGTGCGCCCGCGCTGAAGAGGGGAGGTGACTCCCCGGAGAGGATACTAGAGCAGGAGGAACAGATAGTGAGGATGCCGCCCCGGCAAGGAAAAACCGGCGGCGGAACAATAGAAAGAAGAAGAACAAGGAGGTACTGGTGGTCGAGAAGTCCGGCAAGGAGGCTCCCGCCAAGAAGACACAGGCTGGTGGCTCCGGCGGGGAGTCCGCCCCTGTAGCAGCAGCCGACAAGCAGGACGGCTCTGACAAGCAGTACTGTAAGATCCACCGCACCAAGGGCCATGATCTCCAGAACTGCAAGAGGGTAGAGTACCTCGTAGAACAGCAGAAGGCTGAATACGAGCGTCGCGACAAGGAGAAGGCCCAAGGAGGCGGCGGAGAGCCCAGCAAGAAGCGGCCGTTCAATGGCCGGGGAGGACGCCGCAGCAAGGCCAAGCAGCGGCAAGGAGACAGACCTCCCCGGGGCCGCGACAAGGATGAAGATGAAGACGATGACGAGGACATGAAGGATGGAGATAACAGCGAGAAGGAGTTCCAGAAGGCCACAGAGGTTCTGTGTGTCGACGGAGGTGCCTCTCTGCACACTTCCCACCGCCAACTCAAGCAATGGGTGCGGGAAGTGAATGCAGCTGAGCCGCCCGTCGAGTCACGCAGGCTGCTGAAATGGTCCGGCACGCCCATCATCTTCGACCTTGAGGACCACCCAGACCGCACAACAGCGATCGGGTGTTTGCCGATGTTGGTCTCACCAACTGTCCGCAACCTCAAGGTCACCAAGATGTTGGTTGACGGCGGGGCCGGCCTCAACTTGATCTCCTCCGCTGTGATCAAGAAACTGCAGAATCCCGACAGCGAGCTCGAGGAAACCGGGTCGTTCCAAGGGATCAACCCGGGAAGGAGCAAGCCGAAGGGGAAGATCACGCTGCCAGTGACCTTTGGCGGAGAGCTCAACTTCAGGACAGATAGGATCACGTTCGACGTCGCCGATATCCCATTGCCATACAATGGGTTACTTGGCCATCCTGCGCTCGCCAAGTTCATGGCAGCTTCCCACTATGCATACAACATGCTCAAGATGCCGGGGCCGATAAGCGTCATCTCTGTCCCTGGCGACAAGAAGGACGCGCTTATCTGCGCCGAAAAGATCTACCGGGACGCAGCAGCCGTGGTAGACAGCAAGACACTTGCCGCTGAAGCTCCCGGGGGGAAGACCAAGACCAAGTCCGGCAAGAGCTCTGGAGCCCACTCCGGCAAACGCACCTCTTCGGAGTGCTGCGCTGCCGTCGAGGATGCACCATCGAGCTCCACCGGCAAGTGCAAGAAAGTAATGGCAGCTCCACCGGCAACCAAGAAGGTGTCCGCCAAGGAGGACGGCACTGGTGGTACCTTCACCATCAGTGCTACGCTCGACCCCAAATAGGAAAGCGCGCTCGTTGCCTTCCTGCGGGCGAATGTCGACGTGTTTGCATGGCAACCGTCCGACATCCCCGGCATTCCCATGAAGGTAATTGAGCACAAGCTTGTTGTTTGTCCTCACGCGCGGCCCGTCAAGCAGAAGGTCAGGAAGCAAGCTGTGGAGCGCCAAGAGTTCATTGCCGAAGAGATAAAGAAGTTGGAAGCAGCCGGCCTGGTGAGAGGTGTACTCCATCCTACATGGTTGGCCAATCCAGTTGTCGTGCGAAAGGCTAATGGGAAATGGAGACTTTGTATAGACTTCACTGATGTGAATAAAGCTTGTCCCAAGGATCCTTTTCCCTTGCCGCGCATCGACCAGATTGTTGACTCCACGGCTGGATGTGAGTTGCTTTCATTTCTCGATGCATACTCAGGCTACCACCAGATATTCATGACTGAGGAAGATGAAGAGAAGACTGCATTCATTACTCCATGCGGCACATATTGCTTCATACGCATGCCCTTTGGATTGAAGAATGCAGGCTCAACATTTGCAAGGGTGGTACACACTGCTTTTGAGCCACGGATACACAGGAATGTAGAAGCCTACATGGATGATATAGTGGTCAAGAGCAAGAGCAAGGACACCCTGATTCAAAACTTAGAAGAAACCTTTGAGAACCTGCGCAAGATACAACTCAAGCTGAACCCCGAGAAGTGCGTCTTCGGAGTCCCCTCCGGCAAGCTTCTCGGATTCTTTGTGTCCCAGAGGGGGATTGAAGCCAATCCCGACAAGATAAAGGCCATCGAGCAGATCGAAGCCCCGAAGCGCGTCAAGGACGTAAGGAGACTTGCTGGTTGTGTGGCTGCCCTCAGCAGGTTCATTTCAAAGTCTGCAGAACGCGCCCTGCCTTTCTTCAAAATCTTGAAAAGGACAGGTCCTATGAAATGGACTCCGGAAGCGGAGGCGGCGCTACAAGACTTGAAAGGATACTTGTCCTCCACTCCAATACTTGTCGCACCTAGGCCACAAGAGAAGTTGCTGCTGTACCTAGCGGCAACCAATCAAGTGGTTAGTGCTGCGTTAGTAGCGGAGAGGGAGGCTGATGAGGAACCCGCATTCCCAGCAAGCACATCCAGCGACAAGCAGGGGGCTTCCCCGACAAGCTCTGGCCCCGACAAGGACAAGTCTGCGCAGGAACAAGGAGAAGTGCGAAAGAAGATGGTGCAGCGCCCAGTTTATTTTGTAAGTTCCCTCTTGCAGGGGGCTAGATCAAGATACTCTGGGGTGCAGAAGTTACTTTTCGGCCTCCTCATGGTCTCAAGAAAGCTGCGCCATTACTTCCAAGCGCACAAGATAACAGTGGTCACTCGCTTTCCGTTGAAGAGGATATTGCAAAATCCAGAAGCAACAGGCAGGATCGTAGAGTGGGCGCTGGAACTGTCAAGCTTTGGGCTCAAGTTTGAGAGTACTTCAACCATACAGAGCAGAGCTTTGGCAGAGTTCATAGCAGAATGGACACCAACACCAGATGAAGATGTTCCAGAGACAAGCATCCCCGTCCAAGAAGTAAGCAAAGAATGGAAAATGTACTTCGATGGTGCCTTCTCGCTACAAGGCGCCGGTGCCGGCGTGTTACTCATAGCGCCCACCGGAGAGCACCTCAAGTATGTTGTCCAAATGCACTTTCCCAAGGAGCAAGCGACAAACAATACTGCTGAATATGAAGGTTTGCTTGCCGGCCTCAGAATTACGGCCGAACTTGGGATCAAGAAGCTGATTGTGCGGGGAGATTCACAATTGGTGGTCCGACAAGTAAGCAAGAGTTACCAGAGCCCTTTGATGGAAGCTTATGTCGATGAAGTGAGGAAGCTTGAAGAACACTTTGAAGGCCTGCAGATGGAGCACGTACCGAGAGCTCAGAATGATATTGCAGATGGCCTGTCAAATTGTGCTGCCATGAGGTTACCTGTGGAACCAGGAACCTTCGTGCTCAAGTTAACTCAACCATCCGTTACACCATCAGTCGGGCAAAGCAAGAAGAGGAAGTTGGTCTCCGGCGACTACCTGCCGGCGGATCTTCCTGAAGCCGCCACCAAGGTCCCCAAGAGCAACAACCAAGATGCTGAGGAACAGTCTGCTCCTGCGGACCCAAGGGTCTGTGCAGTTGAAGCAGACGTTCCCGACAAGCCTTGCCCCGGCAGGCTTGCCGGGGAACCCTCAGCTCCGGCAGAGCCGCAGGTTCTTGCCGTAGAAGCTGAGGTTCCCGCAGCAGCACTGATGCCTTTAGTCCTTGTTGTTGAGCCTCAGGCTCCAGCATGGGCACAACAAATCGTCCGTTTTCTTCAAACTGGAGAACTTCCCGAAGAACCAGAAGAGATAGAAAGGATAACCAGACAGTCAAGTATGTACCAGTTCGTTGGCAACGAACTGTACAGAAGAAGACTCAATGGTGTCAGGTTGAAGTGCATTTCCCGGGAAGATGGACAGAAGCTGTTGGCAGAGATACACGGAGGCATATGTGGCCACCACATTGGCGCAAGAGCGCTTGCCGGGAAGGCGTTCCGGCAAGGGTTCTTTTGGCCAGAAGCCCTCCAAGATGCAGCTGCACAAGTAACCACGTGTGAAGCGTGCCAGTTCCATGCCAAGCAAATTCACCAGCCAGCTCAAGCTCTCCAGACGATCCCTTTGTCCTGGCCCTTCTCGGTCTGGGGGCTCGATATCCTCGGCCCCTTTCCCCACGCCGTCGGGGGATTTGAATACTTGTACGTTGCAATCGACAAGTTCACAAAGTGGCCAGAAGTGGAACCAGTGAGAAAGGTGACAGCACAGTCAGCAGTGAAGTTCTTTAGGTCAATTGTTTGCCGTTTCGGAATCCCTAACAGGATCATCACCGACAACGGCACACAGTTCACAAGTCGCACCTTCATGCAGTACGTCCAAGACCTTGGCGCCAAGGTCTGCTTTGCTTCTGTTGCTCACCCGAGGAGCAATGGTCAAGCAGAGAGGGCAAATGCTGAAGTGCTGCGCGGACTCAAGACAAGAACCTTCAACAGGCTGCACAAGTGCGGAAGAAACTGGATAGAGGAGTTACCGGCGGCTCTTTAGTCAATCAGGACGACACCAAATTGAGCCACCGGACAGACACCCTTTGCTCTTGTCTATGGAGCAGAGGCAGTTCTCCCCACGGAACTCGTATACGGGTCTCCTCGAGTGCTCGCTTACGATAAGCTCGAGCAAGAGCAACTGCGGCAAGATGATGCATTGCTCCTCGAGGAGAACCGTCTCCAGGCTGCTGTACGAGCTGCTCGATACCAGCAAGCCTTGCGACGCTATCATAGCCGCAAGGTCAAGGCCAGGAGTCTCGAGGAAGGCGACCTTGTTCTTCGGCGCGTTCAGTCCGCCAAGAGCTCCAACAAGTTGACGCCGAAGTGGGAAGGCCCTTATCGGGTGAGACAAGTCACAAGGCCCGGCGCTGTCCGCCTTGAGACCGAAGAAGGCTTACCGGTGAGCAACTCCTGGAACATAGAACATCTTCGCAAGTTTCACCCATAAGGCGCGGTTGCCGTGATCCGCTCCGGCAACCACCTTTTGTACAAGTCTTGCCGCTGTTGCATGTAAACCTTTGTACAAAGCCGGGCGCAGATCCCGTGCATCAGTAAAACTTTTGTGTTGCGCACTGTTTGTCATTTCATGCTTTTCCTTTTTACTTGCATGCATCATCTGACACCTTGTGCGGCACACATTCCCGGTAAGCAATAACAAGCCGCAAGGCCCCATACTAGTGTTTCCTCCTCTTTTCCTTTCCCTCTTAAGCAGAAGAAGAGTTCCTCGCGCACAAGTTTGCCGGGGGGGGAGGAGATAGAGGTATGGACCAAGTGCTGTTCGTATGGACCAAGTGCTGTTCAAGAAAGAGAAGCCTTGCGAGGAAGCAAACAACCCATGAAAGCTAAGTTACCAGAGTTTGAGCATTCAAATTTTTAAAATTCTTAGTTGTCTTCCTTGAACAATCACACTTTGTATGGAAAACCTGTGCGCGGAGGAACCTACCCGTGGCTAGCCGCACCCTTACTTTGCTTCGAGCACGCTCAACGGCTTAAGTGAGCTGCGATAAGTGTCGCGCCCTTACTTCGTTTTCGAGTTCGCTCAGCAATCTAAGTGTGCTCCGACTAGCTGCGGCAAGGTTTCTTGCCGGCAAGGGCATTGCGAGCAGGCTGCTAAGAGTCCCGCACTCAGCGCTCGCGGCAAGGGTTCCTTTGCCGGCAAGTTCCCTAAAAAGCGTAGGGTGAAAACATACAAAGTGAAAGGACTAAAGCAAGGGAGATAACACTGCATTGATTATCCAAAATAAAAGTATATATTACAAAGATAAATTGCCACTGTTCTAACCAACTACTACCTATGACTTAATCGACAGCGGCAAGGAAAGTGGGAAGAAAGAAGCCTAGTCTCTACGGTCTCCATCGACCCTCTGGATCTTGCCCGCCTTGGCTACAATATGGGCGACTTGTGCCTTCAACGCCTCCTGGTCGGCTTCGGGCGGCAGGGTCCGGAGGACGTTGACAAGGTTGATCCCGGGGTTGCGGTAAACAATCTTCGACAACACCCGCTCCATGGTACCCATGCAAAGTCGGCGTGCCTCGTTAGCCAGCTGCGCGGGTATCTTCTCCCGTAGCTGCGCAAGCGCCAGTGCCACCCCTCTGAAGAACAGGCTCAGCTTGGCGCTGTGGGGGAGGCTCTCATCGGGGGAGTACGCGAGGTGCTCTGCCCTCAACACCACCATCTCCCTATCGATGTTGGCGGTGGAGGCGACGAGCTCCTCGGTCCACTACTCCACCGTCCGCTGGAAGTGGTTTTGCGAGACGGCGGCGCTTTCCAGCAAGACCCTCTCAGTACGGAGATCGTCCTTCAGCTTCGTCTCACGATCCCGGGCAGCGTCGAGCGAGTCAGTAAGGGTGGAAACCTTCAGCTCCAAGTCAGCGATGGAGTCCCTGGCGTCGGTGAGCTCTTTGCCCTTCTCGGAGAGGCGGATTTGCAGATCAGAGTTGGTGTGGGCGTCCTTCTCCCGCGCCACGTTGAGCGCGGCAACCTTGTCCTCGCTCGCCTTCAGGTTCGTCTCCAGCTGCGCCACCCTGGCCTCCAGATCCCTCTTGGCGGTCTCTGCAGCAGCTGCGGCATCCCTCACCTCCTGCAGAGCCCCGCCAATGGCCTGCTCTCGAGCGGTGAGGTCGTCCTCGTGACTGTCGAGGTCGACCTTCCGCTGGTTGAGCACTCCCTCCCGCCGGGATAGCTCCTCGGCGGCCAGTCGCTGCTGCACCTCCACCTCGGCCTTCTCGAGGAGGAACGCTTGGTGTGCTCCGGCAAGCTCTTCGCGCTCCTCCGCCAAGTTTCGGAGGGCCGCCTGGTTGGCGGCGCGGAGCTCCGCGGCACGCTTCTCCAAGTCAACGCCGGCCTTGGCAGCCAGAGCCTCTCGGGACTCCAGCTTGGCTTGCCTGGCCCGGTACAAACCCAGGAGTCGACGCTGGAGTTTCTCCTCTTCGGGCTCATCGCTACTGCCGAGCGCGTCGACAACCTTCAACCCGGCGGAGGCGAGAACTTCTCCGTCGAAGGTCTCCCCCTCCGCGGGTGCCCTTGATGAGGACGCCCACGGGACTTGGATGAAGACCCCGTTGGCGGCCTCCAGGTAGACGCCCGACCCAGCCGCGAGGGCGGAGGGGTCGGCGGCCGGTGCAGCGTCCGGCGCTCCTGCGGCCTCCGGGCCAGCAGTGTGGTCACCGGTCCCTTCCCCAGCCGCGGCGTCAGCGGTCGGGGCAGTCTCCTCGGCGGCTGGCTCATCGGCGCCGGCCATTCCTTCCGCGGCGGTGCCGTCGCCAGTTTCACCGCGCACCTCCTCCTCGGCGATGGTTTCCGTCTCCATCTGCTCCGGGGCGGGCGGTTCTGACAACAGAAGAAAAAGAAAAGAAAGATTTGTCAAGCAAATATCCAAAAAAGAAGAGTTCAAAGAAGAAAAGTACAAGGGTTTACCTGCGCGGGCCTCTTCGATGACGGGATCCCTCGCTGGGGAATTCTCCCTTGGCGGCGTAGTAGTGGCCCTTGTTGACGGAGGGCCGCTTGCGCCCTCCCTTGGCGGGGTGCTCACCCTTGTCGGGCTGCTCGCCCTTGGCGGGGTACTCGCCCTTGGCGGAGTACCCGCCCTTGTCGGAGCACTGTCCCTCGCCGGGGAGCTCATCCTTGGCGGGGAGGGTGGAACAAGCGATTCGTCGGGGGCGACCTCCTAGTGCTCCTGTGGCTGCGGCTCCGCCTCTGCACAAGACAACAAGACATCAATAAGGATAATAACCTCAAGCGCGCCCGTCAAGCAGGAAAATGGATACCAGACTTACGCTGGGGGCTGCGCTGGGGGCTGCTCTCCGGAGCAGCAGGCTGGTCCGGCAAGCTTGTCGCTGGCGCGTCCCCTGTCGCCGCGACGGGCTCGTCGTCCTCAATGTCAACCACAGGGATCTTGGCCCTCTTCGCCATCCTCTGGGTCAAGGTCCTGGAAGCCAAAACAAGATCAGAACCAAGCAAGAGAAATCAAGGCAAAATCAAAGGAAATAGGAATTGCAAGTACTTACTCTTCCTCCTCTTCGTCGTCGGAGCTGAGGGCGGAGAAGTCAAACTGCGCCTCACGTGCTCCTGCGCGAGGAGCTGGAGGAGAAGGCTCCCTCGGGCGCTTGGCGGGCTCCGGAGCTGTGGGTTGTGAAGACCCCGCGCCGGTTGTCCCCGAAGACCGAGGAGCGGAAGGAGCACCAGAGCCACTCCGGGAAGATCCTCCTCCGCTTGTCGCTCGAGCATGGGGCGCCTCCTTGACGACCTTGCTCGTCGCGGGCGCGCGCGTCGCGCGGCGCCTCGGCTGCTGTCGTGGCGCCGGTGGCCTCGCCGTCTCAGTGGCCTTGCGGGGACGCTTCTTCTGCTGTGGCGGAGGGCTTGGTGGTGGCGGAGAGTTCTCCGAGGATGAGGAAGCGTCGTCGTCGAGGTTCAGTGACCCGCCCGAGTCTTCGTCGGAATTGCCCGATTCGGCGTCCTCCTCGGCGGGCTCACTGGACTCGGTGCCTTGCCCGGCAGCCTCGCTCGTCCCGGCAGGCTCCCCGGCAAACTCCTCGGGCGCAATCTTCAGCAGCTTGAGGATTTCCGCCTCCTCGGCCTGGCTCACTGCGTCCGCCGCCTGTGCTTCGTCCACGGTATATCCAAATTCTCCCGCAGCCGCAGCTGCGGCGGCCTCCTCCATCCTGCTAGCTATGTATGCCAAATCCCGGTCGGTGGTCTCCCGGGTGAGGCCCTTCTTCTCCTCGGCATTGCGTGGTTTCTCAACCAAGTTGTCGAAGAGGGCCTGCACGGTCTCCACTGAAGGCACCAGCCAGGTGGGGACAACCCCGTGGGAGTCGCACTCAGGCATCACCGCGCGGATGGCACTAAGGGCAGTATTTTTGCAAAGGGGAACTACTCCCCGGGACGGTGTGAACCACTCCTTATGCTTGGGGTCATGTTTGAACAGTTCCCGGACCATCCCCTTCAGTTCCAAGACAGTGAAGTTATAGTTCAACCCGGGGCGCAGCCTCATGCGGTCTGCCGCGTTGACAAACTCCCAAGCGGATCTTTTCCTTTCCTGCAGAGGAGCAATGCGGCGGCGGAGGAAATCGGCCCCAACTTCACCCACAGTCAGATTGGCGGCCCGAAGGCGAAGGATCCTAGTGAGGGCAATCTCCAACTTGTCGTCCTCCGGTGCCAAGTCGCTCCAATCCTTGCCGCGCACTATTGCAGTCCGGCGCGGCGAGGTAAATGGCTCAGGTGCATCTTCCAGGACCCAGCACCAGTCAGCTCTCCACTCTTCCCACTTGCCGCGTAGCTCTCCAATCAAGTACGCATCCTTCTTGCCGAGCCTGAAGATCCAGGAGATACCGCCAGAGAGTGGGGATCTAGATTCTACTCTAGGCGTGAAGAAGTGGCGGAAGAGGGCTACATTTGGGTGGACCCCGACGTAGTTTTCGCACAGATGTGCGAAAACGGCCAGAGTGAGGACGGCATTCGGGGTAAAATCTAAGAGGTGGAGCCCATAGGTGTTCATCACATCACAGAAGAATTCCGAATACGGAGGACAGAGACCGCAATGGAAGAATGCAGCGAAATAGAAGTAACCTCCCGGGAACATGTCGACGGCTGCGGCGGGGAGGACTCGGGTGCGAGGATGAGCCTTCGTCTCCCTCGCCCAGAACAAGTAGTACTTGTCCCGCAGCTCCCTCGCGCCGAGCCTCGGCGGGAAGACCACCCTCCTTCTCCGCATGGCTGCCAGCTTCGCCGCCTTCTCGGACTTCTCCTTCTTCGCCTGGTCATTCTTCGCCTTGTCGCTCTTCGGGGCCATGGCGGAGACGGCGGGGAGGTCGACGGCGCTGCGGATGTTGGAGACGGCGGAGGAGAGGGTGGAACTCAACTCTCTGTCGACCTTTGCGGAAGCAGAGGGCAACGGGGGTTTCTGGAGATTGCAGACACAATGAAGGCAATGGAGGGAAACTGCCCCTGCTTCCTCTGCTTTTAAGGGGGAAGTGGGGGGACGTTTCGCATTTTTCATTAAAGAAGCAGGCCACGATCTCTCCCACGACGCCGCAATCGACGCGTGCCATTAGGGAGAGATGCGGAGTGGGAAACGGCGCGCCGTGGGCCGCGTGTGCCCGTGCACTGTTTAGGGCCTGGCCCAACAGCGCTCGGCACCGTGTGTGGCCCACGCCCGGTGGCTCCTGTCGGTGTACTAGAGTAGGGGTACCTTAGTATCCCGACTTGTGCACGGGCAGTAGCAGCTTCCCGTGGTCTGGCCCACCACAGGTCCGCCAAAGCCCACTCTGGACCCCTTTGAAGCCATTCAAGAACAAAGTATATAAGTCAGAAGACCAAGGCCCCGGCAAGAGGAGCTTGCCGGGAAGGCTGCTCCAAGCACAAGACCACTCTATTCTCACAAGACCCTGGCAAGAGGAGCTTGCCAGGAAGGCCGAAGAATAACACTTCAGAAGATATATCGTGGCGCATCGTACGCCCCGGCAGGACCCGGAGAGCGACAGGCTTCCGGGCCCGGCAAGATTGCAACCCCGGCAAGGTGCTTGCCGGAGGTGGCTTACGCTGTGTGCCTGCGCTCCAGCTCATCCGGCCATGCGTCGTCCTGGGGCCCTTCCAGGGGCACGTGGCAGATGGCTGTGCAGCCTGAGGGACACGCTGGCGAGCCGCAGTGACGAAGCCATCGCCGTGGCGAACGGAGACGCATGGACGGACGCTTTTGGGGCGACGCCGACGGGCATTCAATCCCCTTGTCCCCCGGCGTCAGAGTTAGGTGAAGACCACTGTTCATATATTGTTCATGCACTATTACAACTACCACCAAATTTACACTTTTACCCTCCTCTACGTTGACACCTGTCGGTGACCCCTTTGAACTATAAAAGGAGGCCCATGCACAACGTAGAGGGGGTTCGAGGCCAGAAACTCGATCACTCCTACGCTCGGTGTAGCTAGTACTGTAGATCTTCAAGCTCCCGAGCCCAAGGACTCAATACAACCAAAGCAGGAGTAGGGTTTTACGCGTCCGCGCGGCCCGAACCTGGGTAAACTGCCCGCGTGTGCCCCTCGATCTGCTCTCTGTGCTCCGTCCGCTCCCTTACCGCAACGTAGAAGGGGCTCCGGTCCCATAGGTGTTCGTGGGCGGTCAGTTTCCCCAACAGCATCATGTTGGCATTTATTATATCTTAAGTCCGAACTGTCTTGCGAGTACATTCAAAGTACTCACCTGGCTTGTTGATTTGGCCAGATGTGGACGAAGGCGATCTCATGGATGAAGAGTTCGATAGCGAGTTCGACGTCTAGTGGAGTCCTAGTCATTCTCCTGCGATCCTGGAATTGATTACTGTGATATAACCGCTTCCGCCTACCACCAAATAAATTCATCGGGTCTCACTCCGACACTCAATGAACTGTAATATAATGGAGTCACGTCACCCACTTCATTGCGACATAACCACCACCTTTTATTACGAGTTAGTAGTATGCCACCCTGCCTTTGTGTCATATCCGCCATTATGTACTATATTGGCGCGCTTGTAATAAAATTTTTGAGCAACCCCAGCTCAACATTGCATAATATTCAGTGTACTAGAATTTCTGTATCAAGGAATTGTCTGCCAGCAAGAAATAATCTTCCTCGCTGGTTTAATAAAAAGGTCGGTCTTCCGGTAATTATTTTACTGAAGGACCGGTCCTGACAGGTATGAACCATGGTGAAGTTGGAATACTGTAGATAAAGTGCTAATATGAAATTGGAATAAGTTTGCAACAGTACCTAAAGGTAGTGCTTTGCTTTATTATACTAATGGATCTCACAAAGTTTTTGTTAAAGTTTTGTGTGGATGAAGTGTTCGAAGATCGAGGAGCTATCAATATGAGAAGAATAAAGAGAGGCAAGAGGTCAAGCTTGGGGATTCCCAAGGCACCACAAGTAAATATTTCAAGGATACTCAAGCATCCAAACTTGGGGATGTCCCGGTTGGCATCCCATCTTTCTTCTTCAACAATTATCGGTATACCTCGGTTTTTGTTTTGTTCACATGATTTGTGTCCCTTGTGTTTTTCTTTTCTTCTTTAAGAACCATGCTAGTATGAGATAGCCCTTCCTTGATTTATAGAATTCTTTATGTGCTTCACTTATATCTTTTGAGTATGATCTTATAGAATGATCTTTGTGCTTCACTTAAATCTTTTGAGTACAGTTTTATAGAATGCTTCGTGTGCTTCACTTATATATTTTGAGCTTGGATATTTGCTAGTCGATATTAATCCTAGAATACTCCATGAACTTCACTTATATCTTTTGGAGTATGAATAATACTATCATCTAAAGTGGATTTGGAAGAGTGTCAACTTTAGTTAGTGATGGTTCCGCTATTTCGAGTTTGCTCCCACTATTCCGAATGAGAAGAATTTTGCTTATGTGGAGAGTAGCAAAATTTCTATGCTTGTAGATCATGACAAGAATGCTTTATGTGATGGTTATATTGTTGAACCCATTCATGATGCTACTGAAATTTTTTATGAGGGAGGAATACATGCTTGTAGAAGTTGCAATAATATCAAGTTTCCTCTCTATGTTCTTAAAGTTTTGAAGTTATACTTGTCTAGCCTTCCTATGCTAGTTGATTCTTGTTCCTATAAATTAAGTGCTCACAAAAATCCCTAGGTATAGGAAGTGGGCTAGATTTAAATATGCTAGTCATATTCTTCATGTTGCTCTCTTTATGTTTCAATTCTTATCCTTTATGTGAGCATCATTGAAATCATCATGCCTAGCTAAAAGGCATTAAAGAAAAGCGCTTGTTGGGAGACAACCCAATATTTACCCTTACTGTTTTTGTGTGTTTACATGATTAAGCTACTGTAGTAATCATGTTTTATAGCTTTTGTTTCAATAAAGTGACAAGTGCTTTTGAGTTGATTCTTTTTGCATAAGATTAATTGAAAAATTCCTCACGTCCACCTATTTATTTCATAATTCTTAGAGTACCAGAAGTATGGTTGTTGTTTAGATCATTATAGACTATTCTGTTTCTGACATGTTCTGTTTTCATTGCATAGTTTGCTTGTTTTCTAGTTTCTATGGCTTATATTTCTCAATATAAATTGTAGAAATGATATGGTACAGTTGGCATTGTGTGAGAACAATTATGAACCTTGTCTTTGACAGTACCAAAGTGATTGGTTTACTCTTTATCATACTAACCTATCTCACAAAGTTACGTTAAGATTTGTGTGGTTGAAGATTTCAAGCTTTGGGTGAAATATCGATATGAGGAGAATAAGGAGTGGAAAGACCCTAAGCTTGGGGACGCCCAAGGCACCCCAAGGTATTATTCAAGGAAGACTCAAGCGCCTAAGCTTGGGGATGCCCCGGAAGGCATCCCGTCTTTCGTCTTCATAACTATCGGTATACCTTACTCGGAGCTATATTTTTATTCGGCACATGATATGCGTTTTGCTTGGAGTGTATTTTCAATTTTACTTGCTGTTTGAATAAAATCATTGTATCTGAAATCTTGAATGAAAAAGAATCCTCCCATGCCTAGTTAATTATTTGACTACTCAGTGTCCTTCACTTATATCTTTTGGAGTAGTTTGTCATTTACTCATGTGCTTCACATACATCCTATGAGTAAATGGTTGAATGAATTGAATATCATAAATCTGAATTTATATATGTTTCATATGCTTAAACCATGGGGAGTAATGACTTCACACGGAATAAGTATAAGTAGTAAACTTATTGAAAGTTAGCAATTGGTCACTTGAACAATTCATGAAAGAATATTGAAGGAAGAGAGATTTCACATATAAATATACTATCTTGGACATCTTTTGTAATTGTGAGCACTCACTAAAATATGACATGCTAAAAGGTTGATGTTGGAAAAGGAAGACAACTTAATGTGTTATGTTTTCCTATATCCGAAATGTTATATTCTCTTAGATCATCCAACATGTTGGGCTTGCCTTTCCCTCTCATGCTAGCCAAATTCTTTGCACTAAGTAGAAATACTACTTGTGCTTCCATACATCCCTTAAACCAGTTTTGCCATGAGAGTCCATCATACCTACCTAAGGATTGAGTAGATCCTTCAAGTAAGTTGTCATCGGTGCATGCAATAAAAAATTCTTTCTAAATATGTATGATCTATTAGTGCGAAGAAAATAAGCTTTATACGAACTTGTGATAGGGAAGAAATAAAAGCGATGGACTGCATAATAAAGGTCTTATCGCAAGCGGTCATATAATGTGACGTTCTTTTGCATTAAGATTTTGTGCATCCAACCATAAAAAAGCATGACAACCTCTGCTTCCCTCTGTGAAGGGCCTATCTTTTACTTTTATCTTCTACCCTTATATAAGAGTCATGGTGATCATCACCTTTCCTTTTTACACTTTTTCCTTTGGCAAGCACTTTGTGTTGGAGCGATCTGGATATATATATCCACTTGGATTTAGGTTTTCATAAATTATTATTGTTGACATTACCCTTGAGGTAAAAGGTTGGGAGGCGAAACTACAAGCCCTTATCTTTCTCTGTGTCCGATTAACACTTTGAACCCATAAATATCACATGAGGGTTAGCAATTGTGAAAGATTAAATGATAGTTGAGTATGTGGAGTTCGCTGAATCAAAGCTCTTACATAG
>LR738714.1:807323822-807349804 GCA_902687465.1 Secale cereale
CCCCCGAAAATAAGATGAACTACAATTGTTTGATGACTAAGAGCATTGTTTGTTAGTTTTCAAGAAAGTTTATGATCTATACTTTAACATGTGAATAGCTTGTTACTTGATCATGAAAAGTTTTATGAGATGAGCTACTGTTACGACACATAATGATGCTAGAAAAGGTAATTGAAATTATCATTGATCAAACTTGTGCACCTCCTAGCATTCACACTTCATAAATTATTTCTTTTATCATTTACCTACTCGAGGACGAATAGGAATTAAGCTTGGGGATGCTGATACGTCTCCAATGTATATATAATTTATGAAGTATTCATGCTATTATATTATCCATCTTGGATGTTTTATATGCATTTATATGCTATTTTATATGATTTTTGGGACTAACCTATTAACCTAGAGCCTAGTGCCAGCTTCTGTTTTTTCCTTGTTTTTGAGTTTTACAGAAAACGAATACCAAACGGAGTCCAATTGACGTGCCAATTTTTTATGATTTTTTATGGACCAAAAGAAGCCCCTGGAGTAAAAGAGTTGGGCCAGAAGAGTCTCGAGCCATCCACGAGGGTGGAGGGCGCGCCCTACCCCCGAGCTTGCCCTCCTATTTTGCGGACGACTTGGAGACCTTCTAGACGTGAGACCGAAGCCAAAAATTCCTATAAATACAGAAAACCTCCAGAAAATAACCTAGATCAGAAGTTCCGCCGCCACAAGCCTCTGTAACCACGAGATATCAATCTAGGCCCTCTCTGGCACCCTGCCGAAGGGGGCCATCATCACCGGAGGCCATGGAGGAGGATCTCGGAGGGGCCATCATCGGCATGAAGGCCAAGGACCAGAGGGAGAACCTCTCCCCATCTAGGGGGGAGGCCATGGAGGAGGAAGCACAAGGGGGAGAACCTCTCCTCCTCTCTCTCGGTGGTGCCGGAGTGCCATCGGGAGGTGAATCATCGCCGAGGTGATCATCTTCATCAACATCACCATCATCATCACCATCCTCATCTGTTTTACGCGGTCCACTCTCCCGCACCCCGCTGTAATCCCTACTTGAACATGGTGCTTTATGCCACATATTATGATCCAATGATGTGTTGCCATCCTATGATGTTTTGAGTAGATATCCTTTGTCTTTGGGTTGATTGATGATCTAGATTAGTACGAGTTGTATTTTTTATTTTGGTCATGTCCTATGGTGCCCTCCGTGTCGCGCAAGCATGAGGGATTCCCGCTGCAGGGTGTTGCAATACATTCATGATTCGCTTATAGTGGGTTGCTTGAGTGACAGAAGCATAAACCTGAGTAAGGGGATTGTTGCGTATGGGATAAAGGGGACTTGATGCTTTAATGCTATGGTTGGGTTTTACCTTAATGATCTTTAGTAGTTGCAGATGCTTGCTAGAGTTCCAATCATAAGTGCATATGATCCAAGAAGAGAA
The DNA here is from genome assembly GCA_902687465.1 of Secale cereale. Classification (NCBI taxonomy): domain Eukaryota; kingdom Viridiplantae; phylum Streptophyta; class Magnoliopsida; order Poales; family Poaceae; genus Secale; species Secale cereale. The sequence continues at coordinate 807,325,262 of LR738714.1, forward strand.
AGTATGTTAGCTTATGCCTCTCCCTCATATGAAATTGCAATGACGACTACCGGTCTTGTTAACTATTGCCTAAGACTATTCCACACACCGATCCATCATTATTCCACACTCGCTATTTCTAATATTTAGTAATATATTCTAACTTTATGATAACAGCACCTACTTTTATATTTTAGCTCTCTGATATCATGCAAAGTTATCCTGTTCATACCCACAAAGTAGTTTTATTTCTCGTTTCTAGTTGGAAGCAAACGTTCAGTGTACGTAGAGTCATATCAGTGGAAGATAGGACTTGAGAGAATATTGATCTTACCTTTAGCTCCTTGTGGGTTCGACACTCCATACTTATCACTTCCACCATTGGGAATTGCTACGATGATTCCCTGCACTTGGGGACCATCAACAATCTACAGCGACAGTGAGTTGTGCATGCTCACGGGAGAGGAGCATGTCTTCATATGCGGATGCAGAGAGGGAGCTAGGCTGGCGTGCGGCGATGGATGAAGAGATGAAGAGCATCGTCGCCAACAACAATTGGGAGCTTCGTGACCTCTTGCCCGGTCACCGCCCGATCGGCCTCAAGTGGGTCTATAAGCTCAACAAGGACCCCCGAGGCGTGGTGGTGAAGCGCAAGGCGCGGCTGGTGGCCAAGGGCTATGTTCAGCGACAGGGCATTGACTTCGAGGAGGTCTTTGCGCCGGTGCAGCGCATGGACTCAGTGCGTGTCCTCCTTTTTTAAATGGTGACCTGCTCGAGGAGGTTTATGTGCAACAGCCGTCGGGGTACGTCGTCACCGGCCAGGAGGGCAAGGTGATGCGCCTCCGCAAGGCGCTGTACGAATTCCGCTAGGCACCAAGGGCCTGGAACACAAAGCTGGACGAGAGCTTGTGTGCCCTGGGATTCGAGCGCTTCCCCTCGGAGCACGCTGTGTACCATCGCGGCTCGGGCAGCTCGCTTCTGATCGTCGGGGTCTACATCGACGACCTCGTTATCACCGGAGTGGCCATGGTGGAGATCGGCTCTTTCAAGCAGAAGATGACCAGGATGTTCTGCATGAGCGACCTGGGCATGCTCAGCTACTACCTCGGGATCGAGGTGAGCCAGGAGCGCGACCGCATCGTGCTCGGGCAGGCGGCCTATGCCAAGAGGCTGCTGGAGCGCGCGAAGATGGAGGACTGCAACCCGTGCAACACTCCTATGGAGGCACGGGTCAAGCTGAGCAAGAAGAGCGCTGCTGATCCGGTGGACAATACCAAATATCGCAGCATCATCGAAGGGCTGTGGTACTTGGTGCACACAAGGCCCGACATCACTTTCGTGTTCAGTTACTTGTGTAGATTCATGGAAAAACCTACAACCGATCACTATGTTGTGGTGAAGCATCTCTTGCGGTACGTGGCCGGAACATTGGATCACGGCTGCGCATATGGGCATGGCGAAGGAGAACTGCAGCTAACCGGCTACAGTGACTCGGATCACGCCGAAGACACGGATTACAGGAGGAGTACCACGGGCGTGATCTTCTTCCTCGTCAAGAGTCCGGTAAGCTGGTAGTCTACGAAGAAAAGGGTTGTGGCGATCTCTTCCTTAGAGGCCGAGTATATGGCCGCCACCACAGCTGTGTGTCAGGGCATTTGGTTGGCGCAGCTACTTGGAGAAATGCTGAAAAAGGAAGCCAAACTGCCAAAACTTCTCGTCAACAACAAGTCGGCGATCTCCGGGGCGAAGAACCCTGTCTTCCACGACCATAGTAAATATATAGAGATTAGGTACCATTTCATTCGCGAGTGTGTGGAGCAGGGTCGGATCTACATCGACTACGTCATGACGAGTGATCAACTGGCTGATACTCTGACAAAGGCACTTGGACGTCTCATATTCCAGGAGATGAAGAAGTGGATTGGGATGGTTGAAATAATTTGCCAACATCAAGATTAGGGGGGTGATTTGTTAGCTAATCTAGACGTTGGGTTTTAGGCTAGGTTGTTTTTTCTGTTGAATAAACATGACGCATGAGTCGCGACGTGTGCGTACCATGCAAGTAGCTAGCTTGGGCCGGCTGAACGTGGTCACCACGATCGGCCCGGTAGTCTTGCAGGTGGCTTAGGAGGCATGATCGGTGCTCGTGGGATAGCGCGAGCACTGGGGATCGTGGCGCATAGATAGGATCGCTACCTGCTTCTTCCTTCCTTGTAACGAATAAATAGCAGAGAAAGAAAACGGGAAAAGTCGCAAGAATGCATGCGGCGAAAAATTCACTGTCCTCTTTGTGATCGTGAAATGAGATTTCTAACAAAAATTACCTTTGATGAAGATCATAGCAAACGCCAATGGCCAGTAAAATGAGTGCAACTTCCACTACAAAAAAAAGACACATCCATGACATTTTGGTCGGAACGAAACTTTTTTTGTCATAATTATGACACTTCTATGACAATAATTATGACAAAACATGGTATCATCATAGATGTGGTGGGGTCCTGCTTCTATGACAGAAAATGGGCTTTTCGTCCTGGGCGGGGCGGAGACGCAGCTGCATGACATTCTTTGGGCCGTCCATGACGGAAAAAACCATGGTAGAAGCGAGGGCGAGGAAAATATCGGGGTGTTCCCGGTTACGGTGGGTGGTTGGGGCCGAGCGATGCGCATTTCTCTCGTACACGCACGCGCGTGGGTGCGAGGCGTTGGGCTCTAACTGAACCCGAGCGAGACGTTGGGCTCTAACTAAACCCGAGCGATTGCACTGCAGGCTACGCATTACTGAAACCGAGCGATTGATCGATGGCTGTTAACTGAACCCGATCGAGCAATTCCTTCACTACTGTTGCTAACTGAAGCCGATCGATGCTGCCTCTGCATGAACTGTGAGCGTTGCTGGGGGGGTTTGGATGAACAATTCCCGATGGGGGTGGCTGAACAGGACCCCTTGGTGTTGCCTCTGCATGAACAGGACCCCGTTCGATCGAGCCTGTTGGGCTGCATGAACAGGACCCCGTGGAGGGCTGCATGAACAGGACCACCCCGTGGAGGGATGCATGAATAGTAGACGGTGGAGGGCTAGATGAACAGTAGCTCGTGGAGGGGTGGTTGAACAGGAGCCCGTGGAGAGGGCTTGTTGAACAGTAGCCGGTGGAGTAGCGCGCGGTGGAGGCTGAACAGTCGCGGGTGGAGGCTGGACGAGGCCGACGGTGGATGAACAGTAGCCCGTGAAGGTTGGAGGGGGTCGACGGTTGTGATGAATAGTACCCCATGGAGTCCCATTTTGCGGTACGCCACACCCCTCCCGATGAACAGGACCCCCGTTTCGACCGTAGCGCTCGAACACAAGTCCGTTTCCTCCATTTTGCGGTACTTCACACCCCTCCCGATGAACAGGACCCCCGTTTCGACCGTAGTGCTCCAACACAAGTCCGTTTCCTCCGTTTTGCAGTACGCCACACCCCTCTCGATCAACAGGACCCCCGTTTCGACCGTAGGAGGTCTGTTTCCTCCGTTTTGCGTTACGCCAGACCTCTCCCAATGAACATGACCCCGTTTCGAATGTGGCCGGTCGAACACAAGGCTGTTTCCTCCGTTCTGCGATACGCCGGGCCTTGTTTCCATCGGTTGTTCCGTCCAAGCCCTCCCGATGAACATGACGACGCATTCCGTTCCGACCCAGTCGGTTGGCTCCCCAGGAAAACGACGACGACGTTGTTTCTCCATTCCGACCCAGCCATATACACGAGCCCTGGTCGTACGTATGCGCGAGTAGGCGTTCGAGACCCTGCCCGTATGTACGTACGTGGCCGTATTTTCTTTCTTGCACACTTGCCGATGTACATACGTGTACATGCTACGTGTGCGCCTCTACTACGACACGTGCGCACCTCTACATCGACTAGTATGTACGTACACGTTTGCGACCAGAATGACAACGCTATGTACGCTTCGACCAGGTGGGCCCCGACTATCAGGCACTTCCTTGTGTGCGAAGATGTAGCTGGTGGGTCCCAGAAGTCAGGGGGCGAATCGTTTTTTTTTTTTTGCCCGGACGCACTTCCTTGCGTGCGAAGATGTAGCTGGTGGGTCCCAACAGTCAGGGGGGCGAATCGTGTTTTTTTCGGACGCATGCGAAGATGTAGCTGGTGGGTCCCAGCAGTCAGGGGGAAACATTTTTTTTTTGCGAAATACGGTGGCCCATCCGGTGGGACCCCGCTGTCAGGTGGAGGAATAATTATTTTGCGCGTAATAAGGAGGCACCTGTGGCCGTGGACCTAGCTGTCAGCCTCTCCACGTACAGTCCACGTCCGATGAAGCCATTCCTTGACCACGTTGACCACGCCGCGCCGAGAGCACCAGGGCGATGGACGACGGCGAGGCCTAGGAAGGGGACGACGTGGAGACGCGGAAGACGCGGCAGTGGATGCCCACGCGTAGAGGAGTACGAGGGGTCACTGGTTCGCTGCTGTGTGAGGCTGCCGTCGCCGCAGAATAACAGGGGGTACGGGTGAGTAGAGGGATGGCCTGGCCAGCGGTGGGAATAGTAGGGGCGGTGAGGCCTCTACGGCAGCACAGCCTGCCACGGGATGTAGGAGCATGCGGCACGACCGGCGCTGCTTTGGGCAGCTGGAGCAACAAGACCAGAGGTTGAAGAAGCACTATGGCCGTTGAATGGACATCGTACGGTCACTGGAGCTAGAATCGTTCATATTGACTAAGTTGACAAAACACACCACCCCCGTCAACGTAGTAGGCCCACAAGTCAGCCTCCCACCAAGGTGGGTCCCAACCAGCACGGGGAGTATTCATTTTTTTGTGCGTAATAAGGAGCCACTTCGGGTGGGTCCGAGATGACAGCGGGGGGAAAGTTTTTTCCGCGCAATATGGTGGCCCGTTTGGTGGGTCCCAGCAGTCAGGGGGGAATCTTTTTTTCGCCAAATAGGGTGGCCCGTCCGATGGGTCCCTGCTGTCAGGTGGAGGAATAATTATTTTCCGCGTAATAAGGAGGCACTTCCTTGCGGCTGTCGTGGACCCAGCTGTCAGCCTCTCCACGTACAGTACTCTTCCGATGGAAGTCGTTCCTTGACCAAGCTAACTACGCCACGACGAGAGCACCAGGGCGGTGGACGACGGCGAGGCCTAGGAAGGGGACGACACGGAGCCAGGGAAGACGCGGCAGTGGAAGCCCGCGCGGAGGGTGTTGGAAATATGCCCTAGAGGCAATAATAAAAGGAGTTATTATTATATTTCCTTGTTCATGATGATCGTTTATTATCCATGCTATAATTGTATTGATTGGAAACTCATATACATGTGTGGATAAATAGAAAAACTTTGAGTCCCTAGTAAGCCTCTTCAGGACTAGCTCGTTGATCAAAGATGACCGCGGTTTCCAGGTCATAGACATGAGTTGTCATTTGATAACGGGATCACATCATTAGGAGAATGATGTGATGGACGAGACCCAAACGTTAAACATAGCTTTTGATCGTATCAGTTATCGCTATAGTTTTCTGCATGTCAAGTATAAGTTCCTATGACCATGAGATCGTGTAACTCACTGACACCGTAGGAATGCTTTGTGTGTGCCAAACGTCGCAACGTAACTGGGTGACTATAAAGGTACTCTACAGGTATCTCCGAAGGTGTATGTTGAGTTGACATGGATCGAGACTGGGATTTGTCACTCCGTGTGACGGAGAGGTATCTCCGGGCCCACTCGGTAATACGTCATCTCAATGAGCTCAAAGTGACTAAGTAGTTAGTCACGGGATTATATGTTACGGTAACGAGTAAAGAGACTTGCCGGTAACGAGATTGAACTAGGTATAGAGATACCGACGATCGAATCTCGGGCAAGTATCATACCGACGAGACAAAGGGAACTGTATACAGGATTGCCTGAATCCTTGACATCGTGGTTCATCCGATGAGATCATCGAGAAACGTGTGGGAACCAATATGGGTATCCAGATCCCGCTATTGGTTATTGACCTGGGAGTGTCTCGGTCATGTCTGCATAGTTTCCGAACCCGCAGGGTCTACACACTTAAGGTTCGGTGACGCTAGGGTTGTTAGTGAGAACAGTGCATGGTTACCGAAGGTTGTTCGTAGTCCCGGATGAGATCCCGGACGTGACGAGGGTCTCCGGAATGGTCCGGGGACGAAGATTGATATATAGGATGAGAGTGTTCGGAGTCCGGAAGTGTTCCGGGGAGTATCGGGAAGACGGCGGATGACCGAAAAGGGTTTTCGGGGTCCCGGAAAGAGTTTCGGGCCTAATGGGCCACAAAGGGGGACACAACAGCCCTCATAGGGCTGTGCGCCCCCCCCCCTAGGCCCTCTCCTCATGCGCCAAGGGGGCTGGCCCCTCCTAGGGCTGCCGCACCCCCTAGCTTGGGGGGCAAGGCACCTGGGGGGGGAGCCCTAACCCTGGCCGCAGCCCTGGCCGCCGCCCCCCCCCCATCTCCACTTGGCCGCCGCCCCTAGGGGTAAACCCTAGGGCGCCCCTCCCCTCTCTACCCCCCTATATAAAGAGAGGCAGAGGGAGGGCAGCCACACACGTTCGTGCCTCGGCGCTGCCCTCCCTCTCCCACATCCATCTTCGTGAACTCCGCGGTGCTTGACGAAGCCCTGCAGGAATCCTCCATCACCATCTCCACCACGCCGTCGTGCTGCCGGTGTCTCCATCAACCTCTCCTTCCCCCTTGCTGGATCAAGAAGAAGGAGACGTCCCCGAGCTGTACGTGTGAAGAACGCGGAGGCACCGTTGCTTCGGTGCTTGGATCTTCAGCGATCTGAATCGCGGCGAGTACGACTCCATCAACCGCGTTCTTGAACGCTTCCGCTTAGTGATCTACAAGGGTATGTGGATCCAACTCTCCCCTCGTAGATGCATCTCCTAGATTGATCTTGGTGAACGTAGGAAAAAATTTTGTTTCCCATGCAACGTTCCCCAACAGTGGTATCAGAGCTAGGATCTTGCGTAGATGCTTTCACGAGTAGAACACAAAAGGGTTTGTGGACGTTGATGTTTAGATTGCTTCCCTCCTTAGTCTTTCTTGATTCAGCGGTATTATGGGATGATGCGGCCCGGACCAACTTTACATGTCCACGTACATGAGACCGGTTCCATCGACAGACATGTGACTTTTGTTGCATAAGATGGCTGGCGGGTGTCTGTCTCTCCTATCTTAGTTGAATCGGAATAGAACAAGGCGGCCCTTGTAGAAGGTTAAATAGCAACTTGAATATCACCGTTGTGGCTTTGCGTAGGTAAGAAGCGTTCTTGCTAGATACCCATAGCAGCCACGTAAAACATGCAACAACAATTTAGAGGACGTCTAACTTGTTTTTGCAGGGTATGTATGTGATATGATATGGCCAATGACATGATGAAATATATTTGATGTACGAGATGATCATGTTGTAATAGTTAATATCGACTTGCATGTCGATGTATACGGCAACCGGCAGGAGCCATAGGGTTGTCTTTAATTTTTGTATGACCTGCGTGTCAATCATTAAGCGCTTTGTAATGCTTTACTTTATCGCTAAACGGTAGCAATAGTAGTAAGAGCATGGTGGGCGCGCGACAACCCCGATGGCGACACGATGATGGAGATCATGATGATGGGGATCATGGTGTGGCGCCGGTGACGATGGAGATCATGCCGGTGCTTTGGAGATGGAGATCAAAAGCACGAGTTCATGGCCATATCATGTCACTTATGATTTGCATGTGATGTTAATCCTTTTATGCATCTTATTTTGCTTAGGACGACGGTAGCATTATAAGATGATCCTTCACTAAAATTTCAAGATAAAATTGTGTTCCCCCCGAGTGTGCGTCGTTGCGAAGGTTCGTCGTTTCGAAGCACCACGTGATGATCGGGTGTGATAGACTCTACGTTCGCATACAACGGGTGCAAGCCAGTTTTGCACATGCAGAACACTCGGGTTAGACTTGACGAGCCTAGCATGTACAGACATGGCCTCGGAACACGGAAGACCGAAAGGTCGAGCATGAGTCATATAGTAGATATGATCAACATGTAGATGTTCACCATTGACACCACCTCATCTCACGTGATGATCGGACTTGGGTTGGTGGATCTGGATCATGTCACGCTCGAATGACCAGAGGGATGTCAATTTGAGTGGGAGTTATAAATAATTTGATTAGGTAATAACTCACTTATTATGAACAATAGTCTAAAATGTCTTTGCAAATCTTTTGTTGTAGATGGCTCGCACAGTAGCTCCCCTGAATTTTAATGCGTTCCTAGAGAAAGCTAAACTGAAAGATGATGGGAGCAACTTTGTGGACTGGCTCCGCAATCTGAGGATCATCCTCACAGCTGCCCAAAAGGTTTATGTCTTAAATGCACCGCTAGGTGAACCCCCCGCTCCTCAGGCCTCTGCGGACGTTATGAACGCCTGGCAGTCGCGTTCGGATGACTACTCAGTAGTGCAGTGTGCCATATTGTATAGCTTGGAAGGAGGACTTCAAAGGCGTTTTGAACGTCATGGAGCATATGAGATGTTCCAGGAGTTGAAGTTCATCTTTGAAAAGAATGCCAAGATCGAGAGGTATGAGACCACCGATAAATTCTTTGCTTGCAAGATGGAGGAGAATTCGTCTGTCAGTGAGCACTTACTGAAGATGTCTGGGTATTATACCCGCATAGCTGATCTGGGACTTGTGTTCCCGGATGAGGCTATCATTGACAGAATTCTCCAGTCACTCCCGCCTAGCTACAAGAGCTTCGTGCAGCAGTATAACATGCAAGGGATGAACAAAACCATCGCCGAGCTGTTTCCGATGCTGAAAGTCGCTGAGGCAGACATCCAGAAGGAGTATCAAGTGTTGATGGTCAATAAAACCACCAGTTTCAAGAAGAATGGCAAGGGCAAGAAGGGTAACTCTAAGAAGGGTGGCAAGGCAGTTGCTCATCCAGTGAAGAAACCCAAGGCTGGGCCCAAGCCAGAGACTGAGTGTTTCTATTGCAAGGGGAACGGCCACTGGAAGCGGAACTGCCCCAAGTATCTGGCAGACAAGAAGGGGGCCAACAACAACAAAGGTATATGTGATATACATGTTATTGATGTGTACCTTACCAACTCTCGTTGTAGTGCCTGGGTATTTGATACCGGTTCGGTTGCTCACATTTGCAACTCTAAACAGGAACTGCGGAATAAACGGAGGCTGGCGAAGGACGAAGTGACGATGCGCGTGGGAAATGGTTCCAAGGTTGATGTGATCGCCGTCGGCACGCTCGCTCTTCGATTACCATCGGGATTAGTTATGAACCTGAATAATTGTTATTTAGTGCCTGCGTTAAGCATGAACATTATATCTGGATCTTGTTTGATGCGAGACGGTTACTCATTTAAATCAGAGAATAAAGGTTGTTCTATTTATATGAGTAATATCTTTTATGGTCATGCACCCGAAGTGAGGGGTTTATTCTTATTGAATCTCGATAGTGATGATACACATGTTCATAACATTGATGCCAAAAGATGTAGAGTTGATAATGATAATACCACTTTCTTGTGGCACTGCCGTCTGGGTCATATCGGCGTGAAACGCATGAGGAAGCTCCATACTGATGGACTTTTGGAGTCTCTTGATTTTGAATCACTTGACACATGCGAGCCGTGCCTCATGGGCAAGATGACAAGGACCCCGTTTTCAGGGACAATGGAACGGGCAAGTGACTTATTGGAAATCATACATACTGATGTGTGTGGTCCGATGAGTGTCACGGCGCGCGGTGGATATCGTTATTTTCTCACCTTCACTGACGACTTAAGTAGATATGGGTATATTTAATTGATGAAGCATAAGTCTGAAACTTTTGAAAAGTTCAAGCAATTTCAGAGTGAAGTTGAGAATCATCGTAACAAGAAGATCAAGTTCCTACGATCTGATCGAGGGGGAGAATATCTGAGTTATGAGTTTGGCAATCACTTAAGAAAATGTGGAATTGTTTCACAGTTGACGCCACCTGGAACACCACAGCGTAATGGTGTGTCCGAACGTCGTAATCGAACCCTATTGGATATGGTGCGTTCTATGATGTCTCTTGCCGATTTGCCACTATCGTTTTGGGGATATGCGTTAGAGACAGCTGCATTCACTTTAAATAGGGCTCCATCTAAGTCCGTTGAGACAACACCGTATGAACTATGGTTTGGTAAGAAACCTAAGTTGTCTTTTCTCAAGGTTTGGGGTTGCGATGCTTATGTCAAAAGGCTTCAGCCAGAAAAGCTCGAACCCAAAGCGGACAAATGTGTCTTCATAGTATACCCAAAAGAAACTGTTGGGTACACCTTCTATCTCAGATCCGAAGGCAAAGTGTTTGTCGCTAAGAACGGGTCCTTTCTCGAGAAAGAGTTTCTCTCGAAAGAATTGAGTGGGAGGAAGGTAGAACTTGATGAGGTTATTGAACCTCTGCTTCAACCAGAGAGTTGCGCAGCACAGAAAGATGTTTTTGTGGAGCCTGCAGCGGTTGAAGAGGAAGCCAATGATGATGATCAAGAAGCTTCTGATCAAGTTACTACCGAACCTCGTAGGTCGACAAGGGTACGCACTGCACCTGAGTGGTATGGTAACCCTGTCTTGGAGGTCATGTTGTTAGACAACGGTGAACCTACGAGCTATGGAGAAGCGATGGTGGGCCCAGATTCCGACAAATGGTTAGAGGCCATGAAATCCGAGATGGAATCCATGTATGAAAACAAAGTATGGACTTTGGAAGTATTACCTGAAGGGCGGAAGGCCATTCAGAATAAATGGATTTTTAAGAGGAAGACGGACGCTGACGGTAATGTCACCGTGTATAAAGCTCGACTTGTGGCAAAGGGTTTTTCACAAGTTCAAGGGATTGACTACGATGAGACTTTCTCACCCGTAGCGATGCTTAAATCCGTCCCAATCATGTTAGCAATAGCTGCATATTTCGATTATGAAATTTGGCAGATGGATGTCAAAACAGCGTTCCTTAACGGTTTTCTTAAGGAAGAGTTGTATATGATACAACCGGAAGGTTTTGTCGATCCAGAGAATGCTGACAAAGTATGCAAGCTCCAGCGTTCCATTTATTGGCTGGTGCAAGCATCTCGGAGTTGGAATCTTCGCTTTGATGAGGTGATCAAAGCGTTTGGGTTTGTACAAGTTTATAATGAAGCTTGTATTTACAAGAAAGTGAGTGGGAGCTCTATAGCGTTTCTAATATTATATGTGGATGACATATTGCTGATTGGAAACAATATAGAATTTTTGGATAGCGTGAAGGGGTATTTGAACAAGAGTTTTTCGATGAAGGATCTCGGTGAAGCTGCTTTCATATTGGGCATCAAGATCTATAGAGATAGATCAAGACGCTTGATAGGACTTTCACAAAGTACATACCTTGATAAAGTTTTGAAGAAGTTCAAAATGGATCAATCCAAGAAGGGGTTCTTGCCGGTATTGCAAGGTACGAAGTTGAGTAAGACTCAATGCCCAGTAACTGCAGAAGATAGAGAAAAGATGAGTGTCGTCCCCTATGCTTCAGCCATAGGCTCTATCATGTATGCAATGCTGTGCACAAGACCAGATGTCAGCCTTGCCATAAGTATGGCCGGAAGGTTTCAAAGTAATCCTGGTATGGATCACTGGACAGCAGTCAAGAATATCCTAAAGTACCTGAAAAGGACTAAGGAGATGTTTCTCTTTTATGGAGGTGATCAAGAGCTCGTCGTAAAGGGTTACGTCGATGCAAGCTTTGACACTGATCCGGATGACTCCAAGTCTCAAACCGGATACGTATATATTCTCAACGGGGGAGCGGTAAGCTGGTGCAGTTCCAAGCAAAGCGTGGTAGCCGATTCTACATGTGAAGCGGAGTACATAGCTGCCTCGGAGGCGGCAAAGGAAGGTGTCTGGATGAAGGAGTTCATGACAGATCTTGGAGTTGTGCCTAGTGCACTAAACCCAATGACTCTGTTTTGTGACAACACTGGTGCCATTGCTCTAGCCAAGGAACCAAGGTTTCACAAGAGGACCAGACACATAAAGCGACGCTTCAATTCCATCCGCGATTCAGTCAAGGAGGAGGACATAAGCATTTGCAAAGTACACACGGATCTGAATGTTGCAGATCCGTTGACTAAGCCTCTTCCACGGGCTAAGCATGATCAACACCAAGACTCTATGGGTGTTAGATTCATTACCTTGTAATGCTAGATTATTGACTCTAGTGCAAGTGGGAGACTGTTGGAAATATGCCCTAGAGGCAATAATAAAAGGAGTTATTATTATATTTCCTTGTTCATGATGATCGTTTATTATCCATGCTATAATTGAATTGATTGGAAACTCATATACATGTGTGGATAAATAGACAAACTTTGAGTCCCTAGTAAGCCTCTTCAGGACTAGCTCGTTGATCAAAGATGACCGCGGTTTCCAGGTCATAGACATGAGTTGTCATTTTATAACGGGATCACATCATTAGGAGAATGATGTGATGGACGAGACCCAAACGTTAAACATAGCTTTTGATCGTATCAGTTATCGCTATAGTTTTCTGCATGTCAAGTATAAGTTCCTATGACCATGAGATCGTGTAACTCACTGACACCGTAGGAATGCTTTGTGTGTGCCAAACGTCGCAACGTAACTGGGTGACTATAAAGGTACTCTACAGGTATCTCCGAAGGTGTCTGTTGAGTTGACATGGATCGAGACTGGGATTTGTCACTCCGTGTGACGGAGAGGTATCTCCGGGCCCACTCGGTAATACGTCATCTCAATGAGCTCAAAGTGACTAAGTAGTTAGTCACGGGATTATGTGTTACGGTAACGAGTAAAGAGACTTGCCGGTAACGAGATTGAACTAGGTATAGAGATACCGACGATCGAATCTCGGGCAAGTAACATACCGACGAGACAAAGGGAACTGTATACGGGATTGCCTGAATCCTTGACATCGTGGTTCATCCGATGAGATCATCGAGAAACGTGTGGGAACCAATATGGGTATCCAGATCCCGCTATTGGTTATTGACCTGGGAGTGTCTCGGTCATGTCTGCATAGTTTCCGAACCCGCATGGTCTACACACTTAAGGTTCGGTGACGCTAGGGTTGTTTGTGAGAACAGTGCATGGTTACCGAAGGTTGTTTGGAGTCCCGGATGAGATCCCAGACGTGACGAGGGTCTCCGGAATGGTCCGGGGACGAAGATTGATATATAGGATGAGAGTGTTCGGAGTCCGGAAGTGTTCCGGGGAGTATCAGGAAGACGGCGGATGACCGAAAAGGGTTTTCGGGGTCCCGAAAAGAGTTTCGGGCCTAATGGGCCACAAAGGGGGACACAACAGCCCTCATAGGGCTGTGCGCCCCCCCCTAGGCCCTCTCCTCATGCGCCAAGGGGGCTGGCCCCTCCTAGGGCTGCCGCACCCCCTAGCTTGGGGGGCAAGGCACCTGGGGGGGGGGAGCCCTAACCCTGGCCGCAGCCGTGGCCGCCGCCCCCCCCCCCATCTCCACTTGGCCGCCGCCCCTAGGGGTAAACCCTAGGGCGCCCCTCCCCTCTCTACCCCCCTATATAAAGAGAGGCAGAGGGAGGGCAGCCACACACGTTCGTGCCTCGGCGCTGCCCTCCCTCTCCCACATCCATCTTCGTGAACTCCGCGGTGCTTGGCGAAGCCCTGCAGGAATCCTCCATCACCATCTCCACCACGCCGTCGTGCTGCCGGTGTCTCCATCAACCTCTCCTTCCCCCTTGCTGGATCAAGAAGAAGGAGACGTCCCCGAGCTGTACGTGTGAAGAACGCGGAGGCACCGTTGCTTCGGTGCTTGGATCTTTAGCGATCTGAATCGCGGCGAGTACGACTCCATCAACCGCGTTCTTGAACGCTTCCGCTTAGTGATCTACAAGGGTATGTGGATCCAACTCTCCCCTCGTAGATGCATCTCCTAGATTGATCTTGGTGAACGTAGGAAAAATTTTTGTTTCCCATGCAACGTTCCCCAACAGAGGGGAGTACGAGAGTTCATGTAACATCCCAAATTTTTTTATTTGGAATGTTATACATAGATCATACTGCATTGCATATTTCTTTGCATTTTGTTGTGGCGATCCTCGAAATTCTAAGCAACTCAAGGACCTACGGAGAGAGTTGGGAATTCTACCATTTTGTATTTGAGATTACTCGAATACCGGTGCGAGGATAGTGTTGGTTTTAATTATTTTTCTCTCCTAAAAATATTTCTAAACAAAATATATGAGCGGAGATAATATGACTTCTCCAAAATAACAGAAATATTGGAGGAAAAAATATTAAAATCACTTTTGGTATTTTTTTTTATTTATTTGCGATTTTATTTGCATAGGAAAAATACGCGTTTTTCAAAAATTGCATTTAGGTCCGGGAAAAATGTTCACTTTGTCCTAAATGTTATTAGAGGACGGTGACAATTTTTTCAGGATTTTTGGAGTCCGTTTAGTATTTCTTTTGTTAGTTTTCGTACGTCAGGATTCTTTAAAAAAAAGGGAACCACCTTTGGGACGTGTTCGGCCAGGACACCTCTGACCTAGGGCCTTTATAAGCCGCCGAGGGCCCAGCCCCGCAGCCCAGCCGCCCCGCCCCTCTGCCCTAGCGCCGCCTTCGCCCCGTTGCCGCCGCCGCCGCCACTCGCCGCCGCCGCCGCGCCCCGCGTCGCCGCCGCGCCCCCGCCGCCCCGCCCGCCGGACTCGCCGCCGCCGTTCGCCAGACTTTCGCCGAAGCCGCTGCCGTCTTTTCTGAGGTAGCCGCTGCCGTCGGTTTTTCTTCAAGAACCAATCTGTTTTGTTTTAGAAAACCCTAGATCCGTTTTTTTAGATTAGACCGGTTTTCCTCCGGTTTAGTTATTTAGCGGACGTTCATCCGTACATTCATTTTAACGAACGTGGTTCGCCCGTTAGCCGAAGATAGCGAATGTTCGTTCGTTAGTCTATTCGTCAATTTTCTTTTTCGGGGTATTTATCCGCTATTATTTCCGATCGCGATTTCTGCCCTGAACTTGTTTTTCATTTTTCTTTTCGCTTGAGAGTCGGAATCAGGTGATTCAAAATCCTAGATCTTCGTCTCGACGCCCTCTTTCCGTTTAACCAACTTGAACAAAGTTTTGGCTACTGTAAAATTTGACTTTAGATCAAACTGGTAAACGAATCTCGTTTCTTTCGCAGTTTGAGTTTCGTTGCTTTTTCGATTTGATTCTTTTTGCAAACCGGAGTTCTTAAGTTGAACTTTCTGGTTAGATCTTATCTTTTGGAGTTTTGTTTGTGCATCATTGCTTGTTTGCTTATGTATGCTATTGTTTGCTTGCGATAGAATAGTCGGACTGTGAAGCATGCTTCTACGAGTCTCTAGGTTTTGCAAATCATTAGCAAGGCAAGTAACACTTTGATCATACCCTTATATTACCCAGTTTTTATGCATTAGATCGAACCCTCACACATTGCATGAGTAGGATCTGATAACTTGTGGGATTGGGAAGTAGATTGAGGTAGAACCTATTACCTGCATTATTTTTCAAACCCCTGGGAGTTACTTCTACGTTATGCTTAGGTTGTCGTGCTATGCTTGTAGACGTGGTTTGGGTTTGAGTGAAATCCATGACAGATGTGAGTTGTTAATTAATGGTTCAACTTAAGGTGGCTAATTGAATACACATCTGGGTGGATTGGTTGCAGGGCACCTGGAGAATCCAGTGTTGTCCTAGGAAATCCCGGGGTTTCGTGTGATTGTCCTATGGAATGCCACCCAGTCTCAAAGGGATCATAAAACTATCCATGCTAGAAACTTCCGTGTGCAGCCACAATGCCAATATGGCCTCTGGCATAGTATGAGTAGGTTGTGTGAGCTCTTTCAGTGGTGGACTAGCAGATGTAGGGGAAAGTAGGTGTACGAGTTCACCCGGGGTAAAGAGTAAATGCTTCTGAAAGACTGTGTCTCAGTCATCCATTTCTCAAACACCATGTAGTACGAGAAATCCAACGGAGGAGATCGAGTCTTGTGGGAAAATTGCAGAAACCTATGCAGAGTGTACAAACTGATCATGATTAGCCGCGTCCCCGGTTATGGACATCTTGAGTATCTGGTATTTGAATTATTGGTTGATCTCATCACTCTAAAATAAATTTGTTGGGTTAATGATTACTTTAATTTGGGATTGAGTTGGAGGTACCTTCTCAATGATGTTTCAACTACCATGATAGCTAAAAGAAAATTTTATTCCTTTGGTGTAGGGAAAAATTGGCTTTACGCAAAAACTTTAACCTTAGAGCCTCCACCAGCCAAATATGCATATAGTATAGCCTAACTTATGTTACTTGCATCTTCGGTGTTATCTTGCCAGCATATTCCATGTGCTGACTCGTTTCGGGCTGCAACATATTACGTTGCAGACTTTTCAAACGAGGAGTAAGACGTTCTAGGTCGTTTGTCATGCACTCAGCTATGCCGTTGGAGTTGATGGACTCACTTATCTTCCAAGCCTTCCGCTGTTATTTTGTTAGATGGCCTTAAGCCATAGACTTTTGTAATAAGTTCTCTTTGGAGACACTCGATGTAATAAGTGTGTGATTGCCACTCTGTTAGAAATCCTTCAAGTACTGTGTGTGTCAGCATTACCGATCCAGGGATGACACTGAAACACAGAGACTTCGGTCCATTCGGATCATGGTCGCTACAAGATGGTATCAGAGCACACGCTGAATGTAGGACACGACCACTAAGATAAACCATAGGTCACTCTTCTCTACCATTTCTGACTTCTCTCCATTTTCTACTTCTTTAGGATGGTGGACCCAAGGAACAAGTTCACTCAACCGGATGAAGACACACCTTTTGTACGACACTTGAAGGAAGTCACTAGGTACCTAAACATAGGAATACCAAGCTTTACCGGGACTTACACCGCCACTTTACCAGAAGAGGAGCGATGGAGCATTCAAGTTCAAATCCCCGGGAGAACCTTCGCACCATCCACTGAGCCAATAGAGTTTTCTTTTGATGCACCAACCTGGAGTCTAGGCAAGATTATGGCAGCCCACATCACTATGGGAAGGATTGGAGAAGTCTACAAACAGGAGCTAAAGGACACTATCTACCAGATTTGTGGACGCCGAGATGAGCGTTGGGACATGATCAGCACCCGGAAGGATAGGTCCATTGCAGCATTCATCCAGGAGTTAAACCAGCACATTCGACGACATTAGCATCAGATGTGCGCTGGGATGATAGATTTGAAGAAGGCACTAACCAGGAATTTGGAGCTAGAAGAAGAACTCAAGTCTACTCGTGACGAATACGAGGAGGAAATGTTAATACTAGTGGAGAAAAATGATGAGTTGACAAGGAAGCTAGGATTATTCATGGGAGATCCAGCACCAGGAGGATAAGAAGAGGAAGAAGAACCCAAGGAGATTCGTTCTGAAGATTACATCATCATCGACGACACGGATTCAGACCCCGATTATAGTGAAGACGAAGACTATGAAGATGAAGCTGGAGCAGATATCATGGAGTCATCCGCTGATCAAAAAAATTAGATGACCACCCTATGACTAGTAGTTTTCCCCCATAAAGTAGTCTTAGAGCACTTTTGTAATGTTAGTTGGATCTTGTAAGACCTTGTTTGAAATTGATTGGTGTGATATGATTGTGTTTGTCTCATGTGCATATGGGTAGTGATTTTCCCTTAGACCTCAATTCTATTATAATCTCTTCCCTCTACACCCATCAGATGCCTCCAAGACGTGAGCCCGGATTTGAGTTTCCCCCTGAGCTCACTCAGTTGATCCAGCAGCAGAACACTTTGATGCAACTTCTTGTCCAGAACACTCAGAACAACCAGAACAACAACAACAACCCTCCACCACCACCACTCGTGGACAACCTGACACGTTTCTGAAGGTTGCAACCACCAGTGTTTGCTAGTAGCATTGAACCAATAGTTGCTGATGACTGGCTACGCAAGATTGGAAGGGATTTGACCACCGCCAATTGCTCGGATGCGGAGAAAGTGCAATTTGCTGCACACCGGTTGTCTGGACCAGCCGCAACATGGTGGGAGAATTACACAGCCACCTTCCCTATAGCCAATGTCACTTGGGAGCAGTTTCAGCAAGCTTTCTGTACTGCCCATGTCTCAACTGGAGCTATGAGCATGAAGAAGCGGGAGTTTCGCAAATTGCGCCAAGGAAATCGTGCTGTGGCTCAGTACGTAGATGAGTTTAGTACCCTATCTCGTTATGCCCCAGATGATGTGGCCACAGATGCCGCTAAGCAGGATAGATTTATGGAAGGGCTGAATGATGAGATGAGCATACAGTTGATGGTGGCAACTTTCAACAACTACCAGGAGTTGGTAGATAAAGATCTTATGATTGAAGGGAAGCAGCAGCAGATTCAAAGCCGCAAGAGGAAGTATGGACAATGAAGGAATAATTCTGGAGCCTAGAAGAAGCCCCGATTCACTCCGAATTCGGGAGGATATACCCATAACCATGGAAGCCACAACCACACTAGAGGAAGTTCCCACAACCACAATGGCTCCAAGAATGGGAATGGGAATGGAGCAAACAATAATCAGAACCGCTCTACTCCATCCACACCCGCCAAGAGGGATTTGAGCGACGTCACCTGTTTCAAGTCCGGGAAGAATGGACACTATGCCACAGAGTGCCCTGAAACTAAGAATGGGAACGGCAATGGAAGCGCCGGGAAGAAGCCCAACCCGTTCAACAAAGGACAAGTGAACCACGTGACCGTGGAAGAGGTTGAAGAGCAACCAGATGTGGTGATCGGTAAGTTTTTGGTTAAGTCATTTACCGCAGTAGTTCTTTTCGATACTGGTGCATCACATTCATACATTTCAAGGTGATTCGTAAATAGACATAAGTTGTCCTCTAGAGTCTTCATGGCCCCCGTGATAGTAAGTTCACCTGGAGCGGAATATATGGCAAATCAAGGATGATTTCAGATGCCATTGACCATTGGACGACATGTTTTCTCCTCAGACCTAATAGTTTTGGAGTCGCGAGGATTGGATGTGATATTAGGTATGGATTGGCTATCGACGTATGGAGGTAACATCGATTATTCCAGCAAGTCTATTTTGCTTACCATCGCGAAGGGAAAAAGGATTAAGTATGTATCTAGGCATTCGCCTATACGGACACAAGTACATTCTCTCATGGGAGTTGTTCAGGAGGAAGTGCAT
This sequence comes from Secale cereale, assembly GCA_902687465.1. Taxonomy (NCBI): domain Eukaryota; kingdom Viridiplantae; phylum Streptophyta; class Magnoliopsida; order Poales; family Poaceae; genus Secale; species Secale cereale. Next base: position 807,344,503 of record LR738714.1, read on the forward strand.
GTAGTAAAGGATTACCCGGATGTGTTTCCAGAGGAGCTACCTGGCATGCCACCGGATAGAGATATTGAGTTTTTGATTGAGCTGTTGCCTGGCACCGGACCAATATCTAAGAGACCGTATCGGATGCCAGCGAATGATCTAGAGGAGATCAAGAAGCTGATTAAGGAGTTCCTGGAGAAAGGATTTATTCGCCGAAGTTCATCACCTTGGGGAGCCCCAGTGCTTTTGGTCGGGAAGAAGGATGGATCTTTAAGAATGGTCGTTGATTATCGTGCACTGAATGAAGTGACTATCAAGAATAAGTACCCGCTGCCGATGATCAATGATTTGTTCGACCAACTCCAGGGAGCGAAAGTATTCTCCAAGATAGATCTACGATCTGGATACCACCAGTTGAAGATCCGAGAGAAGGATATACCTAAGACAGCCTTCACCACAAGGTACGGGCTATATGAGTATACGGTCATGTCATTTGGATTGACTAATGCCCCTGCCTATTTCATGAGTATGATGAACAAAGTGTTCATGGAGTTCTTGGATAAGTTCGTCGTGGTATTCATTGATGATATTTTGGTGTGCTCGAAGGATGAAGAGGAACATGCAGAGCATTTGCGTTTGGTATTGGAGAAGCTCAGAGAACATCAGTTGTATGCCAAGTTTAGCAAATGCGAGTTTTGGTTGAAGGAAGTTGGATTCCTAGGGCATGTTATATCGGGAGAAGGTATAGCAGTGGACCCCGCCAAAGTGCAGGCAGTCACTGAATGGTTGGCACCCACTTTAGTTGGAGAGATTCACAGTTTTCTTGGACTCGCGGGATATTATCGGAGATTCATAGAAAATTTCTCCAAGATTGCTAAGCCAATGATGACATTGTTGAAGAAGGAGACAAAGTTCGATTGGACTGAGGAGTGCGAAGAGAGTTTCTAGGAGTTGAAGAAACGGTCGACGACAGCCCCAGTGCTAATATTGCCAGATATACGCAAGGATTTCCAAGTATACTGTGATGCTTCACGCTTAGGAATTGGAGGAGTACTTATGCAGGATGGAAGAGTTGTTTCTTATGCATCTCATTAACTGCGGCCGCATGAGTTGAATTATGCGACGCACGATTTGGAGTTAGCAGCTGTAGTGCACGCACTCAAAACCTGGAGACACTTTCTTATTGGAAATCGTTGTGATGTGTACACGGATCACAAGAGTTTTAAGTACATTTTCACTCAGAAGGAACTGAACCTCAGACAGAGGAGATGGTTGGAGCTTATAAAGGATTATGATATGAAGCTGCACTATCACCCCGGAAAGGCCAATGTCGTTGCACACGCTTTGAGCCGGAAGAGCTATGCCAATACCTTAGTAAAAGGGGGATTACCACAGGAGTTAGCCGAACATCTCAGGGAGCTTCGTTTGGAGATAGTTCCTAGAGGTTTCGTTGCAACGTTAGAGGTTCAGTCGACATTGCTGGGAAAGATACGCGAAGCCCAGAAGGAGGACAGAGAGATTGCGGAGATAAATAAAAGGATGAGTGAAGGAAAGGCCAAAGGATTTTGTGAGGATGAGCACGACACCTTGTGGTTTGAGGATCGAATCTATGTGCCCAACGACCCAGAGATCAGGAAGTTGATACTGCAGGAAGCACATGATTCGCCATACTCGATACATCCCGGAAACACCAAGATGTATTTGGCTTAGAAGGAACGTTTCTGGTGGACGGGAATGAAGAAGGATATTGCCGAGTATGTAGCCGTATGTGATGTATGCTAGAGAGTAAAAGCAGAGCATCAAAAGCCAGCAGGATTGCTACAACCTATGCCGATACCCGAATGGAAGTGGGAGAAGCTTGGTATGGACTTTATCACCGGATTGCCCAGGACCAAATCGGGATATGATTCAATCTGGGTAGTAGTGGATCGTTTGACTAAAGTAGCCCACTTTATCCCCGTGAAAACCACGTATACCAGTGCGAAGTTGGCCAAGATATACATGACCAGGATCGTATGTGTGCATGGAGTACCGAGGACCATTGTATCAGATAGAGGAACATAGTTCACCTCAAAGTTTTGGCATCAGCTACACCAAACTTTGGGAATAAGGCTAGAATTCAGCACAGCGTTTCACCCACAGACAGATGGACAGACCGAGAGAGTCAACCAGATTCTGGAGGACATGTTGAGAGCGTGTGCGCTAGATTATGGATCTAGTTGGGACGATAATTTTCCCTACGCTGAGTTCTCGTACAACAACAGTTAACAGGCCAGTTTGAAGATGGCACCGTTCGAAGCGTTGTATGGAAGGATATGCCGAACACCGCTAATGTGGGATGAAGTTGGAGACCGACAGTTGTTTGGACCAGACCTGATCAAAGAGTCTGAAGAGAAGGTTAAGCTAATTCGGGATAGACTGAAGGTAGCTTAGTCCAGGCAGAAGAGTTATGCAGACTCGAAGTGCAAGGAGATAGCCTATGACATCGGAGACAGAGCGTACTTGAGAGTGTCGCCTCTGCGAGGAGTTAAACATTTCGGAGTTAAGGAAAAGCTAGCCCCGAGATTTGTGGGACCTTACCGTGTTTTGGAACGCATGGGAGAGGTTGCCTATAAGTTGGAATTGCCCGAAGGACTGTCAGGAGTGCACGACCTGTTTCACGTTTCGCAGCTTAAGAAGTGCCATGCGGAGATGGCCGATATCCCGCTTAGAGACACAGTACCCCTGGAGGCCATTCAACTGGATACGGATCTGACTTATGAGGAGAAGCCTGTTAAGATTCTCGAATTTTCGAGTAGAGTCACCCGCAGTAAGGTTATCAAGTTTTGCAAAGTTCAGTGGAGCCACCACACCGAGGAAGAAGCCACCTGGGAATGAGAAGACGATCTACGCAAGGACCACCCACACCTGTTCTCTAGCCAAGTCGAATCTCGAGGGCGAGATTCATTCTAAGGGGGGTAGATTTGTAACATCCCAATTTTTTAATTTGAAATGTTATACATAGATCATACTGCATTGCATATTTCTTTGCATTTTGTTGTGGCGATCCTCGAAATTCTAAGCAACTCAAGGACCTACGAAGAGAGTTGGGAATTCTACCGTTTTGTATTTGAGTTTACTCGAATACCGGTGCGAGGATAGTGTTGGTTTTAATTATTTTTTTCTCCTAAAAATATTTCTAAACAAAATATATGAGCGGAGATAATATTACTCCTCCAAAATAACAGAAATATTGGAGGAATAAAATATTAAAATCACTTTTGATATGTTTTTTGGATTTATTTGCGATTTTATTTGCATAGGAAAAATACGCGTTTTTCAAAAATTGCATGTAGGTCCGCGAAAAATGTTCACTTTGTCCTAAATATTATTAGAGGACGGTGAAAATTTATTTCAGGATTTTTGGAGTCCGTTTAGTATTTCTTTTGTTAGTTTTCGTACGTCAGGATTCTTTAAAAAAAGGGAACCGCCTTTGGGCCGTGTTCGGCCAGGACACCTTTGGCCTAGGGCCTTTATAAGCCGCCGAGGGCCCAGCCCCTCTGCCCTAGCGCCGCTGCCGCCCCGTTGCCGCCGCCGCCACTCGCCGCCGCCGCTAGCCGCCGCCCTCGCCACCGCCGCTAGCCGCCACCCGCACGGCCGCGCCCCGCGGCCGCCGCGCTGCGCCGCCGCCCCGCCGCCGCACCTCGCCGCGCCGCCCGCCGGACTCGCCGCCGCCGTTCGCCGGACTTTCGCCGGAGCCGCCGCCGTCGGTTTTTTTTAAAGAACCGATCGGTTTTTTTAGAAAACCCTAGATCCGTTTTTCTAGATTAGATCGGTTTTTCTCCGGTTTAGTTATTTAGCGCATGTTCGTCCGTACGTTCGTTTTAACGAACGTGGTTCGCCCGTTAGCCGTAGACAGCAAACGTTCGTTCGTTAGTATGTTCGTCAGTTTTCTTTTTCGGGGTATTTATCCGCAATTATTTTCGAACGTGATTTCTGCCCTGAAAAAGTTTTTCGTTGTTCTTTTCTCTCAAGAGTCGGAATCAGGTGATTCAAAATCCCAGATCTTCGCCTCGACGCCCTCTTTCCGTTTAACTAGCTTGAACAAAGTTTTGGCTACTGTAAAATTTGGCTTTAGATCAAACTAGTAAACGAATCTCGTTTCTTTCGCAGTTTGAGTTTCGTTGCTTCTTTCGATTTGATTCTTTTTGCAAACCGGAGTTCTTAAGTTGAACTTTCTGGTTAGATCTTATCTTTTGGAGTTTTGTTTGTGCATCATTGCTTGTTTGCTTATGTATGCTATTGTTTGCTTGCGATAGAATACCCGGACTATGAAGTGTGCTACTACGAGTCTCTAGGTTTTGCGAATCGTCACCAAGGCAAGTAACACTTTGATCATACCCTTTTATTACCCAGTTTTTATGCATTTGATCGAACCCTCACACATTGCATGAGTAGGATCTGATAAATTGTGGGACTGGGAAGTAGATTGAGGTAGAACCTATTACCTGCATTATTTTTCAAACCCGTGGGAGTTACTTCTACGTTATGCTTAGTTTGCCATGCTATGCTCGTAGACGTGGTTTGGGTTTGAGTGAAATCCATGACAGATGTGAGTTGTTAATTAATGGTTCAACTTAAGGTGGCTACTTGAATACACATTTGGGTGGATTGGTTGCAGGGCACCTGGAGAATCCAGTGTTGTCCTAGGAAATCCCAGGGTTCCGTGTGATTGTCCTATGGAATGCCACCCAGGCTCAAAGGGATCATAAAACTATTCATGCTAGAAACTTCCGTGTGCAGCCACAATGCCAATACACTACTAGGAAAAGGGCTATAGATGGAATTGACACTAATGGCGCACCAGCCATGCGGTGCGCCATTAGTATATACTAATGGCGCACCATGTGTTGGTGCGCCATTAGTATCCAAATACTAATGGCGCACCGTTGACGTGGTGCGCCATTAGTAACAAATTTTTTTTTCATATTTTTCTCAAAACTACTAATGGCGCACCAGTGGATAGTGCGCCATTAGTAGTTCAACTACTAATGGCGCACCACATCCACGGTGCGCCATTAGTAATTTTTTTCAAATTTTATTTTTATTTTTATTTTATTTTATTTTCAAAAAATACTAATGGCGCACCGTGGGAGTGGTGCGCCATTAGTAAGTTGAACTTACTAATGGCGCACCACTCCCACGGTGCGTCATTAGTATTGTTTTCATATTTTTTTTATTTTTTTTATTTTATTTTCAAAAAATACTAATGGCGCACCGTGGGAGTGGTGCGCCATTAGTAGTTCAACTTACTAATGGCGCACCACTCCCACGGTGCGCCATT
>LR738714.1:807355951-807398917 GCA_902687465.1 Secale cereale
CGAGGTCGCTGGGGCTTCACCAATGGTCTTGTCCACCGCATCGTAGCTCTCCGCTGCCACTCAAGATCTGCATCTGTGTGCGGCCAGCCAACGCCAGTGCATCACCCTCAACGGCTCTGAAGTGACCCGCACTCTAGCTAGGCGAGCATGCCCAAACGCCGGCCCGGACTAGGTATTCACACATCACTCCCTTGTGCACTGTTCCGATGATGTTTGGATATCCTTTCACTACTCTCTTAGCTTACACGCCTATCCAACTCTGACTTTAACTCTGATTTCTTCTAGAGATATCATCTGAAACAATCAAATCATTTTTTAGCGAAGCATGATGGCGCTATGGGATCTGGTACACATCGTGCACACCCGTATAACCTTGTCAGTACCTGTCCTCCGGTACAACAGCAAGGTCGATTCCTCTTATCTGATCAGTCATTCGTCGTGTAAAAAATGCAGAGGGGGTGCAAGGAGCACAAGGCCTGCACATCCAAGCAAGTGGTAACATGGACTTGTACATGGAACATTCCAAGCGCAAGCGGAGCTGCAGTGAGCCTGTACAACGAGCTAGCGTAAGTCCCTGCATTTCATTTAATTCGTACTGGCATTCGTGTATGATTTGTGTGCAGTGGCGGATCCACGAATTCAAGTTACCAGGGGCGAACATTTAACTTAAAAAATACGAAGGCACTTGCACTCCGGAAATCAACATAACTTGAGAAATGTGAAGCTACATGCACTTTGAAAACCAGCTAATGATCCAAAATAGTTCAGATTATAAACACTAAATGATGCAAGCACCAAAAAACACAAAATGCAACATGGTGTACAAGGACTACAAACATGGTATGTACCTGCTTGAATTATTTGTTCTCTGGCTGAAAATATCGAAGTGTAATTGCACCTATAACCAGTGCGCAAACTGCATATCAATATATCTATCTTGCACAAGTATGCCAATAGTTTCAAACAACAGATTAGAAAAGTATTTATGCTACGTTGTCATGATACGGGGACTTTCTGGTAGATGGCCTCGACATTTCCTCAAGCCATGAAAATGCACTATAATTTGCTTGTCATCAATGCCTGCAAATCTCTATGTCTCTCTCAACATAGCAGATCATCATTAGAGACTAAATCCTTCAATTGGAGCTTGCAAAATGCTTGCATTAGATGCCTCATTAGACACTATATGTTCATCACCAGGAGCATGTAAAATGTTTGCATCAAATCCTTCATTACCAGTCTGTTCATTAGACACTTCAGGCTCAAGAACAACATGAGCTTGGATGTTTGCACCAGAAACTTGATTAAATTCATCAGATTCAGTCAGTTCAGTATTGATTCGGGGAGTTATAAAATAAGTAGAAATTGGTTTCATTTTCTCATAGATTCCCTACATACAAGCAGTTTTACAACACCGTCAGGTTTAACTATTGGCCGGAAAATGAAGAATTGAATTAGATATAATCAGGGATGTGATGTACCTGCTCGTTGTGCATGCTACTCTTGCAAGCTGCGACTGTCCGTTTGCGCAAGCTCGATGCCATGCCCGTGTTGCCGCCGCTGCGTCCCACGCAGGCTCCACCCAGGGTTGGATCTTCACCTTCTTGTCCTTTCGTTCGCTTGAAGCCCGGTGACCGCCCTCCAATGAGGGCGCGAGGAAGTGCTGTGTCGGTCTGTCCAGCGGCGACTAGGTTAGGAGCGATCCAGACTGGAGGCTGGAGCGAATGAATTGGGAATTTTCCTGCTGTCGATCGATATGGGAGGTGCTCGTTTGGGCCGTGAGCCTGCTATAGAGCATGCCTTGCACTTATGTTATTGGCCTATCCAAATTCAAACATTTTTCTTCATTTTTTACATTGCCTGCTTGTGCATTGGGACAAACAAAACTAACCTGGGCCAACCTGGACGACTCAAACTAGGTGCACACTTTCAAGCCACCCGAGACGGCCGCCCATACCAGCCGCTATGGTGGCGTCGCCCCTTTTGCGTGTATGATAGTGGTAGTGAAAAATATTCCAGTGGCACTTTTGATTTGCCCACATAATGGTTGAATTGCTTGTTTCTATGAACTGAGTTCGCAAATAATGTGAAGGATGCCAGTCTTTTCATCCTATTGTAGATTGCTTAGATCTCGATATGCCAAAAGTAATCGCATGAAATATATAGTAAAAGCCAGTGTGATGTGCGTGGCTACCACTAGTCTGACTACACGTCCTCATATAACATATCGAGGACGCACCATCTTACCAGATTAACCATTCGACTTACCAATGCAGTGTGGGAAGAAATAAGTATTGGGACTGCGTATCCAAGCAATTGATGCCATGGACTCCTTCGTACAACCTAGTAAGCGAAAAAGAAGTTGTAGTGTGCCTGTACAAAGAACTAGCGTAAGTTCAGTTACCTGCTTCTCGGAATTTTAGTTAGCCACTTATTGCAAAAAAAATCAATTATGTTGCTTGGCTTAATTTAGTTTGCTACTGATTACATAATGCCACAGCATGTTAATCCAATTATAGACTGCGCCTATCTATGTGTTTGATACTTAATGTTAAGAATTACCTGCTTGCCTGAACTTAAATAGCTACTTGTTTGTTTAACTACTTTGCTGCTGCAACAACAGGTTACAATAATGTTAATAACTACTTTTCATCATCAAATTGAAACTCTTTAATTCCTTGTTTGTTTAACTGGTTTGCTGTAATAACTCCCAGTTGAGATGTTTTGCTAACTTCAACTTTTCTGAATCCAATCGGAACTTTAATGGCAAAACATGTTAGCCCAAGATCAAAGAGCGAGGTCCCCATGGACGTTGTATCATCGCACAGCAATGGCACCGGCCCAATCGTTCATTATGAATTGCCAACTGCTGATGCTCTAGAGACTAAACTAGTGGTAGAAAGAGATTCTGCTTCTGCACTTAGATATGAAGTTGACATGTTGAGGAAGCAAACAACACAATGAGTAGCAGTACTCAAGACAACCATTAAATATTTGGTGGATTTCAAAACGAAGCAAGCTGAGACTGACCACATTTCTAAGATCCTGAAGGAAAAAAGGAAATTAAATTCCCACTTGGTAAATCATAGGTGAAATGTTCTTTCCATCATTGAATAACCTTTGTGTTGTTTGTTCATGTAATCAATCAAACCATTTGTTTTAGAGATCATGTAATATTTTTTTTTGTTTTTTGTTTTTTGGTTTGTAATTTTATTTGAGCACAAGTCTGTATTAATTGATAAGACTCGGAGATATTTCATTTTGATTGTTGTGCCAGACCTACAAATATGCCAATCGGGCTGAATGTGCATTCAACAATAATAGTAGTATAGATGGACCATAAGTGGCACGCATCGAAAAGGGCCAAGATGCTGTAGTAGCTTGGCTAAAAAAAGGATGTTGTTGTAGCAAAGAAAAGTACAACAGCCTGGCTTATGTATGTTAGTTGATATTATTGATCCATATACTCTATAAGTGTTTATATGTCTGTTAGTTCTGTACATTCTTGGTTGATTGACTCAGTATTTGAATCTTGATACATCGCTTGTGTACATATCTAAATGGGAGTACACATTATGCTGCGTGTGACATTTGAGTTGGACATGAAGTGTTCCAAATATTCGAATTCACCTTAAACTGGATTCTAGCTTCTGAATTTGAGTATCGGCATTTGTAAACCATATTCATATATGACAGTGGAATACATCTTTGTCGTCCTTTTGAAGATATATAAAAACACATAGAATGATTTATAAAGATTCGTATAGGAATACAAAATGGATTCGAATTTAGTTGCCAGGGTAAACATAGATGCTTATTGTCCCGAAATTCGAAAGAAGCGGCAAAATGTCCACTCCCACGTCGGCTGCTGATACGTCCAAAACGTATCTATAATTTCTGCTTGTTCCATGCCTCTTTTGTGTGATATTGCTATGATATTTAAACACTTCCATACACTTTTGATCATATTTGGACTAACCTATTAACTCAGTGCACCCCAGTGCCAGTTTCTGTTTTCTGCTGTTTTTGTATTTCAGGTTTTCCCATCACGTAAACTGCCAGAAAAATCCCGGAAAAATTATATAAAAAATCAGCGTTCCGGAAGCTTCCTTGTGGCCAAAGTAGGGCCGGAGGGGGGCCACCTGGGCTCCAGGCACCCCTGGTGGCGCGGCCCCCCTCCTGGCCGCGCCGAGGGGGCGCCTGGGCCCCCCAGGTCTCCGCTGATGCCCCCCTTTGGCATATATTTAACACGCATCCCGAAACCCTCGAGGACGGAACCCTTTTTTGCGATCTCATCTCTGTTCCGCCGCCGCCGCGCTTCCAAGATCGGGAACAGAAGGAGAACTCTTCCCGGCACCCTGCCGGAGGGGAGGATCACCACCGGGAGCCTCTCCACCACCATGGACGCCTCCCGGATGAGTTGTGAGTAGTCTCCCTTGGACCATGGGTCCATGACCAGTAGCTATGTGATGTTCTCCTCCCCTTCTTGTGCTTCACTAATTAGACCTCGTGAGCTGCCCTACATGATCGAGGCACATATGTAATCCTTATGTTGTTGCTATGTTGAGTTTGTTGGGATTCGATGGATAGTGAGATTATGTTCAGATTGTGTTTGAGTAATATATTTGATTTACCTCTTTTATATTTATGTTCTTAAGTAATTCTTGCATGTTCTCTGTTGCTATTTATTGCTTTGGCCGAGTAGTAGGTAGTAACTCCAAGAGGGAACGTTATGCTTGATTGTGGGTTCATGCCCCTCGATGACTAGCTTGAGTGACAGAAACATGAGTCTAGGGGATGTGCTGTTGCCACAAGGGGGAAAACAACGGTGCTTGTACTCGCGGGTGCAAGGATTGTTTACTTTACGCAAAGTTCTTTTAATGCAGTTGTCTATTGCTTTGAGTTTACACTATAGGTGGGACTCGCAACTTAATACCAGCGAGATGTTCTGGATAGATATCTCAAGGTGGATGATTAGTTGTAGATGCAGATGGATTTCTGTCTACTTGCCTTGGCGTACCGCCCATGCTTTGAACCTCTACCTTTCTTGCAACATAGTTAGCATTGGTTTGCGCACATAATTCTGTCAATTGCCCAGCTGTAATTCGTTTACCTCACATAGCTGTTTTATCGTCTTTTGGGAGAGAGACATCACTAGTGAACATCATGGGACCCCGGTCCATATTACCATCACTGATCACATCCGCTATTTACTTTCTGCTTTTACTTACTAGTTGCAATTATACCTATCACTATTATCTCTTGCGTTTGATCCTTTGTAAACGACAAGGCCGGAGGGATTGACAACCTCTCTGTACTCGTTGGGAGCAAAGTTATTTGTATCTGTGTGCAGGTCCAGTTGATTGCTAATATCTGGCGCCGTTAGCAGTTGACACCTTCTTGTTGAACCTTGGAGTCTCAGGGGAAATCGATCCTTGGTATCTTTGCCAAGGGAAAACTACCGCTACACTGCATCTCAAACCTTCCACTTGAGGTAACCAACGAGGGGCGAGAAGCCATCAAGCAAAGTTTTCTGGCGCCGTTGCCGGGGACTCCACTCTTCAAGATAGGGGAGTTGCACGCTATCTTTTACCTTTGCTTTTTAGTCTTGTTAGTTTACCTTTCAGTCTTTGCTTTAGTATCCTTTATCGAAAACCACAAAAAATATATTAATTATTTGCTAGTAGTCCTTTCTGTTTAGTCAAGCATGTTAGGATTTGGTGCTTTGAGGGAATCAGAAGTCCTAGATTTCCATCAAAGGGATGGAGAAAATATGAAGAAGGCATGGGACAGAATTTCTGATGCACATAGGAGAATTATGCCTTGGGTACCTATAAAAATTGTGCTTAGAAATTTTTACCATGGTCTTTTTAAATGGTGTAAACACTCTCTTGATATTATAGCTGAAGGAGATTTCCTAGAGTGTGATGAAGCTAGAGCTCTTGAAATTATACATGGTCTATCTAGTTACTTTGTTTATGATCATAACTTTGATACTGTCATAGATAGACTTGCTACTATTGAGAAGAGAATGGATGCTCTAGACTTGATGAAGGTAGAGAAACCCAAACCCAATAAGAGAGATATTTTGGAAATAGACAATGATTGGGAGCCTTTTGTTAGGATTAGCATCTCTAATCAAGACTTCCTTGCTTATTGTGATATTGGATCTATGGTTTCTACTATGCCAAAAATTGTTCATGATTCTTTAAAATTTAACATGGATAGATTATCATCTTATCATGAACACACTAATGGAGATATTTCTGAAATCCAGGGAAGAATAAAAGACGTGCCAGTTAAATTCCTTAAAGGGATTACAATGGTTGATTTCTTCATCATGAAGCCAAACCACGGAAATATAGTGCTTGGAAGGGACTTCCTCCGAGCAGTTAAAGGCTTCATCGATATAGGTAAGGGACAAATCCGCTTACGCGGGAAGGCAAAAGGTGTGTACCCCTTTCCTAGAAGGAACAAGAGTGAACTTGTTGAGGAACAATTTGAAGCAATTTATAACTCCAATTATTATGATGATTATTGATTCCTCTTTGCATTATGCCTAGCTTAAAGGCATAAAAGAAAGCGCTTTTGGGAGGCAGCCCACAATGAATAAAATTTTTATTTTGCTTTTGTTGTGTCTTGATGTTGTTACTACAGTAGCATCATCATTGTATCTTTACTTTTCAACTTTGTGCCAAGCGTAGCCTCTGATTGCAAGAAAGTTCAAAAGTTGTGACGTGCTGTCCAGGAAAGAGATTCTGTCCTTGGACAGAAAAATTCGTATAAAATCACCAGATCATCTGTTTGGTCTGAATTTTTTCGATAGCGTGCTCTATACAATTTTCTTTCAGGCTTCTGTTCTGAGTTTTTTTATTAGAGTTCCAGAAGTGCCCCAAAAAAATCATTTACTACCTGCTGGTCTGTTTTTCACAGATTCTGTCCTGTTTTGCCTTTTCTTCATTTTGCAAACCTTGAGCTTGCTTTTTCTTTGCAAAAACCTTTTGGCAATCTTGAGAAATAGTAGACCTTCAAGAATATCTTTATTTCCAGCAAGGAACAATTATTTTATTATGGGTACTAACCTCGCTAATCAGATTATGATGAGTTATGTATGAAGGGAGTTTTCAAGTGTGCGAGGGAAGATGATAAAAAGATTCAGGAGTGTCAAACGCTCAAGCTTGGGGATGCCCCCATGCACCCCCAAGAAATATTCATGAAGACTCAAGCGTCTAAGCTTGGGGATGCCCCCGTGCATTCCCTTCTCCTTCAACAATTATCAGTTCGTCTTTCGTTCCATTATATTTTTATCACTTCATGTGTTATGTGCTATGCTTGGAGCGTCTTGCTTTTAGTTTTCCTTTTTAGTTTTCTTTAGCTTTGCTTGCTTTTCATAACGAGTTGGAACTCAGCCTTCTTTGTGTGGGAGAGAAACACGCTCCACTTCAACCTAGAACATAACATAGAATTTTCATGTATATCCTTGTTGTGTGTGTTCTTTGTCTTTCAATAGCTACTATCATGTTCAGCTCTTAGTTTTCATGCTTATCTTTTTAAAGAGCTTTTGTTTAGTTGGTCACTGGAACTCTCTTTAGTTATCATGCTTATCTTATTAAGAGAGTTGGCTTCTGTTGCATTGGTCGATATGTCTATGATAAAAATGCTACGTGCATAATGGCGCTTAGTAATTCATGTTTTCTTATGGTTAGTCTCAAATAGCTGGGGGGTTCCCAATGTGTTATTGGAGTACCAACATGATTTGTTTGCCTATGATGTGGTATGGTTTAGTGATATCTTCCTTCAAGAATTTATTTTGATTGACTTGGCGTATGCTCGCGCATATTTAAGACTGTAAAGAAAGTCTGTCAAGCCTTGATGATCTTTTATTTCTGAGTAGCGATATAACTTCCATGCCTGATTCAATGTTGCTTTGTCGCTCTGCATGATTATGACCGTCATTGCTCTCTTAGTTGGTCGCTCCCAGTCTTTTGCTAACCTTCGCCTGTACTAAGCAGACTGACTGCTTGTGCATCCAAAATCCTTTAAACCAGTTATGCCATATGAGTCCACCATACCTTCCTATACATGGTATTTACCTACCATTCCTAACGAAGACTTTCATGTACCATTTCGAAATTATTCAGAAAAGCATTTCTCTTTTGTGCCTCTGTTTTAGCTCATGAGGAAGTAGTAGCTAATTCATGATCTTTTTAAGTTGGACAAACTTCACCTCGGGATTGCATGTCTAATGTGCAAACCCATAATACGAGAAGGAACTGGCATAGAGTGCGCCCGGCTCATTAAAAAAATAATACAACAAACAAACCCTCCTTCATGATTTGTTCATGAGAAATCAGAAAACTTTGGCAGTGATAAACAAAGGAGATTAAGAGGATGTGATCGTCCTCATTCGGGATCCGTTCCTCGAAACTTGTCTAGCTCGAGAAGTAATTGAGTTATCTGCTAGCATTCGTTGACGAAACATGCATATCCAAAAAAATAATTTTTACTTCCGTTTTTAAAACCAAGAGCTCTGGTACATGCTTTGTTTTTGTTTCCGACCACGGGTTTTCAACCTTGCCAACAAAATCCATGGTTCGAGAGTCTCCACCTTCTTTAAAGCACCAACTACTGAGAGCATGATTGTCATTCTGAGTGTAATGTGCATTGTCCCAAAGTAGCATTGTCTTTTGCATGATTATGATATCGTTTATTCTGAAATCATTGTATCTAGTCATCACTTAAACCTTGGAGGTGCCCCTGCATTTATGTTTTTCTTCACTAAAGGGGGCAAGCGAGGTACCACTTTATCATATTTGCACACCATGCTCATTACAAATCTATTTGATGTTTCAGTATCATATTGTAAAACTTTCAGTTCTTTGTGATTTTCTCATGAGGCAACTTAATTACTACAGATTCATTGTCTCAGTAAGCTTTTGTCATGTGACTATGAAAAGTCCTTATATGGTAAATAGCATGTCACCACAGAAATTATGCTTGTTATCATTTACCAACTCGAGGACGAGCAGGAATTAAGCTTGGGGATGTTGATACGTCCAAAATGTATCTATAATTTCTGCTTGCTCCATGCCTATTTTGTGTGATATTGCTATGATATTTATACACTTCCATACACTTTTGATCATATTTGGACTAACCTATTAACTCAGTGCACCCCAGTGCCAGTTTCTGTTTTCTGCTGTTTTTGTATTTCAGGTTTTCCCATCACGTAAACTGCCTGAAAAATCCCGAAAAAATTATATAAAAAATCAGCGTTCCGGAAGCTTCCTTGCGGCCAAAGTAGGGCTGGAGGGGGGCCACCTGTGCTCCAGGCGCCCTGGTGGCGCGGCCCCCCTCCTGGCCGCGCCGGGGAGGCGCCTGGGCCCAACATAGTTAGCATTGGTTTGCGCACATAATTCTGTCAATTGCCCAGCTGTAATTCGTTTACCTCACATAGCTGTTTTATCGTCTTTTGGGAGAGAGACATCACTAGTGAACATCATGGGACCCCGGTCCATATTACTATCACTGATCACATCCGCTATTTACTTTCTACTTTTACTTACTAGTTGCAATTATACATATCACTATTATCTCTTGCGTTTGATCCTTTGTAAACGACAAGGCCGGAGGGATTGACAACCTCTCTGTACTCATTGGGAGCAAAGTTATTTGTATCTGTGTGCAGTCCAGTTGATTGCTAATATCTGGCGCCGTTAGCAGTTGACACCTTCTTGTTGAACCTTGGAGTCTCAGGGGAAATCGATCCTTGGTATCTTTGCCAAGGGAAAACTACCGCTACACTGCCATCTCAAACCTTCCACTTGGGTTAACCAACGAGAGGCGAGAAGCCATCAGCTGCCCGAAGCCAAGTGTATGGGAAATGGAAATTACTGTCTACCCATTACACGGACAATCCATCGGCCCGATTTCCACTGCTCTAAATAGGGGTAGGATAGTAACTTCAATTAGACGTGACACGACCGCCTCTGAGCCCATTCCAACACGGTCGGCGCCAAACATGGGCGGCAAAACACATTTGATTCAAGCTCGTCCGAAAGACCTCTGTTTCTCCCTCCATTTCCCTATTCATACACGGTGGGCGGCAAAACAAACTCGACTCGGCCGAAATCGATGTAGGCAAATATTTTCAATAGGGGCAGGTTTGTAACTTCACACAGACGTGACACAACCGCCCTACCTGTCAGCCCCGTTCATACACCGTGGGCGCCAACCATGGGCACCAACCACCCTCTCCTGCCCGAAATCGCTCTGGGCAAATATTAGCGAGATGATCGTATCCCCAATCGACGAGACGTCCAAATTTTAAACGGGGGCTAAGTTCGTAAATTTCCCATATTTCACACAGGCGTGTCCCAAAAACAAGGTTCCCCGTACCTCTCCCTCCATTTTCCCATTCATACACCGTCTGCGCTAGAACACCATCCCCACACCAGCCTCCGTCCGCCACCCCATCCATCGCCGCCGTCCTCCACCACATCCATCGCCACCGTCCTCCACCATGCCAGAGCGCCTACCAAGACCACGTCGTCCACTTCTAGAGATGGACGTTTCTCATCCACGGCGACGGACCAAGAGCCTTGCATCATGTCCTCTCACTTCATCGGCGATGTCATCCTCTTTGTTGGGCCACTCACACGACCTTCTCTTCCACCGCATTAGGACTTATCCCCCGATGCACCCTTCTACCGTCACAGATCTGCTTCAATGCCATCGACAGCCATCGCACCCCCGATGCCTACACGGTGCCGCAAGAGAGGTGGTACTTCATATCTCCTCAACTTTTTGATCTCAACTATAAAATAGATCTTAACTTGGTTACTCTACTTTCTTTTCAGCTCTTAGAATTTAGTGCTTAGTTCGAAGCAAACAATGGCTGCTAAATACCATTTCTCCGGTTTCCCCCTTTTATGATCACTATACGATCAAAATACGTGCTTCGTGTCATAATAGCACTACTCGACCCATGAAGCTAAACAAGCTTAGTTGTTCAAATACGAATCTGATATTATTAAAACAGAATCATTTAATTGGTCAGCTAAATGTTCCTAAATTAGTTTCAAAAATGCATGTTCGCCGCTCGAGTGTGTATCTCTACAGGGTGCCCATGGTGGGCCGGCCCACCCTTGGATTTTGGGTCATCCTAGGCCCCGATTCCCCTCTGTTCTGTTGCGCGCTTCCAATCTCTACTCGCCCCCAGCCTCCTGCCTCGCCGGGGACTTGCCGTCCCCGGACGGCATGACTCTAGGAGGAGACGCCGGACTAACAGGAGGTCAGGAGCCGCTCGCCCAACAGCGTCACCGCTGCCCGGGCGCCGCCGTGCCTACCTTCCCAGTCCCTTCAGGGCTCAGGCGTGCACCACCCACTAAGCCAACCCGATTTATCCTGAGATAAGTCCTCAACACTCAGCAGCCACTCCTCATCACCCATTTTCTAATTGATTCATTACTCATTAGGCAGGACTGTCATTAGGGTTTGTTGTATACTCAGTGCTACCTACACTTAATGGTTCAGATGTATTTCGGTAATCTTTAGTACCTGTAAAGTTCACAGGGTCTTAAAAATTCCGGCCCTAGGAACAGACACTAGTCATTTTGGATTGTTGATGGTAGTGACATTGACCCAGATTACTACTGCAAGCCAGGTTTGTTGGCAATTTTACTTGGCTTTCTTACTCATTCGATATAATATCCAATTAATCACGTCGATTAGTTGCAAACAATAAGTGCTAGACAAACTTCTTGATTCAGATTTTGGACGGTCTCTTACTGCAGTTACAATTCTGCATACTTGTCCTAGTAAGCTCACAAGTAAATGATTGATTCACTACATCTATGCTTGCCTTGTCATATTTGTTGTCAATATTCTTTTAGGGTGGACCACCCTGTTTCTAAATACCGCAACCGTAGACATGAGTGAATAGTATTTCTCTATGTGATCTCTTCCATCATGTGTGGGCAACGAAGACTGCATTGTATAGAAAGAAAGTGTCATTTCCAGCTTTTACATAGGCTTCGATCTTTTACATGGAATACAATCTGCCTACTTGTTGTGTGTCGCACTACCAACACTCCACCCTTGAACCTAAACATTATGGCCCTCATAATTTCTTAGTTTATTTGTTCAAGTACAAATTTCATATAATTCTAATGTTCCTACTTCAGTTTTGAAATGTGTGTCTGTCTGTTATAGAGACATAAGGGGTTTGTATTTCTGTGTGTGGTCTGGTCAGCACTGTTGGGGGTGAACTTTGCATATGTAGGGGTTTATAGGGAGACACTCTTCGAGTTGAATCTGCAATGCATTCCATAGATAATCTGACTACTTTTTATGTTTTCATGAATCTCAGATTCTGAACAGCATCATAATGATTATGAGCTTGCGCACATGAAAAGAATAAAGAAGAACAATGCCATGGATGTCAAACTTGGCATTAAGGGACTGAAATCAAGTCTGGATGTAATGCAATGCAAACGCTCTCCACCTATAGATTCATGCTCAGAATACGATCCTAATAGTGATTCTGAGCTAGACGGAGACCTAAGTTAATGTAGCTCCTGTCAGGACCCCGATCCTAAGTCACACAGGTCTAGCCTGTAACACATCATATCACTTTGCGGCCTCACGCACGGTATCCCCACGGGTGCCACCTTACCTGGCCCGGGACCGTTTGCGCATATTGGCACACGTATATGATAGTGTCGCTAGCATCCATATGACAGAGAACCCGGGCCGACATGACTAGTTATAAACCAAAAGTGGCACTAAATTACAGAGACAGTCAAACATGACCCAGCAACGAACGTGTCGGTCATCAACGTATGAACCCAAGTCGTAGCAAGCTACAAGGGCTTAAGGGAACAACGCGTGACATTCCCCCTAAGGGACACACACAGGAACGAACAAGGACACATGCCGGCCAGCCTAAGTGTTCCGGAGCAGTAGCAAGCTACCAAGGCTCAGTGGAAGCACTAGGAGGCATTTCCCTGTAAGATAGGCTTCCAAGGGTAAACAACTAGGTGTCGGATCCCACACATAGCAATACACATTACACGTACGCATAACATGCAAGTATGTGTTGTACAACATGGCATCACAACATAACTCAACAACTCATATAGATAAAGGCCCAGAAGAGCCAACATAGCATTTATTACAAACAGTGGGTCTCATGACCCAACATACAGAGCATACAGGCAACGGAAGCATAACATGTTTGAGTACAGACAACTACAAATGAAAAAGGCTAAGGAGCCTGACTATCTACAAGACCCTCCCAAGGGTACAAGATCGTAGCTGAGGTAACAAGCTAAATGTCGAAGTCCACGTGGAACCACTAGTGAGACTGAAGTCTCTCTGCAAAACATAAATTAAGCAAACGTGAGTACAAAGGTACTCAGCAAGACTTACATCAGAACTAGCTACATATGCATCAGTATCAACAAAGGGGTGGTGGAGTTTGACTGCAGCAAGCCAGCTTTGACTCAGTGTCTATCCTGAACTACGACTGCAAGTAACTCTTTTGAGGTGGCGCACACGAGTCCACATATTCACCAATCAATACACCACTATGGATCCGCTCCCGTCTCCGTACGAGAAGGCCATCCATAGCACTCACGCTTATCTTGCGTGTTTTAGAGTATCCACTTCCACTTGTCTATGAACTGTACAGGTAACCCAGAAGTCCATTATAGTGGACACGGCTATTCGAATAGATCATATACTCCCTCCATTCCTCTATGTAATGTGTATTATTTTTGGCACGGTGACCAAGGCACATAATTATACACATGTTAAGACGAAATTAACCTTGGATAAATCATTGATTAGTGGCAACTAAATCATTTAGGGTAGGAAAGTTAGAGATACACACAAGCATGAGAGAGATACTTTCCTCTTTCTCTCTACAAGAAGAGATATATGCAATCAAGGGAAAGATAGCTTCCTTTTTTGGAAGGGATGATGAAGGAATTATGAGATATTAGAATAAATGCACCTTACATTGTGGAATTTTATCAAAAAACAAATACACCTTATATAAAGGAACGGAGGGAGTATAACCCTGCAGGGGTGTCCTTCTTCACACACGCTCTCGCCACTTACCGCCATGTACACGTTATGTATCTCGGCAACCTTCAAGCAGAAGCCTGGCGAGGGTGTCGGCCATGACTTGACTAACAACACAAGTCCCTAGTCCAGGTTTATCGCCTATTTGGGTTCCATCCATGGGGAGATCCGGCCGGGGTGTCGCTCACGGCACCAAACGATGTGTACAGGGTTCTCGAGCCACCAAACGGGTGACCGGTACACCGTGCCACGTACCTGCCGCGTCGCAGCCCACCCCGAGGGTCAGCGCTGCGCACGACCTCCGGTAAACTACAAACACCAGAAACTAGTTGCAACTCCTGGACAGAGGACAAGGGTAGTTAATAAGTCGAGAGAGTCAATTAAGGATCCCAATGTGTGGTTGTAGCTGTTTCATGGATCACAAACACAGAACTCAGTTCCTGAGGGTGGCTGCAATAAGACAACCCACCCTGTACTCCTACATGGCCTCTCATCGCTACCTTTGCCAAATCATGTTCACACACTTAGCTCTCAACAGTAGGACATGTTCAACACATTCCAATTCATCCCCAATGCATCAGACCTGACACAACTCTAAGCAATAGCAGGAATAACCAGAAAGCATGAATGAGTAGGAACAACATGGCTCAAACAACTCCTACTCATGCTAGTGGGTTTCAACTATTTACTGTGGCAATGACAGGTCATGTAGAGGAAAGGGGTTCAACTACCGCAGCAGGTAACAGTTGAAGCGTTGTTGTCCTAATGCAGTAAAGAGAGCAAGAGCGAGAGAGTGGGATTGTATCGGAATGCTCAATGTGGTTTTGCTTGCCTGGCACTTCTGAGGATAGCAATGTGTCTTCATCAGTGTCATCGATCACATCGTCGGAACAGCGTCTACTGAGAGGGGACAAACACCGGCAAACAAGAGAGAACACAATCAATGCAATGCGACAATATGATGCATGATCATGACATGGCAATATGCTGTTGATTTAGCTAATGCAACTAGCAACCATATTAAATGAAGTTGGTTTGAACCAAAGGTTCAAATTCAAACTTCATATGTGGTTAATTAAATGTCATTTAGTTGATTTGACCTGAACATTATGTTTAACTTGTTCAAACATGCATGAAAATGAGATAAACATATTCCTTGAATTTTTCTGATCATTTTTCATATATAATTTATTTTCATTGGAGTTATAGATTATTTTCTATGATTTTTAAAAGTTTTGAATATTTTCTGAAATAAATAAATCATTTAAGATTTATTTGAAATTTCGAGAAAACATTACTGCATCAGCATGACGTCACTCTGATGTCAGCAGTCTACAGAGCGGTCAGGTCAAACCTGACGTGTGGGGTCCACACGTCAATGGCTCTGCTAATTAACAGGGTTAATTAGCTTTAAGTTAACACTAACTAAACTGTCAGTGGGGCCAGGGCCCACCAGTCAGCGACTCATTAAACTAATGACAGCAATTAGCACTTAACTAAAACCTAAACTAAAACTAGTCAAAGGCTGGCCCCACATGTAATGGACACAGGGGGGTCCAGGCGTGGTCAAAGGGGGTCAAGCCCACCGACGACTCGCCGCCGGCGAGAGCCAGGACGGCGGCGCGGCTCGGAAATGTTGTTCCGATGACCAAAACGACTGCGGGCAGCATCTACGCGAAGCTGGAGAAGTCGCGCATCCAACGGAAGAAGTGGGAGCAGCTGGGGTGGCCGGAATCATCGGCGACGACCTCAACGGCGGCGGCCGGAGCTCGGGTGCCGATGAAAACGACCACACAGGGCACGGGAGGACAAACGGTTGGTTCCAATGGGTGCTATGTGTGCTCACGAAGACGACGGGCATGTGCACGGGACCAAATGGTCACCGGAGCCTCGTCGGTGACGAGCTTGTGCGGCGGCGTGCTTCGGACGTCATGGAAACGGCGGCTACAGCGAGCGAACGAGATGGAGGAGAGGGGGGTTTGGTCCGTGAGCTCACAGCGGACTCGAAGGGCTGGTCAGCAAGCTCGGAGGAGGCCTGGAGACGGTGAGACGGCGACAGTGATCTCCGGCGCTGGAGCTTGAAGATGAAGTCGGTGGCGGCGATACGGCGCGTCCCCGGTTGCTTGGCTCGTCGAGGAAGCATAGACGACGGAGGCGGAGCTCATGGGCGCGTCGAGGGGACGAGGGGGAGGCGGTGGCTGCGGCTATGGCGAACGGCGGTGTCGGTAGCATTCGGCCATGGAGTCGGGAGGGCGAGAGAGAGGCGAGGGGGAGGAATGGAGCGGTCGGAGCGATCAGGACGACATCGGGGGGTCATCCACGCGTCCAGGGCCTCGGCGGCAAGCAGGAGGTGGCGTGCGGTGGACGTGCACACATCGGGCATGCGCCGTGCGTCCGACTGGCGGGAGGAAGAAGACCTCCCTGCCCCTGGTGGGCTGGGCCGGCCAGCTGGGTTGGCAGGTGAGCGCCAGGTAAGTGCTCTCTCTCTCCTTTTAATTCTTGTTTTCTATTATTCTGTAGACTTTAGGGCTTTATTAAAAATGCCAGGGCATTTCCAAAAATCATGAAACTAATCATGGGTACTATTCAGAATAAATCCAACAGTAAACATTTTAGTTTATGATTATTTGAGCATTTAAAATATTTTATAGCATTCAAATGCCCAAATGCAAATAGAGTATGATTTAATTCAGAGCCCAAATATGTCATGGAAAATGTGCATCACCTCTGGTTACTGTTTACAGCATTTTCCATAATTGATAAACATTTTTGAAAGCCATTTGGACTTACTGAAAATATTTTAGTTGAACCTAGTGAATTCCTTTAAAGCTAGGGTTTAGGCAAATACCCATTTCAACTTTCTTTCAAGATTAAACATGATGCACATGATCATGCAGAGTCAAGTAAAGGCTATAGGGTTGTGACAACTCACCCCCACTAAACAAGAATCTCGTCCCGAGATTCAAGACGTGAGATAAGAAATCAGAGGGGACACTAACTAACACAATCTTCATGATCCAAGTGTCCTCCATATGAGTGTTGATTGCTTGCCTCCTGTTGATCCTGGCATCCTTGCTTTCGAGATCTTTGTCCAACATAGTGACAACGAAAGAAACTCTACAAAATTGATCTCCAGAAAGGTCGAGCAACTCAAGATCAACTCATGGAGTGAGACGTTGAAACATCTCTTGAGCTGAGACACGGAACACACATCCAGAGGGATGGAGTGAAACAAATGATGAAGGTTCACTTAGTGGCAATAATTCCACACCTAAGGAGATGGTGATCGATATCACCGGACGGGGCACCTTAGAGGAGGTGACTCGTAGAATTATTCCCTTAAGTGGCAAAAAGAATTACTTTTGATATAGAGATCATTGAAACTCTCCATACCAGCCTGAGGCAAATCACAATTGATTGTTTGACGGAGTCCGAAAGAATGACATTCTCGGGCCAGAATGGATGATGTGGACTACCTTGTTGAAGACAACACAAGGGATGATTTTGCTTATCATCGGAAATGGATGAAACCCATGGTAAAATGGCACATTGGCGGTGCAAGCTGGTAACAAAATGCAAATGCTGGGAATGATTCTGGTAACTGGGAAGAAACCCAACAGTAGAGAGTGAATCTACTCTTTAAGAGGTTATAGCATAACCGAAGAGACTAGGAGCAATCCCAGTTAGTGCCAGTGATAACACCTAGTGCTTGTGCGTGCTCTCAAGAACTTGAGCATTTCCATAAACATCAAGGTTTTACTATTATCCGTGCCAATGGTGCTGACAACACAACATACGACCATGATGAATAGCGATGGACGATGCAGATGCAAAGGAAGATAACACTTTCTCAGATTTCACCTTAGCGGGGTCAAAGGGGCAAAATCTGGATGATCGACCAAGAGACATTTAGCACTCCGCTTCTAATGTTCTCCTTGATGTGCTAGCACAGCCCATTTATTAAAATGGTTTGGTACTTAGAACGTCAAGTAAAAGGTCGGACTTCAGGAGCACAAAAATCCATAAGGAACAACAAGGGAGTAAATCCTACGAAATCCTTATGGGGAGGTGGCCAACTTCTTCAATCAAGATACCATAACAATAGGTCTTCCGGCTGGGTGTGTTGGCCACGACATCCACTTTACCGGTTATCGAGAGACCAATATTATAGTTCTTGGGAAATGCTCCAACCATCATATCTGCCTGAGATTCAGTTCTGGTTGGTGCCAGGACATTCCAGACTCATCGAGTCTAGAAAGAAAAAATGGAATTTTGCAACACAAATCGACGAGACGGCGTTGCGAGATTCTCGGGGGGGGGGGGGTGAACTACGATAGCAAGCTCCAAAACATGAGCTAGTTCTGCTACGTACATGTGAACACGTTGTCCCAGACAAGCATGACCACATAATAGTCTTATAATAAAATACTACCGAGTTCAGATTGGGAACCATCATTGCAGATAACGAAGTCTTGTGCATGTCCGTCCGGGCCCTTCGGGATTAGCACATGAACTTCTTTTCTTTGAAAAAATCAATCAGTGGCTTGGTGTGCTAGGGATACATATGGAATGAAGGTTGCAAGTCTCCAAAACATAGAATACTTCGCACATGTGCATGACTGACTTGGGATGATTCCACAGGAAGCAAAACAAACTTTCTCAAATTCACGGTGGCAACTTATATCAATTACACGTGAGTTAGGGGAAGCCACTTCTTTCATCCAAACATATACTCCATGAACGAGACACGGAGATAATGCTTTAAAAGTTTCCAATACTAGCTGGATGTTCAACACGAAACATGGAGAAGGTAAAATGATGTTGATGGGCTCAACAACAGTTCATCAAGATTTCCATATAGATGGAATTCCACAATTAAAGGAACATACTGATAGCATTGGTCAGACCAAAAGATGTAATGGTGTATGCTCGAGGGATCGACCACGAGTAGGACAACATTACGAATATTATTGGTTCTGATTTGACTTGACGATAACCCATACTCAAATCACAGTTTGGACAAGACAATAGATCCACAAATGATCACGGAGATCAATTCAAGAAGATATCATCTATTTTCAATACACACACAAGATATCCCTTTGAAGTGAGCTATGTGGATTAAGCTTTTATCTTCCAACTCTCCAAGTTGTTGTTTAGCTTAACCAACTAGTTCAGGGGTATCCAACACAGATTCTTGGAGAAGGGGTGGTCTATAGGTAAACCAACTTGATCACGAGCTCAGCATAACGGTCAGGGAACAACCTGGTAATACTCCTGAGAAGATATTCGGAAAATCACGAAGCACCGATATGTTATGAAGCTCGAGAACAATCTAGCTTTTCAGGGCAAGACGATATGATCAAAAGAGCAAGGGATTGATACAAACCTAACTCATTGATAGGAGAGTGCACCCGAGATAAGGACTAGGTAGCATAATCATTCTTAGAATGATAATTTGGTAACCAACACACTAAGAATGAGATTATCGTCCATTTACTACCAAGCAACGGGGTTGCTAGGAATATTGACTTCACACATCGCAGTTCACTTGTCAGTATTCTGGTTACAACAACACGGAGGCCGAGGAATGAACGAAGATGGCAAGAAGTATCACGGTATCAATAGTTCATAGGAGGTTGTGCAATTCCCATGGAACTCTTGACATAAAGATGGAAATACTCCAAGGTAGAACAGAACAATATCTGGATTGGCATTTTGACCTGTGAAATACAACTACTCTGACCCAATCCTGGAAATGGATGAGGTTCTGGAGTTTGTTTCTCCTAGTAATTCTAAGATAGAATGGATTCACGGGCCACAAGAGTAAAAGGCATCGATGAACACGAATGCACAACTACTCCTGACTATCAATTGATAGACGAGGTCATAAAACAACTTAAAGGGGCAACTCAAAGGAACATATAACTTTCCGAGTTGTGGATGCATAGACTAGCATGTCGAACTTTCAACATATTTCTTCCGGATAACCCATGCAGAAAGGCAGGACTGGCAGAGTCACAATATAGAATCAAGAACTCCTCAAGAGTACTCTTATTGTGATATTTTGGTTCGGGAGAACTTCTGCCAAGGATGGTTCATGGTATTGGAAGAACGATAACCACGGACCTCGAGGACTATCACAAGGTTACTATTATCCTAAAGGAACGAGCAAAGACTATCAACATGAAGTAAGTAGGGTGAATCTCGGATTCAAGAACCCAGGAGTAGAATGCCTACTACTAAATGGCATCACGGAATGCTTTCCAGAATGATGGCCAGAATGATCACACTGGGAACACAATACATGGCTAGATTACTATGTGATACTCTAGACACCTAGGGTCATAATAATAACTCCAATATATGTGTCGAGGTAACAGAGTACCTCAACACGCTGGTTAGTGTGGTTAATCTGACCCAAAGGAGCATCGGGAACATGAAGGAAAGATTTGCAACTGCATCAGACTATTTAGAAACCTGGGATGACTCGGATAGCATAATAGCTGTAATTGCTCAAAAAGATTTTGAGATGTAAGAAAAAAGGGTAGCATAACCACTCAATATCATAATGTCAAGGTTCTGAGACCAACAGTTGAACACACGGAAGTACTTGAAACTGAACTGAGGGTTGAGTCCACCATTAACGTGATCCTGATATATAGAATGAGAATCCTAGTTCTTAATCCCCATAGAAATAAGAAGGTGACTCAGATCCGAAGGTCATAGGGTAAAGGAGTAAAAAGAGCCTTACGTTCCCTTCCACAATCCATTCCCTTATTATAACTAAAGAGTTTCTAGACACGACTTCGACCAGTTTGGCTTACTAATCCTACAGGCAGTCAGGCTCTGATACCAAAGCTGTCAGGACCCCGATCCTAAGTCACAAAGGTCTAGCCTGTAACACATCATATCACTTTGCGGCCTCACGCACGGTATCCCCACGAGTGCCACCTTACCTGGCCCGGGACCGTTTGCGCATTTTGGCACACGTATATGATAGTGTCGCTAGCATCCATATGACAGAGAACACGGGCCGACATGACTAGTTATAAACCAAAAGTGGCACTAAATTACAGAGAGAGCCAAACATGACCCAGCAACGAACGTGTCGGTCATCAACGTATGAACCCAAGTCGTAGCAAGCTACAAGGACTTAAGGGAACAACGAGTGACATTTCCCCTAAGGGACAGACACAGGAACGAAGAAGGACACATGCCGGCCAGCCTAAGTGTTCCGGCGCAGTAGCAAGCTACCAAGGCTCAGTGGAAGCACTAGGAGGCATTTCCCTGTAAGATAGGCTTCCAAGGGTAAACAACTAGGTGTCGGATCCCACACATAGCAATACACATTACACGTACGCATAACATGCAAGTATGTGCTGTACAACATGGCATCACAACATAACTCAACAACTCATATAGATAAAGACCCAGAAGAGCCAACATAGCATTTATTACAAACAGTGGGTCTCATGACCCAACATACAGAGCATACAGGCAACGGAAGCATAACATGTCTGAGTACAGACAACTACAAATGAAAAAGGCTGAGGAGCCTGACTATCTACAAGACCCTCCCAAGGGTACAAGATCGTAGCTGAGGTAACAAGCTAAACGTCGAAGTCCACGCGGAACCACTAGTGAGACTGAAGTCTCTCTGCAAAACATAAATTAAGCGAACGTGAGTACAAAGGTACTCAGCAAGACTTACATCAGAACTAGCTACATATGCATCAGTATCAACAAAGGGGTGGTGGAGTTTGACTGCAGCAAGCCAGCTTTGACTCAGTGGCTATCCTGAACTACGACTGCAAGCAACTCTTTTGAGGTGGCGCACACGAGTCCACATATTCACCAATCAATACACCACTATGGATCCGCTCCCGTCTCCCTACGAGAAGGCCATCCATAGCACTCACGCTTATCTTGCGTGTTTTAGAGTATCCACTTCCACTTGTCTATGAACTATACAGGTAACCCAGAAGTCCATTACCGCGGACACGGCTATTCGAATAGATCATATATAACCCTGCAGGGGTGTACTTCTTCACACACGCTCTCGCCACTTACCGCCATGTACAGGTCATGTATCTCGGCAACCTTCAAGCGGAAGCCTGGCGAGGGTGTCGGGCACAACCTGACTAACCACACAAGTCCCTAGTCCAGGTTTATCACCTATTTGGGTTCCATCCGTGGGAAGATCCGACCGGGGTGCCGCTCACGGCCCCAAACGATGTGTACAGGGTTCCCGCCACCAAACGGGCGACCGGTACACCCTGCCACGTACCTACCGCGTCACAGCCCATCCCGAGGGTCAGCGCTGCGCACGATCTCTAGTAAACTACAAACACCAGAAACTAGTTGCAACTCCTGGACAGCGGACAAGGGTAGTTAATAAGTCGAGAGCGTCAATTAAGGATCCCAATGTGTGGTAGTAGCTGTTTCATGGATCACAAACAGAGAACTCAGTTCCTGAGGACGGCTGCAATGAGACAACCCACCATGTACTCCTACATGGCCTCTCATCGCTACCATTGCCAAATCATGTTCACACACTTAGCTCTCAGTAGTAGGACATGTTCACCACATTCCAATTCATCCCCGATGAATCAGACATGACACAACTCTAAGCAATAGCAGCCATAACCAGAAAGCATGAATGAGTAGGCACAACATGGCTCAAACAACTCCTACTCATGCTAGTGGGTTTCAACTATTTACTGTGGCAATGATAGGTCATGCAGAGGAAAGGGGTTTAACTACCGCAACAGGTAACAGTTGAAGCGTTGTTGTCCTAATGCAGTAAAGAGAGCAAGAGCGAGAGAGTGGGATTATATCAGAATGCTCAATGGGGTTTTGCTTGCCTGGCACTTCTGAAAATAGCATTGTGTCTTCATCAGTGTCATCGATCACATCGTCGGAACAGCATCTACTGAGAGGGGACAAACACCGGCAAACAAGAGAAAACACAATCAATGCAATGCGACAATATGATGCATGATCATGACATGGCAATAGGCTGTTGATTTAGCTAATGCAACTAGCAACCATATTAAATGAAGTTGGTTTGAACCAAAGGTTCAAATTCAAACTTCATATGTGGTTAATTAAATGTCATTTAGTTGATTTGACCTGAACAGCAGGTTTAACTTGTTCAAACATGCATGAAAATGCCATAAACAGATTCCTTGAATTTTTCTGATCATTTTTCATATATAATTTATTTTGATTTGAGTTATAGTTTATTTTCTATGATTTTTAGAAGTTTTGAATATTTTTTGAAATAAATAAATCATTTAAGATTTATTTGAAATTTCGAGAAAACATTACTGCATCAGCATGACGTCACTGTGATGTCAGCAGTCAACAGAGCGGTCAGGTCAAACCTGACGTGTGGGCTCCACACGTTAGTGGCTCTGCTAATTAACAGGGTTAATTAGCTTTAAGTTAACACTAACTAAACTGTCAGTGGGGCCAGGGCCCACCAGTCAGCGACTCATTAAACTAATGACAGCAATTAGCACTTAACTAAAACCTAAACTAAAACTAGTCAAAGGCTGGCCCCACATGTCATGGACACAGGGTTGGGGTCCAGACGTGGTCAAAGGGGGTCAACCCCACCGGCGACTCGCCGCCGGCGAGAGCCAGGATGGCGGCGCGGCTCGGAAACACTGTTCCGGTGACCAAAACGACTGCAGGGAGCATCTATGCGGAGCTGGAGAAGTCGCGCATCCAACGGAAGAAGTGGGAGCAGCTGGGGTGGACGGAATCATCGGCGGCGACCTCAACGGCGGCGGCCGAAGCTCGGGCGCCGATGAAAACGACCACCTAGGGCACGGGAGGACCAACGGTTGGTTCCTATGGGTGCTATCTGCGCTCACGAATACGACGGGCATGTGCATGGGACCAAATGGTCACCGGAGCCTCGTCGACGACGAGCTTGTGCGGCGGCGTGCTTCGGACGTCATGGAAACGGCGGCTACAGCGAGCGAATGAGGTGGAGGAGAGGGGGGTTTGCTCCGTGAGCTCACAGCGGAGTCGAAGGGCTGGTCAGCAAGCTCGGAGGAGGCCTGGAGACGGCGAGACGGCAACAGCGATCTCCGGCGCTGGAGCTTGAAGATGAAGTCGATGGCGGTAATACGGCGCGTCCCCGGTTGCTTGGCTCGTCGAGGAAGCATAGACGACGGAGGCGGAGCTCATGGGCGCGTCGAGGGGACGAGGGGGAGGCAGTGGCTGCAGCTATGGCAAACGACGGCGGCAGCACCGTTCGGCCATGGCGTCGGGAGGGCGTGAGAGGGGCGACGGGGAGGAATGGAGCGGTCGGAGCGATCAGGGCGGCATCGAGGGGGTCATCCACGCGTCTAGGGCCTCGGCGGCAAGGAGGAGGTGGCGTGCGGTGGCCGTGCGCGCGTCGGGCACGCGCCGTGCGTCCGACTGGCGGGAGGAAGAAGACCTCCCTACCCCTGGTGGGCTAGGCCGGCCAGATGGGCTGCCAGGTGAGCGCCAGGTAAGTGCTCTCTCTCTCCTTTTAATTCTTGTTTTCTATTATTCTGTAGACTTTAGGGCTTTATTAAAAATGCCAGGGCATTTCCAAAAATTATGAAACTAATCATGGCTACTGTTTAGAATAAATCCAACAGTAAACATTTTAGTTTATGATTATTTGAGCATTTAAAATATTTTATAGCATTAAAATGCCCAAATGCAAATAGAGTATGATTTAATTTAGATCCCAAATATGTCATGGAAAAATGTGCATCACCTCTGGTTACTGTTTACAGCATTTTCCATAATTGATGAACATTTTTGAAAGCCATTTGGACTTACTGAAAATATTTTAGTTGAACCTAGTGAATTCCTTTAATGCTAGGGTTTAGGCAAATCCCCATTTCAACTTTCTTTCAAGATTAAACATGATGCACATGATCATGCAGAGTCAAGCAAAGGCTAAGCTATAGGGCTGTGACAGCTCCCTAGTGGAGGAGTCATAGGAAGATACCCTATCTTATTCACCCATCAAGGTGCTTGCTTTAACTTTCCAAGATTATGTTTGTCGCACATATCTTGCAACTGATGGTTTTCATTGCTTCTCCTTTGTTGAACTACCATTAGCTTAGTTTACACATCGTGTATGTGAATACCGCATGCCTATCCATTTTCAGTACATATTCCATCTGTCATCATACCATATTTATCCACTCAAATGTTGTTCTTGTGTAACAGACGTTCAAAAGGAAGAGGGCGATTGCTGATCGTGGACAAGCACAAGCAAAGTATTTGGAAAAGGTAGTGGCACCTGATAAATCAAATAGCCCATTAGGTGTAGTTGCAATATCACCTGACCCACAAAACACCCCAACTCTAGCAGACTCTAGCCCTACTACACTGGTCATTTCTGATGCCCCAACTCAGCAGACCCTGACTGCAGCAAACATTATGATTATGCCAGTTGACATAGTACCAGCTCTACGACGCAAAACCCCCATTTCAGCAAAGAGTTAACCAAATCCAGTTCACAAATCCCTTTTTGAACCAGAGAGAGCCCCAATTGCAGCAAATAGGACCCCTATTCCATTTCTTCCCAGTTTAGAAGACAAAGCTGATATTGTTGTCAGGAACTTTGTGCACATCTTTCCTTCATGGAAAGATTATACCGCAGACACAGAACAATTTCCAGCCTTCCTCCGCAACTTACGCGTAAGTAATGTACTAATGTTATTCATGATCATTGCTGCATATGTTTCTGCTGACAGAAGACACAAGATTTCATTCTTTTAAATAGGTGAGGACCAAACTGGACTGTGAAGACGAGCAAGGGTTGGTTGCGCTTTTCAAGCACTCGTTGATGAAGTATCGTTCCTACCTGAGGCAAGCGCACTTCGATGGCAAGCCTCTAAACGAAATTTCTGTAAAGTCTCCGGTGCTACATTTATCCGACGGTGATTGGAATAATCTTGTTACACATTGGTCTTGGCTGCAGCATAAGGTACTATCTATGATATCACATCACAATTTGAACTACATTTCTGCATTTGCATTAACATCTCACTTGTACGAAAACTGTTAGCAAAAGAACATTCATTCTCAAGGGACCACAGAATCTCGCAACTATACTGCACACTGCATTGCTCTTGTGAGTACCTCTTGCCCTGTATGACCATATTTACTTTCATAGATGTTTAATTATGTAGCATCACTTCACATGTTAGCCTCATTATCGTCCATTTGGTGGACATTATAAGATCCATATGGACTCTTACATAAATTTAGAATCAACCCAATGCTTTTGAAGAGGTTTAGCTCTGCAGTCCTCTTGTAAGGACTGAACGTAGTCTATCACTCTACTTACATTAACAGCTACTCCCTCCATCCCATAATATAAGAACGTTTTGTACAGTACACCAATGTTCAAAACACTCTTGTATTATGGGAAGAGGGATTGGTTCATTGTGTAGCATTCTGCATCTTATCTCCCTCGCCCACCATTTACAAAAAAAAGATCAGATTTATATTTAATCTTACCAAAAAAGTAGAATACACAAACAATGCCAGTGCAGAAGTGTAGCCCATTGCTCTTGTTAGTACATTTTGTCCTGTAATGCTTGTACTTCCAGGGATTGGTAGTTGATTATGTAGCATCAATCTGCATCTTATCTTCATTATCCTCTATCCCTTCCAGTATTATCATATCTATAATTACTCTTTACAAAATGTAGAGTATAGGCAATGCTTATGAAGAAGATTTTGTGCTGAAATTCTTGAGTTATCCTTCCCTTGACATGGAGAAGGGCATTCTAAAGCCGGTGCTAACTGTTAATGTAAGTCAGTCCTTCTAAAGACTTTATCCTCAACTGCTGTTTAATTTTCTCATACTCCCTATCGTTTAATGCTGTTTAGTTTGCTGTTTCTACCAAAATGCATGTTCGCAAGAACCGTAAGTTCTAAGTTTTACTTGTAAAAACAAATTCCTTATTCATACCATGCACATTACTCAATACTCCCTATATGTATGCTTGTTTTTGTGGATCTATAATCCAGTGTGTGGTAAAGCAGCCCGCGTTTGCACCTTGTCATCTCCTGTTTTATCTTACTGATGTGGCTGATGATATGAACAACATGCCATGCACATTAACCAAAATAGATACAATGATTTTCTTTGCCCTTCATATATGCTTGTTATGTTGACATGGTAATCCAGTAGTGTGGTGAAGCTCCCCGCATTATGAACAATGCCAAATTATGCTATTGATATTTTGAACTTACACTTTATTTTCTAATTTGAAATTGGATGGAATTGACAGCACAATTATCATCTTTGTTTATACACATGCAACACCTGTCCATCTCTCTGCTTTGTTTCAGGGTGATATGCCTGATGGCATGCACAAGTGTGTTGAAGGTTGTGAGACAAACCCAACATATATTGCAGCAAAGAAGGCAAAACATCTTGAAGATAGCGAGACAACCCCAAAGTCTTGTCTTGATGCAGTGTTCAAGTTACTTGAGACTAGCAGTCAGACAAGCTCACAGAATTCGTTGTCTGGATCAGTTCGACTTCTTCAGTCCCAAGTTCTAGCAGAAAGGCATTCTGCAACTCAACTTCGACTTGAAGTCCTATCTCTAAGAAAGATTGCAGAGAACACCAATGAGAGCCTCGTCGCTAAACAGCTACACCTGGAAGCTATGACCGACATGCTAGGCCGGTCTCACAGCCTTGCTCAGCAGCTTGCGCAGCAGTTCCCGCGCAAGGCTAACCTTTGTTGAACTGTCTTGGAAGTGGTCTCGGTTCAGTATTATGTTGTTACCCTGCAATGGTGCCCAATTTTTCTAATCTACCTCTTCGTTGCGAGTTATGATCACTGGTGGTGAACTTCAATGCCCAGTGGATGTAATATACCATAAATCCTTTATTGTATAGTGTAGGTTTGTTCTTAATTCTTACTAGTTACTGCCATCATTCGCTATCTAAAAAAAATCAGATGTAGTCAACCAGGCCGAAACATTTGCCTGTAACGGGCCTGGTGTTTAGCAGGCCACAATTGGGTCGGCCTGCATCTTTCTTGGGCCCGAATCATTGGGGCCTTCATACTTTGCGCGAGGCCCACAACTTACACCGGCCTATATTTTAGTTGGGCCTTTTGTGGATCCAGCGCTTAGTTTGGCCTAGGTAGCGTTGGGCCATTAACAGGCTGAATATTGTACTTGCCTGTTACGGCCCAGATGAAACCATGGGCCTTTAGCAGGCCGAAATGCATATTGGGCCTCAATTTCACTAGTGGTAGACGGGCCTTCAGCAGGCTGAAATGTAGACTAGGCCTTTTTGGGCCCAGTTATATCACGGGCAGTTAACAGGCCGAAACATATCTCGGGCTCTAGTTGGCCCACTGATATCATGGGCCTTTAAGAGGTCCAAAATCACGTTGGGCTTAATTGTTGCCACCTTTATCACGGGCCGTTAGTGGGCCCGATGTCCTGTCACTAGTGCAGAACCGGGCAATAGCACCGGTTCGTAAGGCCCTTTAGTGACGGTTCCATAACCAGCACTAAAGTATGGGCACTAAAGCCCCCCCCCCCGTTAGTACTGGTTCAGCACGAACCGGTGCTAAAGGGCAACCACGTGGCACGAGCCAGCTCCGGGGGCCGGGAGCCCTTTAGTACCGGTTGGTAAAACCAACCGGTACTACAAGGTTTGGGTTTTTTTTGGTTTTATGATTTCTTTTTCATTTCATTTTGTGTTTTCCATTTAATTCTTTTTCGTTTGCTGGTATTTTACGATATATATATATATATATATATATATATATATATATATATATATAGAATTTCTAGTAGAACCAATCATATATATATATATCATCAAATGTCTCACAAACCACCAATTCACACATACACACATGTATAGCTATATACAATTTCTCCTACATGTTGCCTTCGGAGCCAGTGGCATTAGCCTAATTGGTGCCTTCGGAGCACGATGACAATTGGAAGTGGTTCATGGGGGCGGTAGCGGGTAATGGTATTCTCCCTTCGGATCTATGACCTGGTCGAGCAAAAATCCCGCTATTTCCTCTTGAAGTGCTTGTACGCGCTCCGTTTCTAGGAGCTTGTCCTGCACCTCTGTGAACTGTTAAGAAGGAGATCAATATGCATGTTTATTAGTTGTGTGACTAGATATCGATAATGGTGTAAAAATTGTGAATAGTGTTCTGACAAACGTACCCATTCCTGTCTTCGAGATCTGCTCCTTTCGGACGCCATCATGCGAATGTTCTCGCAAACGCGGTATGCACACAGATCAGTCCCCTGCGCCTACTTCAGGGCCTTTACAAGAATGGAATTTGATCAGATAATAATTAATCAAGCATGATAATTAAAGAGATAATGGCAGCTAGCTAGCTAGCTAGTACTACTTAATTACTTACCTTGGGTCGAAACCATTGCAGTCTTTGTTTCCATTTGCCTGGAGTGACGCTGATGAACCTTGCCCAAGCCCTGCCCGCCGACAAAGAAAATGAAAAAATCGGTTATTAAATAGTTCATATCAGGAAATGACGAACTAAATAGGCCGAGATATATAGTTAATAATGATTGAATTTACCTGTTGACTATCCGAAACAAGATGGTGTAGTCACTTTGTTTTTTAAGTAGTGAGTCGAGTACTTCAACTGTTCCGGCGTCAACTTTAATGATACACAAGATCCAGTGAAATCTGCATGCACACACGTTTGGATGTCTTAACTAAGCGGACATATATAAGCAAAAACATGTAGCTAGCTAGTAGGCAAAAACAAAGAATTTGTAGTACAAGACAGTGTGACTCACTGGAAGTTGTAAGGAAGTAGTATAGCTTCATTGTATTTGAGGCACTTCAAGAACTCTAGCATGCTGTCCTCTACATGATTTTCATGATATTTATCTATTTTCCATGTGTATTCATTAACGGTGTTTGGGTCAATGAACCCAATGCCATAGCGTCCACCTTTTTTCATTTCATACATCTTCATCCTGCATAATACCACAGAAAAGAATATAGTGAGGATAATTACAGGTAATGATTGATCAAAAGGATCACTACAGCTAGCTTGAGACTTAAATTACAGAACGAAATCACTTACAGACACTAGCAACTGATGATAGATTTGTCGAGTGCGTCTTGATTGTATAACTGAAACAGTTCATTATACTCAACGGCCACAGCTTTCTCATGGTAGTAATGATCCTTCTTGACTTCCACCATGAGGGACTCTCGATTGGACCTCTTGGTAATGTCCATGTACCATTGATGCAATTCATACATTCTCGTTGGGAGCTTCTTGACCTCGTCTGGTTGACCAAAGGTTTGCCCCGAACATATTTCCGTTTTATTTCTTCCTCTGTAAGCACAGGCATGGGCTTGATCTCGAGGAGTTGTCCAACAGTGATGTTGAGAATTCCAGCCTGCGTTATATGCTCCTCAATTATTACCACATTGCCCGCCTCAGGAACGTAAACTGTTTGCCCACAATAATATTGGGCGCGCGTACTCTCATGTGTTGTTGGCACAACAAGCGAGGGGATCGATTGCGCCGCCTGTTCTCCCAGTTGGGGAACGGTTTTCCCGCATTTTTTGACAGCTGCTTGTTGTTTGCTCAAGCTCGAGCTCGACTCCTTCTGTAGACGTGCTCGATTTAACTTCCTGATGTGGCGCTCATAGTCTGTGTCAACAGGCTTGGGAGCTGGTGGTTGAGCCATACGAATGAAGTGGTCAATCTTTTCCTCAGGCACTTTCTCCCTTGGCGGCGGTGGCGGTTTCGGTCCAAAATGGGCGTCCACTTCTGCCCGCACTATGGCCTTGGTTTGCTCCTCGGTCTTGTCGTAAGCCCTCTGAGGAAGATCAGTGAGGCTTGGATCATATTTATATCGCTTGTCTCCGCCTTTACTTCCTGTACTGCCTCGACTCGTACCGCTACGCACCATAGCTGCGGGGTGTCTCTTCTGCGATTGCTGAGGCGGCGAAGACGGCTGACGGGGCTGAGTTGGACGAGGAGGAGTGGCCTGAAGCTGTGCCGGACTTGGAGGAGGAGTGGCCTGAAGTTGTGCCGGACTTGGAGGAGGAGTGGATGTCTGACGCTGTGTCGGACTTGGAGGAGGAGTGGCCTGACGCTTTGCCGGACTTGGAGGAGGAGGAGTGGCCTGACGCGTTGGTGGACTTGTAGGAGCGGAAGTCTACTGACCTGGTGGCGGACTTCGATGAGGAGTCGACTGACGCGGTGTCGGTGGCCTTCGAAAGATGATGCAATCCTTTCTCCGTAGGATGATACGATGTTTGGCCTCTTCGAGTGTGTGCTCCTCGTCACCTCCAGGAATGTCAAGCACTAGCCCCAAATATTGGTCCACCACCTCATCAACCAAGACACGAGCATAGCCTGCTGGAATCGGGTTGCAATGGAAGGTTGCCTCGGGGGGATTTGTAAAAGCAATGGCGTCCGCCACCTTCATGGATATGTTCTTCATTTTGAAGTGTAGCTCGCAGTTAGTGTTCTCCATGATGTCATCCACGGGGTATCTATCCACCATTGCGTCGCCCGGGGCGGAACCCATGCTGCTTCTCGGCATGGATGGGGCGGTGGTATCCAATGCGGGATCATCTGCTAGCTGATGCAGCTGCTGAGACCCCCTTTGTTGGCTAAGTGAGACGATCTGCTCCTGTTGCCGCTGGAATTTGACTGCCAATTCCGCGTGCTTTGATTCTAGGCCTTGAAGGCGTTCATAGTCCAGCTTCCTCTGCTCCTCCTCCATCTTCCTCTGCTTCTCCTCCGCAATCTTCTTTCTCGCACGGGTTCTGTAGTCGGCATTCCAGTCCGAAAACCCCTCATACCATGGAATAACGCCCTTGCCTCGTGTTCTTCCCAGGTGTTCAGGATTTCCCAGGGCACGCGTAAGCTCGTCGTTCTCTCTGTTGGGCTGGAACACCCGTGATCGAGCCTCTTCTATTGCAACAAGTATCTTATCATCGGCTCCTTTCAGACATGCCTTCGTCGAAACTTTGCCTATCTTCGGGTCCAACTCCCCCCCCCCCCACGCGCATAGAACCAAGTCCTGCACCTGGGGGCCAGCTCCTAGTAACCGGAGTGACACATGCATTCTCCATCTCTTTCTCAAACTTATCCCACTTAGGCATTGCCACCGCGTAGCCACCTGGCCCCAGCTTATGGAACTTATCCTTTTTTCGGCATTCTTCTTGTTTATTCTCGACCGTTCCTTAGCTAATTCTGAATCCTTGTATTTCACGAAATCGTCCCAATGAGCACTTTGCTTCTCTAGATTTCCCTCGAATACTGGAGTCTTCCTTCCTCCCTTGACGTACTTGTCCCATTCACGATTCTTGTGGTTCTTAAATGCAACCGCCATCTTCCTAAGAGCAGTGTCCTTGACTTTCTGCACATCTGCTTCTATGAAATGATCTGGTAGGGTGAAATGTTCCATGAGAGTATCCCAAAGCAGACTTTTTTGTCTGTCGTCGACAAAAGTAAGATCTAGACGTGGCTTTGCTGGCTCTCTCCATTCTTGAAGGGAGATCGGGAGTTGGTCCTTCACAAGAACTCCGTACTGACGAACGAACTTGTCCGCAATCTTCTTAGGCGCTAATGTTCGCTATTAGGTCTGATTGCCTCGATATTGTACTTTACGCCCTCCTTCAACTTTTTGTTCGGGCCTCGTTTCGTCCTGTTGCCTGAAGATTTGCTCGGTCCAGATGGCTGAAAGAAGAAAGATCGGTTCGTTAATATATCTTCAACTCATTTAAAACATGTGATGATCACCAGATGTGCCTGCTTATATAAATATGAGCAGTTTTAGCATGGTCCCTCTTACCCCCTCTTTTCACATGAGAGGTAAAAGTATGTAGTAGATCTGAGCCGTTGATTACATTAATTAGTGGTTGAATTAACTCTTACCTTCTTACCTCATATGTAAAAATAAGGGGTAAGAGGGAGCATGTTAAAATTTGCCTATAAATATATATACCTCGCCGGTGTTTGTTGTTTCAAGATCAACATTTTCTTTGTCATCATCATAATCGTAGTTCATGACTTCATCAATTCGGTCGTCGCGGTCGAATATCATATCACCCTCTCCGGTGTTGTTTAGAAATTTGGAGCCGTCATAATCTTCTTCATTCTGATCATCATCTGGCCCGCGAGGATGGCGTATCCTATCGAACAGGGTCTGTTCTCCCTCTCTGCCGGTATTGTCCGCCATAACTTTTATTTAACTAATCAAAAAAACAATTTAGTATTCAAATTACATCGTCTCGAATAATAGATATAATCTGAATACATCGTCTCGAATAATAGATATAATCTCGAATACATCGTCTCGAATAATAGATATAATCTCGAATACATCATCTCGAATAATATATAATCTCGAATACATCGTCTCGAATAATATATAATATTGAATACATCACTGGCTAGGTAGCTTATAAAGATCGAATACTACAGAAGAATCTAGGACACTCGCGGTTCTTGCGGCGTGGGCGGTGGACACCCAAAGAGAAGGAACCCTCACAGGATCATAGCTGAAGTGAGATCCCTGAAGAAACTGCCAGGTATTGGAGAACCTGCCGTCCTCTAACGCAACCATGTAGTGATGGACGTGCTCGTCCTCCTCCCTGACACGTCGACCTACCACCTCCGGCGGTGCTGGCTCCCTCCGCACCGAAACTGGCCCACGCGAACGCCACCAAAGGAGCTCCGGGTCGACAACGGGACCCGGGGCCGGGTTCCTAACCAAGCGTCGCGCCCCTGCAGGTAGCACCTCCCAGTGCCAGCCCGGCGGAGCCCAGTCCCGGACATGGCCCATATGATCAAGCAGGCCTCCTCCGCCAAGTCGACGTCGAGGATGCGGGATAGGCATCGTTGACGTCGAGAATAAATTCTTATGAAAAAAATCATATATATGCAATGTCATTTTATTATATATGCTACTCATAAAAATCAGAAACTATTTTAAATAGCTTTTGCAATCTTTATATTACTTCTCGCACTACAACTATTTTCTATACCTTGTCAAAATACCTCAAATGTTTTCTATACATTGTATACATACATATACTAATTGCTATATATTGGATCAAATGTCAAAATTCCTCAAATGTTTTCTATACATTGTATACATATATACATATACTAATTGCTATATATTGGATCAAATGTCAAAATTTCTCAACTTTTTTCTATACATTGTATACATACATCTATATATACTAATTTCGATATATTAGATCAAAATGTCAAAATCCCTATACATACATTATACAACTTAAGAAAATTTGTGTGTGTGTGTGTGTTCATGCATGCATATGTGTGTGTGGGGGGGGGGGCACATCCATGGCGGCAGGGGCGAGGGAGAGGAGGAGAGGGAGCAAGCTCACATCGGTGCGACGGCGATTCGAGGCGAGTCGGGGGCGGCGATGGCGTCAAGGCGGCGACCGGCGACGAGGGCGGCGACGACATACGGGCGTGACGACGTACGGGGGCGGCGACGGCGACGGGGGGCGGCGACCGGCGCGGCGACTGATATGTCCAAAACGTATCTATAATTTCTGCTTGCTCCATGCCACTTTTGGGTGATATTGCTATGATATTTATACACTTCCATACACTTTTGATCATATTTGGACTAACCTACTAATCCAGTGCACCCCAGTGCCAGTTTCTGTTTTCGGCTGTTTTTGTTTTTCAGGTTTTCACGTTACGAGAACTGCCAGGAAAAATCCAGAAAAATTATATAAAAAATCAGCGTTCCAGAACCTACCTTGCGCCCGAAGGACAGCCGGGGGGGCCACCAGGGCTCCAGGCGCCCTGGCGGCGCCCCCCCCCCCCCCCCGGGCCGCGTCGGGGGGGCGCCTGGGCCCCCTGAGCCCCGTCTGGTGCCCCCCTTTGGCATATATTTAGAGCGTCCTTCGAAACCCTCGGGACGGGAACTCTTTTTCGCGATCTCATCTCTGTTCCGCCGCCGCCGCCGCTTCCAAGATCGGGAGCACCAGGAGAACTCTTCTCGGCACCCTGCCGGAGGGGAGGATCACCACCGGGAGCTTCTCCACCACCATGGACGCCTCCCGAATGAGTTGTGAGTAGTCTCCCTTGGACCATGAGTCCATGACCAGTAGCTATGTGATGTTCTCCTCCCGTTCTTGTGCTTCACTAATTAGTCCTCGTGAGCTGCCCTACATGATCGAGGCACATATGTAATCCTTATGCTGTTGCTATGATGAGTTTGCTGGGATCCGATGGATTATGAGATTATGTTCACATTGTGATTGAGTAATATATTTGATCTACCTATTTTATATTTATGTTCATAAGTAATTCTTGCATGTTCTCCGTTGTTATTTATTGCTTTGGCCGAGTAATAGGTAGTGACTCCAAGAGGGAACGTTATGCTCGATTGTGGGTTCATGCCCCTCGATGACTAGCTTCAGTGACAGAAACATGAGTCTAGGGGATGTGTTGTTGCCACAAGGGGGAAAACAACGGTGCTTGTGCCCGTGGGTGCAAGGATTGTTTACTTTACGCAAAGTTCTTTTAATGCAGTTGTCTGTTGCATTGAGTTTACACTATGGGTGGGGCTCGCAACTTAATACCAGCGAGATGTTCTGGATAGATATCTCAAGGTGGATGATTAGTAGTAGATATTGATGGATTTCGGTCTACTTACATTGGCGTACCGCCCATGCTTTGAACCTCAACCTTTCTTGCAATGTAGTCAGCATTGGTTTGCGTTCGTGGTCCTGTCAATTGCCCAGCTGTAATTCGTTTACCTCACATAGCTGTTTTATCGTCTTTTGGGAGAGAGACATCACTAGTGAACATCATGAGACTCCGGTCCATATTACCATCATTGATCACATCCGCTATTTACTTTTCGCTATTATTTACTATTGCAAACATTATCTATCACTACTATCATTTGCGTTTAACCCTTTGTGAACTACAAGGCCGGAGGGATTGACAACCTCTCTGTACTCGTTGGGAGCAAAGTTATTTGTATCTATGTGCAGGTCCACGTTGATTGCTAATATCTGGCGCCGTTAGCAGTTGACACCTACTTGTTGAACCTAGGAGTCTCTGGGGATTCGATCCTTGGCATCTTTGCTAAGGGAAAAACTTCCACAACACTGCATCTCACACCTTCCACTTGGGGTAACCAACGAGGGGTTAGAGGCCCATCAAGGAGTTTTTCTAGCGCCGTTGCCGGGGACTCCACTCTTCAAGATAGGGGAGTTGCATGCTATCTTTTACCTTTGCTTTTAGTCTTGTTAGTTTACCTTTCAGTTTTTGCTTTAGTATCTTTTATCAAAAATCATAAAGAAAATTATTTACCTTTCTGTTAGTAGTCCTTTCTGTTTAGCCAAACATGTTAGGATATGGTGCTTTGAGGGAATCATAAGTTCTAGATTTCCATCAAAGGGATGGAGAAAATATGAAGAAGGCATGGGACAGAATTTCTGATGCACATAGGAGAATTATGCCTTGGATACCTATAAAAATTGTGCTTAGGAATTTTTACCAGGGTCTTTTTAAATGG
The DNA here is from genome assembly GCA_902687465.1 of Secale cereale. Taxonomy (NCBI): domain Eukaryota; kingdom Viridiplantae; phylum Streptophyta; class Magnoliopsida; order Poales; family Poaceae; genus Secale; species Secale cereale. The sequence continues at coordinate 807,392,615 of LR738714.1, forward strand.
TGTAAACACTCTCTTGACATTATAGCCGAGGGAGATTTCCTAGAATGTGATGAAGCTAGAGCTCTTGAAATTATACATGGTCTATCTAGTTACTTTGTTTATGATCATAATTTTGATACTGTCATAGATAGACTTGCTACTATTGAAAAGAGAATGGATGCTCTAGACTTAATGAAGGTAGAGAAACCCAAACCCAATAAGAGAGATATTTTGGAAATAGATAATGACTGGGAGCCTCTTGTTAGGATTAGCATCTCTAATCAAGACTTCCTTGCTTATTGTGATATTGGATCTATGGTTTCTACTATGCCAAAAACTGTTCATGATTCTTTAAAATTTAACATGGATAGATTACCATCTTATCATGAACACACTAATGGAGATATTTCTGAAATCCAGGGAAGAATAAAAGATGTGCCAGTTAAATTCCTTAAAGGGACTGCAATGGTTGATTTCTTCGTCATGGAGCCAAACCAAGGAAATATAGTGCTTGGAAGGGACTTCCTCCGAGCGGTAAATGGCTTCATTGATATAGGTAAGGGACAAATCCGCTTACGCGGGAAGGAAAAAGGTGTGTACCCCTTTCCTAGAAAGAGCAAGAGTGAACTTGTTGAGGAACCATATGAATCAATTTATAACTCCGATTATTATGATGGTTATTGATTCCTCTATGCATTATGCCTAGCTTAAAGGCATAAAAGAAAGCGCTTTTGGGAGGCAGCCCACATGAATAAATTTATTTTGCTTTTGTTGTGTCTTGATGTTGTTTACTACTGTAGCATCATCATTGTATCTTTGCTTTTCATATTTGTGCCAAGTATAGCCTCTGATTGCTAGAAAGTTCAAAAGTTGTGAGGTGCTGTCCAGGAAACAGATTCTGTCCTTGGATAGAAAAATTCGTATAAAATCACCAGATCATATTTTTGGTCTGAATTGTTTCGAAAGCGTTCTCTATATAATTGTATTTCGTGCTTACATTCTGAGTTTTTTGATTTGAGTTGCAGAAGTGCCCCGAACAAATCAATTACTACCTGCTGTTCTGTTTTTCACAGATTCTGTCCTGTTTTGCCTTTCCTTCATTTTGCAAACCAAGAGCTTGCTTTTTCTTTGCAAAAACCTTTTGGCAATCTTGAGAAACAGTAGAACTTCAAGAATATCTTTATTTCCAGCAAGGTATAATTATTTTATTAAGGGTACTAATCTCTCTAATCAGATTATAATGAGTTATGTATGAAGGGAGTTTTCAAGTGTGCGAGGGAAGATGATAAAAAGATTCAGGAGTATCAAGCGCTCAAGCTTGGGGATGCCCCCGTGCACCCCCAAGAAATATTCAAGGAGACTCAAGCGTCTAAGCTTGGGGATGCCCCCGTGCATCCCCTTCTCCATCAACATTATCAGTTCGTCTTTCGTTCCGCTATATTTTTATCACTTCATGTGTTATGTGCTATGCTTGCAGCGTCTTGTTTTTAGTTTTCTTTTTAGTTTTCCATAACGAGTCGGAACTCAGCGTTCTTTATGTGGGAGAGAAACACGCTCCACTTCTACCTAGAACATAACATAGAATTTTCATGTCTATCTTTGCTGTGTGTGTTCTTTGTCTTTTAATAGCTACTATCATGCTCTGCTCTTAGTATTCATGCTTATCTTTTCAAAGAGCTTTTGTTTAGTTGGTTGCTTGAACTCTCTTTAATTATCATGCTCACCTTATTAAGAGAGTTTGCTTCCGTTGCATTGGTTAATATGTCTATGATAAAGATGCTACTTGCATAATGGTGCTTAGTAATTCATGTTTTCTTGTGGTTAGTCTCAAATAGCTAGGGGATTCCCAATGTGTTATTGGAGTACCAACTTGATTTATTTGCCTATGATGTGGTATGGTTTAGTAATATCTTCCTTCGAGAATTTATTTTGATTGACTTGGCGTATGCTCACGCATATTTAAGACTATAAAGAAAGTCTGTCAAGCCTTGATGATCTTTTATTTCTGAGTAGCGATATAACTACCATGCCTGATTCAATATTGCTTTGTCGCTCTGCATGATTATGACCGTCATTGCTCTCTTAGTTGGTCGCTCCCAGTCTTTTGGTAACCTCCACCTGTACTAAGCGAACTAACTTTGCAATACATAGCTCATGGGAAAGTAGCTTAAAAACTATTGTGGTAAAGAATATGTTGCTTATGTATCTTATTTCTTATAAGTTGCTTGCTGAGCGGTAACCATGTTTCTGGGGACGCCATCAACTGTCACACTATTGTTGAATATAATGTGAGTTGTTATGCATGTTCGTCTTGTCTGAAGTAAGGGTGATTTGTCATGGGTTGGTTTGAATATGCATATTGTTAGAGAAGAACATCGGGCCGCCAGCCAAAGCCATGTATCATGGTGGAAGTTTTAGCTTGGACATTAATCCTCAATCTCTTATGAGAATATGCTTATGCATTAAAGAGGAGTCCATTATCTATTTTCTATGTTGTCCCGGTATGGATGTCCTCAAGTTGAGATCTATCAAAAACGAGAAATCAAATGCGATCTATCTCCTTGGACCTTTGTACAGGTGGCATAGAGGTACCCCTTTGTGACACTTGGTTGAAACATATGTAATGCAATGATAACCCATGGAAATCCGAGCTAATTAGGACAAGGTGCGAGCACTATTGGTATTCGATGCATGAGGCTTGCAACTTATAGGATGTCTTATGCATGACACATATGAAGTACTACTACCATTGACAAAATTGCTTCTATGTTTTCAAAATAAAAAGCTCTAGCATATAACCATTATTTTACTTTTATATTGAGTCTCCACCTTCTTTCTTCAAGCACCAACTACTGAGAGCATGATTGTCATTCTGAGTGTAATGTGCATTGTCCCAAAGTAGCATTGTCTTTTGCATGATTGTGATATCGTTTATTCTGAAATCATTGTATCTAGTCATCACTTAAACCTTGAAGGTGCCCCTGCATTTATGTTTTGCTTCACTAAAGGGGGCAAGCTAGATATCACTTTATCATATTTGCACATCATGTTCATTGCAAATCTTTTTGATGTTTCAGTTTCATGTTGTAAAACTTTCAGTCATTTGTGATTTTCTCATGAGACAACTTAATTACTATAGATTCATTGTCTCAGTAAGCTTTTGTCATATGACTATGATAAGTCCTATATGGTTAATAGCATGTCACCACAGAAATTATTCTTGTTATCATTTACCTACTCGAGGACGAGCAGGAATTAAGCTTGGGGATGTTGATACGTCCAAAACGTATCTATAATTTCTGCTTGCTCCATGCCACTTTTGGGTGATATTGCTATGATATTTATACACTTCCATACACTTTTGATCATATTTAGACTAACCTACTAATCCAGTGCACCCCAGTGCCAGTTTCTGTTTTCAGCTATTTTTGTATTTCAGGTTTTCACGTTACGAGAACTGCCAGGAAAAATCCAGAAAAATTATATAAAAAATCAGCGTTCCAGAACCTACCTTGCGCCCGAAGGACAGCCGGAGGGGCCACCAGGGCTCCAGGCGCCCTGGCGGCGCCCCCCACCCTTGGGCCGCGCCGGGGGGGCGCCTGGGCCCCCCGAGCCCTGTCTGGTGCCCCCCTTTGGCATATATTTAGAGCGTCCTTCGAAACCCTCGGGACGGGAACTCTTTTTCGCGATCTCATCTCTGTTCCGCCGCCGCCGCCGCTTCCAAGATCGGGAGCACCAGGAGAACTCTTCCCGGCACCCTGCCGGAGGGGAGGATCACCACCGGGAGCTTCTCCACCACCATGGACGCCTCCCGGATGAGTTGTGAGTAGTCTCCCTTGGACCATGAGTCCATGACCAGTAGCTATGTGATGTTCTCCTCCCGTTCTTGTGCTTCACTAATTAGTCCTCGTGAGCTGCCCTACATGATCGAGGCACATATGTAATCCTTATGCTGTTGCTATGATGAGTTTGCTGGGATCCGATGGATTATGAGATTATGTTCAGATTGTGATTGAGTAATATATTTGATCTACCTCTTTTATATTTATGTTCATAAGTAATTCTTGCATGTTCTCCGTTGTTATTTATTGCTTTGGCCGAGTAATAGGTAGTGACTCCAAGAGGGAACGTTATGCTCGATTGTGGGTTCATGCCCCTCGATGACTAGCTTGAGTGACAGAAACATGAGTCTAGGGGATGTGCTGTTGCCACAAGGGGGAAAACAACGGTGCTTGTGCCCGCGGGTGCAAGGATTGTTTACTTTACGCAAAGTTCTTTTAATGCAGTTGTCTGTTGCATTGAGTTTACACTATGGGTGGGGCTCGCAACTTAATGCCAGCGAGATGTTCTGGATAGATATCTCAAGGTGGATGATTAGTAGTAGATATTGATGGATTTCGGTCTACTTACTTTGGCGTACCGCCCATGCTTTGAACCTCAACCTTTCTTGCAATGTAGTCAGCATTGGTTTGCGTTCGTGGTCCTGTCAATTGCCCAGCTATAATTCGTTTACCTCACATGGCTGTTTTATCGTCTTTTGGGAGAGAGACATCACTAGTGAACATCATGAGACTCCGGTCCATATTACCATCATTGATCACATCCGCTATTTACTTTTCGCTATTATTTACTATTGTAAACATTATCTATCACTACTATCATTTGCGTTTAACCCTTTGTGAACTACAAGGCCGGAGGGATTGACAACCTCTCTGTACTCGTTGGGAGCAAAGTTATTTGTATCTGTGTGCAGGTCCACGTTGATTGCTAATATCTGGCGCCGTTAGCAGTTGACACCTACTTGTTGAACCTAGGAGTCTCTGGGGATTCGATCCTTGGCATCTTTGCTAAGGGAAAAACTTCCACAACACTGCATCTCACACCTTCCACTTGGGGTAACCAACGAGGGGTTAGAGGCCCATCAGCGACCGGCGCGGGAACGGGCGTGACGACGGGGGCGGCGACGACGAGGTTCGATCGGAGAGGAGAGGAGTGGGAGATGAGAAAACAAAGGAGGAAGAAAGGCGGTGTATATACGACCCCCCCCTATAGTACCGGTTGGAGCCACCAACCGGTACTATAGGCCAAATTTCGCCAGCCGAAGCGGCGGGAAGCCCACCCCTTTAGCACTGGGTCGTGGCACCAACCGGTACTATAGGGGGGCCTATAGTACCGGTTGGTGCCACGACCCGGTGCTAAAGGGGTGGCGTTGCCACCAGCCGTGCCCAAACTTTAGTCCCACCTCGCTAGCCGAGGAGCTATCGCACTGGTTTATAAGCCCCAGTGCGGTAGCTCTCTCGAGCTCCTCTCTAAGCAGGCTTTCGGGCCTAACTCTGCCAGTCTGCCCTATGGGTTTACTGGACCTAGCGAGCCTGCATCCTGGCCCAACTGGAGGTTGGGTTTCTAGCCGTATGCAGGCCGCTGTGGCCCTGTAGGCGGGATTTTTTTTCTTTTTCCTTTTCTGCCTTATTTATTTTCTTTTATTTGTTTGTGAGTTGTTTTTTGTTTTATTTAGAGTTTCTTTGTGAATTTTTTTTCTTTAGGTACACAATATTACAAACTTTCCGTTAGTGCGAGTAGTTTTCAAATTTGAATAGTATAATTTGAATCATTTGAAATTTATGTGAATGACTAGTTCGTGAATAACTTAATTTTAAAAATAGAATTTTCACTTATTCTTTTTTCTTATGTTTAATATTAGTGTGTTTAATCATTGTAATCAATTTGATAATACTTAGGTTAATTAAATCATTTGTAGTGCTTTTCAATTTCAGGGTCATTTAGCTCAAAACAAATCATTAAATGCATGAAAACTAGCAAATGAATGCACAAAAATACTGGAGTTGCAATAAGTTTAGAAAAATGAAATGCCTTTGTAACAGACGGGTTTTCGTCCGAAACCTTGATACTTCGAAAGAGATTGTCCATTTTGTACATGAAGTGCATCCAGTTTTTGCCGTAACCATCTATACTTTTTTGCACATTCTACGTGGGTGAAATGATGATACCATGCCAAGTTTCGACTTTTTCAGAGTTCATTTGTAGTGCTTTTCAATTTCAGGGTCATTTAGCTCAAAACAAATCATTAAATGCATGAAAAATAGCAAATGAAGGCAGAAATGGTTGAAAGTTGATGGCATGGCTTTGAATGGTGCATACTGAATGCACAAAAAGTCTGGAGTTGTAATAAGTTTAGAAAAATGAAATGCCTTTGTAACAGACGGGTTTACGTCCGAAACCCTGATACTTCGAAAGAGATTGTCCAGTTTGTACATGAAGTGCATCCAGTTTTTGCCGTAACCATCTCTAATTTTTTGCACATTC
>LR738714.1:807398927-807421271 GCA_902687465.1 Secale cereale
TTTAGAAAAATGAAATGCCTTTGTAACAGACAGGTTTTCGTCCGAAACCCTGATACTTCAAAAGAGATTGTCCAGTTTGTACATGAAGTGCATCCAGTTTTTGCCGTAACCATCTCTAATTTTTTGCACATTCTATGTGGGTGAAATGATGATACCATGCCAAGTTTCAACTTTTTCAGAGTTCATTTGTAGTGCTTTTCAATTTCAGGGTCATTTAGCTCAAAACAAATCATTAAATGCATGAAAAATAGGAAATGAAGGCAGAAATGATTGAAAGTTGATGGCATGGCTTTGAATGGTGCATACTGAATGCACAAAAAGTCTGCAGTTGTAATAAGTTTAGAAAAATGAAATGCCTTTGTAACAGACGGGCTTTCGTCCGAAACCCTGATACTTCAAAGAGATTGTCCGTTTTGTACACGAAGTACATCCAGTTTTTGCGGTAACCCTCTCTACTTTTCTGCACATGCTATGTGGGTGAAATGATGATACCATGCCAAGTTTTGACTTTTTAGAGTTCATTTGTAGTGCTTTTCAATTTCAGGGTCATTTAGCTCAAAACAAATCATTAAATGCATGAAAAAGAGCAAATGAAGGCAGAAATTGTTGAAAGTTGATGGCATGGCTTTGAATGGTGCATACTAAATGCACAAAAAGTCTGGAGTTGTTAGATTATGATCTTATATTTCTTTACAGAGAAATACATAAAAATTATTTCATCATCAATGATCTTTTTGTGTACTATTTGAATTGTCCATATGAGTCCTCAACGGTTTGTAAACCGGTGAAGACTCATATTGAGGCCACAAATTCTACACATAGAGTTCAATCAAGACCAAGTGCTTGTGATAATTTGAGAAGTAACATATTTAAGGTGGTAAAAACCTTGTTAGGGGGAGCGAGGTGGGACTAAAAACAGCCGGCACTACCTCTATAGTACCGGTTCGTGGTACGAACCGGCACTAAAGGGTGATGGTGGGGCCACAGCCCCACCGCAGCCTACCACAGCCTCTTTAGTATCGGTTCGTGGCATGAACCGGTACTAAACGTTCGCCACGAACCGGTACTATTGATCTCCGCCACGAACCGGTACTATTGGTCACATTAGTGCCGGTTCTGTTACAAACCAGGACTAATGTGCTTCACATTTGACCCTTTTTCTACTAGTGTGTCGGACCATATATGGCCCATGGGCAGCATGGGCCATTCCCAGGCCGAAAGTCACACCGGGCTGAAATGGGCCCATGTCTACATCGGGCCTCTAACAGGCTGAAAGTCACTGGGCTGTATTTGGGCCCAAATATTCGGTGAACAATTAACGGGTCAGATGTGGCTTCGGGTCGTAAATGGGCCCAAATATTCGGCGAACAATTAACGGGCCAGATCTGGCTTTGGGCCGTAAATGGGCCTTTATTAAGCATTTCTCTTCTGCATGTCTATGGAGTTTTGCAAAACCCAAACATCTCAGAGATAGATATAGAGGTAGGAATTTGTAGAACGAACCAAACTCCTTTGTAGACGTCAGGAGTCCATTGATGAAAAGGGGCTGGGGAAAGTAATCAAGTTGCCTAACATGTTGATTGATAAACATTGTACGTGTGTGTATAGCCACGTACTTCTATACGTGAGGGTGGCTTGGGTTAGTATTGACGCGATCGATCAATTGATCTAGGTGGATTCTCTTGTAACTTGCGAACGGAAAACTGGTCGATTCGATGGCTAACAGCCCGTGTCGAGCCTTTGCTTTGTATTGCTTTTTCTTTGGTTGTCTAATTACTAGGGGATACACATATATATACTAGAGGCTACCTGGTACTACTTTACCAATCCTACTTGGGTGAAGTTCCAAGTCCAAGCTGGACCGAACATCGTGGTTTACTCCAACATTCACCCCCTAAACATGATTTCCTCACTTTATAGTTTGGACGCCGATCCTTTCTCGCATATCCAAGAACTTCTGTCGTTCGAGAGACTTTGTGAGAATATCGGCAAGCTGGTCTTTCGTGTTCACGTGCTGAACCTCTATCATCCCCTCCTCAATGCACTCCTAGATGTGGTGGAACCAGGTATCTATGTGCTTGCTCCTGTTGTGATGAACCGGATTTTCGCACAAAGAGATTGCAGCTTGGTTGTCAATCTTCAATGACACCTTCTGCACCTCCCGCTTTGCAAGATCAGCTAGAAGTCTTCTCAGCCACCCAGCTTGACAAGCCGCCGTGCTTGCCGCTATGTATTCTGCCTCACAAGAAGACAGCGTAACCACCTTTTGCTTCTGAGAATTCCAGCTGATAGGATTTGGGCCAAGGTAGAATATCATGCCCGTTGTGCTTTTCCGGTCATCAACATCACCTTCCATGTCACTATGTGAGTATCCATGAAGGATCAATCCTTCTTTTCCCTTTATGTACGTGCAACCAAGATTTATAGTGCCTTTCACATAGCACAAGATTTGCTTGACCGCGCTCATGTGTTCGGTTGTCGGATTCTCCATGAAACGACTCACGATCCCGACTGAATAAGCCAAGTCAGGTGGGGTATGCACAAAATATCTTAGGCTGCCCACAATGCTTCGATACATTGTGGTGTCCACCGGTGGATTTGAGCTATGCTTGCTCAACTTGTGGCGTTGGTCCATTGGAGCTTGTGTCTCATAGCAATTTGTCATGCCACACTTGTCCAATAACTTGACCGCACAAGCCGATTGACACAAGGAAATATCCCCGGAGCTTTGCTTCACTTCGATGCCCAAGTAATAACTGAGTAATCCTAGATCGCTCATGCTAAACTTCTTCTTCATCTACACCTTGAAATGTTCAATTTCTTGTGTGCAATCTCCGATGATAATCACATCGTCCACATAAACTCCAACTAGCATATTTGAGCCTTTGGAGTTCTTTGCATAGACTGCGTGCTCGAGGGGACATCTCTTGAACCCGAGCGAGATTAAACTTCGGTCTAACTTTGTGTTCCAAGCTCTTGGCGCTTGCTTCAGCCCATAAAATGCCTTCTTGAGCTTGTAAACTTTTCCATCTTCGCCTTTCTTCTCGTAGCCGAGGGGTTGTTCCACGTACACTTCTTCTTTGAGGTCGCCGTTGAGGAAAGTGGATTTCACATCCATATGATGAACCTTCCAATCCTCTTGTGCTACCAAAGTTAGGAGCACTCTCACCGTCTCGATTCGAGCAACCGGTGCAAACACCTCCTCATATTCAACTCCTTGACTTTGTACATAGCCCTTTGCAACGAGTATTTCCTTGTACTTCACAATGGCACCTTTCGTGTCCTTCTTCAACTTGTAAACCCACTTCAAACCTATGGCATTTTGGTTCGGAGGTCGGGTTACAAAAGTCCACGTGCCATTGCTCTGGATCGCCTTCATCTCCTCATCCATGGCGTGCATCCAGCTTGAATTTTTGCTTGCCTCTATGAAGTTTGTCGGCTCCTCAACTCCTAGTAAACACAAATCGGAGTACTCGAGCATAACTGGCTTTGCGTACTTGTAGACTTTCTTGAGGGTCTTGTAGCGACGAGGCCCGGAAGAATCCCTTGTGGGTTGCGAAGCAGCACTCTCACCGTCTCAATTCGAGCAACCGGTGCAAACACCTCCTCATAGTAAACTCCTTGACGATGTATGTAGCCCTTTGTAATGAGTCTTGCCTTGTATTTCACAATGGCACCTTTCGTGTCCTTCTTCAACTTGTAAACCCACTTCAAACCTATGGCCTTTTGGTTCGGAGGTCGAGTTACCAAATTCCACGTGTCATTGCTCTCGGTCTCCTTCATCTCCTCATCCATAGCGTGCATCCAGCTTGAATTTTTGCTCGCCTCTACGAAGTTCGCCAGCTCCTCAACTATGAGTAAACACAAATCGGAGTACTCAAGCGTAACTGGCTTTGCGTACTTGTAGACTTTCTTAAGGGTCTTGTAGCCACAAGGCCCGGAAGAATCCGTTGTGGCTTGCGAAGGAGCACTCTCACTGTCTCGATTCAAGCAGACGGTGCGAACACCTCCTCATAGTCAACTCCTTGATGTTGTACGTAGCCCTTTGCAACGAGTCTTGACTTGTACTTCACAATTGCACCTTTCGTGTCCTTCTTCAACTTGTAAACCCACTTCAAACCTATGGCCTTTTGGTTCCGAGGTCGGGTTACCAAAGTCCATGTGCCATTGCTCTTAAACGCCTTCATCTCATCATCCATGTTGTGCATCCAGCTTGAATTTTTGCTCGCCTCTACGAAGTTCGGCGGCTGCTCAGCTCTGAGTAAACACTTGAGCGTAACTGGCTTTACGTACTTGTAGACTTTCTTGAGGGTCTTGTAGCGACGAGGCCCAGAAGAATCCATTGTGGCTTGCGAAGGAGGCGACACAAATTGTGTCGGCGTCGATGCACTTGAGGAAGACGGTTGAGTCTCGGGCGTGGTAGATGTCGGGTCGTTGGCCTCCGCTTCGTCGGTTTATTAGTCGTGATCGTGACCATCATCTTGATTATCATCATACCTATGCGCCTCGTTGTCGATATCGTTGCCGAGATCTCTACCCGTGTCTTGCGCATCGTTGTTGCGACCCATGCGCGTCGTCGTCGGTGTCGGCACCATGGTGATCACTGACATTATGGTCACCTTGGTTGGGTGTCTTGCCCACCACCTGGACATCCCCCCTTCATCATCATCAGTTGGTAATTCAACCATGAATATGTTACCATTTGGAGCATCGTCGGCTGCTGCGCTCCAATTCCACGCTTGGTTTTCTTCAAACACAATGTCACGTGAAATCCGTAGATGCTTGGTTCGTGGATCGTAGAAGCGGTATTCCTTCGTGCCGGAACTCTTCTCGTATCCGATGAACACCATCTTGGTACTACAATCGGCAAGCTTTGAGAGATGCGGCTCTGCCGTCTTCACATGGGCCACGCACCCAAACGTCCGTAAATGAGTGATACGTCTCCAACGTATCTATAATTTTTTATTGTTCCATGCCATTATATTATCTTCTAGGATGTTTTATGGGCTTTAATATACACTTTCATATGATTTTTGGGACTAACCTATTAGCCCAGAGCCCAGTGCCAGTTTCTGTTTTTCTCCTGTTTTAGGGTTTCGCAGAAAAGGAATATCAAACGGAGCCCAATTAACATGAAACTCAACGGGGATTCTTTTTGGACCAGAAGAAGCCTAGGAAGTGCCGAGCGGGGCGAGAAGACCCACGGGCTGCCCACGAGGGTGGGGCGCCCCCCCTACTGGGTGCGCCACCCTGCCTCCTGGACAGCCCGTATACCCCCTTTGCTTGGCCCCGACTCCAACACCTCCTATATATACTGAAACCTCCGGAAAGTAACCTAGATCGGGAGTTCCACCGCCGAAAGCCTCTGTATCCACCAAAAACCAATCTAGACCCCGTTCCAGCACCCTGCCGGAGGGGGAATCCCTCTCCGGTGGCCATCTTCATCATCCCGGCGCTCTCCATGACGAGGAGGGAGTAGTCCACCCTCAGGGTTGAGGGTATGTACCAGTAGCTATGTGTTTGATCTCTCTCTCTCTCTCTCTCTCTCTCTCTCTCTCTCTCTCTCTCGTGTTCTTGAGATGGCACGATCTTGATGTATCGCGAGCTTTGCTATTATAGTTGGATCTTATGATGTTTCTCCCCCTCTACTCTCTTGTAATGGATTGAGTTTTCCCTTTGAAGTTATCTTACCGGATTGAGTCTTTAAGGATTTGAGAACACTTGATGTATGTCTTGTGTGGGATACCCATGGTGACAATGGGGTATTCTATTGATTCACTTGATGTATGTTTTGGTGATCAACTTGCGGGTTATGTGACCTTGGGAATCTATGCATAGGGGTTGGCACACGTTTTCGTCTTAACTCTCCGGTAGAAATTTGGGGCACTCTTTGAAGGTCTTTGTGTTGGTTGAATAGATGAATCTGATATTGTGTGATGCATATCGTATAATCATGCCCACGGATACTTGAGGTGACAAAGGAGTATCTAGGTGACATTAGGGTGTTGGTTGATTTGTATCTTAAAGTGTTATTCTAGTACGAACTCTATGATAGATCGAGCGGAAAGAATAGCTTCGTGTTATTTTATTATGGACTCTTGAATAGATCGATCGGAAAGAATAACTTTGAGGTAGTTTCGTACCCTACAATAATCTATTCGTTTGTTCTCCGCTATTAGTGACTTTGGAGTGACTCTTTGTTGCATGTTGAGGGATAGTTATATGATCCGGTTATGTTATTATTGTTGAGAGAACTTGCACTAGTGAAAGTATGAACCCTAGGCCTTGTTTCCTATCATTGCAACACCGTTTATGCTCACTTGTACCACTTGCTACCTTGCTGTTTTTATATTTTCAGATTACAAAAACCTATATCTACCCTCCATATTGCACTTGTATCACCATCTCTTCGCCGAACTAGTGCACCTATACAATTTACCATTGTATTGGGTGTGTTGGGGACACAAGAGACTCTTTGTTATTTGGTTGCAGGGTTGATTGAGAGAGACCATCTTCATCCTACGCCTCCCACGGATTGATAAACCTTAGGTCATCCACTTGAGGGAAATTTGCTACTGTCCTACAAATCTCTGCACTTGGAGGACCAACAACGTCTACAAGAAGAAGATTGCGTAGTAGACATCAAGTTCTTTTTTGGCGCCATTGCCAGGGAGGTGAGTGCTTGAAGGTATATCTTTAGATCTTGAAATCGAATCTTTTAGTTTCTTGTTTTATCATTAGTTTAGTTTATAAAAGAAAACTAAAAAATGGAATTAAGGTTGCCTCATATGCTTCATCTTTTTAATATCTTTCATGAAAATGATGGGAAGGAAAATTGTGCTCAAGTACTAGAAGAGGAAATACATAGAATGCTTGGCACTCAAAACTTGAATGATGAGCATGATTGCAATATTAGTGTGAATTCTTCGAATATCCATAGTCCTAATGATGTTTGCACTAGTCATGATGAAAATATCTCATATAAGCACGTAGATTTTTGTGGAGTGCATAGAGTTTGCAAGTATATACCAAATAGGGAAGATAGATTTTGCAAAAGGCATAAGTATTTAGAAACTAAATGGTTGCTAGAAAGGCTAGATGATTGTGCTGAAAATTTAAAATTTCTTAGCCTTACTTGTGAACTTTGCAATGAACGTGGTCATTTCATTCTCCAATGCAAATTGTTTCATGATTGAATCGTGTCCAAAAATTGTGACGACTTGATTTCTCTTGCACATCATAATGAACTCATCTTGCTTTTGGGTTATGAAGAAATCAAATGTAGAACTAAGCATCTCCCAGAATTTGCCCTTGATAAACTTCTTGATTTTGATCTAGAGGAAATTTATATTTATTGTGCGGTGAATTGCATTGAAAATCCTTATATTGCCAATTACATAAAGTCAAGAAAACAAATAGAAGATGAAGCGAATGCTAATGAAGGGGGAGAGATTTCCCAATATCCTCCTATTCTTTCTTATGATGAATCAGGTAACGAGGAGGAGCCTTCTATTCTACCAATCTCATTAATAAGGAGCTCCAAAAAGAAGATTAAACCCATACTTAATGTGAAGAAGAAAAAGAAAAGACGGAGAAGCAAAGATAAAAAGGTATCCCTCCCAAATGATTTTGCTCCTATTACTCATTGTGATTATGATAATTACTATACAATCGGTGCTATCCATACTATTAACGATGAGAGTGATTATGCTTATGATATGAAAAGGCCCAAGATTGGTGATGCTATGTTTGATGAGAATGACATGTTTGAGAATTTATTTGCTGCAATTAATGTTTGTCCCAAGCTTGGGGATGCTAAGCTTGATGAAGATGCTATTTTTAGCCTCCCAAGTCTTGATATGCAATTCTATTATGATGAAAGCATGCCTCCTTTTTATGATGATTATTGTGATGCCACTTATGCTATAAAAAGTAGTGATGATTATATTTATAAAACTTGTCATGATTATGACTACCTTTTTCAGAACATTACTCCTTTAATGTGGAAACAATCTATAGTATTCAAGTCTCTTATGATACTCCCACTATTCCGAATGAGAAGAAATTCGCTTATGTGGAGAGTAATAAAGTATATATGCTTGGGGATCATGAAAAGAATTCTTTTTGTGATAGTTATATTGTTGAATTCATTCTTGATGCTTCTGAAAATTATTATGAGAAAGGATCATATGCTTGTAGGAATTACAATAATACCAAGTTTCCTCTCTATGTGCTTGAAGTTTTGAAGCTATGCTTGTTTTGCTTTCCTATGCAAGTTGATTGTTGCTCCCATAAGTTGTTTGCTCACAAAATCCCTATGTATAGGAAGTGGGTTAGACTTAAATGTGCTAGTCATATTCTTCATGATGCTCACCTTATGTTTCAATTCTTATCCTTTTTGCGAGTATCATTGAAATAATCATGCCTAGCTAGGGGCGTTAAACGATAGCGGTTGTTGGGAGGCAACCCAACTTTATTTTTGTTCTTTGATTTTTTTTCTTCTGTTTAGGAATAAATATTGCATCTAGCTTCTGGTTAGATGTGGTTTTGTGTTTTAATTAGTGTTTGTGCCAAGTAGAACCTTTGGGAAGACTTGTGTGAAGTTTATATGATCTTGCTGTAAAAAACAGAAACGTTAGCGCTCACTAGAATAGTCACCAGATTTTACTGGAGAGTGCTATTTAATTGATTATTTTTTAAGATGATTAATAGACAAATTCCTCAAGTCTACCAATTTATTTTAGAATTTTTAGAGTTACAGAAGTATTCGAAAGTTGCGGATTGCTACAGACTGTTCTATTTTTGACAGATTGTTAGTATGCTTGAAGTATTATTATTTCTTATGTCAATACAGACTTTTGTCTTGAATCTTTCAGATCTGAACATTCATGCCACAATAAAGATAACTACATTGAAAATTATGTTGGTTAGTGTCGGGGGAAACTGTCCACCACGAGCACCTATGGGACCGGAGCCCCTTGTTCGTGCGGTAAGGGAGCGGAGGGAGCACAAAGAGCAGATTGTGGTGAGCACGCGGCCAGTTTACCCAGGTTCGGGCCGCGATGGACGCGTAAAACCCTACTCCTGCTTGATTGTATTGAGTGTTGGAGCTCGGGAGCTTGAAGAACTAGCTACACTGAGCGAATGAGTGATCTAGGTTCCGAACCCTTTCTACGTTGTGCATGGGCCTCCTTTTATAGTGCAAGGGGTAACTGACAGGTGTCAACGTAGGAGGAAGGGTAAAAAAGTAATAGTGGTGGTAGCTGTAACAGTGCGGGAATAGTGGAGCAACAGTGGATGAACAGTGGTCGCTACCTACTTTGACAGTGGGGGACAAGAGCATTCAATGCCCGTCGCCGTCGACCCCAAAAGCGCCCGCCCTTGCGTCTCCGTTTGCCACGGCGATGGCTTTATCACCGTGGAGTGCCACCGTGTCCCCCAGGCTGCACAGCCATCCGCCACGCGTCCCTGGAGTGGCCCCAGGGCGACGCGTGGACCGATGAGCTGGAGCGCGGGCACACAGCGCAACTCTCCCCGGCAAGCACCTTGCCGGGGTCTTGACCTTGCCGGGCCCGGAAGCTTGCCGGGCTCTGAAGCTTGTCGCTCCCCGGGCCCTGCCGGGGCGCATGTTGCGCCGAGGCATATCTTCTGTAATGTAATCTTCTGGCCTTCCTGACAAGCTCCTCTTGCCAGGGTCTTGTGCTAGTGAGGTAATCTTGAGCCTGGGACGGCCTTCCCGGCAAGCTCCACTTGCCGGAGTCTTGATTCTTCTGTCTTGTATACTTTGTTTATGAATGGTTTTATATGGAGCAGGAAGGTCTCCGGCGAGCACGTGGTAGGCCCTGCAGCGGGAAGCTGCTACTGCCCGTGCACAAGTTGGGGTACTGAGGTACCCCTACCTTAGTACACCGACAGGAGCCCCCGGGCCTGGGCCACACACGGTGCCGAGCGCTGTTGGGCCAGGCCCAAAACAGTGCACGGGCACGCGCGGCCCACGGCGCGCCGAATCCACTTCCGCATCCGCCGCGTCCCTCCGTAATGGCACGCGTCGATTGCGACGTCGTGGGATGGGACGTGGCCACGTTCTTTTAATGGAAAGAGCGAAACGCCCCCCCCCCCCCGCTTCCCCATAAAAGCAGAGGAAGCAGGAGCGGTTCCCCTCCTACGCCTTCATTGCTTCTTCTTCCATCTCCAGAAATTCCCCTTTGCGCTCCGCCTCCACACCTCCTCCGCTGTCTTCCGCATCTGCGGCGCCGCCGGACTCTTCGTCCCCCTTCCCTCGCCGCCTCCGCCATGGCCCCGAAGACCGAGAAGGCGAAGGTGGAGAAGACCAAGAAGGAGAAATCCGAGCAGGCGGCGAGGCTTACTCTGTTGCGGAAGCGGAACGTCGTCTTCTCGCCGAGGCTCAGCGCGCGGGAGCTCTGGAACAAGTACTACTTGTTCTGGGCCAAGGAGACCAAGGCGCACCCTCAGACCAGAGCCTATCCCGCCGCCGCCAAGGACAATTATCCCGGCGGGTACTTCTTCTTCGCAGCTTTCTTTCATTGCGGCCTTTGTCCCCCTTTTTCCGACTTTTTCTGCGATATCATGCACACCTACGGCCTCCACCTTCTTGACTTCACCCCCAACGCCATCCTCACGATGGCGGTTTTCGCACATCTGTGCGAAAACTATATTGGGATCTATCCGAATGTAGCGCTGTTTAGGCACTTCTTCACCCCTAGAGTAGAGGCCGGCGCCCCCCTCTCCGGGGGAATTTCTTGGGTCTTCCGCTTGAACAAGAAGGAGTCCTACTTGCCGGGGGAGCTCCGCGGCAAGTGGGAGGAGTGGCGTGCGGACTGGTGCTGGATAGTTGAGGACGAGCCGCAGCCTTTCACTGCGCCGCGCACAACAGCCATCGTGCGTGGCAGGGACTGGAGTGAGTTGGACTCGGACGACATCAAGCTCAACGTCGCCCTCATCAGAATTCTTCGTCTCCGGGTAGCAAAGTTGTCCGTCGGAGAGGTGGGAGCAGATTTCCTCCGCCGCCGCATTGCCCCTCTACAGGATAGGAAGAGGCCGGCATGGGAGTACGGCAACGCGGCGGACGTAATGAGATTGCGCCCGGGGCTAAACTTCAACTTCACGGCGCTGGAGCTGAAGGGGATGGTCCGGGAACTCTTTAAGCACGACCCGGCCCACCCAGAATGGTTCAGAGCTCCCCGGGGAGTGGTGCCCCTCTGCAACAGCACGGCCCGGAATCCTCTTCGCGCCATGATGCCCGCATGGGACTCGCATGGCGTGGACCGCACATGGATACCGCCCAAGTCAGCAGACATCATGAGCTTCTTCGACAACCTGGTGGAGGTGCCGAAGAACAAGGATGAGATCAAGGGGCTCACCCGGGACACCACTAACCAGGAGATTGCTTATATAGCTTCTCGGGTTGAAGAGGCCGCTGCAGCCGCAGCGGCAGGAGAGTTTGGCTTTACAGTCGAGGAGGCAGAGGCTGCGGATGTGTCCTGCCAAGCAGAGGAGGCGGAGATCTGCGGGCTGCTGCAGCTTCCTCCCGACGAGCTCGCCGGGGTCCCTTCTTTGAGGCACTCCGGGATCCCCGGAATCGTGACCGAGGCCGCGGCGAGAGGCGGCGCTGCCGGAGGAAACAGAGGCGCCGCAGGGAGCGGAGGCGCCGGAGGGGGCGGAGGCGCCGGAGGGAGAACGGCCGCAGGGCAGGGCGCTGGGCCCAGCAAGCCTGCCGAGGAGGAGGACGTCGGGGCCGACGAGGACTCCGACGGGTCTCTGGGGCTCTATGTGTCACACCCCAAAAATATTCCTCTGGAGTTTTGAAAACTTTTGCAAAACTTTAACTAAATTTTTAAAAATTTTGGTTGGAGGGTTCTGTTTGAAGGATGGACTTATTTGATTTAAGTATTTTGGAGGTTTTAAGAACTTTTTCTTTCTTAAGAATCTTTGGCTTTGGTCAATTATTTTCAAAAGCAAAAATCTTTTCCACCTCTTCTAGCACCATAAAAATTCCCAAATAATTTTTCTGCCACTCCAAATTTTTCCTCTCAAGTCATGTACACCTTCTGTGATATTTCACAACTCCTCTCCACTCCACAAAAATATTCTTTCTATTTATTTTATATTCCAAAAGGGGAATTTGAATAAATCATAGTTTCTTGACATTTTACAAAGGAACTATATTTTCTATGACTCTTCTGCATCCACCAAAATTATCCCTACATATATATTGTACCCTCAACCCATTTCTCCTAAAACATTTGGTCCCACAGTTCAAAATTTTCAAAATAAATTCAGTTCAAATTTGGTCCAGAAATCATGTTTTTGCCCCAAACCATTTCCAAACTTCACCAAAATTCTTGGCCTCCTGACAAACTCATTTTTGAGTAACCACACACCACCACACAAAACCCCATGATCAAACTAGTTGCCTAAACCCTCAAAGCATTTCATCAAACAAGTTGCTGGCACTGTTCATAACTGAACTAAAATTCAGTTAACTGAATTTACTTCGGCCGACAGAGACAGGGATGCCGTGCATCCATCATCTTCCTCTCCCGCACGGCGATGTTGCCTGTGTCCAGTGCCGCAGCACTCCCTGGCCCAGCGCCCAGCCACTCCACGCCGGCGAGGTGGCACCGGGCCGGTGCAGCCTCCCCAAGCGCGTCCACGGCGGGGCCGAGCGGACACGCCACGGCCCTCGGCCGCCATTCAATGCCCAGCAGCGCCACTACCTACCTCTCCGCACACGCGTCACTCCCTCGCTCACCTCCGCACAAAGGACACACCGGCCACGCCGCACGGGGCCCGTCTGACAGTCGCCGGAGCCGGCCGCTCCGCCGCGTCCGTGCGGACAGCACATCGCCAACGTGTCGCGCAGGCGCGAGCCCGACCACGCGGAGGCTTCGGGCGAACGCCACGGGCCTCTAGATTGCCCCGACACCCAGACGACCGGCCAGAACCAACCCCGGCGACCTCATTAACTCCGGCGAGCTCCACCCGCTTCGGCCATCTTCGACTCGCCTATAAAAGGGGTCCCCGAGCCCCTCTAGCGCCAGCACTCGCCTCCACCACCTCCCATACTTCCTCCTGACCACTCACCAGGCCCCGAGGGGGTCGTCTTCTTCCTCTCCGGCCACCGCTCCGCCGCCTCTGTCCTCGAACCGAACCGAGCACATACACCACCAGAGCAGCCCAAACTCCGTCGATCCTCTCCTTTTCCACCACCTTGCCGAATCCCTAAGTCAATTTACCTCCCCGAGCCCTCTCCGACGAGCCACCACCTCACCAGAATCATCCTCCGCCGGCGACGAGCTCACCGCCGTTCAGGTGACCGCCGGTGGCCACCTCCACCACCCCTGGATGCGGAAGTCCCCGCTGGTCATGTTGCGACCAGCGCCGGACCCTGAGACCCCGGCGATCGTCGCCGGCGATCGCCGCCGCCTCTCTGTACTCGCGCGCGAGCGCGTTTGAGTTTAAACCTGACGGGTGGCCCCCACCCGTCAGCTCTCTCTCTCTCTGTTCTGTTTTAAGTGGAAGCGCACTCTGCGCTTTACGCCTTCTGCACAGGAAGACGTACTCGTACCCGAAACGTTTTCTTTTAAAATAACTCTGGGACTTCTGTTTTACAGAAAAACCCCTGGTTTTGAAAAGCTAATAACTTTTAAAATATAAACCCAAATGAGTTGATTCTTTTTGCTAAAATTTTCTTTTCTGCTCTAGTTTATTTTAAGATTTATTTAAAAATATTTTGAGAACTTTTTCTGTTCTGTGTTGGTTTTCTTATTCGAATTCAAATTTGAATTTTTCAGAAAAAGAAGAGGGAACTTTTGCTGGATTTTCAGAAGGGTTTTCTCCTGATTACTTTGGACAAGGCAAGCATGATTGAACTTGAGATATGATGTTGCTTCCTTGCATGGTTGCATAGTATGGTAGTGCATCATATGTTGCATGTTATCACATGTGCATGCATGGTCATGTCATGTTTGTTTTACCTTAGCTTGCATGTCACACTAGCTTGTCTGGCATACAAGTGGTTACGTGAGGGCAGATATGTTGCTGCTGGTTGGGACATGCTAGTGGGCATGGTCCTTTGTTGACACAGTGGTGTCATGTGATACTGATAAAAGAACACTGATGATATTTTAACAGTACCTCCTGAGTCTACCTAGATCGAGTCTTGCTCTTACACCTAGCTGTATACCGTGCTGCCACGGGTCCTTCCGAAAGGAGGGTACGGCCTAGTAAGTTGTTAACCCCTGGACGGGTGCACGCCACCCAGATAACTGCGATGAAGGTTGTAGCCTGTCATCGGGTCAGGGGCATGGGTGTTACCGGTTGTAGCCGAGAGGGGGGCACCCCTTGTAATCCGCGCGTTTAATAGTGATCCCATGCTTTTCGGAGGTTGTAGCCTCCCTGACTTAAGGTGTCTGGAGTGATGCTGTGGGTGAGTCCAAGCATCCGGTGGGCGGGTATGCGTCAGGAGTGTTTTCAACCCAAAGTCCGTATTAGGTTTTAGTCAGTGCACGGTGCTGTCTAGATCCTATACTTGTGGGTAAAGGGTACACCCTCTGCAGAGTTATATCTATTCGAATAGCCGCGTCCACGGTCAAGGACTTAGTTGGGTGGGTCAAGTATCGGTCCCGGTGTCAGTCTCTGGAGGAAAATAATATACTTGAGTATGTTATGTTTGCATGATGCTTTCGACATAGTCAGAATTATCATGAATTTATTTATGATGAATATTATATTTATGGACTAACCCGATAATTTTGTTGATACCTTCAAGAGTGTCTCAGGGGCTGGCTAGACTACCCCGGACACTCGCTTTTATTTTAAAGTCCTTTTGAGGCGTCCCTCGAGTGTCAGGCGGTTTATCTCGCCACTACTCTTGTGGACACCCACTGGCATTTCTTTTAAAGTCCTTTTGAGGCGTCCCTCGAGTGTCAGGCGGTTTATCTCGCCACTACTCTTGTGGATACCCAACTGGCATTTCTCTTCAAGTCCTACCGTGATGTCACTTGACATCCGACCGGCATTTCTTTTACTCCCTTATATTCCTCATAATTATTTTTTTTGTACTAACCATAAGTTCCACCATGCCAAGTCTTGATAAATGTTGCATACATATAATTTATTTGCCATGGCATATGCTTTCAGTATACCTTATTTTCATAATGTTTGCGAGTACATTCAAAGTACTCACTGGCTTGTCCCTGGCTATTTACTTGGCCAGACTTGGAGGAGGACGAGCCCGTGGAGGAGAATTGCGCTAGCGAGGCCGACGCTTAGAAGGTTCCCAGTCAGCACGCCTGTGTCTTGAGTCTATCACTTGTGCCATCCGTCAAGCTTCCGCCACACAAATAAAATAGTCAAGCCTCACACTGACGCTTGACTCTATGCTAGTCTTTCAGCGTTGAGTTCCACCACCCACTGTCAAATTCCGCCACCCTAGTGTGTTGAGTTGTTGTAATAAATTATTGAGTCACCCTGACTCAACCCTGTGTAATATTATTGTACTGGTTATCTATATCAAGGTTGTCCACTGGTTGTGCTTGGGAGCCAGTGTGACTTAGGGCTATTCTGTGAGTTACTTCTCAGAAGTGAGCCCGACAGACCTTGGTACCAGAGCCAGGCTGACTGTAGGAGCCCTAGGCACGATCGTTAGACACCGAGTCAATGCTGACATTTTTTTTTCTCCAGCATGCATCTCATGCATCGTAGCAAATTTTCTGTAGTCATCATACACTTATGACATGACTACTTGGATTTTTGTCTACTGTTGTAGATGGCTGGTGGCAGCTGCCCGTCGCAAGTTTTCGCCAACGAGCCTGCGGGATTTTCCCGTCTTCTCGCGAGCATCGCGAAAGACGCGCTGGGGTCCCTTGGGCGTCCGGAGTACGTCATCTACCCGGACAAGATCTCAGAGACCCTGACTATGTACCAGGCTTCGGTATATATTCGGGGTGGTGCGTCCGTATCTTTCCGCAACTACCGCTTCATGGGGAGAGCCATGCCCACTGAGAGGCATGCTATCCAGATGGCCGCACGTGAGGCTATCGCACGTCTCAGGGATATCCTGCCCGTCATGCAGGACCGTCCCTATTACTACATGCCTTGTCACGTTCCATACACCAGCCACTATGCTTTTTCCTGCACCATAGGGGAAAAGGACACGGCTATTGAGCCACTTGTCCAGTATATCATGGCCTTGGAGTCAGCCTTCACCTCCATGGTGGATGACTACCTCACTGCGCGGATGGACTTGTCTCGTGCAAGAATCATTCGCAGGAGCGAGTACCGCTCTCCTTCGCCTCGTGCTCCACGCACCTCCACTACACCAAATATTCCTCTGGCTAATCCTGCGACTCAGCGCTCGACCCCGACTGGCGATGCTAGCCGTCCGGCTGCACCCATTCCTACCAGAGCTTCTCCACTGACCAGCACGGTGCCACCTCCAGCAGGCACGGCATCAACGACTACACGACTAGAGGCGATCCTCGAGGAGGAAGAGGAGGAGGGCGATATCACATCATGGGTGCCTTGCCTGAGTCTCACTCTCAGCAGGACCTAGGATGAGCTGTGTGAACGAACACAGTCTTCTTCGCCAAACGACCACTTGAGAACACGGATGTAATATATTTATTTCCTGTTCCGCCTAGCCTTTGTAAAATAGCTATGACCGCTGGCCGATGAGAGCACGGAGAGTGCGCTAGTAGAATAAAATGATCTTGTATGATACAGTTTCCGCATGTACCCTGTATAATTATATCCTGTATAATTAAATCCTGCTTGTATAATTAAAATCACTTGCGTAATATAACTGTTTGCCTTGCCTTACCTTGTCCGGGGGAAAAATTTATTTGGAAACTTATTTCTGCCTTTTGATTATTTTCTTTGGTGTTATGCAAATACCCCAGAAAGAAATGCATCGTCCCTGGACCCGTTCTATGCCAACTCCAGATGAGAACAACGCTGGACAGATGGAAAATAATTTTACTCAAGGACAGACGAGTCAGCAAAGCAGTGATTCAGCATTTTCGCAAGTGTGTCGCTTATTTGAGCAGAGTCAGCAACAACATCAGGAGATGATGCAGCATTTGATTAACATGGGAAATCACCATGGACAACAGCAACCCAGGTCCAAACTATCTGAGTTGCAAAAGACCCGCCCAACGGTCTTTACGCACACTGACAAACCACTAGAGGCAGACGACTGGCTTCGAGACATGGAAAGAAAATTGGACATTGCCCAGTGTACGGACCAGGAAAAGGTGTTGTACACACCACATTATTTTTCTGGAATGGCTGCGTCGTGGTGGGAAAACTTATGTCACACCCACCCTGACGGAGCAAATATGACATGGGCACAACTCAAGGAGCATTTCCGAGGAGCGCATATCCCAAATAGCATTATGAAATTAAAGAAGAGGGAATTTGAGGATCTCAAACAGCGGGGCTCCACAGTGTCCCAATATCTGGATCAGTTTACTCAGTTGGCCAGATACGCCAACGACGAATATATGACAGAAAACAAAAAGATGGAAAAATTTCTCGACGGACTTGTTTCATCCCTAAAGTGCCAGCTGATGGTTCATACTTTTCCAGACTTTAAAACACTTGTGGACAAGGCTATTATTCTGGAAAATGAACACCGCAATATGGATGAGGCTCGCAAGCGTCGCATGAACCAGTCAGGACAGGTTCGCAACAACAGGCCCAGGAATGACGTTCAAAAGCCAGTAATGACCCGGCCAACAAATACAGCTCCACCTCAGAACCGCAGTGCATTCCACAATAGGACTAAGGATACAAATTTTCATTCTGGAATTACCTGTTACTCCTGTGGAGGAGAGGGGCATTACGCTAAACAGTGCCCGAAACAAGGAAACAACCCTCCCAAAGCCAACAACAACACCAATGGCCGCGGTGCGACCAACGCTCCGCGACGCAATAATTTCAACCCCAATAACAACCACAAGCCAGGACATATCAACCACGTGAATTTTGAGGAAGCTCAGAACGCACCGGATATCGTGTTTGGTACGTTCCCCGCCAACTCAGTAAATGCTACAGTTTTATTTGATTCCGGAGCTTCCCACTCTTGCATTTCTAAAAGATTTGCCTCGAAGAATCAGTTTCCCTTTTTGCCTTTGCAAAATTCCATGGTTATTCAGTCCCCGGGATCGAAGCAAAATACTCAATGGTACTGCAAGGATGTGAACATCGAAATTGAAGGAATGGGATTCCTAGCCAATCTCATCATATTGGACGCAGTTGATTTGGACATTATTCTGGGAATGGATTGGTTAACCACAAACAAAGGTTTTATAGACTGCTATAACCGCACGGTAACTCTTACCAATTGCCAAGGGAAGACCATAAAAGTGGGTACAAGGAAGATTGCCACATTCCAAGGGAAATTAAATCAAGTGGATACGGTGGAATTAAATACGGTTCCTGTAGTCTGTGAGTATCCTGATGTATTTCCTGAAGAGTTACCAGGAATGCCACCGGACCGCGAAATTGAGTTCGTTATTGAACTAGCGCCCGGAACAACCCCCATATACAAGAAGCCGTACCGTATGGCCCCAACAGAATTGGCAGAATTAAAGAAGCAAATTAAGGAGTTGATGGAGAAAGGTTACGTACGACCCAGCTCGTCACCATGGGGTTCGCCAGTTTTATTCGCCAAAAAGAGGGATGGTACCCTACGGCTGTGCATTGATTACAGGGCACTTAATATGGTCACTATCAAGAATAAATATCCACCGCCCAGAATCAACGACTTATTTGAACAACTAGCAGAAGCCAAAGTCTTCTCGAAGATAGACCTAAGATCAGGTTATCATCAGTTAAAAATTCGGACGACAGACATACCTAAGACGGCATTCACGACCAGATACGGATTATATGAATTCACAGTGATGCCATTTGGTTTAACCAATGCCCCGGCATATTTTGTGCACCTCATGAACAAGGTTTTTATGAAATATCTGGATAAATTTGTGGTGGTATTTATCGATGACATACTTATTTACTCTAAGACGCCTGAAGAACATGAGCAGCATCTTCGGATAGTACTGGAGGAATTAAGAAAACATCAGCTATACGCCAAGTTCAGTAAATGTGAATTTTGGTTAAGAGAAGTTGGTTTCCTTGGGCACGTATTGACCCAAGACGGAATCGCTGTAGACCCGGGAAAGGTAAAGGATGTGTTGGAATGGAAGCAGCCCACAAACGTGACAGAAGTCAGAAGTTTCCTCGGTTTAGCGGGCTATTATCGAAGGTTTATTGAAGGGTTCTCCAATATAGCCAGACCCATGACCCAGTTACTCAAGAAAGACAAGAAGTTCGAATGGACTGAAGCTTGTGAAAAGAGTTTTCAGGAGTTGAAAAAGAGATTAACAACATCACCAGTTCTGATCGTGCCCGATGTGCACAAAAATTTCGATATATATTGTGACGCATCCGGGAAAGGCCTTGGATGTGTGTTAATGCAGGAGGGAAAAGTAGTGGCTTACACCTCACGACAGCTTCGGCGACATGAAGAAAATTACCCCGTTCATGATCTGGAACTCGCTGCAGTAATACACGCACTCAAAGAGTGGCGACACTATCTTCTGGGGAACCGATGTGAAATATACACGGACCACAAAAGTCTTAAGTATATTTTTACGCAGCCGGAATTAAATTTGAGACAGCGACGATGGCTTGAATTAATTAAGGATTATGACGTAGGAATTCACTATCACCCTGGTAAAGCCAATGTTGTGGCAGATGCCCTCAGCAGAAATCCATACGCCGGAAATGGCAGCGTACAGCTCTCGCAACATGTGCTCAGCCAGGAATTTGCCAAACTCAACATGGCCCTAGTCACGGAAGGGACCATCTTCCAGTTGGAAATAAAACCAACCTTAGAGGACCAGATCAGAGACGCCCAGAAGGGACATCCGAGTATTGAAGGAATTAGGAAAAAGATGAAACTGGGCAGAGCGCCCGAATTTATTGAAGACGACCAAGGAATTATCTGGTTTGGACAGAGACTATGCGTGCCAAACATTGAGGAATTAAAGCAGCAAATAATGGCAGAGGCACACACCGCTCCATATTCTATTCACCCCGGAGGGACAAAAATGTATAAGGATATACAGGAGAGATTCTGGTGGCACGGGATGAAAAGGGATATAGCCATATATGTGGCATGTTGTGATACCTGCCAACGAGTGAAGGCGGAACACCAGAGACCAGCAGGGTTGTTGCAACCAATTAAAGTGCCTGAATGGAAGTGGGACAGGATTGGCATGGATTTTGTGGTTGGTTTGCCAAGGTCACGCCATGGGAATGATGCCATCTGGGTAATAATAGATTCACTAACTAAGGTAGCACATTTCATTCCGGTAAAAACCACCTACTCAACACAGAGGCTAGCCAGGCTGTATCTATCCAGGATTGTTTGTCTACACGGAGTACCCAAAATAATTGTATCCGACAGAGGCACCCAATTTGTCTCTAGATTTTGGGAACATTTACAGCAAGCCTTAGGCACGCAACTGGCCTTCAGCACAGCATACCACCCGCAGACCGGAGGACAGACAGAGCGGGTAAATCAAATATTAGAGGACATGTTGAGAGCATGTGTGCTTACCTACGGAGTCAGTTGGGAGGATAGTTTGCCTTATGCAGAATTTTCCTACAACAACAGTTATCAAGCTAGCCTAAAAATGGCACCGTTCGAAGCATTATACGGACGACGGTGCCGAACCCCATTAAATTGGTCTGAGACCGGAGACAGCCGAATCTTTGGACCAGATATGCTAATAGAGGCAGAAACCAAGGTAAAACTTATTCAGGACCGACTAAAGGCAGCTCAGAGCCGACAGAAGAGTTATTATGATCAAAAACACCGCCAGATCCACTTTGAGCCAAATGACTACGTGTATCTTAGAGTATCTCCAACAAGGGGGCTACAGAGATTTAAGGTCAAGGGGAAATTAGCACCGAGATTTATCGGACCATTCAGAATAACTGCAAGAAGGGGCAGGGTTGCTTATCAACTGGAATTACCCGCAGAATTATCAGATGTCCACGATGTGTTCCATGTGTCTCAACTGAGGAAGTGTATCAGCAACCCGGAAAAACAGGTGCAGCACCAGGAATTAGACCTTCAACCCGATCTTACCTATCGGGAGCATCCTATAAAAATTTTAGAGGAGTCTGAACGGAGGACCCGGCAAAATGCAATAAAATTTTGCAAAGTCCAATGGAGCAATCACACCGAGGAAGAGGCAACCTGGGAAAGAGAAGATCATTTAAGGACTGAGTATCCGTACCTGTTTGAGGAACAGCTGGAATCTCGGGGACGAGATTTTTCTTAAGGGGGTAGGTGCTGTCACACCCCAAAAATATTCCTCTGGAGTTTTGAAAACTTTTGCAAAACTTTAACTAAATTTTTAAAAATTTTGGTTGGAGGGTTCTGTTTGAAGGATGGACTTATTTGATTTAAGTATTTTGGAGGTTTTAAGAACTTTTTCTTTCTTAAGAATCTTTGGCTTTGGTCAATTATTTTCAAAAGCAAAAATCTTTTCCACCTCTTCTAGCACCATAAAAATTCCCAAATAATTTTTCTGCCACTCCAAATTTTTCCTCTCAAGTCATGTACACCTTCTGTGATATTTCACAACTCCTCTCCACTCCACAAAAATATTCTTTCTATTTATTTTATATTCCAAAAGGGGAATTTGAATAAATCATAGTTTCTTGACATTTTACAAAGGAACTATATTTTCTATGACTCTTCTGCATCCACCAAAATTATCCCTACATATATATTGTACCCTCAACCCATTTCTCCTAAAACATTTGGTCCCACAGTTCAAAATTTTCAAAATAAATTCAGTTCAAATTTGGTCCAGAAATCATGTTTTTGCCCCAAACCATTTCCAAACTTCACCAAAATTCTTGGCCTCCTGACAAACTCATTTTTGAGTAACCACACACCACCACACAAAACCCCATGATCAAACTAGTTGCCTAAACCCTCAAAGCATTTCATCAAACAAGTTGCTGGCACTGTTCATAACTGAACTAAAATTCAGTTAACTGAATTTACTTCGGCCGACAGAGACAGGGATGCCGTGCATCCATCATCTTCCTCTCCCGCACGGCGATGTTGCCTGTGTCCAGTGCCGCAGCACTCCCTGGCCCAGCGCCCAGCCACTCCACGCCGGCGAGGTGGCACCGGGCCGGTGCAGCCTCCCCAAGCGCGTCCACGGCGGGGCCGAGCGGACACGCCACGGCCCTCGGCCGCCATTCAATGCCCAGCAGCGCCACTACCTACCT
>LR738714.1:807424235-807463286 GCA_902687465.1 Secale cereale
TTTTAAAGTCCTTTTGAGGCGTCCCTCGAGTGTCAGGCGGTTTATCTCGCCACTACTCTTGTGGACACCCACTGGCATTTCTTTTAAAGTCCTTTTGAGGCGTCCCTCGAGTGTCAGGCGGTTTATCTCGCCACTACTCTTGTGGATACCCAACTGGCATTTCTCTTCAAGTCCTACCGTGATGTCACTTGACATCCGACCGGCATTTCTTTTACTCCCTTATATTCCTCATAATTATTTTTTTTGTACTAACCATAAGTTCCACCATGCCAAGTCTTGATAAATGTTGCATACATATAATTTATTTGCCATGGCATATGCTTTCAGTATACCTTATTTTCATAATGTTTGCGAGTACATTCAAAGTACTCACTGGCTTGTCCCTGGCTATTTACTTGGCCAGACTTGGAGGAGGACGAGCCCGTGGAGGAGAATTGCGCTAGCGAGGCCGACGCTTAGAAGGTTCCCAGTCAGCACGCCTGTGTCTTGAGTCTATCACTTGTGCCATCCGTCAAGCTTCCGCCACACAAATAAAATAGTCAAGCCTCACACTGACGCTTGACTCTATGCTAGTCTTTCAGCGTTGAGTTCCACCACCCACTGTCAAATTCCGCCACCCTAGTGTGTTGAGTTGTTGTAATAAATTATTGAGTCACCCTGACTCAACCCTGTGTAATATTATTGTACTGGTTATCTATATCAAGGTTGTCCACTGGTTGTGCTTGGGAGCCAGTGTGACTTAGGGCTATTCTGTGAGTTACTTCTCAGAAGTGAGCCCGACACTATGCCGACGACGTCTCCTCGTCATCGGAGACCTCCCCGCCTCGGGCAAGTCCCAAGCGGTCTCCGCTGAAACGTCTCCGCAAGGCGACGACGGGGACGAGGGCGCAGGCGCCCCGACAACAACCAACTCGCCGAGCGGCGCGAGCTACCCGGGGGAGTCAAGCTGCGACGGGGGCGCCCGGCGCACCCACCACGGTGGGGGCGACCCGCACACAGGCCACGGCGGGAGCGACCCGCGCACAGGCCACGGCGGAGGCGCCCCGCACGTCAGTGCCAAGCGGAGGAGGGTCTTCGCAGAGCGGAGCAGCTGCTCCGCCTGCTCCCCGGGCCTCGGCGTCCACAGGGGCCGGGTCCTCGCAGCCCCCAGCCCCGGGGACCGCCAAGCGCCCGAGGGAGTCTTCGCCTCCTGCTCCTCGCGCGGACGCCCCTCAGGTGGCGTTCGACTTCTCCGCCCTGAGCGACGACGACGACGACGAGGAACAGGAGTAAGAACTCGAGGCTTTGTATCTTCTTTAACTTTGTCTTGATTCTTGTTGATTCTGATCTTGCTTTCTGCTTTGATTTCAGGACCCTGGCCCAGCGAGCGGCGAAGAAGGCCAAGGTTCCCGTTGTCGAGGTCACGGACGACTCGCCCGTCGCGGTGACTGGGGACGCGCCGGAGACGAGCCTGCCGGACCCGAGCGCTGCTCCGAGGAGCAGCCCCCAGCGCAGCCCCCAGCGTAAGTTTGATTTCAACCTTTCCGCTCGTCGGGCGCGCTTGAGGATCTTGTTTATGCTAACACCTTGTTGTTCTTGTTGTTGTCTTGATTGTTTTGTGCAGAGGTGGAGCCGCAGCCACAGGAGCATCCGGAGACCGCTCCCGAAGAGCCGCAGGCCCAGCCGTCCCCGCCAAGGACGAACTCTCTGGCAAGGGAGAGTGCCCCGCCAAGGGCGGGTACTCCGCCAAGGGCGGGTACCCCGCCAAGGGCGAGCAGCCCGGCGAGGGTGGCCACCCCGCCAAGGCAGAGCTCCCCGGCGAGGGAGCCCGCCGTCGACGAAGTCCGCCAAGGTATGTTTTGCAACTCCGTCTTCTTGAACTCGTCTCTTTTTTTGGATATTTGCTTGAACTTCTTCTTCTTCTTTTCACTACTAGGAGAAGGCCTATTAATGGCGCACCTAATTTGGCCATTAATGGCGCATTAGTGGTGCACCATTACTAGCACGCCATTAGTATTTGATACTAATGGCGCACCTCTGGTGCGCCATTAGTATCTGGTATACTAATGGCGCACCTTGGATGCGCCATTAGTGTGCACCTTAGTGCGCCATTAGTATGCCTCCCAGGGGCCAGGTGCTATGGCGTACTAATGGCGCACTAAGAATGATGCGCCATTAGTATTATCCGCATAGTAATGGCGCACTGCGTGTCAATGCGCCATTACTATGCTTTGGCATACTAATGGCGCACTGCCAGTTAATGCGCCATTACTATGCTTTGGCATACTAATGGCGCACTTTTCTCTGATGCGCCATTAGTATGAATATTAGGTTTTTTTTAATATTATTTTTCTGTTTTTTTTGCACCGATTACAAAATGTATAATTGCACAGAATATAGACAGCACACATCAACAACACATTCATCGAATACAATAGAAGATTAATCTCTGAATACAATTCATCATATTAGTCTCCGAATACAATTCATCGATCATATTAGTCTCCGAATTGAAAAGACCGAACAAAGATAGAACAATATATTACAAGTCTCGAGATCGCGAGTAGCGAGTTTGTCTTCGCATTACAAGTCGATATCGATCATCTAAACTACCATCACATAGAAGAGAGCTGCGGTCGTCACGATGAGCATCATCACGATGAAACTCGTCTTCATCCGGTTCCTCCAACGCTCCCTCCCCTCTCCCGCTAGATAGCGGGCGTATCTAGATTCGGCCTCGGCCCTAGTGGTGTACCCTTTGTAACTGTTACCGCTGAATCGGTGAACCTGTCTCCGACACTCCTCCCAGTCGTCGTAGACTCCGGGAACCTTACCCTTGTACACGACATACGACGGCATCGCTATATATATGCACTAGCCAAACGAAACGTTAGTATCAATTCACAGACAATTCATAAGCAATATATAAGTATGCAACAGAACGATCGAAAGAGAAAAGCAAGACATTAATAGCATCGATTACATCTAAGTTGAACGACTCACGAAACCAAAGAGACATACTACAAGTTCATTAAAGTTTAATTACAACAAGAGCCAATCGATGTTTCAGAACTAGACACAGCATCACTGCTTTCGACTCGACTCAATGCACCGGAGCGTGGATGAAGCCGCCGTCTATCGTGGGAGTCATGAAATCACGGGCGTTGTCAGCCTGCATTTGTAGCATTGTGTCGATGTCACTGTTCGACGGTTGATTCCTGAGGTAGAACAGCCCCGAGGTACGAAGGACATCTTGATGGATGATTTCCGCAAACTCCGACTGGATGCGAAAGAAATCTTGTCTGATGTCCGCGTCCTGGATTGCCGACACGCGCGCGGCCCAATCTTTGAGCTTACTCGGTAGCAGAAGTTGATGATGGTCCCGTACGATCGCCCGCATGTGATGGATGGCGTAGTAGGCACCCTTCTGACCGCCAGGCGGCTGCTTGACGCAGCTGAACGTCGTGTTGTGGGAGAACACGTGCTTGCCGTACTTACGAGTTGTCCTGGTGAAGGTGCCTCCAGATTTGGCGTAGCCGGCGAGAACATCATCAAGAACCTTCTTGACATTTGTGTAGTCTACAGCCGACTTACGGTCCGGGTCGAAATACGTGGCCATGGAATATTTGGGGCTTAGTAGGATGAGCGTGCACTGTGTGTCACTGCAGAAAACACGGAATGTTAAAAGAAGAACGATCGAAATCTAAGAATTCATATGTTACGGGGCGGTTGAGGCGGAGGACTTACTCGGGAAAGTAAGGCACGAGGAAGTTATCCTTATCTCGGTTTGCCAGAATGACGCCTCCGAGGTAAGAACTCGCGACTTGCCGCTCCCCAGCGCTGCCCAAGATCTTGGCACGCATGTAGAAGGGGTCGACTATCACGATGTCCGGGGTCTTGTCGCGAATGATCCGCATCTCCATACTCAGCGAAAATAGCCGAACGAAGGTGTAGTGCAGCGGATGAAGGTTCAACATAGCGTGGATGTCATCAAACCGCAGCACGATCGTACCCCCGATGGAGTTATCCACAAAGCCCTTGCCCTCCGGCACCTTGGCCGCGAAAACCGGGTACGCCACATCCTTCTGTGTGAGACGCCGCTTCTCCAAAGAAAGAACACTGTCATGCAGACTCCGCATGGCACCGGTTGCAGCATCGAGCATATTTGTCGGTAGCATCGGCCTACCCGCCACATGCACCCTCCTCATTACATCCTCAGGTGAAGGTGGCCCGTCCTGAGCACGGATCGTACTCGGTGCCGGCTGGCTCGCACCCTTGTTAGTTTTTCTTTTGCGTGCCTTCTTCTTGATCTCCATAATTGGGACCGAGTTCTGCTTAGAGACCGCCTTCTTTAGTGTGTTGGGGCTGATCATATTTCGCACCTCGCCTATCTGAGGCTCGGTGAAATCGGCAGCTGGAGGCGTCTCCTGAGAGTTGAACGGCAGACGACGCCTGTTGCAACTTGGCTTCTCCGCGGTACCGGCTTGATCGCGCACGTCTTTTGTTGGGTTGGGTTCTTGAGAAGGAGCCCCCATGAAGTCGTCACCGTACCCATGATCGGCAAAGTAATGATCGACGTTGGCAAATGTATCGTCGTCGTCGTCCTGATCCTGTGCCATATGCATGTTTGGATCCAGTGGCATAGGGATGTCCGGCACCGTTGCGGCGGACTTGCCATGGGGACGACTTGGCGCCGGCACGACTGGCGGTGTTGTCTTTGGTGTGGTTTCCCCCGCCCCCAAACGAATCTGGCTCTTCGGCCAAAGCAGGGGCCAGCTCAGGCAGGCGCTGAGGGTCATGACGTCATCATCGTCGGCCCCGACGGGTCGAATCGGAGGTAACACGTCGTCGCAGCCTGGCAGCACCCGAACCAGTTGAACCCTAAACAAGTTGGGTGGCATCTGGGTACCGTGGAACAAGGGCTGGCCCAGTTGAACGATTTTGCCCTTGGCGACATCGACCAACTCGTTGTTCACGAAGTGCAGTAGAGTGCACGGAACGTCGGCGGCGCCCTGAGAAAATATGTAGGGCGTCAGGGATGCCCAGTCAAAGGCAAGGAGATGAAGTCCTCGGCCGAGAGAGGCTTAATTAGTTACCGTGATGATGGCGTCGAGCTCGGCTAATGTCGAGGCACCGCCAACGGCGGGCGTGCAGTTGACGGAGGGGCCGCTTGCTGCAGAGGTGCCGGCCGGCGTACACACGGGTGCATTAAGCTCCCGTGCCGGCGTCGGAGACACCAATGCCGCCTCCGCCGAAGACACCAATGGCCCCGCCATCTCGTTCTGCGAGTTGCTGGCCGTGAAGCTGGGAATCGGGGGCGGCCCCTGTTGGCCGCCAGCAATCCACGCACTCAACCCCTCGATCAAGCTAGGCACAATGGCGGTGATCGTCGCTCCGAGCTGTTGTTGCACTTGCTCTTGGACAATCTCCGGAATCCGCGCCACCTGTGCCTTGAGTTCTTGAACCTCGCGCGCCTGGCTTTCCGAGCTGGTCTTTTTCTCCTTTCGCCCACCAGCGTTATAGTATGACGACCATTTTGTCGACAAGCCTTTGCCGGCCACACGACCAGCTGACGTCGGCTTCTCGAGCTTATCCTTGTTCTTCATTACATTCAACGCCCTATTTAGAGTCGTGTCCCAAGGGCCACTCTTAGTCGACCCCGCGCTACTGCTTTCAGTCGCCTGCGGAAGGAATGTGAATCATTTAGAAATTTGGCTTAATTAATTAGAATGCAACCATATGGAGCTAATTACGCGGGGGTGTATTCCTTACCAGAACAAGCTCAAGCGCCCTGGTCTTCGGATCCGTGGTTAGCTCCTTTGTTTTCGGGTCCTTCTTGTATCGGGCCCTGATAAAGTTCCTGGTCTGCTTGTCATCGTATTTATCGAAGAGGGGCGGTAGGCCTTGCTCGGCACGGTCCGCCTCCTCCTTGTCCCATATAGGCTCCGCCACTCTGTAACCGCCGGGACCGAGTCTGTGTTCCCCTAAGTTGAGCTCCCGCATTTCTTTCCCCCACTGACTTGATTCGGAGTGTGAGTCGCTCGAGCAAGTGATCTTGAATTCGTTGTAGTCATCTTCGGTGATCGAAGGATGTTTCTGCTTGATCGTCTCATAACTCTCACCTTTCTTGATCATTATCTTCACATTGGTTTTCCAAGTAGACAGGGCCTTGCTCATCTTCGTGAGGGCAGCATTGTTCACTTTATTCCCTTTGAGGCTTGTGTTATCAAATTGAGCGGGGAACTTGTATCGTTCGTGCAGCTTCGTGAAGAGGAGGTTGCGGTAATTCGCGTTGTCAGGATGCCTCAGGTTCTCGCTGTTGATCGAGACGGTGCTCCGGAGAATGCACCCGAGCTGAAGCGAGTACCCCTTGACTATTCGTTCGGGCACCGTTGGATTCCCGTCGGGGTCCACTTCAGTAACTTCCTCCTTGAGGGTGCGGAGCACGGTCGGGCGCCGGTCCTTCCGTTGCCTCTTCGGTTGGCTGCCATCTGTGCGTGCGCCGCCATCATCAGTGGTGGCATTCTCGGCGGCACCATCAGTGGTGGCATCAGTGGGGTCATCCTCCGCGGTACCATCAGTGGTCTCAGGATCGGTGTGGAAGGCGGCGTCCTCATACAAGTGAGGTTGTTCCTCCATCTCCTGGGAAAGCTCCCAGAATGCCTTCCCGCCCGAACCGCCGGCCTCATCGTTGTTGGCCATGTTTCTCTCTAAATAGGAACAAAGTTTGGTCAAAAAGTTGGTTATTGTCAAGGAACAAGATCATGGTCTCATCATTTAGGGTTTGTCGACACCGGGGCATCCTAAAAGCTAAGCTTTTATAATTGAGGGTTTTTCGACGCCGAGGCACCCTAAAAGCCTAAGCTTTCATCATTTCGGTTTTTATCGACACCGAGGCACCCTAAAAGCCAAGGTTTTATAATTAATGGTTTGTTGACACTGAGGCATCCTAAAAGCTAAGCTGGGCCTAATCACTTGGCTCTATTGCCGCCTATGGTTTAATGCAGCTAGAACAAAGGGGCACTTGATCCTACTTAATTAACTACTAAGATACCCCGG
This sequence comes from Secale cereale, assembly GCA_902687465.1. Lineage (NCBI taxonomy): Eukaryota > Viridiplantae > Streptophyta > Magnoliopsida > Poales > Poaceae > Secale > Secale cereale. The sequence continues at coordinate 807,431,274 of LR738714.1, forward strand.
CCCATGGATTAGTCACAAGTACCCCATATGTCCTATTTTTTAGCAAAGTCATGCTAAAATTCACGGAAAATTTCAGCATGACCTTTGCTGAAAATAGGACATATGGAGTACCCGAATTTGCCGGAACGGAAGTTAATCGACATTCCAGCAAACTCAAGGGCCTCTCGGGGTACCTGCAAAACTATCACGACACGATGGTCGGAGACAAAACCCAGCAGTGCAAAGTGAGGAAATCTGCCATGTCTAAACATGGATATTTCCAGTAGCTGATTGGACCAATTAAGCTATAAGATGTTACAGTACAAACAAATTAAAGCAACAGCAATAAGACAAGCACATGTATAGCTTGCAAAAGCATATATTTCCAGTTTGCTTTCGCAGTTACATCATGAAACAATCCGATATCATTGGACAGAATATCATTAAGACAAAGGAGATGCTCTCACTCCATTCTAAATATCCATCATCCTCCCACTCCATTCTAAATAATGTTACTTCTAACTGGTTTTATTATTTTCTTCTTCTTTATTATTTTCAAAATTCAGATAACATGGCACTTTTATTTACTAGTGTTGTCTCTGCTGGTTTTATTATTTTCTTCTTCTTTCATGCGTTCTACAAATTGAAATGTGTATCTAGTCTAGATAATAAGAAGTAGAAAACATGTAGCATGTAGTGGTACTTCTGCTTGTAGACTTGTAGTGATATGCTGTATCTTACCTCAGGTTGTCATGGTAGGAAATGCTTAAGTATTGCATCAAAGATTTAGTCAGTAATATGCGGTGGTCACTACTTGATCAAGTAGCAATCTAAATAAACAGAGGCTGGCGGAAGACCTTTAGTTGCCAATGCAAAATAACGGATGTAAGTTTGAACATGTTTATTATTCATTTTGTTAATTTGCTTAATTTTTTTCTTCTGATACAGGGACTACAATACAATACCTCCTACATGGCTAGATCATATTTCCTAAAACTTTTGACTTTATTGTCTCACTTATCTAACAAAATAGGTGGCGATTAATCTAGTTAAAAATAGAACTGGCAGAAAAGTATCTTAAATAGATGGAGTCAAACTAGGGAATTAAGGAACCCTCTGTCACATAGCTAGATTTGATACACATTTTTCCTAAGAAATAATAAAACCAGCAGAGACAGCACTAGTAAACTAGGGATGCACAAGTTTGGGCGCGCCAAGACGATCAAGGACTCGGCCACCAAGATTCGTCGTAGACAGCAGTAGTACAAAGAAAATTCCTACGACTCACTGCTCGTACAAAAAAAAAATAGGCAGCAGATCGTATGCTAAAACTAGGATGGCCTTGCGATGACAATTGCAGCTTCTGCAACCAAGTGCTAGCTGCGACAAAAAACATCGAGATATTGCTTATGCAAAAAACTTTCATATGAAGAAGGTACTGCCTGCTACATTACTTGATATATAGATACTGTTGAATTAACCACTATGTAAGAGGCCTGTCCACCACGGACTAGTGGTAGGCTAGCTAACTCCTATACTAGGGTATCACCTGGAAAGAAATCGAGCATTGCTAGTAAACGAGGCAAGAAATCGAGCACTAGTAAACGAGGCAAGAAAATTCCTTAAAGTAGCATCATGGATGAACTAACCGAGAAGAGGCAGAGGGAGATGGCGAGCTTGGGGAGGTGGGGATAGACGGCGGCTCCAAGTCTCCGGTGGCGGCTCCGAGGACGTGGGGCGGCTCCGAGGCTCCAAGGCTCCAAGTCTCCGGCGGCGGGGGCGCGTGGGGCGGCGTCGAGCGCTAGGGCTAGGGCTCGGGGGCGCGGGGGGCAGCGGCGTCGTCGAGCGCTAGGGCTAGGGCTCGGGGGCGCGTGGGTCGGCGTCGGCGCGGGCGTCGGCGAGCGCTAGGGCTCGGGCCGGGGCGCGGGGGGCGGCGACGTCGGGGGCACGGGGGCGGCGGCGGAGGAGAGGGGAAGGGGATCGAGGGCGAGGCGAGGGAGAGAGAGGGGGGAGGTGTAGTGGGCCGGGGGGCATCAATATGTATGGGGCACAATACTAATGGCGCACTGCGCCCTGGTGCGCCATAAGTACGTCCATACTAATGGCGCACCTCCCCCTGGTGCGCCATTAGTATTTTTTTTTATTTCTGCGCGCGAGCCAACAGTTTATCTCCCACCATACCTCATACACATCAAGCCCCCCTAGCTAGCTCGACTGGTCAGCCCCCAGTTCTCCCACCAGGAGGTCCTGGGTTCGAATCCCAGGCTCCACAATTTTTTTTATGCATTTAAAATGCTTTTTGATACTTATTTGTGTTTAAATATGTTCAAACTTGTTTAAATCATAACAGTAATATTTTTTTATAAGACAGAAATAATTTTTTAAAAAATATCATCAAATTTAAAACAGGGGGAGGGGTGCGGGGGGTCGGCGGCGGCGGTTGAGTAGGGGTCGGCGGCCGGTGGACCAGGCCGGGGGGTGCTCTCGGCGACGAGGGGGATCGAGATCGAGTGTCCATGAAATTTAAAAATATTCATGATAGTTCAAAAAGTGCCCATGAAATACAATCGAGAAATGAAGGCTACGATTTAAATACAAACGATCTTAGCTAGCTAGCTATCTGTTCACAATCTTCTTGCCCTTCTTTTTCGCAAATGGGGTTCTTCTGTGGAACGGACGTCCTTTAGGTAGGGTGGTCCTGCTTCTTCTTGTGGTGTATGCTGCTACTTCATCATCGTCGTCATGTTTGATCCTCGGGTCGCCGTACTTGTCGAAGTCTTGCTCATTGGCTACTCCATCCATTCCGATGATCTTCCTTTTGCCTCTCCTCACGACAACACGACTGGGCTTTGACGGGTCGGTAATGAAGAAGCATTGGTCAACTTGGGAAGCCAGTACCCATGGCTCATTTTTCGCGGTGACGTTTGCGCCCGCGGTCTTGGATTTGGCTTCGGGTATAACCATGGTGGTGAAATACCGGTCTTCTTTTAGGACGCTCTTGGCCCATCTGACACGGAACATCGGGACCTTCTCTCCAGCGTAGCTCAGCTCCCAGATCTCCTCGATCCTTCCGTAGTATCTGTCCTTGTCATTACCGGTGTAGGATTCCATCGTTACCCCGGAGTTCTGATAACCATCGCTCTTCATGTCCTTGGCCTCTGTGTAGAATGTGTAGCCGTTGATATCGTACGCCTCATAGGTCATCAGGTTGTGCTCGGCCCCCTGTGACAAGGCGAATATGAGTTGTTCTTCCGCGGAAGAATCATCATGTAAAGGGTACGACAGAAGCTTCTGCTTAAACCAACGCGTGAAACATGAGTTGTGCTCTTTGATTATATCTCCGTCCGTCCTCTGTTGGCCTCGGTCATTGTATGTCTTCTCAATAAAGGTTTTGTGCTGAACCACCCAAGGATCGACCACGTCTATGTGTTGTAGCGCGACTAGGTTTGCTCTTTCAAAGTCGGCGAGTCGACCCTCGAAGTCGACATGCATTTCGCGGCGACCCTCACGGTGACCCGATCCAGCGATCCTGCCGAGGTGCCTGTTGACGGGCAGACCAACGGGGTTCTCGATGCCTAGATAATTCGTGCAGTACGAGATGCACTCTTCGGTCAGAAAGCCCCTGGCTATGCTTCCCTCTGGACGTGACATGTTGCGAACGTATCCTCTGATGACACCATTCATCCTTTCGAACGGCATCATGCTGTGCAGGAACGTCGGCCCGAGTTGGATGATATCGTCCACGATATGGACCAGCAGATGCACCATAATGTCGAAGAATGCGGGCGGGAAGTACATCTCAAGCTCGCATAGTATCACCACGATCTCTTCCTGTAGCCTTCTGAGTTGCCTCACGCCAACAGACTTCCGAGAGATGACGTCGAAAAAGTTGCATAGGCCAAATAGGGTTTCACGGACGTGCGCGTCCATGATACCACGGATTGCAACTGGAAGTATCTGCGTCATCAGCACGTGACAATCGTGAGACTTCATCCCGCTGAACTTCAGCTTCGCCCGGTCTAGGTATCTGCTTATCTTCCCCGCGTAACCGTAAGGAAGTTGTACTCCTACGAGGCAGGTGAAAAACTGCTCGATCTCCTCCTGACTTAGAGTGAAGCACGCGGGAGGGTAGTCATTTCCGGTCTTCTTGGCCTTTTTGCCTTTGCGACGACTTTCCGTGTCCTGCTTCGCCTCATCATCATCATCATCATCATCATCATCATCATATATAGCGTGAAGCTCCTGCCTGATGCCCATTGATTTCAAGTCTGCCCTTGCTTTCGGCCCATCTTTGGTCCTCTCTGGCATGTTGAGCAGGGTACCAAGCAGACTCTCGCACACGTTCTTCATGATATGCATTACATCAAGGCTGTGAGGCGCACAGTGGATCTTCCAGTACGGCAAGTCCCAGAAAACAGACCTCGTTTTCCATACCTTCAGCAGCGGCTCTGGCGCCTTTCGCTTCTTTCCCGGCTCTGGCGCCTTTTGCTTCTTTCCCGGCAGTGGGCAATCTTTCCAATTTTTCAACAGCTCGTCTATTTCCTCGCCGCTCCTCGTACGCGGGCGTCCTCGGGGTTCGGTTTCACCATCGAACAAATCCTTGCGTTTTCTCCACAGGTCATCGTCGCGAAGCCACCTTCGATGTGTTGGGGAACGTTGCATGGGAAACAAAAAATTTTCCTACGTTCACCAAGATCAATCTAGGAGATGCATCTACGAGGGGAGAGTTGGATCCACATACCCTTGTAGATCGCTAAGCGGAAGCGTTCAAGAACGCGGTTGATGGAGTCGTACTCGCCGCGATTCAGATCGCTGAAGATCCAAGCACCGAAGCAACGGTGCCTCCGCGTTCTTCACACGTACAGCTCGGGGACGTCTCCTCCTTCTTGATCCAGCAAGGGGGAAGGAGAGGTTGATGGAGACACCGGCAGCACGACGGCGTGGTGGTGATGGTGGTGGAGGATTCCAGCAGGGCTTCGCCAAGCACCGCGGGAAAACGAAGATGGATGTGGGAGAGGGAGGGCAGCGCCGAGGCACGAACGTGTGTGGCTGCCCTCCCTCTGCCTCTCTTTATATAGGGGGGAGAGAGGGGAGGGGGCGCCCTAGGGTTTCCCCTAGGGGCCGGCGGCCAGGGCAGATGGGGAGGGGGCGGCGCCCCCTGGGGCTAGGGTTTCCCCCCCAGGTGCCTTGCCCCCCAAGCCTAAGGGGGTGCGGCAGCCCTAGGGGGGTCCAGCCCCCTTGGCGCATGAGGAGAGGGCCCTAGGGGGGGCGCACAGCCCTATGAGGGCTGTTGCGTCTCCCCTTTGTGGCCCATTAGGCCCAAAACTCTTTCCGGGACCCCGAAAACCCCTTTCGGTCATCCGCCGTCTTCCCGATACTCCCCGGAACACTTCCGGACTTCGAACACTCTCATCCTATATATCAATCTTCGTCCCCGGACCATTCCGGAGACCCTCGTCACGTCCGGGATCTCATCCGGGACTCCGAACAACCTTCGGTAACCATGCACTGTTCTCACTAACAACCCTAGCGTCACCGAACCTTAAGTGTGTAGACCCTGCGGGTTCGGAAACTATGCAGACATGACTGAGACACTCCCAGGTCAATAAACAATAGCGGGATCTGGATACCCATATTGGTTCCCACACGTTCCTCGATGATCTCATCGGATGAACCACGATGTCAAGGATTCAGGCAATCCCGTATACAGTTCCCTTTGTCTCGTCGGTATGTTACTTGCCCGAGATTCGATCGTCGGTATCTCTATACCTAGTTCAATCTCGTTACCGGCAAGTCTCTTTACTCGTTCCGTAATACATAATCCCGTGACTAACTACTTAGTCACTTTGAGCTCATTGAGATGACGTATTACCGAGTGGGCCCGGAGATACCTCTCCATCACACGGAGTGACAAATCCCAGTCTCGATCCATGTCAACTCAACAGACACCTTCGGAGATACCTGTAGAGTACCTTTATAGTCACCCAGTTACGTTGCGACGTTTGGTACACACAAAGCACTCCTACGGTGTCAGTGAGTTACATGATCTCATGGTCATAGGAACTTACACTTGACATGCAGAAAACTATAGCGATAACTGATACGATCAAAAGCTATGTTTAACGTTTGGGTCTCGTCCATCACATCATTCTCCTAATGATGTGATCCCGTTATCAAATGACAACTCATGTCTATGACCTGGAAACCGCGGTCATCTTTGATCAACGAGCTAGTCCTGAAGAGGCTTACTAGGGACACAAAGTTTGTCTACTTATCCACACATGTATTTGAGTTTCCAATCAATACAATTATAGCATGGATAATAAACGATTATCATGAACAAGGAAATATAATAATAACTCTTTTATTATTGCCTCTAGGGCATATTTCCAAGAGTCTCCCACTTGCACTAGAGTCAATAATCTAGCATTACAAGGTAATGAATCTAACACCCATAGAGTCTTGGTGTTGATCATGCTTAGCCCGTGGAAGAGGCTTAGTCAACGGATCTGCAACGTTCAAATCCGTGTGTACTTTGCAAATGCTTATGTCCTCCTCCTTGACTGAATCGCGGATGGAATTGAAGCGTCGCTTTATGTGTCTGGTCCTCTTGTGAAACCTTGGTTCCTTGGCTAGAGCAATGGCACCAGTGTTGTCACAGAACAGAGTCATTGGGTTCAATGCACTAGGCACAACTCCAAGATCTGTCATGAACTCCTTCATCCAGACACCTTCCTTTGCCGCCTCCGAGGCAGCTATGTACTCCGCTTCGCATGTAGAATCGGCTACCACGCTTTGCTTGGAACTGCACCAGCTTACCGCTCCCCCGTTGAGAATATATACGTATCCGGTTTGAGACTTAGAGTCATCCGGATCAGTGTCAAAGCTTGCATCGACGTAACCCTTTACGACGAGCTCTTGATCACCTCCATAAACGAGAAACATCTCCTTAGTCCTTTTCAGGTACTTTAGGATATTCTTGACCGCTGTCCAGTGATCCATACCAGGATTACTTTGAAACCTTCCGGCCATACTTATGGCAAGGCTGACATCTGGTCTTGTGCACAGCATTGCATACATGATAGAGCCTATGGCTGAAGCATAGGGGATGACAATCATCTTTTCTCTATCTTCCGCAGTCACTGGGCATTGAGTCTTACTCAACTTTGTACCTTGCAATACCGGCAAGAACCCCTTCTTGGATTGATCCATTTTGAACTTCTTCAAAACTTTATCAAGGTATGTACTTTGTGAAAGTCCTATCAAGCGTCTCTATCTATCTCTATAGATCTTGATGCCCAATATGAAAGCAGCTTCACCGAGGTCCTTCATCGAAAAACTCTTGTTTAAATACCCCTTCACGCTATCCAAAAATTCTATATTGTTTCCAATCAGCAATATGTCATCCACATATAATATTAGAAACGCTATAGAGCTCCCACTCACTTTCTTGTAAATACAAGCTTCTCCGTAAACTTGTACAAACCCAAACGCTTTGATCACCTCATCAAAGCGAAGATTCCAACTCCGAGATGCTTGCACCAGCCCATAAATGGAACGCTGGAGTTTGCAAACTTTGTCAGCATTCTCTGGATCGACAAAACCTTCCGGTTGTATCATATACAACTCTTCCTTAAGAAAACCGTTAAGGAACGCTGTTTTGACATCCATCTGCCAAATTTCATAATCGAAATACGCAGCTATTGCTAACATGATTCGGACGGATTTAAGCATCGCTACGGGCGAGAAAGTCTCATCGTAGTCAATTCCTTGAACTTGTGAAAAACCCTTTGCCACAAGTCGAGCTTTATACACGGTGACATTGCCGTCAGCGTCCGTCTTCCTCTTAAAAATCCATTTATTCTGAATGGCCTTCCGCCCTTCAGGTAATACTTCCAAAGTCCATACTTTGTTTTCATACATGGATCCCATCTAGGATTTCATGGCCTCTAACCATTTGTCGGAATCCGGGCCCACCATCGCTTCTCCATAGCTCGTAGGTTCACTGTTGTCCAACAACATGACCTCCAAGACAGGGTTACCATACCACTCAGGTGCAGTGCGTACCCTTGTCGACCTACGAGGTTCGGTAGTAACTTGATCAGAAGCTTCTTGATCATCATCATTGGCTTCCTCTTCAACCGTTGCAGGCTCCACAAAAACATCTTTCTGTGCTGCGCTACTCTCTGGTTGAAGCAGAGGTTCAATAACCTCATCAAGTTCTACCTTCCTCCCACTCAATTCTTTCGAGAGAAACTCTTTCTCGAGAAAGGACCCGTTCTTAGCGACAAACACTTTGCCCTCGGATCTGAGATAGAAGGTGTACCCAACCGTCTCTTTTGGGTATCCTATGAAGACACATTTGTCCGCTTTGGGTTCGAGCTTTTCTGGCTGAAGCCTTTTGACATAAGCATCGCAACCCCAAACTTTGAGAAAAGACAACTTAGGTTTCTTACCAAACCACAGTTCATACGGTGTTGTCTCAACGGACTTAGATGGAGCCCTATTTAAAGTGAATGCAGCCGTCTCTAACACATATCCCCAAAATGATAGTGGCAAATCGGCAAGAGACATCATAGAACGCACCATATCTAATAGGGTTCGATTACGACGTTCGGACACACCATTATGCTGTGGTGTTCCAGGTGGCGTCAACTGTGAAACAATTCCACATTGTCTTAAGTGATTGCCAAACTCATAACTCAGATACTCTCCCCCTCGATCAAATCGTAGGAACTTGATCTTCTTGTTACGATGATTCTCAACTTCACTCTGAAATTGCTTGAACTTTTCAAACGTTTCAGACTTATGCTTCATCAAGTAAATATACCCATATCTACTTAAGTCGTCAGTGAAGGTGAGAAAATAACGATATCCACCGCGCGCCGTGACACTCATCGGGCCACACACATCAGTATGTATGATTTCCAATAAGTCACTTGCCCGTTCCATTGTTCCTGAAAACGGGGTCTTAGTCATCTTGCCCATGAGGCACGGCTCGCATGTGTCAAGTGATTCAAAATCAAGAGACTCCAAAAGTCCATCAGCATGGAGCTTCCTCATGCGTTTTACGCCGATATGACCCAGACGGCAGTGCCACAAGAAAGTGGTACTATTGTTATCAACTCTACATCTTTTGGCATCAATGTTATGAACATGTGTATCATCACTATCGAGATTCAATAAGAATAAACCCCCTACTTCGGGTGCATGACCATAAAAGATATTACCCATATAAATAGAACAACCTTTATTCTCTGATTTAAATGAGTAACCATCTCGCATTAAACAAGATCCAGATATAATGTTCATGCTCAACGCAGGCACTAAATAACAATTATTCAGGTTCATAACTAATCCCGATGGTAATCGAAGAGCGAGCGTGCCGACGGCGATCACATCAACCTTGGAACCATTCCCCACGCGCATCGTCACTTCGTCCTTCTACAGCCTCCGTTTATTCCGTAGTTCCTGTTTAGAGTTGCAAATGTGAGCAACCGAACCGGTATCAAATACCCAGGCACTACAACGAGAGTTGGTAAGGTACACATCAATAACATGTATATCACATATACCTTGCTTGTTGTTGTTGTTGGCCCCCTTCTTGTCTGCCAGATACTTGGGGCAGTTCCGCTTCCAGTGGCCGTTCCCCTTGCAATAGAAACACTCAGTCTCTGGCTTGGGCCCAGCCTTGGGTTTCTAAACTGGATGAGCAACTGCCTTGCCACCCTTCTTAGAGTTACCCTTCTTGCCCTTGCCATTTTTCTTGAAACTGGTAGTTTTATTGACCATCAACACTTGATACTCCTTCTGGATGTCTGCCTCAGCGACTTTCAGCATTGAAAACAGCTCGGCGATGGATTTGTTCATCCCTTGCATGTTATACTGCTGCACGAAGCTCTTGTAGCTAGGTGGGAGTGACTGGAGAATTCTGTCAATGATAGCCTCCTCCGGGAACACAAGTCCCAGATCAGCTATGCGGGTATAGTACCCAGACATCTTCAGTAAGTGCTCACTGACAGACGAATTCTCCTCCATCTTGCAAGCAAAGAATTTATCGGTGGTCTCATACCTCTCGATCTTGGCATTCTTTTCAAAGATGAACTTCAACTCCTGGAACATCTCATATGCTCCATGACGTTCAAAACGCCTTTGAAGTCCTCCTTCCAAGCTATACAACATGGCACACTGCACTACTGAGTAGTCATCCGAACACGACTGCCAGGCGTTCATAACGTCCACAGAGGCCGGAGCGGGGGGTTCACCTAGCGGTGCATTTAGGACATAAACCTTTTGGGCAGCTGTGAGGATGATCCTCAGATTGCGGAGCCAGTCCACAAAGTTGCTCCCATCATCTTTCAGCTTAGTTTTCTCTAGGAACGCATTAAAATTCAGGGGAGCTACTGCGCGAGCCATCTACAACAAAAGATTTGCAAAGACATCTTAGACTATTGTTCATGATAAGTGAGTTTTTAACTAATCAAATTACTTATAACTCCCACTCAAATTGACATCCCTTTGGTCATCCGAGCGTGACATGATCCAAATCCACCAACCCAAGTCCGATCATCACGTGAGATGAGGTGGTGTCAATGGTGAACATCTTCATGTTGATCATATCTACTATATGACTCATGCTCGACCTTTCGGTCTTCCGTGTTCCGAGGCCATGTCTGTACATGCTAGGCTCGTCAAGTCTAACCCGAGTGTTCTGCATGTGCAAAACTGGCTTGCACCCGTTGTATGCGAACGTAGAGTCTATCTGACCCGATCACACGTGGTGCTTCGAAACGACGAACCTTCGCAACGGCGCACACTCGGGGGCAACACAATTTTATCTTGAAATTTTAGTGAGGGATCATCTTATAATGCTACCGTCGTCCTAAGCAAAATAAGATGCATAAAAGGATTAACATCACATGCAAATCATAAGTGACATGATATGGCCATCAACTCGTGCTTTTGATCTCCATCTCCAAAGCACCGGCATGATCTCCATCGTCACCGGCGTAACACCATGATCCCCATCATCATGATCTCCATCATAGTGTCGCCATCGGGGTTGTCGCGCGCCCACCATGCTCTTACTACTATTGCTACCGTTTAGCGATAAAGCAAAGCATTACATAGCGCTTAATGATTGACACGCAGGTCATACAAAAATTAAAGACAACCCTATGGCTCCTGCCGGTTGCCGTATACATCGACATGCAAGTCGATATTAACTATTACAACATGATCATCTCATACATCAAATATATCTCATCATGTCATTGGCCATATCATATCACATACATACCCTGCAAAAACAAGTTAGACGTCCTCTAATTTGTTGTTGCATGTTTTACGTGGCTGCTATGGGTATCTAGCAAGAACGCTTCTTACCTACGCAAAGCCACAACGGTGATATTTAAGTTGCTATTTAACCTTCTACAAGGACCGCCTTTGTCTATTCCGATTCAACTAAGATAGGAGAGACAGACACCCGCCAGCCATCTTATGCAACAAAAGTCGCATGTCTGTCGATGGAACCGGTCTCATGTACGTGGACATGTAAAGTTGGTCCGGGCCGCTTCATCCCATAATACCGCTGAATCAAGAAAGACCAAGGAGGGAAGCAATCTAAACATCAACGCCCACAAACCCCTTTGTGTTCTACTCGTGAAAACATCTACGCAAGATCCTAGCTCATGATGCCACTGTTGGGGAACGTAGCATGGGAAACAAAAATTTTCCTACGCTCACCAAGATCAATCTAGGAGATGCACATCTACGAGAGGAGAGTTGGATCCACATACCCTTGTAGATCGCGATGCGGAAGCGTTGCAAGAACGCGGTTGATGGAGTCGTACTCGCGGCGATTCAAATCGCGGAAGATCCGATTTAGCGCCGAACGGACGGCGCCTCCGCGTTCAACACACGTGCAGCCCGGTGACGTCTCCCACGCCTTGATCCAGCAAGGAGAGAGGGAGAGGTTGGAAAGACTCCATCCAACAGCAGCACGACGGCGTGGTGGTGGTGGAGGAGCGCGGGACTCCAGCAGGGCTTCGCCAAGCGCTGCAAGATACGAGGAGGGAGAGGGGTAGGGCTGCGCCAAGAGGGAGACGTTCTCGTGTGTCTAGCAGCCCCAAAACCTCACATATATATAGGGGGAAGGGAGGGCTGCGCCCCCTTTAGGGTTTCCCACCCCTAGGGGTGCGGCCAGCCCTAGAAAACCCATCTAGGGTGCGGCCAAGGGGGGGAGAGAGAGGGGGCGCCCTAGGGTGGGCCTTAAGGCCCATCTGGACCTAGGGTTTGCCCCCCTCCACTCTCCATGCGCCTAGGGACTTGGTGGGGGGGCGCACCAGCCCCCTTGGGGCTGGTCCCCTCCCACACTTAGCCCACACAGCCTTCTGGGGCTGGTGGCCCCACCTGGTGGACCCCCGGGACCCTCCCGGTGGTCCCGGTACATTACCGATATCGCCCGAAACTTTTCCGGAGACCAAAACAGGACTTCCCATATATGAATCTTTACCTCCGGACCATTCCGGAACTCCTCGTGACGTCCGGGATCTCATCCGGGACTCCGAACAACATTCGGTAACCGCGTACATACTTTCCCTATAACCCTAGCGTCATCGAACCTTAAGTGTGTAGACCCTACGGGCTCGGGAACCATGTAGACATGACCGAGACAACTCTCCGGCCAATAACCAACAGCGGGATCTGGATACCCATGTTGGCTCCCACATGTTCCACGATGATCTCATCGGATGAACCACGATGTCAAGGATTCAATCAATCCCGTATACGATTCCCTTTGTCTATCGGTATAGCACTTGCCCGAGATTCGATCGTCGGTATACCGATACCTTGCTCAATCTCGTTACCGGCAAGTCTCTTTACTCATTCCGTAACACATCATCCCGTGATCAACTCCTTGATCACATATTGTGCACATTATGATGATGTCCTACCGAGTGGGCCCAGAGATACCTCTCCGTCACACGGAGTGACAAATCCCAGTCTCGATTCGTGCCAACCCGACAGACACTTTCGGAGATACCTGTAGTGCACCTTTATAGCCACCCAGTTACGTTGTGACGTTTGGTACACCCAAAGCATTCCTACGGTATCCGGGAGTTGCACAATCTCATGGTCTAAGGAAAAGATACTTGACATATAGAAAAGCTTTAGCATACGAACTACACGATCTGTGCTAGGCTTAGGATTGGGTCTTGTCCATCACATCATTCTCCTAATGATGTGATCCCGTTATCAACGACATCCAATGTCCATGGTTAGGAAACCGTAACCATCTATTGATCAACGAGCTAGTTGTCTAGAGGCTCACTAGGGACATGGTGTTTGTCTATGTATCCACACATGTATCTGAGTTTCCTATCAATACAATTCTAGCATGGATGATAAACGATTATCGTGAACAAGGAAATATAATAATAACCAATTTATTATTGCCTCTAGGGCATATTTCCAACAGTTCCGAGGCCATATCTGCATATGCTAGGCTCGTCAAGTTTAACCCGAGTATTCTGCGTGTGCAAAACTGGCTTACACCCGTTGTATTTGAACGTAGAGCTTATCACACCCGATCATCACGTGGTGTCTCGGCACGACGAACTTTCGCAACGGTGCATACTCAGGGAGAACACTTATACCTTGAAATTTAGTAAGGGATCATCTTATAATGCTACCGTCGTTCTAAGCAAAATAAGAAGCATAATAAGATAAACATCACATGCAATCAAAATATGTGACATGATATGGCCATCATCATCTTGTGCTTTTGATCTCCATCTTCAAAGCACCGTCATGATCACCTTCGTCACCGGCTTGACACCTTGATCTTCATCGTAGCATCGTTGTCGTCTCGCCAACTATTGCTTCTACGACTATCGCTACCGCTTAGTGATAAAGTAAAGCAATTACATGGCGATTGCATTTCATACAATAAAGCAACAACCATATGGCTCCTGCCAGTTGCCGATAACATTACAAAACATGATCATCTCATACAAAACCGTATAACTCATCATGTCTTGACCATATCACATCACAACATGCCCTGCAAAAACAAGTTAGACGTCCTCTACTTTGTTGTTGCAAGTTTTACGTGGCTGCTACGGGCTTAGCAAGAACCGTTCTTACCTACGCATACAAAACCACAACGATGTTTCGTCAAGTATGTGCTGTTTTAACCTTCACAAGGACCGGGCGTAGCCACACTTGATTCAGCTAAAGTGAGAGAGACAGACACCCGCCAGTCACCTTTAAGCAACGAGTGTTCGTAACGGTGAAACCAGTCTCGCGTAAGCGTACGCGTAATGTCGGTCCGGGCCGCTTCATCTCACAATACCGCCGAAGCAAAGTATGACATGCTGGTAAGCAGTATGACTAGTATCGCCCACAACTCATTGTGTTCTACTCGTGCATATCATCTACGCATAGACCTGGCTCTGATACCACTGTTGGGGAACGTAGTATTTTAAAATTTTCCTACGATCACGCAAGATCTATCTACCAGATGCATAGCAACGAGAGGGAAGAGTGTGTCTACGTACCCTCGTAGACCGGAAGCGGAAGCGTCAAGTGACGCGGTTCATGTAGTCGAACTTCTTCACGATTCAACCGATCAAGCACCGAACGTACGGCACCTCCGCGTTCAGCACACGTTCAGCTTGATGACGTCCCACGAGCTCTTGATCCAGTTGAGCTTCACGGGAGAGTTTCGTCAGCACGACGGCGTGGTGACGGATATGATGTATTCACCGGCGTAGGGCTTCGCCTAAGCACCGCGACGGTATGACCGAGGTGTGTTTCTGTGGAGGGGGGCACCGCACACGGCTGGAACAATTCAACTTGTGTGTCTTTGGGTGCCCCCCTGCCCCCGTATATAAAGGAGCAAGGGGGGAGGCCGGCCGGCCCTTCTATGGTGCGGCTAGGAGTGCAATCCTACTAGGAATAGGATTGCAATCCTATTCCTAGTAGGAACTACCAAAGAAGGAAGAGAGGGAAAGGAAAAGAAGGAGAGGTGGCGCCCCCCAATCCTAGTCAAACTAGGAACCCTAGGTGGGGCGCCGGCCAGCCCCTATGGGCTGCCTCTCTCTTTTCCATAAGGCCCACTATGGACCATCCCCCCTCGTAGGGGGTTCTGGTAACCCCCTCCGGCAATCCCGTTAAATCCGAAACTTTTCCGGAACACTTCCGGTGTCCGAATATAGTCGTCCAATATATCAATATTTATGTCTCGGACATTCCGAGACTCCTCGTCATGTCCGTGATCTCATCCGGGACTCCGAACTACCTTCGGTACATCAAAACTCATAAACTCATAATACCGATCGTCATCAAACGTTAAGCGTGCGGACCCTACGGGTTCGAGAACTATGTAGACATGACCGAGACTCATCTCCGGTCAATAACCAATAGCGGAACCTGGATGTTCATATTGGCTCCTACATATTCTACGAAGATCTTTTATCGGTCAAAACCGCATAACAACATACGTTGTTCCTTTTGTCAACGGTATGTTACTTGCTCGAGATTCGATCGTCGGTATCTCTATACCTAGTTCAATCTCATTACCGGCAAGTCTCTTTACTCGTTCCGTAACACATCATCTCGTGACTAACTCATTAGTCTTTTGCTTGCAAGGCTTATTGTGATGTGTGTTACCGAGAGGGCCCAGAGATACCTCTCCGACACTCGGAGTGACAAATCCTAATCTTGATCTATGCCAACACCACGAATACTTTCGAAGACACATGTAGAGCATCTTTATGATCACCCAGTTACGTTGTGACGTTTGATAGCACACAAGGTGTTCCTACGGTATTCGGGAGTTGCATAATCTCATAGTCATAGGAACATGTATAAGTCATGAAGAAAGCAATAGCAGTAAAACTAAACGATCATAGTGCTATGCTAATGGATGGGTCTTGTCCATCACATCATTCTCCTAATTATGTGACCCCGTTGATCAAATGACAACTCATGTCTATGGCTAGGAAACATAACCATCTTTGATCAATGAGCTAGTCTAGTAGAGGCATACTAGGGACATACTGTTTTGTCTATGTATCCACACATGTACTAAGTTTCCGGTTAATACAATTCTAGCATGAATAAAAGACATTTATCATGATATAAGGAAATACAAATAACATCTTTATTATTGCCTCTAGGGCATATTTCCTTCACTCCTCCCCTCTTTGTTCTTCATGGATTAGACCTCGTGAGCTGCCCTACATGATCGAGGCACATATGTAATCTTTATGCTGTTGCTCTGCTGAGTTTGCTGGGATCCGATGGATTATGAGATTATGTTCAGATTGTGTGTGAGTAATATATTTGATTCACCTCTTTTATATTTATGTTCTTGAGTAATTCTTGCATGTTCTCCGTTGCTGTTTATTGCTTTGGCCGAGTAGTAGGTAGTAACTCCAAGAGGGAACGTTATGCTTGATTGTGGGTTCATGCCCCTTGATGACTAGTTTGAGTGACAGAAACATGAGTCTAGAAGATGTGTTGTTGCCACAAGGGGGAAAACATCGGTGCTTGTACTTGCGGGTGCAAGGATTGTTTACTTTACGCAAAGTTCTTTTAATGCAGTTGTCTGTTGCTTTGAGTTTACACTTTGGGTGGGACTCGCAACTTAATACCAGCGAGATGTTCTGGATAGATATCTCAAGGTGGATGATTAGTAGTAGATGCAGATGGATTTCGGTCTACTTGCCTTGGCGTACCGCCCATGCTTTTGAGCCTCTACCTTTCTTTACAGCATAGTTAGCATTGGTTTGCGCACATAATCCTATCAATTGCCCAGTTGTGATTTGTTTACCTCGCTTAGCTGTTTTATCGTCTTTTGGGAGAGAGACATCACTAGTGAACATCATGGGACCCCGGTCCATATTACCATCACTGATCACACCCGCTATTTACTTCATGTTCTTATTTCCTAGTTGCAGTCATACCTATCACTATTATCTCTTGTGTTTGATCCTTTGTAAACGACAAGGCCGGAGGGATTGACAACCTCTTTGTACTTGTTGGGAGCAAAGTTATTTGTATCTGTGTGCAGGTCCAGTCAACCGCTAAGTATCTGGCGCCATTAGCCGTTGACACCTTCTTGTCGACCCTCGGAGTCTCACGGGATTCGATCCTTGGTATCTTGCCAAGGGAAACATGCCGTTACGCTACATCTCAAACCTTCCACTTGGGGTAACCAACGAGGGGCGAGAAGCCATCAAGCAAAGTTTCTGGCGCCGTTGCCGGGGACTCCACTCTTCAAGATAGGGGAGTTGCATGCTATCTTTTATCTTTGCTTTTTAGTCTTGTTAGTTTATCTTTCAGTTTTTGCTTTAGTTTCCCTTACCCAAAAATCACAAAAATAGTTATCTTGCTTGCTGCTGCTATGGGTTCCACCGAGAACACCAAGTTGTGTGACTTCACTAGTCATAACAACGATAACTTTATCTGCACGCCTATTACTACACCTGCCACTTCAGCACCCTCTTATGAGATTAAACCTGCTTTACTGAACCTAGTTATGAAAGATCAATTCTCCGGTGCTGGAGATGATGCTGCTTTGCACTTAAA
Organism: Secale cereale; assembly: GCA_902687465.1. Taxonomy (NCBI): domain Eukaryota; kingdom Viridiplantae; phylum Streptophyta; class Magnoliopsida; order Poales; family Poaceae; genus Secale; species Secale cereale. Next base: position 807,448,851 of record LR738714.1, read on the forward strand.
TAATTTTGTTGAGCTATGTGATATGCAAGAGTACCAAGAAATAGATGGTGATATTGTTAAGCTTAAGCTTTTTCCTTTCTCCTTGAGAGGAGGAGCTAAAATCTGGTTTCAATCCTTGCCTAGGAATAGCATAGATTCTTGGGACAAGTGCAAGGATGTATTTATTGGGAAGTACTATCCCCCTGCTAAAATTATCCAACTAAGGAGTAATATAATGAATTTTAAACAATTGGATAATGAACACGTTGCCCAAGCTTGGGAACGCATGAAATCTCTTGTCAAGAACTGCCCTACTCATGGTTTGACTACTTGGATGGTTATCCAAACTTTTTATGCAGGCTTGAACTTTACCTCGCGGAACTTGTTAGATTCGGCCACGGGAGGAACATTTATGTCAACTACACTTGGTGCTGCCACGAGGCTTCTCGATGAGATGATGACCAATTATTCCCAATGACACACCGAACGCGCTCCAACAGGTAGGAAGGTAAACTATGTCGAGGAGATTTCCTCCCTAAATGAAAAAGTTGACTTGATCATGTCTCTACTTTCCAAGCAATCTTCTATTGATCCTCATGATGTTCCTTTAAATTCTTTGATTGCTCAAGATCAAGTAGATGTGAACTTTATCTCTAGAAAAAATTTCAATAACAATGCTTATAGGAGTAATTTTGGTAGCAACCCTAGACCGTTCCCCTCTAATTCCTATGGGAACAACAATACTTATCCTAGCACCAAGAACTCCACTTCTGAACTAGATATTATGCTTAAAGACTTCATCACTACCCAAAAAGCCTTCAATAAGAGTGTTGAATAAAAACTAAACAAACTAGATAATCTCTTTTCGAAGGTAGACAATTTAGCCCATGAGGTAGAGTTGCTTAAAATTAGAACTTCTCCTCTTGAGGAGAGGAAGACCACTCCTATGAATGCTATTCAAGTGCAAATTAATGAATACATTAGGATGATAGCTAAACTTAAAGAGAGATGGGCTAGAGAAAAGGAGGAAGAAGATAGGATTAAGAGCCTTCCTACCCACCACACTGTTGCTACTATCCAAGTGGTTGAGGATATCCAAACTCTTAGCACCCAATGCACTCCTAGTCCCATTGGACCTATTAATGGTGATGCTATGACCTCAACCGTAGAAGAAACTCCTATGACCATAGAAGCTACCAAACAAGTGAGCCTAAAGGACACCACTACCACTTTACTTGATAGTAGTGACCTTGATTTTGATAATTGCACCCTTTCTGAAGTTATTGATTTTCTTCACAAAATGTCTAGAGATCCCCACACTAGTGCACTTAATCTTGCCTTCACGGAGCATATCACTAATGCTCTCATCAAAGCTAGGGAGGAGAAGCTTAGGGTAGAAGCCTCCATACTTAGAAAGCTAGAAGATGGTTGGGATCCTATGATTAAAATTAAGTTGAATAACTTCTCTTGCTATGCTTTATGTGATGTTGGAGCTAGTACCTCCGTTATGCCCAAAAGAATATATGATATGTTTAAATTTAAATCTTTTGATCCTTGTTTTTTTGGTGTTCGTCTTGTTGATTCTTCCGTAAAGAAACCTTTGGGGAAGATCGACGATGTTCTTATCGTTGTCAATGACAATTATGTTCCCGTTGATTTTACTAATATGGATATTGAATGTGAACCTTCATGTCCAATTATTTTGGGACGTCCTTTTCTTCGCACCGTTGGTGCTATCATTGACATGAAAGAGGGGAATATAAAATTCCAATTCCCTCTCAAGAAAGGAGTGGAACACTTCCCTAGAAAGAAGATTAAGTTGCCTTTTGAGTCCGTTACACGGGCTAGCTATTCTTTTACTCTTGATAAAACTTGATCCTCTCTTTTTGCATCATGCCTAGCTTAAAGGCATAAAAGAATGCGCTTTTGGGAGGCAGCCCACAACGAATAAAGTTTTATTTTTCTTTTGTTGTGTCTTAATGTTTGTTACTACAGTAGCATCATCATTGTATCTTTTCTTTAAAGCTTTGTGCCAAGTTTAGCCTCTGGTTGCAAGAAAGTTCAAAAGTTGCGACGTGCAGTCCAGAAAACAGATTCTGTCCTTGGACAGAAAAATTCATATAAAATCACCAGATCATCTTTTTGATCTGAATTTTATTGACAGCGTGCTCTATACAATTGGCTTTCGGGCGTCTGTTCTGAGTTTTTTGATTTGAGTTGCAGAAGTTCCCAAAAAAATTATTTACTACCTGTTGGTCTATTTTTCACAGATTCTGTCCTGTTTTGCCTTTTCTTCGTTTTGCAAACCTTGAGCTTGCTTTTTCTTTGCAAAAACCTTTTGGCAATCTTGAGAAACAGTAGCTCTTCAAGATTATCCTTATTTCCAGTAGGGAAAAATTATTTTATTATGGGTACTAACCTCGCTAATCAGATTATGATGAGTTATGTATGAAGGGAGTTTTCAAGTGTGCGAGGGAAGATGATAAAAAGATTCAGGAGGGTCAAACGCTCAAGCTTGGGGATGCCCCCGTGCACCCCCAAGAAATATTCAAGAAGACTCAAGCGTCTAAACTTGGGGATGCCCCCGTGCATCCCCTTCTCCATCAACAATTATCAGTTCGTCTTTCGTTCCACTATATTTTAATCACTTCATGCGTTATGTGCTATGCTTGGAGCGTCTTGCGCTTAGTTTCTTTTTTTAGTTTTCTTTAGCTTTTCTTGTTGTTCATAACAAGTTAGAACCCAGCTTTCTTTGTGTGGGAGAGAAACACGCTCCACTTCAACATAGAACACAACATAGGATTTTCATGCTTATCTTTGCTGTGTATGTTCTTTGTCTTTCCATAGCTGCTGTCATGTTTAGCTCTTAGTTTTCATGCTTTTCTTTTTAAAGAGCTTTTGTTTAGTTGGTTGCTAAACTCTCTTGAGTTTTCATGTTTATCTTGTTACGAGAGTTTTGCCTGTTGCACTGAGTTGTGTGTCTTAATTTAAAGTAGGTAATTGAGGTTGCTATTTCATTTTAGTAGTGACTTGCAATAGTTTTGAGGTATTGCCATGAGTAATGTCTGAACTTTTGGTGTCAAGAGCTTTAGCCTATTAGTGATAGATGTCGAATTTTGGGCAATCCGTGTTTATTTTCGAAAACCTACAAAATAGTTGAGAACTTTAGCTACTAAATGGATCACTAATCTTTGGAGGGATTGAATATTAGAGTACACTCACGTACCATGAGTCGAGGATGCGCAAGGGTAACCAAACCCCCATACACTCCTCCTCGGGGTACTTGTCTCTTTGTGAACCTCCTAATTAGATTGAGAGTTATCGATAATAAGTGCATGAGTTCTTCGGACTAATGTGAGTATTCGAAAGTTGGCACTTCCACCTAGCCATATTTTTCTAGCCTCTTCGGTACCGTGCATTGCCCTTTCTCACCTCGAGAGTTGGCGCATACTTCGCCGGTGCATCCAAATCCTTGGCACGATACGCTCTGTCATCATAAGCCTAATTATATCCTTCCTCAAAACAGCCACCATACCTACCTATCAAGGCATTTCCATAGCCTTTCCGAGATACATTGCCATGCAACAGCCATCTTCTCATGACTTGATCTTCATGTCATACATGCTTTTTACTTGATCGATGAGCCGCATGCTAGTTGGGCCTTCCCTAATCATTGCTACATGACGCGCTAGTATCATTGCATTTCCTGCTACACCGGCAGAAGCATACATTTGCATACATCATGATAGTTTCATTTTCTTTATGTTGAGTACTTTTTGTAAAGTGTGAAAGATCTTCTATACTTCTTGTAATATATAGAGTGTTGCCCCTAAAGTGAGGAAAAGATCCCAAAGAGGACAAATCAAAAGATCCCAAAGAGGACAAAATCAAAAGATTCCAAAGAGGACAAATGAGAGATAAAGAAATAGCCATTGAGGCCACAAAAAAATAAAAAAAGAGAAAAAAAAGAGAAAAAGAAACAAAAAGAGAGAAGGGGGCACACTACTATTCCTTTTGAGAGATCCACACTCGTACTCCATCTTATACCTTGTGCTCCATAGAGATTATCATTCATGCATATAGCTATGTGGGGACCTTTACACTATAGAACTTGGCTTGTATATTCCAATGATGAGCCTCCTCAAAAGAGCTCTAGGTCTTCTTGAGCAAGCAAGTTGGATGCACCCCCACTAGTTCCACTGGAGAGCTTACCTTAGCTCATATGTGCATCCGTTGCATGGCAATCCCTACTCCTCACATCATATCTATCATTTGGCTTTCTCTCGCCGATGATTGTCCTCATTGATGTGAGCCTTTCACACCTTTTTTGTCTTCCCCCCTCTATCATTTTTCTCTCTTTGCCATCCTAAGTGTCGACTTTCTTGCTTACGCTCATCCATTGCATGAGTGCTCAAAATATCGACAGGGAGTGGATCATTTTGACTTGTACCTGGCTGACGGTCTAGGGATGAGTCAAGATAAGATTCCAAAGAAGACCAAGTGTGAAACTTTGGTAGATTAAGTTCTCAACAATACAAAAACTATGTTTTACTCTCTCATATATCTCTATCCCCTTTCTTGCACGCAAACACCATTTGAAGACATTCAAGTCACGGACAGCGAGAGCTCTTGCACCTTTATGTTCTTATGTTACTTGTTACAATGCTAATATAGACTCTTGCTTGTTATGACTTGAATTGAATTACATGCCTTGATTGCTTTACTTAAAAAGTTCTTATATGGTTGGTAGCATGTCACCATAGAAATTATGCTTGTTATCATTTACCTACTCGAGGACGAGCAGGAATTAATCTTGGGGATGTTGATACGTCCAAAACGTATCTATAATTTCTGCTTGCTCCATGCCTCTTTTGAATGATATTGCTATGATATTTATGCACTTCCATACACTTTTGATCATATTTGGACTAACCTATTAACTCAGTGCACCACAGTGCCAGTTCCAGTTTTCTGCTGTTTTTCTATTTCAGGTTTCCCCCATATTAAAAGTGCCCTAAAAATTCCGGGAAAAATACAGGAAAAATCAGTGTAACGGGAACTTCAAGAAAAACCAAGGTGGGGCCAGAGGGGAGCCAGGGGCAGCCCAGGCGGCCCCACCCCTGGCCGCCCTAGGGGGGCGCCTGGGCCCCCCTCTCTGCTTCTGGTGACCCCCTTTGGCATATATACTCCTCGCGTCCCGAAACCCTCGAGGACGGAACCCTTTTTTACGATCTCGCCTCTGTTGCGCCGCCGCCGCGCTTCCAAGATCGGGAGCACCAGGAGAACTCTTCCCGGCACCCTGCCGGAGGGGAGAATCACCACCGGGAGCTTCTGCACCACCATGGATGCTTCCTGGATGAGTCGTGAGTAGCCCCCCTTGGACCATGGGTCCATGACCAGTAGCTATGTGATGTTCTCCTCCCCTCTTTGTTCTTCATGGATTAGACCTCGTGAGCTGCCCTACATGATCTAGGCACATATGTAATCTTTATGCTGTTGCTCTGCTGAGTTTGCTAGGATCCGATGGATTATGAGATTATGTTCAGATTGTGTGTGAGTAATATATTTGATTCACCTCTTTTATATTTATGTTCTTGAGTAATTCTTGCATGTTCTCCGTTGCTGTTTATTGCTTTGGCCGAGTAGTAGGTAGTAACTCCAAGAGGGAACGTTATGCTTGATTGTGGGTTCATGCCCCTTGATGACTAGTTTGAGTGACAGAAACATGAGTCTAGAGGATGTGTTGTTGCCACAAGGGGGAAAACATCGGTGCTTGTACTTGCGGGTGCAAGGATTGTTTACTTTACGCAAAGTTCTTTTAATGCATTTGTCTGTTGCTTTGAGTTTACACTTTGGGTGGGACTCGCAACTTAATACCAGGGAGATGTTCTGGATAGATATCTCAAGGTGGATGATTAGTAGTAGATGCAGATGGATTTCGGTCTACTTGCCTTGGCGTACCGCCCATGCTTTTGAGCCTCTACCTTTGTTTACAGCATAGTTAGCATTGGTTTGTGCACATAATCCTATCAATTGCCCAGCTGTGATTTGTTTACCTCGCTTAGCTGTTTTATCGTCTTTTGGGAGAGAGACATCACTAGTGAACATCATGGGACCCCGGTCCATATTACCATCACTGATCACACCCGCTATTTACTTCCTATTCTTATTTCCTAGTTGCAGTCATACCTATCACTATTATCTCTTGTGTTTGATCCTTTGTAAACGACAAGGCCGGAGGGATTGACAACCTCTCTGTACTCGTTGGGAGCAAAGTTATTTGTATCTGTGTGCAGGTCCTGTCAACCGCTAAGTATCTGGCGCCATTAGCCGTTGACACCTTCTTGTCGACCCTCGGAGTCTCACGGGATTCGATCCTTGGTATCTTGCCAATGGAAACTTGCCGTTACGCTACATCTCAAACCTTCCACTTGGGGTAACCAACGAGGGGCGAGAAGCCATCAAGCAAAGTTTCTGGCGCCGTTGCCGGGGACTCCACTCTTCAAGATAGGGGAGTTGCATGCTATCTTTTATCTTTGCTTTTTAGTCTTGTTAGTTTATCTTTCAGTTTTTGCTTTAGTTTCCCTTACCCAAAAATCACAAAAATAGTTATCTTGCTTGCTGCTGCTATGGGTTCCACCGAGAACACCAAGTTGTGTGACTTCACTAGTCATAACAACGATAACTTTATCTGCACGCCTATTACTACACCTGCCACTTCAGCACCCTCTTATGAGATTAAACCTGCTTTACTGAACCAAGTTATGAAAGATCAATTCTCCGGTGCTGGAGATGATGCTGCATTGCACTTAAATAATTTTGTTGAGCTCTGTGATATGCAAGAGTACCAAGAAATAGATGGTGATACTGTTAAGCTTAAGCTTTTTCCTTTCTCCTTGAGAGGAGGAGCTAAAATCTGGTTTCAGTCCTTGTCTAGGAATAGCATAGATTCTTGGGACAAGTGCAAGGATGTCTTTATTGGGAAGTACTATCCCCCTGCTAAAATTATCCAACTAAGGAGTAACATAATGAATTTTAAACAATTGGATAATGAACACGTTGCCCAAGCTTGGGAACGCATGAAATCTCTTGTCAAGAACTGCCCTACTCATGGTTTGACTACTTGGATGGTTATCCAAACTTTTTATGCAGGCTTGAACTTTACCTCGCGGAACTTGTTAGATTCGGCCGCGGGAGGAACCTTTATGTCAACTACACTTGGTGCTGCCACGAGGCTTCTCGATGAGATGATGACCAATTATTCCCAATGGCACACCGAACGCACTCCAACAGGTAGGAAGGTAAACTATGTCGAGGAGATTTCCTCACTAAATGAAAAAGTTGACTTGATCATGTCTCTACTTTCCAAGCAATCTTCTATTGATCCTCATGATGTTCCTTTAAATTCTTTGATTGCTCAAGATCAAGTAGATGTGAACTTTATCTCTAGAAAAAATTTCAATAACAATGCTTATAGGAGTAATTTTGGTAGCAACCCTAGACCGTTCCCCTCTAATTCCTATGGGAACAACAATACTTATCCTAGCACCAGGAACTCCACTTCTGAACTAGAGATTATGCTTAAAGACTTCATCACTACCCAAAAAGCCTTCAATAAGAGTGTAGAAGAAAAACTAAACAAACTAGATAATCTCTTTTCGAAGGTAGACAATTTAGGCCATGAGGTAGAGTTGCTTAAAATTAGAACTTCTCCTCTTGAGGAGAGGAAGACCACTCCTATGAATGCTATTCAAGTGCAAATTAATGAAAACATTAGGATGATGGCTAAACTTAAAGAGAGATGGGCTAGAGAAAAGGAGGAATAAGATAGGATTAAGAGCCTTCCTACCCACCACACTGTTGCTACTATCCAAGTTGTTGAGGATATCCAAACTCTTAGCACCCAATGCACTCCTAGTCCCATTGGACCTATTAATGGTGATGCTATGACCTCAACCGTAGAAGAAACTCCTATGACCATAGAAGCTACCAAACAAGTGAGCCTAAAGGACACCACTACCACTTTACTTGATAGTAGTGACCTCGATTTTGATAATTGCACCCTTTCTGAAGTTATTGATTTTCTTCACAAAATGTCTAGAGATCCCCACACTAGCGCACTTAATCTTGCCTTCACGGAGCATATCACTAATGCTCTCATCAAAGCTAGGGAGGAGAAGCTTAGGGTAGAAGCCTCCATACCTAGAAAGCTAGAAGATGGTTGGGATCCTATGATTAAAATTAAGTTGAATAACTTCTTTTGCTATGCTTTATGTGATGTTGGAGCTAGTACCTCCGTTATGCCCAAAAGAATATATGATATGTTTAAATTTCAATCTTTTGATCCTTGTTTTTTTGGTGTTCGTCTTGTTGATTCTTCCGTAAAGAAACCTTTGGGGAAGATCGACGATGTTCTTATCGTTGTCAATGACAATTATGTTCCCGTTGACACTACTAGGAAAAGGCCTATTAATGGCGCACCTAATTTGGCCATTAATGGCGCATTAGTGGTGCGCCATTACTAGCACGCCATTAGTATTTGATACTAATGGCGCACCTCTGGTGCGCCATTAGTATCTGGTATACTAATGGCGCACCTTGGATGCGCCATTAGTGTGCACCTTAGTGCGCCATTAGTAAGCCTCCCAGGGGCCAGGTGCTATGGCATACTAATGGCGCACTAAGTATGATGCGCCATTAGTATTATCTGCATAGTAATGGCGCACTGCGTGTCAATGCGCCATTACTATGCTTTGGCATACTAATGGCGCACTGCCAGTTAATGCGCCATTACTATGCTTTGGCATACTAATGGCGCACTTTTCTCTGATGCGCCATTAGTATGAATATTAGGTTTTTTTTTAATATTATTTTTCTGTTTTTTTTGCACCGATTACAAAATGTATAATTGCACAGAATATAGACAACACACATCAACAACACATTCATCGAATACAATAGAAGATTAATCTCTGAATACAATTCATCATATTAGTCTCCGAATACAATTCATCGATCATATTAGTCTCCGAATTGAAAAGACCGAACAAAGATAGAACAATATATTACAAGTCTCGAGATCGCGAATAGCGAGTTTGTCTTCGCATTACAAGTCGATATCGATCATCTAAACTACCATCACATAGAAGAGAGCTGCGGTCGTCACGATGAGCATCATCACGATGAAACTCGTCTTCATCCGGTTCCTCCAACGCTCCCTCCCCTCTCCCGCTAGATAGTGGGCGTATCTAGATTCGGCCTCGGCCCTAGTGGTGTACCCTTTGTAACTGTTACCGCTGAATCGGTGAACCTGTCTCCGACACTCCTCCCAGTCGTCGTAGACTCCGGGAACCTTACCCTTGTACACGACATACGACGGCATCGCTATATATATGCACTAGCCAAACGAAACGTTAGTATCAATTCACAGACAATTCATAAGCAATATATAAGTATGCAACAGAACGATCGAAAGAGAAAAGCAAGACATTAATAGCATCGATTACATCTAAGTTGAACGACTCTCGAAACCAAAGAGACATACTACAAGTTCATTAAAGTTTAATTACAACAAGAGCCAATCGATGTTTCAGAACTAGACACAGCATCACTGCTTTCGACTCGACTCAATGCACCGGAGCGTGGATGAAGCCGCCGTCTATCGTGGGAGTCATGAAATCACGGGCGTTGTCAGCCTGCATTTGTAGCATTGTGTCGATGTCACTGTTCGACGGTTGATTCCTGAGGTAGAACAGCCCCGAGGTACGAAGGACATCTTGATGGATGATTTCCGCAAACTCCGACTGGATGCGAAAGAAATCTTGTCTAATGTCCGCGTCCTGGATTGCCGACACGCGCGCGGCCCAATCTTTGAGCTTACTCGGTAGCATAAGTTGATGATGGTCCCGTACGATCGCCCGCATGTGATGGATGGCGTAGTAGGCACCCTTCTGATCGCCAGGCGGCTGCTTGACGCAGCAGAACGTCGTGTTGTGGGAGAACACGTGCTTGCCGTACTTACGAGTTGTCCTGGTGAAGGTGCCTCCAGATTTGGCGTAGCCGGCGAGAACATCATCAAGAACCTTCTTGACATTTGTGTAGTCTACAGCCGACTTACGGTCCGGGTCGAAATACGTGGCCATGGAATATTTGGGGCTTAGTAGGATGAGCGTGCACTGTGTGTCACTGCAGAAAACACGGAATGTTAAAAGAAGAATGATCGAAATCTAAGAATTCATATGTTACGGGGCGGTTGAGGCGGAGGACTTACTCGGGAAAGTAAGGCACGAGGAAGTTATCCTTATCTCGGTTTGCCAGAATGACGCCTCCGAGGTAAGAACTCGCGACTTGCCGGTCCCCAGCGCTGCCCAAGATCTTGGCACGCATGTAGAAGGGGTCGACTATCACGATGTCCGGGGTCTTGTCGCGAATGATCCGCATCTCCATACTCAGCGAAAATAGCCGAACGAAGGTGTAGTGCAGCGGATGAAGGTTCAACATAGCGTGGATGTCATCAAACCGCAGCACGATCGTACCCCCGATGGAGTTATCCACAAAGCCCTTGCCCTCCGACACCTTGGCCGCGAAAACCGGGTACGCCACATCCTTCTGTGTGAGACGCCGCTTCTCCAAAGAAAGAACACTGTCATGCAGACTCCGCATGGCACCGGTTGCAGCATCGAGCATATTTGTCGGTAGCATCGGCCTACCCGCCACATGCACCCTCCTCATTACATCCTCAGGTGAAGGTGGCCCGTCCTGAGCACGGATCGTACTCGGTGCCGGCTCGCTCGCACCCTTGTTAGTTTTTCTTTTGCGTGCCTTCTTCTTGATCTCCATAATTGGGACCGAGTTCTGCTCAGAGACCGCCTTCTTTAGTGTGTTGGGGATGATCATATTTCGCACCTCGCCTATCTGAGGCTCGGTGAAATCGGCAGCTGGAGGCGTCTCCTGAGAGATGAACGGCAGACGACGCCTGTTGCAACTTGGCTTCTCCGTGGTACCGGCTTGATCGCGCACGTCTTTTGTTGGGTTGGGTTCTTGAGAAGGAGCCCCCATGAAGTCGTCACCGTACCCATGATCGGCAAAGTAATGATCGACGTTGGCAAATGTATCGTCGTCGTCGTCCTGATCCTGTGCCATATGCATGTTTGGATCCAGTGGCATAGGGATGTCCGGCACCGTTGCGGCGGACTTGCCATGGGGACGACTTGGCGCCGGCACGACTGGCGGTGTTGTCTTTGGTGTGGTTTCCCCCGCCCCCAAACGAATCTGGCTCTTCGGCCAAAGCAGGGGCCAGCTCAGGCAGGCGCTGAGGGTCATGACGTCATCATCGTCGGCCCCGACGGGTCGAATCGGAGGTAACACGTCGTCGCAGCCTGGCAGCACCCGAACCAGTTGAACCCTAAACAAGTTGGGTGGCATCTGGGTACCGTGGATCAAGGGCTGGCCCGGTTGAACGATTTTTCCCTTGGCGACATCGACCAACTCGTTGTTCACGAAGTGCAGTAGAATGCACGGAACGTCGGCGGCGCCCTGCAAAAATATGTAGGGCGTTAGGGATGCCCAGTCAAAGGCAAGGAGATGAAGTCCTCGGCCGAGAGAGGCTTAATTAGTTACCGTGATGATGGCGTCGAGCTCGGCTAATGTCGAGGCACCGCCAACGGCGGGCGTGCAGTTGACGGAGGGGCCGCTTGCTGCAGAGGTGCCGGCCGGCGTACACACGGGTGCATTAAGCTCCCGTGCCGGCGTCGGAGACACCAATGCCGCCTCCGCCGAAGACACCAATGGCCCCGCCATCTCGTTCTGCGAGTTGCTGGCCGTGAAGCTGGGAATCGGGGGCGGCCCCTGTTGGCCGCCAGCAATCCACGCACTCAACCCCTCGATCAAGCTAGGCACAATGGCGGTGATCGTCGCTCCGAGCTGTTGTTGCACTTGCTCTTGGACAATCTCCGGAATCCGCGCCACCTGTGCCTTGAGTTCTTGAACCTCGCGCGCCTGGCTTTCCGAGCTGGTCTTTTTCTCCTTTCGCCCACCAGCGTTATAGTATGACGACCATTTTGTCGACAAGCCTTTGCCGGCCACACGACCAGCTGACGTCGGCTTCTCGAGCTTATCCTTGTTCTTCATTACATTCAACGCCCTATTTAGAGTCGTGTCCCAAGGGCCACTCTTAGTCGACCCCGCGCTACTGCTTTCAGTCGCCTGCGGAAGGAATGTGAATCATTTAGAAATTTGGCTTAATTAATTAGAATGCAACCATATGGAGCTAATTACGCGGGGGTGTATTCCTTACCAGAACAAGCTCAAGCGCCCTGGTCTTCGGATCCGTGGTTAGCTCCTTTGTTTTCGGGTCCTTCTTGTATCGGGCCCTGATAAAGTTCCTGGTCTGCTTGTCATCGTATTTATCGAAGAGGGGCGGTAGGCCTTGCTCGGCACGGTCCGCCTCCTCCTTGTCCCATATAGGCTCCGCCACTCTGTAACCGCCGGGACCGAGTCTGTGTTCCCCTAAGTTGAGCTCCCGCATTTCTTTCCCCCACTGACTTGATTCGGAGTGTGAGTCGCTCGAGCAAGTGATCTTGAATTCGTTGTAGTCATCTTCGGTGATCGAAGGATGTTTCTGCTTGATCGTCTCATAACTCTCACCTTTCTTGATCATTATCTTCACATTGGTTTTCCAAGTAGACAGGGACTTGCTCATCTTCGTGAGGGCAGCATTGTTCACTTTATTCCCTTTGAGGCTTGTGTTATCAAATTGAGCGGGGAACTTGTATCGTTCGTGCAGCTTCGTGAAGAGGAGGTTGCGGTAATTCGCGTTGTCAGGATGCCTCAGGTTCTCGCTGTTGATCGAGACGGTGCTCCGGAGAATGCACCCGAGCTGAAGCGAGTACCCCTTGACTATTCGTTCGGGCGCCGTTGGATTCCCGTCGTGGTCCACTTCAGTAACTTCCTCCTTGAGGGTGCGGAGCACGGTCGGGCGCCGGTCCTTCCGTTGCCTCTTCAGTTGGCTGCCATCTGTGCGTGCGCCGCCATCATCAGTGGTGGCATTCTCGGCGGCACCATCAGTGGTGGCATCAGTGGGGTCATCCTCCGCGGTACCATCAGTGGTCTCAGGATCGGTGTGGAAGGCGGCGTCCTCATACAAGTGAGGTTGTTCCTCCATCTCCTGGGAAAGCTCCCAGAATGCCTTCCCGCCCGAACCGCCGGCCTCATCGTTGTTGGCCATGTTTCTCTCTAAATAGGAACAAAGTTTGGTCAAAAAGTTGGTTATTGTCAAGGAACAAGATCATGGTCTCATCATTTAGGGTTTGTCGACACCGGGGCATCCTAAAAGCTAAGCTTTTATAATTGAGGGTTTTTCGACGCCGAGGCACCCTAAAAGCCTAAGCTTTCATCATTTCGGTTTTCATCGACACCGAGGCACCCTAAAAGCCAAGGTTTTATAATTAATGGTTTGTTGACACCGAGGCATCCTAAAAGCTAAGTTGGGCCTAATCACTTGGCTCTATTGCCGCCTATGGTTTAATGCAGCTAGAACAAAGGGGCACTTGATCCTACTTAATTAACTACTAAGATACCCCGGCCCATGGATTAGTCACAAGTACCCCATATGTCCTATTTTTTAGCAAAGTCATGCTAAAATTCATGGAAAATTTCAGCATGACCTTTGCTGAAAATAGGACATATGGAGTACCCGAATTTGCCGGAACGGAAGTTAATCGACATTCCGGCAAACTCAAGGGCCTCTCGGGGTACCTGCAAAACTATCACGACACGATGGCCGAAGATAAAACGCAGCCAAAATACCACTGGCATATTACAATTATTGTTTCCGCGCTATTACGCAGATTCAGGTTGCCGCAACTATCACAAATCCAACCGTAAATTTCAGTGAAGATAGTTCACCTTCTATGTGTACATGACAAGAGCAGATCATAAGATAATACTACACCAAATGTGCATAAAAGGCAGTACTGTAAACACCATCTTGTTGATAGCAAGGCAATATAGCAAAAACTTACAACGATACTACTACAGAACTTAAGCCAACAGAACTTGCATGTTCTGCGTTCATACCACGGGAGAAGATGAACTTCAAGGATCACAGCATGTCATTTTTTTCTTTCTTTCTAGAATCAGTATTATCTAGAGCGTAGTCTCCAATTTAGTTTAAGCCGAGAGGTTGACTCCTCTGGTGCCGTGATCCCTGCCCCTCCTCGTGCAAACAACTAACACGGCAAGGAAAGATTTTTCCTTATGTAGAGGGACAAAATAAAAGTTCACAAGACTAGCTACTTGATTGAACGACGCCAGGTAAAGTAAAACTAAGAATCAGGGGGAGGGGTGCTGTGATCCATTACTCCTATTTGACTACAAACAAGCACCGAACTGCCAACATCATCAGCAAAGCACATGGTGTTGTAGAGCTAGGATTCATATGTGCAGATGTAAGCAATG
>LR738714.1:807470694-807520247 GCA_902687465.1 Secale cereale
CCCCCCCGGCAAACTTGTGCGCGAGGAACATTCCTTCTTCTTAAGAGGCAAGGAAAAAGAAGAGGGAAACAAGTATATGGCCTTTCGGCGTGCTGATGCTTACCGGATACGTGTGTTGCAGAAGAAATGCCAAATAGCGCATGCATATAGCGAAGAAAAGCATGGAAAAAGGCAAATAGCGCAAAACACAAAAGCTTTACTGATGCACGGGATCTCCGCCCGGCTTTGTACAAAGGGTTAGATGCAACAGCGGCAAAGCTTGTACAAATGGTGGTTGCCGGAGCGGATCACGGCAACCGCGCCTTATGGGTGAAACTTGCGAAGATGCTCTATGTTCCAGGAGTTGCTCACCGGTAAGCCTTCTTCGGTCTCAGGGCGGACAGCGCCGGGCCTTGTGACTTGTCTCACCCGATAAGGGCCTTCCCACTTCGGCGTCAACTTGTTGGAAATCTTGGCGGACTGAACACGCCGAAGAACAAGGTCGCCTTCCTCGAGACTCCTGGCCTTAACCTTGCGGCTATGGTAGCGACGCAAGGCTTGCTGGTATCGAGCAGCTCGTACAGCAGCCTGGAGACGTTCCTCCTCGAGGAGCAATGCATCATCTTGTCGCAGTTGCTCTTGCTCGAGCTCATCATAAGCGAGCACTCGAGGAGATCCGTATGCGAGTTCCGTGGGGAGAACTGCCTCTGCTCCATAGACTAGAGCAAAGGGTGTCTGTCCGGTGGCTCGACTTGGTGTCGTTCTGATTGACCAAAGAGCCGCCGGTAGCTCCTCTATCCAGTTTCTTCCGCACTTGCGCAGCCTGTCAAAGGTCCTTGTCTTGAGTCCGCGCAGCACTTCAGCATTGGCCCTCTCCGCTTGACCGTTGCTCCTCGGATGAGCAACAGAAGCGAAACAGACCTTGGCGCCAAGGTCTTGGACGTACTGCATGAAGGTGCGACTAGTGAATTGTGCACCGTTGTCGGTGATGATCCTGTTAGGGATCCCGAAACGGCAAACAATCGACCTAAAGAACCTGACTGCTGACTGTGCTGTCACCTTCCTCACTGGTTCCACTTCTGGCCACTTTGTGAACTTGTCGATTGCAACGTACAAGTACTCAAAGCCCCCGACAGCACGGGGGAAGGGGCCGAGGATATCGAGCCCCCAGACCGAGAAGGGCCAGGACAAAGGGATCGTCTGGAGAGCTTGAGCTGGCTGATGAATCTGCTTTGCATGGAACTGGCACGCTTCACACTTGGTTACTAGTGCAGTTGCATCTTGGAGGGCTTCTTGCCAAAAGAACCCTTGCCGGAAAGCTTTCCCGACAGGCGCCCTTGCGCCAATGTGGTGGCCGCATATGCCTCCGTGTATATCTGCCAACAGCTTCTGTCCATCTTCTCTGGAAATGCACTTCAACCTTACACCATTGAGTCTTCTTCTGTACAGCTCGTTATCCACGAATTGGTACATACTTGACTGCCTGGTTATCTTCTCTATCTCTTGAGGGTCGTCGGGAAGTTCTCCAGTTTGCAGAAAACGGACGATCTGCTGCGCCCATGCCGGAGCCCGAGGCTCAACGGCAAGGACTAAAGGCATGAGGGCCGCTGCGGGAACCCCAGCTTCTACGGCAAGGACCTCTGGTTCTGCCGGAGCTGATGGTCCCCCGGCAAGCTCGCCGGGGCGAGGCTTGTCGGGAATAGTTGCTTCAACTGCACAGATCCTCGGATCTGCAGGAGCAGACTGTTCCTCAGCGTTCTGATCGTTGATCTTGGGGACCTTGCCGGCGGTTTCAGGGAGATCCGCTGGCAAGTAGTCGCCGGAGATCAACTTTCTCTTCTTGGACTGCCCAATTGATGGTGTGACGGATGGCTGAGTCAGCTTGAGCAAAAAGGTCCCTGGTTCCACAGGTAACTTCATCGCAGCACACTTCGAAAGGCCATCTGCAATTTCATTCTGAGCTCTCGGGACGTGCTCCATTTGCAGACCCTCAAAGTGCTCTTCAAGCTTCCTCACTTCATCTACATAAGCTTCCATCAAAGGGCTTTGATAACTCTTGTTAACTTGTCGGACCACCAACTGAGAATCTCCCCGGATAATCAGCTTCCTGATCCCAAGTTCGGCCGCAATCCTGAGTCCGGCAAGCAAGCCTTCATACTCAGCAGTGTTGTTTGTTGCTTGCTCCCTGGGAAAGTGCATCTGGATAACATACTTGAGGTGCTCTCCGGTGGGCGCGATGAGTACCACGCCGGCACCGGCGCCTTGCAGCGAGAAGGCACCATCAAAGTACATCACCCATTCGCTTGTCGCTTCTTGTACGGGTACACTTGTCTCTGGAATTTCTTCATCGGGCGTCGGGGTCCATTCAGCTATGAATTCTGCCAAAGCTCGGCTCTGTATGGTTGAAGTACTTTCAAACTTGAGTCCAAAGCTCGACAGTTCCAGTGCCCACTCAACGATCCTGCCCGTTGCTTCTGGATTGTGCAATATCCTCTTCAGCGGAAAGCGAGTGACCACTGTTATCTCATGTGCTTGGAAATAATGGCGCAGCTTTCTCGAGGCCATGAGGAGGCCGAAAAGCAACTTCTGCACCCCGGAGTATCTTGATCTAGCCCCCTGTAAGAGGGAACTTACAAAATACACCGGGCGCTGCACCATCTTTCTTCGCACTTCTCCTTGATCCTGCGCAGAGTTGTCCTTGTCGGGGCCAGAGCTTGTCGGAGGAGCCCCCTGCTTGTCGCTGGATTCGCTTGCCGGTGGTGCAGACTCCTCGTCGGCCTCCCTCTCCGCTACTAACACAGCACTAACCACCTGGTTGGTTGCCGCTAGGTATAGCAGCAACTTCTCCTGTGGTCTAGGTGCGACAAGTATTGGAGTGGAGGATAGGTACCGTTTCAAGTCCTGCAGCGCTGCCTCCGCTTCCGGAGTCCACTTCATGGGACCTGCCTTCTTCAAGATTTTGAAGAAAGGTAGGGCGCGTTCTGCAGACTTCGAAATGAACCTACTGAGGGCAGCCACACAACCTGCAAGCCTTCTGACATCCTTGACGCGCTTCGGGGCTTCGATCTGCTCGATGGCTTTAATCTTGTCGGGGTTGGCTTCAATCCCCCTTTGTGACACAAAGAACCCGAGAAGCTTGCCGGAGGGGACTCCAAAAACGCACTTCTCGGGGTTCAACTTAAGCTGTATCTTGCGCAGGTTCTGAAATGTCTCTTCCAAATCTTGGACCAGGGTATCCTTGCTCTTGCTCTTCACCACGATGTCATCCATGTAAGCTTCTACATTTCTGTGGATCTGTGGCTCGAAAGCAGTGTGCACTACCCTTGCAAATGTTGATCCTGCATTCTTCAGTCCAAATGGCATGCGTATGAAGCAATAAGTGCCACATGGAGTGATAAATGCAGTCTTCTCTTCGTCTTCCTTGGCCATGAAAATCTGATGGTAGCCTGAATATGCATCAAGGAAAGAGAGTAGCTCACATCCGGCAGTGGAGTCAACGATCTGGTCAATGCGCGGCAAGGGAAATGGATCCTTTGGACATGCTTTATTCACATCGGTGAAGTCTATACACAGTCTCCACTTCCCATTGGCCTTGCGCACGACGACTTGGTTTGCTAACCACGTCGGATGGATCACACCTCTAACTAGGCCTGCTGCCTCTAGCTTCTTGATTTCTTCGGCAATGAATTCTTGGCGCTCCACGGCTTGCTTTCTGACCTTCTGCTTGACGGGACGCGCATGAGGACAAACAGCAAGCTTGTGCTCAATTACCTTCCTGGGAACACCGGGGATGTCAGATGGTTGCCAAGCAAACACATCGACATTCGCCCGCAGGAAGGCAACGAGCGCGCTTTCCTATTTGCTGTCAAGCGTGGCACTGATGGTGAAGGTACCACCAGTGCCGTCCTCCTTGGCGGACACCTTCTTGGTTGCCGGGGGAGCGGCCATCCCCTTCTTACACTTGCCGGTGGAGCTCGATGGAGCGTCCTCAACGGCAGCGCAGCACTCCGAAGAGGTGCGGTTGCCGGAGTGGGCCCCAGAGCACTTGCCGGACTTGGTCTTCGTCTTCTTCCCCCCGGGAGCTTCAGCGGCAAGTGTGTCCTTCTCGGCTGCGGCTGCTGCGTCCCGGTAGATCTTGTCGGCGCAGACAAGCGCATCTTTCTTGTCGCCATGGACAGTGATGACGCTTATCTGTGACGCCCGAGACCGACGTCCCAGAAGATTCCAGAAGATTCCCGAAGATTCCAGATGTTCCGGGGTCTCCCGTGTGTTTCGTTTGTGCTTGTGTTATTTTTTTTTGCATTGCATCATGTCATCATGCCATCATGTTATTTTATTTTTTGCATCTCAACCTTAATAAATCGTGTGGACCTTCGGTCCATTTAAATCGAGGGAAGGTGACTTCTCTTTATAACATATCCTCCAAATATTATGGAGCTATTATGAATAAATATTCCATTGGCTTCGGAATCACCGTAACACACTTGCATAATTTTCCCCATGTCTATATCACTTCAAGTTCACCGTCAAACCTTCCCTTTATTCTTTTCCTATTTATCGAGGCTCCTCCAAATATCTAGACTCTTTTCAAACTCCTTGAGGCAAGCTATTTATTTTTAGTTTGCACTTCCCTTTTGTTGGAACTATTTTTGAGGGGTTGGTTTTTACTCCATAAAGCCTTTCAAAATGTTCCATCATTTTTTCCCCCTGTTTTGGCCTCTTTTCTTTTTATTTTGGATCCCTCTCTATTTATTTCTGCTGAAGAAATAGAATAAGAGGCAGCCAGCCTCTAGGCCTCCTTCTTTCCTTCCCAGGCCTCAAGGCCCAGCTTCTAGGCCCATCCCAGCGGCCCATCTCCTTTAGGCCCGGCCTCCCCTCCTAACCCTAATCTACCGCAGCATCGCTCCCCCGATCCCTCGCTCTCCCTGTTTCCCTCGCTCGCCGCCGCACCCTTCCCTCTGCCTCGCTCGTCCCTACCTCTCTCTCCCAAGTCCCGCATCGACCGCACCCTGTTTCCCTCTCCCGATCCTCTCGCCTGGAGCCCGTCTCCCTCGCCTTTCCTCTGCCGCGCCCGAGGCCTGCAGTGCAGCCTCGCCGGGGCCTCCCTCTCCCTCGAGCCCTCCTCACGACCCCGCTCGATCGGCCAGGCGCGAGCACCTCACGCGCCGCGAGCCGCGCCCGTCCCTTCGCCGTGGTCGCCTTCCGTTCCTCCCTTCGCCGCGCGTCAGCCAGAGGCCCTGCGCCTCGCCCCCAAATGGCCCCTCCGGCTGTGCCGCCGTCCAGCGCCGCGGCCAGGTCCCACGCCCCTCCTCTGCTGCCTTGCCGCGCCGCTCGGCCGGCCAGGACTGCCCCGCCTGGGTCTCCTCGCCCTGCTGCCTTCCGTCCTCCAGCTTCAGCAACACAGGCGCCCCGACTTCCCCGAGTGCCTCCCGCCGACGACCGCAAGCCGCGCCCCGGCGTCGCCAGCGCCGGGACCAGCACCTCCAGCATCCCGGCTCCCTCGTCCCTGCAGCGCCATGGCGCCCCTGCACTAGGCCCTCGCAGCGCCTTGGTGCGTCCTCCAAGCTTCGAGGCCACGGCCTCAGGACTTCCGCAGCACCTCGTCCAGCGCCGGCCAGAGGCCCCTCCTCCATCTTCAGCTCGGCCGCGCCAGGGTGCTCCACTCTCCCCGCAGCGCCGAGCCGCGACCCGCACCTCTCAGTCGCCGAGACCGCAGTTTTTCCATTGGTTTTTGTTGTTTTGTTGCTGTGTTGTTAATCTCAGATAACCAGGAAAACAACAAGTCTATCTTCTTTTGGACCCGAACGTCTACCGGCGACCCGACCAAGTACCTCTTCGAGACAAGTACCCCGACATCGATGACATGAACGACTACGAACGAACGACTACTCGGATCAAGTACCACTACCGTCGCGAGATCGAGAACCCCCAAGTTCCACGACGATGCGCCGAGTACCACTACGTCCGACGCCACGACAAGTACCCCTACACGGCGAAACGACAAGTACCACTACCGACGCCGGAGCCATCGGAACGAGTACCCCTACCGATGACCGTGAACAACTACCGCCGTCGTGGAACCGGCAAGAACGAACGGAACGAGTACATCTACCGCCGCCCGAGTACAACTACTTCCCTCTACGGCCATGTACAACTTCTTCCACTACGTTCCTCGACGATCGCGAACCGCCCCGAAACGCACGCTTCGAAGCTTCGGTTTCGTTCCGGAGTTGTGAGGATTCTCTCGACTGTGTTGCTCCGTCTTCTTCTTGGATCCGTTCTTCTCCCGTGTGGAATTCCAGGCAAGATGACCGAACCCGGATACCATTACTATCTTTGCCTACTGCTAGTAGTATCGTTCTTTAGTTTTGCCTCGATGCCCATGATCTTCTTGTCAGCCTCCTACTTGTAACCATTGCCTTGTTTAACCACCCTACCTACGCAAACCGTTGCTTGGCTAAGTACGCTTCGCTCAGCCCTTCTTATAGCATTGCTAGTTGCAGGTGAAGATCGAAGATGCTTGCTTCATGTTGAAGTTTGGTTGGGTTATATCACACTATATAAATGCTTAAATGAAATCATCTATATATTGGCAAGGGTGGAAGGCTAAGCCTTTTGCTTGGTGTTTTGTTCCACTCATGCCGTTAGGAACCGTATAAACCGGTGTTATGTTCCTTGATTATGCGTTCCTAACACGGTTGGGGTGTATGGGACCCCCTTGATAAACCGCTAAGTGCTAAGTCTTTTCCAGCAAGTCCCAACATTGGTACTATTTGCCTAATAACAAACTAATAAAAACTTGCATGTGGACTAGCTATCCCTTTTATCTTAATTCAACCCCCCCGGGCCAGTGCTCCTCATGAGTGTTGGTCTGAAACGAGCGGACTGCGGGGCCACCTCAAGGAAACTCGAGGGCTGGTAAAAACCCGTAGGATGTCTCATCCGGTCGTGTCCTGAGACTAGATACGCGCGGCTACCTATCAGGGTGTCGACACGCCGGGAGGATTTGCTGGATTAGCCTTACCTTAGTTCGGTTTAACTCGAGCACGGGATTCCGAGAATACTCGGGTCTTCCCAATTATGGAGTTGCGACTCCGCGGATCGTGGGCTTGTGATGGGCCAAGTTGGAACACCCCTGCAGGGTTTGAACTTTCGAAAGCCGTGCCCGCAGTTATGTGGCAGATGGGAGCTTGTTAATTCCGGTTGTAGATAACTTGACACAATGTTTCAATACACTACCAGCGTGTGTACCGTGACTGTCAATTTCCGAATAGGGATTCGGGAGTTGAACACGGTGGGGTTATGTTTGACCGGCTTTAGTTAGGATCACTTCGTGATCATCTTTCGACCGATGCTCTTCTCTTCTCGCTCTCTATTACGTAAGTTAGTGCTAGTTGCTGCTGCAGACTCTTGTTGTTCCTTCACCTCTCGTTCTTTCTTCAGCCTTGTCCTCACCCAAGGCTTAAATAGTCTTGTTACCCGGGAACGGGATTGCTGAGTCCTCTGTGACTCACAGTTACTTCACCACACCAGTTGCAGGTTCAGCCGAGTTTGATGCAGGAGTTGGTTCAGTGCTTCATCGGGAGCTCGATGAAGAGTTTGGCTGTTTGCTTGTGACGCTTCGATGTTCAGTAGTGGTTTCTACTAGGATTCGATCCTGACCTGTGGCTTTTGTTGTTTTGGTATCTTTCTTTTGGATCTTACCCGTAGTCGGGCTGTGATGTTTTGAATGATGATTGCTTATGTAATGTATTGTGTGAAGTGGCGAGTGTAAGCCAACTATCTCCTTTTGCATTTTAATCCCTCTTTTACATGAGTCATGCAAAGATACCAAACTTGAGATCATTCTAGGATGGGCTTATACCTTTAAGTCGTGCCTCAACACGTAGGAGTTATAGTCCCATCCTGGGCATTACAAGTTGGTATCAGAGCCTTCTCCGACCTAGAAGCCCCCACTGTTTGATCGAATCGTTGACAGTTGAGTCTAGGCACACACTGAAAATATTTTGAGTCCTATATTATATCGGAGAGTAGGATTTCTTTGCTCCTCATCTCTTTTCTCTCTGGTGAGGACTCCTGACGACTACTCTTTCCTCTTCTACTTTCAAAAAATGCACCAAATTTTTTTTAGGATCCCGCGAGTATTCTGGGATTGTTTCGATGTTCTTGTGACAAGGATATTATTCTCGATGCCTCCTGTTACCGAGGAGTTGAGCTTCGGGGTATCATTGACACAAGCATATCGTGGCAGTACTAAATACTTAAGACGGCCGACATCGAAAATCTCTCCTATACGGCCAGTGGCAAGATAACCCCAACATCACCTAGTATTGGGGAGGTAGTTCGAGAGTATTGCCATAGCTTGTTATAGTGGATGCTTTTCGAAGGTCCGAGGTAAACAGTTTCCGAGAAAGACTGGTTATGTGTTGAAGGATGGATACACCTGGATGTAGGTTTAGAGTTGATTGCGCGGTGCTTCCCGTGTATCCCCAACACCTGATTGCATAACTGGAATCTTTCGGAAATCTATAGGTGGGTTCATCTAGTAGTTCTAGGCATTCTTCCAACGGATGCACTATATGAAGTTCGGGGTTCTACATTGAGTGAAGTGGTTTTATGGACTTGTTCTGATCGGGAGTTGTATCTTAAAGGGTCCTTGGCTATGCTGATCCGGGGATTGCAAAACCCTTTTGTAACACGTTCCATGAGCTTTCAGCACGAATATGTCGAACGAAACTTATATCTTGTATTTGTTCCATCTGCACCTTGTTCCTTTTTTATTTACTTTTGTTCTCCAAGTGGCTTCTCGACTAGTTGATGTACCTGCGGAATTCATTCGTTCAATCCTCTGTTCGAATGATATTGTGAAGATGATGATGCAACACATCTATCCTTTGTTCTTGTTTTGATTCTGGTATTCGAGTTGCTTCGATGTCAAATGTTGATTCCATACCTTTCCTAATCGGTGTTCTCATATTTCTATGGGAGTGCTAATTCTTCTTGATCATTAATATCTTCATGTTATTCTTTTCCAACCGGTGTGCATTCTCTTCAAGTTATTTCCATACGGACGTTGTTCAGAAATCCGACGATTTGTCTGTTTCATTCATCCCAAGTTGTCCTTGTTTTCCCCACCCTCCCACCCCTTTTTCTTCTCGGAGCAAGAATTCTTAAATGAAATATCCATTTTATTCATGTGATGTTTCTTCATTCCTCTCCGTCAATGTTCTTATCCGGTGATTTATCGCGAAGATGCTCAAGAGCTTCAAGTTCATCATTCTTTTGTTCTCTATTCTGCCGGTGGATGTAATTCAAGTTTTGGTGTTGATCTTATCCTTTTCCTCATTTCACAATGCTTTCTTACTCCGGTGCACCAATTAATCATTCTCCTCTTGTTATTCATATCCGGAGTGCTGAAGATTAATAATTCCATTCTTAATCCGTTCAAATTATTTTTGAGATTGTCATCTTATTCAAGCCATTTAATTCAACCGGTGCAATATCTCTTAAGCAATCTTTTTCAACGGTGATTTCTTTTGAGTGGGCCCTAACCCACAGGTCTTTTCCAGGGTCTTACCTGACTCTTCTTTTTCCGGAGAATTCTTTTTAAGTGTGACGTAAGAATGATTTCCATCAGTCACATGCCTTCTCCAAGATCGCTTTCAAATTCTTGTTCATCATTGGTTCAACCTTTTAATTCTTCATTCCGGAGTGCTCAACAATTCTTATGGCTTTTCTCGTCTTCATTCTCAACAATTGAAGACTGGAGAAGAATTTCTCTTAAATCTTGGCCGTTCTCTTCTCCAGATTGTGGTTCTAGCTTCATGCCATCCTCATTATTGTTTCGATTGTGAGGAATTCTTTTATACCCTTCCGAAGCATTTCATGAATTCTTTTCTTTGTGATCCTCCGAAGGCCATCATTTCAGAAGATTCTTCGTTCTCAGTTTTCAACTTCGTCCTCCAAATATTCTTCATTGATGTCTCTTCGTTCGTCTCAATATTCTTACGGTGGTTCTTTCAAGTTTACTCTTCCGTTGTTATCGTATCAATTCATTTGTTATTTTCATAATCCTACCGATGGTTCGTTGAAGATTTATCCGAGCTTATGCTAGATCTCTCTTTAATTCTTTCCAACGAGAATAAGTAGTATGCCAAATCCTTTGGTTGTCATCAATTTAAATTGGTGAAGGAGATGCATGACATAATTCTTATTCTTGTTCCTTCCAAGTGTTTAATTCTTTTGTCTGGAGCTTGTTCATCATATCATATCCTTGGTTCTAAATTCTTCATCTTGTTTTCCGGAGTTTCAAGTTATTTCAATTTTATCATTTCAAAGCTCCATCTAATTCATCGCAGGCCTTGAATCTTATTCTTTTCATCTTTCACTTCTAATGCTTTAATTACTGGAGTTTTCATGATGGTTCATCATCATTTAATTCATCCTCGAAGTCTTCATCAAGATTCTTGTTGGAGCTCAAGCAGTCTTCATCATGCTCTCCATTTGCAATTCTTTATCTTTTCAGATGGTGTTATGTCATTATCGACAATTCTTTCATGTTTTATGATTCACAAGTTGTCAAGAATGAGATATTTAAACCCATCATTTTCTTTGTTCAGGAGATTTCTTTCAACCCCTCATTTTTTATCTCTTGGAGTTATCTTGGGTTGTATTTCACCTAAAAGCTTTCCCTAAGGATTGTTGCAATTATGGTGCTTATAAATGACCCAAATTCTTCTTTTATCATTCCGGTGAATTAAGTTTATCGTCTCCTTGTTGATCTCAACCCAAGCAAATATTTCTGTTAGTGGCTGGTTGTCACCTCTTAATTTTGAGATGTTTTCCATAAGCCCACATCAAGCTTATTCTTCGTTGTTGATTTTTCCAACAACTACATTCAACCCTTCTTCGTAAAGATGCTCTTTCAAATTTAATTTTGAGAGAAGTTGTCTTTTTCTTCTCCGTTCTTTTCTTTCCAACGATCTATATTCTATTCTTTCATTCCGGAGGCTTTGTAATATTGCTCTCTTCGTCCCATCATATCGTTTTTTTTCGAGATTATGTTCTTTCATTGTTTATCATTTAACCAGAGTGTTGTATTCTTCATTCAAGTTCTCTCATCTTATCTAGTTTTGCCTGTCTTTTCAACCGGAGTGCTGTCTGAATCTTTCTTACCTTGTGCCATTCTTTTAATTGTTTCGGAGGCAATATGTTGTTGTTTTCATCAAGTATATTCCCAACTTGGCAAGTTCTTGTCCAATTCCTTCCATTTTCAGACGGAGTGCTGTCCAAATTCCGTCATTCTTATTCCTTGGTTATACCGTTGCGGTTTCATATTCCTTCCGTCCATGAGCTCTTGTTTCATGTCTTTCAACCTACAAGGTTCTTGTTATGCTCCTTGTTCCTCTTTCCGACGGAGTGTTTCATATTCGTTCATCTCCATTGTATTCTTCTTTCAAGCTTGCTCAACCTCTCAAGGTTCTTTGGTTTCACTCGTCTGTCAAAGAAGCAACTTTGTTTTACCTCTTCCTCTTCCGTTTTTACCCGGTGATATCTCTAGGATCTCGGGTCGAGATCCTCTGTTAGTGTGGGAGAGTTGTGACGCCCGAGACCGACGTCCCAGAAGATTCCAGAAGATTCCCGAAGATTCCAGATGTTCCGGGGTCTCCCGTGTGTTTCGTTTGTGCTTGTGTTATTTATTTTTTTGCATTGCATCATGTCATCATGCCATCATGTTATTTTATTTTTTGCATCTCAACCTTAATAAATCGTGTGGACCTTCGGTCCATTTAAATCGAGGGAAGGTGACTTCTCTTTATAACATATCCTCCAAATATTATGGAGCTATTATGAATAAATATTCCATTGGCTTCGGAATCACCGTAACACACTTGCATAATTTTCCCCATGTCTATATCACTTCAAGTTCACCGTCAAACCTTCCCTTTATTCTTTTCCTATTTATCGAGGCTCCTCCAAATATCTAGACTCTTTTCAAACTCCTTGAGGCAAGCTATTTATTTTTAGTTTGCACTTCCCTTTTGTTGGAACTATTTTTGAGGGGTTGGTTTTTACTCCATAAAGCCTTTCAAAATGTTCCATCATTTTTTCCCCCTGTTTTGGCCTCTTTTCTTTTTATTTTGGATCCCTCTCTATTTATTTCTGCTGAAGAAATAGAATAAGAGGCAGCCAGCCTCTAGGCCTCCTTCTTTCCTTCCCAGGCCTCAAGGCCCAGCTTCTAGGCCCATCCCAGTGGCCCATCTCCTTTAGGCCCGGCCTCCCCTCCTAACCCTAATCTACCGCAGCATCGCTCCCCCGATCCCTCGCTCTCCCTGTTTCCCTCGCTCGCCGCCGCACCCTTCCCTCTGCCTCGCTCGTCCCTACCTCTCTCTCCCAAGTCCCGCATCGACCGCACCCTGTTTCCCTCTCCCGATCCTCTTGCCTGGAGCCCGTCTCCCTCGCCTTCCCTCTGCCGCGCCCGAGGCCTGCAGTGCAGCCTCGCCGGGGCCTCCCTCTCCCTCGAGCCCTCCTCACGACCCCGCTCGACCGGCCAGGCGCGAGCACCTCACGCGCCGCGAGCCGCGCCCGTCCCTTCGCCGTGGTCGCCTTCCGTTCCTCCCTTCGCCGCGCGTCAGCCAGAGGCCCTGCGCCTCGCCCCCAAACGGCCCCTCCGGCCGTGCCGCCGTCCAGAGCCGCGGCCAGGTCCCGCGCCCCTCCTCTGCTGCCTTGCCGCGCCGCTCGGCCGGCCAGGACTGCCCCGCCTGGGTCTCCTCGCCCTGCTGCCTTCCGTCCTCCAGCTTCAGCAACACAGGCGCCCCGACTTCCCCGAGTGCCTCCCGCCGACGACCGCAAGCCGCGCCCCGGCGTCGCCAGCGCCGGGACCAGCACCTCCAGCATCCCGGCTCCCTCGTCCCTGCAGCGCCATGGCGCCCCTGCACTAGGCCCTCGCAGCGCCCTGGTGCGTCCTCCAAGCTTCGAGGCCACGGCCTCAGGACTTCCGCAGCACCTCGTCCAGCGCCGGCCAGAGGCCCCTCCTCCATCTTCAGCTCGGCCGCGCCAGGGTGCTCCACTCTCCCCGCAGCGCCGAGCCGCGACCCGCACCTCTCAGTCGCCGAGACCGCAGTTTTTCCATTGGTTTTTGTTGTTTTGTTGCTGTGTTGTTAATCTCAGATAACCAGGAAAACAACAAGTCTATCTTCTTTTGGACCCGAACGTCTACCGGCGACCCGACCAAGTACCTCTTCGAGACAAGTACCCCGACATCGATGACATGAACGACTACGAACAAACGACTACTCGGATCAAGTACCACTACCGTCGCGAGATCGAGAACCCCCAAGTTCCACGACGATGCGCCGAGTACCACTACGTCCGACGCCACGACAAGTACCCCTACACGGCGAAACGACAAGTACCACTACCGACGCCGGAGCCATCGGAACGAGTACCCCTACCGATGACCTTGAACAACTACCGCCGTCGTGGAACCGGCAAGAACGAACGGAACGAGTACATCTACCGCCGCCCGAGTACAACTACTTCCCTCTACGGCCATGTACAACTTCTTCCACTACGTTCCTCGACGATCGCGAACCGCCCCAAAATGCACGCTTCGAAGCTTCGGTTTCGTTCCGGAGTTGTGAGGATTCTCTCGACTGTGTTGCTCCGTCTTCTTCTTGGATCCGTTCTTCTCCCGTGTGGAATTCCAGGCAAGATGACCGAACCCGGATACCATTACTATCTTTGCCTACTGCTAGTAGTATCGTTCTTTAGTTTTGCCTCGATGCCCATGATCTTCTTGTCAGCCTCCTACTTGTAACCATTGCCTTGATTAACCACCCTACCTACGCAAACCGTTGCTTGGCTAAGTACGCTTCGCTCAGCCCTTCTTATAGCATTGCTAGTTGCAGGTGAAGATCGAAGATGCTTGCTTCATGTTGAAGTTTGGTTGGGTTATATCACACTATATAAATGCTTAAATGAAATCATCTATATATTGGCAAGGGTGGAAGGCTAAGCCTTTTGCTTGGTGTTTTGTTCCACTCATGCCGTTAGGAACCGTATAAACCGGTGTTATGTTCCTTGATTATGCGTTCCTAACACGGTTGGGGTGTATGGGACCCCCTTGATAAACCGCTAAGTGCTAAGTCTTTTCCAGCAAGTCCCAACATTGGTACTATTTGCCTAATAACAAACTAATAAAAACTTGCATGTGGACTAGCTATCCCTTTTATCTTAATTCAACCCCCCCGGGCCAGTGCTCCTCATGAGTGTTGGTCTGAAACGAGCGGACTGCGGGGCCACCTCAAGGAAACTCGAGGGCTGGTAAAAACCCGTAGGATGTCTCATCCGGTCGTGTCCTGAGACTAGATACGCGCGGCTACCTATCAGGGTGTCGACACGCCGGGAGGATTTGCTGGATTAGCCTTACCTTAGTTCGGTTTAACTCGAGCACGGGATTCTGAGAATACTCGGGTCTTCCCAATTATGGAGTTGCGACTCCGCGGATCGTGGGCTTGTGATGGGCCAAGTTGGAACACCCCTGCTGGGTTTGAACTTTCGAAAGCCGTGCCCGCGGTTATGTGGCAGATGGGAGCTTGTTAATTCCGGTTGTAGATAACTTGACACAATGTTTCAATACACTACCAGCGTGTGTACCGTGACTGTCAATTTCCGAATAGGGATTCGGGAGTTGAACACGGTGGGGTTATGTTTGACCGGCTTTAGTTAGGATCACTTCGTGATCATCTTTCGACCGATGCTCTTCTCTTCTCACTCTCTATTACGTAAGTTAGTGCTAGTTGCTGCTGCAGACTCTTGTTGTTCCTTCACCTCTCGTTCTTTCTTCAGCCTTGTCCTCACCCAAGGCTTAAATAGTCTTGTTACCCGGGAACGGGATTGCTGAGTCCTCTGTGACTCACAGTTACTTCACCACACCAGTTGCAGGTTCAGCCGAGTTTGATGCAGGAGTTGGTTCAGTGCTTCATCGGGAGCTCGATGAAGAGTTTGGCTGTTTGCTTGTGATGCTTCGATGTTCAGTAGTGGTTTCTACTAGGATTCGATCCTGACCTATGGCTTTTGTTGTTTTGGTATCTTTCTTTTGGATCTTACCCGTAGTCGGGCTGTGATGTTTTGAATGATGATTGCTTTTGTAATGTATTGTGTGAAGTGGCGAGTGTAAGCCAACTATCTCCTTTTGCATTTTAATCCCTCTTTTACATGAGTCGTGCAAAGATACCAAACTTGAGATCATTCTAGGATGGGCTTATACCTTTCAGTCGTGCCTCGACACGTAGGAGGTATAGTCCCATCCTGGGCATTACATTATCGGCCCCGGCATCTTGAGTACGTTGTAGGCGTAGTGGGAAGCTGCCATGAACTTGGCGAGGGCGGGACGGCCGAGTATCCCATTGTATGGTAATGGAATATCGGCGACGTCGAAGGTTATACGCTCAGTTCTGAAGTTGAGCTCCCCGCCAAAGGTCACCGGCAGAGTTATCTTCCCCTTGGGCTTGCTCCTCCCCGGGTTGATTCCTTGGAAAGAACCGGTCTCTTCGAGCTCGCCATCTGGGATTTGGAGTTTCTTGATCACAGCAGAGGAGATCAAGTTCAGCCCGGCCCCGCCGTCAACCAACATTTTGGTGACCTTGAGGTTGCGGATGGTGGGTGAGACCAGCATCGGCAAACACCCGACCGTAGTGGTGCGGTCAGGGTGATCCTCAAGATCAAAAATGATGGGCGTGCTGGACCATTTGAGGAGCCTGCGCGACTCCACGGGCGGCTCCGCTGCATTCACTTCCCGCACCCACTGCTTGAGTTGGCGGTGGGAAGTATGTAGAGAGGCGCCACCGTCGACGCACAGGACCTCCGTGGCCTTCTGGAACTCCTGTTCGCTGTTATCTTCATCCTCCATATCATCGTTGTCGTCTTCTTCGTCCTTGTCGCGGCCCCGGGGAGGTCGGTCACCTTGCCGCTGCTTGGCCTTGCCGCGGCGTCCTCCCCGGCCATTGAATGGCCGCTTCTTGCTTGGTTCTCCTCCGCCACCTTGGGCCTTCTCCTTGTCGCTCCGCTCGTACTCAGCTTTCTGCTGCTCAACGAGGTATTCGACGCGTTTGCAGTTGGAGAGGTCGTGGCCCTTGGTGCGGTGGATCTTGCAGTATTGCTTGTCGGAGCCGTCCTGCTTGTCGGCTGCCGCCACAGGGGCAGGCTCCTTGCCGGAGCCGCCAGCCTGTGTTTGCTTGGCGGGAGCCTCCTTGCCGGACTTCTCGATGGCAAGCACTTCCTTCTTGTTCTTCCTTCTGTTGTTCCGCCGCCGGCTCTTCTTTGCCGGTGCGGCGTCGTCGCTGTCGCTTCCCCCTGCGCCAGCATCCTCTCCGGGGAGTATCCTCCCCTCTTCGGCGCGTGCGCACTTATCAGCTAGAGCGTAGAGCTCGCTGACATCCCGTATCTTAGTCATGGCCATCTCCTCACGCATGCGGCGGTTACGCACGTTCTGGTGGAACGCACTGATAACCGCGGCAGGGTGGACGTCGGGGATGTTGTGCTGCACACGACTGAAGCGTTGGATATACTTGCGCAGGGGTTCTCCTTCCTTCTGGGCCAGAATGTGGAGATCACTCTCCTGGCCGTGGGGTTTGTGGCCGCCCGTGAAGGCGCCAACAAACTGGTGGCAAAGATCTGCCCAAGAAGAAATGGAGCCTTCTGGCAAGTGCATAAGCCAAGAACGAACGTTCGGCTTAAGCACGAGCGGGAAGTAATTCGCCAATATCTTCTCGTCGCGCCCCCCGGCAGCCTACACTGCGATTGTGTAGATACTGAGAAACTCCGAGGGGTGCGTCTTGCCGTCGTACTTCTCCGGTACGTCGGGCTTGAAGTTCTTCATGCTGGGCCACTGGACGCGCCGCAGCTCACGGGTAAACGCAGGGCAACCTGCCGCGTACGGCAAGTCGCCTGGTTCACCGGGCGCGTGCGTGTCAACAGCGGCTCCAGCTCGCTGATCTGATTGTCGCCGAGCTTCTCGGCGGCGCTCGATCGTCGTTCGAGCGTCTTCTTGTCGCCGGTCGTCAAGGACCTGGCGCTGGTCCCGACGAGCCCGCGGATCCGACGACGCAGTGGAGTCGTCGTCGACGTTGATCCGGCGGGGAGGCGTCTTCTGCTTCCGCGGCGGGGAGTGCACGGTGGTTGCACCCCCGGCGGTCTTGTCGCCGTCGGCCTTCGTCTTCTCGACTTGCCGCGGCCGCGAGGTCGCCGGCTGCTGCGGAGAATCGTTGTTGGCGAAGGCAATCAGGCTCTGAATGGTTGCCCTCCAGTCTTCGGCCTTGTCTGCCGCTGGAGGGAAGTCGAGGAGCAGTTGCGCCCTTGCGAGCGCTTCTGCTGGAGTGGAGGGGAGTGGGGGTGAGCGGTGCGAGGAGCGGGATATGCTCGGACTCCTAAATGGGTTAGAAGGAGCAGGGTCCCGCCCCGGCGACCGCTCCTTGCTCGTGCTAGGACGGTGGCCCGGAGCGTCCCGCGAGCCTCCGGTTTGCCCTTGGCCCAGCAAGCAGATGCCACCTCCTGTGGCATGGCGCTGCTGGGTTGTTGTTTGCTGAGATGGACGTGGCGCATCTACGGAGACCGAGGCTCGGTCGTCCGTCTTGTCCTTGGATTTGGTGGCGCCGCGAGTTTCCTCGCCGGCGACCACCCTTCCGACGGCGTCTCCCCCGCCCACCGTTGGCTCCGGTGGCGGCGGATGAGACGCAGACGGGCCTGCGACCTCCGAAACCTTCTTCTTCGGGGCCATGGCGCAGTTGTTGATGAAGCTGACGAATTTGGAGAGGTTGATGAAGAGTGCGCCCGCGTGAACGCCGGATCAGGTTCGCACAACCTTGACGCCCCCTACCTGGCGCGCCAAAGATGTCGGGGGAAACTGTCCACCACGAGCACCTATGGGACCGGAGCCCCTTGTTCGTGCGGTAAGGGAGCAGAGGGAGCACAAAGAGCAGATCGTGGTGAGCACGCGGGCAGTTTACCCAGGTTCGGGCCGCGATGGACGCGTAAAACCCTACTCCTGCTTGATTGTATTGAGTGTTGGAGCTCGGGAGCTTGAAGAACTAGCTACACTGAGCGAATGAGTGATCTAGGTTCCGAACCCTTTCTACGTTGTGCATGGGCCTCCTTTTATAGTGCAAGGGGTCACCGACAGGTGTCAACGTAGGAGGAAGGGTAAAAAAAGTAATAGTGGTGGTAGTTGTAACAGTGCGGGAATAGTGGAGCAACAGTGGATGAACAGTGGTCGCTACCTACTTTGACAGTGGGGGACAAGAGCATTCAATGCCCGTCGCCGTCGACCCCAAAAGCGCCCGCCCTTGCGTCTCCGTTTGCCACGGCGATGGCTTTATCACCGTGGAGTGCCACCGTGTCCCCCAGGCTGCACAGCCATCCGCCACGCGTCCCTGGAGTGGCCCCAGGGCGACGCGTGGACCGATGAGCTGGAGCGCGGGCACACAGCGCAACTCTCCCCGGCAAGCACCTTGCCGGGGTCTTGACCTTGCCGGGCCCGGAAGCTTGCCGGGCTCTGAAGCTTGTCGCTCCCCGGGCCCTGCCGGGGCGCATGTTGCGCCGAGGCATATCTTCTGTAATGTAATCTTCTGGCCTTCCTGACAAGCTCCTCTTGCCAGGGTCTTGTGCTAGTGAGGTAATCTTGAGCCTGGGACGGCCTTCCCGGCAAGCTCCACTTGCCGGAGTCTTGATTCTTCTGTCTTGTATACTTTGTTTATGAATGGTTTTATATGGAGCAGGAAGGTCTCCGGCGAGCACGTGGTAGGCCCTGCCGCGGGAAGCTGCTACTGCCCGTGCACAAGTTGGGGTACTGAGGTACCCCTACCTTAGTACACCGACAGTTAGCATTCCACATCAAAAAAATCTGTTTTTATCATTTACCTACTCGAGGACGAGGAGGAATTAAGCTTGTGGATGCTTGATACGTCTCCAACGTATCTATAATTTTTTATTGTTCCATGCTACTATATTATCCTTCTAGGATGTTTTATGGGCTTTAATATACACTTTTATATGATTTTTGGGACTAACCTATTAACCCATAGCCCAGTGCCAGTTTCTTTTTTTCTCCTGTTTTAGGGTTTCGTAAAAAAGGAATATCAAACGGAGCCCAATTGACTGAAACTCAATGGGGGTTATTTTTGGACCAGAAGAAGTCCAGGATGTGCCGGAGGGGGACGAGAAGACCCATGGGCTGCCCACGAGGGTGGGGCGCCCCCCCCCCCCCTACTGGGTGCGCCCCCTGCCTCGTGGACAGCCCGTAGACCCCCTTTGCTTGGCCCCGACTCCAACACCTCCTATATATACTGAAACCTCCGGAAAGTAACCTAGATCGGGAGTTCCGCCGCCGAAAGCCTCTATAGCCACCAAAAACCAATCTAGACCCCATTTCGGCACCCTGCCGGAGGGGGAATCCATCTCCGGTGGCCATCTTCATCATCCCGGCGCTCTCCATGACGAGGAGGGAGTAATCCACCCTCGGGGCTGAGGGTATGTACCAGTAGCTATGTGTTTGATCTCTCTCTCTCGTGTTCTTGAGATGGCATGATCTTGATGTATCGCGAGCTTTTCTATTATAGTTGGATCTTATGATGTTTCTCCCCCTCTACTCTCTTGTAATGGATTGAGTTTTCCCTTTGAAGTTATCTTATCGGATTGAGTCTTTAAGGATTTGAGAACACTTGATGTATGTCTTGTGTGGGATACCCGTGGTGACAATGGGGTATTCTATTGATTCACTTGATGTATGTTTTGGTGATCAACTTGTGAGTTCCGTGACCTTGGGAATCTATGCATAGGGGTTGGCACACGTTTTCGTCTTGACTCTCCGGTAGAAACTTTGGGGCACTCTTTGAAGTTCTTTGTGTTGGTTGAATAGATGAATCTGAGATTGTGTGATGCATATCGTATAATCATGCCCATGGATACTTGAGGTGACAATGGAGTATCTAGGTGACATTAGGGTTTTGGTTGATTTGTATCTTCAGGTGTTATTCTAGTACGAACTCTATGATAGATCGAACGGAAAGAATAGCTTCGTGTTATTTTACTACGGACTCTTGAATAGATCGATCAGAAAGAATAACTTTGAGGTGGTTTCGTACCCTACAATAATCCCTTCGTTTGTTCTCCGCTATTAGTGACTTTGGAGTGACTCTTTGTTGCATGTTGAGGGATAGTTATATGATCCGATTATGTTATTATTGTTGAGAGAACATGCACTAGTGAAAGTATGAACCCTAGGCCTTGTTTCCTATCATTGCAACACTGTTTATCCTCACTTGTACCACTTGCTACCTTGCTGTTTTTATATTTTCAGATTACAAAAACCTATATCTACCATCCATATTGCACTTGTATCACCATCTCTTCGCCGAACTAGTGCACTTATAAAATTTACCATTGTATTGGGTGTGTTGGGGACACAATAGACTCTTTGTTATTTGGTTGCAGGCTTGCTTGAGAGAGAACATCTTCATCCTACGCCTCCCACGGATTGATAAACCTTAGGTCATCCACTTGAGGGAAATTTGCTACTGTCCTACAAACCTCTGCACTTGGAGGCCCAACAACGTCTACAAGAAGAAGGTTGCGTAGTAGACATCAATGAGACACATTTGGCTTTCGTCCGTAAATTGCTTCATACGGAGTCTTGCCGATCGCTGCCTTCGTTGTAGCCCGGTTGAGAAGATAGACCGCCGTAGAGACAGCTTCTCCCCAAAAAGTCACTGGCAAGTTCTTGCTCTTGAGTAAGCTTCTCACCATGTCAACGACGGTTCAATTTCGCCTTTCAACAACCCCGTTCTGTTGTGGCGTACAATGTGTCGTGAGGAACCTCCTTATGCGAATCTTCTCGCAGTAGTTGTCGAACTCGTTTGATGTAAACGCTTCGTCGCGATCTGTCCGTAGAGCGCAAACCTTTAGATTGTGTTCCATATCCATTGCAGCCTTCAGCTTCTTAAACGCTTCAAACGGCTCATCTTCAAATCGTAGGAGAATGACCCACATATATCTCGAGTAGTCATCTACCACTAGGAAGAAATACTTCTTTCTTCCGTAAGTTGCTGGGGTTATAGGGCCACATATACCACCATGGAGCAGCTCGAGTGCATCACTCGCACGATAGCTAGACTGAGCAGGGAACGGCCTGCGATGTTGTTTTCCAGCCAAGCAACCGTCACATACTCGATCAACATGGTCGATAAATGGCATTCCGGATACCATCTCCATCTTCGACATCTTCTTCAAGGCGTAGAAGTTAACGTGTCCAAATCTAGTCATAACCACGAATCATCATCACTCTTGGTGAGCCAACACTCCGGTTGAGATTGATCAAGGTTGAGAATATAGAGCCTGTTCCGCGTACAATTCACACGCGCTAGCACGTTTCGGAGGTTGTCGAAGATCTTCATCACTCCATTCTATATATCCACCTTGTATCCATTCTCGTCAAGTTTCTCGACAGGGATGATATTGTTACGAAGCCTTGGGATGTAGTATACTCCGGTGAGTATGCGATGTTCTCCTCTGAGACCCTCAAAGAGGACAAAACCTTGCCTGCAAATCTCCACATTTGAACCATCACCGAACTTGACCGAACCTTGAACATCATATTCCAGCTCGAGGAACTTCTCCTTGCACCCCGTCATGTGGTTACTGGCACCCGTGTCTAGATACCACGACACGTTCTGGCTCCCAGATAACTTTGGTGTTACCTTTTTCTCATGAAGTAGCACCTTCCAGTTTGGTTTCACAACCGATGTTTGGACAAGATCACAAACTTCGCCCATCAGAAGACCTAGACGTTCGTCTTCCTGCTTCGCCAAATTTGCCTTGATCTCCCGCTTGCTAGGCTCCGGACAATCCTCCGCAAAGTGACCCATCTCGTTGCAGTTATAGCACTTGACCTCGGACATATCCAAGTTATGTGGCTTCCGCTCTTTAGACCGGTCCGCCTTACGACGACCTTGTTGCTTGCCTTTTCTGTTTTTTCCGCCGCGCTTCGCGTTGCTTGAGCCTTTGCACGAAGGGTTCGGAGAATAATCTTCATCTTGACCGCCCACACGCCGTAGTTGGCGTCGGTGAGCATTGGGTACTGGATGGGGATGTTGTGATGCGCCCGTATGTTGGCGCCGCCCGTTCCGCCACCCTGGTCACGGACTTGCCGCCCTTCTTCACCTTGTCGTCGTTCTTGCTGGACTTGCTCGTCTTGGAACCACCGTTGCTGGACTTGACTGACCCAGCGTCGCTGTCCCCATCATAGATTGTAGATCGTCGAGGCTCTTGATACCAATTGTTGTTTTTGATACCAACACTGTCCTCGTTGGATGGCTCCCACACCCCTCCTCTCCACCTCGGGCGACCATGGCGCCCACCCATGATCCACTCCAATCCACCCAACAAAACCCTAAAACCATCCAATGGATCCCTTCAGTGATCCCTTATCCATCGCTCATCAGCTGGATTTCACTTTTGGCCACCGTTTCAGAAACAAGGTTCGTGATCTCTTCAAATCTTCGGTCCACCCCGTTTCACCAGATCTGGGATTTCAGTTGGTGATCTCGTTCGCCCGATCTTCATTTCGTTTGAATGAGAAGAATGTTGGCATTGCAATATCATCATGCACGGGAGGAGCCCATGACTCTATGAATGTTTCTCATATTCATGGCAAAGTATATCGTTTCTCGATCTGTTCCAAGGCAATTGCGTTTTACCTCGTGCGCAAGAAATACTTCACATGTGATGCATTTAAATGCCACTTTCATCTCTGGAGTGGAGGCGGACCTAATTGGCTATATGAGGAAAAAGTCTGGTATCAAGAACAAGATGCGGAATGGACCACTATCTCTCGCAAGAAAGGTAACCATAGCCAACGCTCAATCCCTATTAGTAATGTGTTTAACAGACTTGCCAACAATTTTCATCGCCCTAATTGTATATCCAAAGATTGTTTGATGGCTAATGTCTTGACGAGTGCTAATTCACTCCCGATTGGTAATATTTCAAACTATGAACATGATCGGACTCCTCGCAATGATCTTGAATATCCATGTGGTTCCTCCATGCATAACGGATCGGTGGTTGATGGTCTTGCTAACTCCACGGTCCATCAGGGTAATAAGACCACAGGCCCAATCCTCGACCCACCACCCCGGCCCAACAACTTGGAAGCGGGAGAGTCCGGGGATCTTCTGTTATCTGAGAAGGAGATTCGTAGATGTTCCCGATGCCTTGGTATTGATCATTATCGCGCTGCCTGCAAAAACAGAGTAAGATGCAGAGTCTGTTACAGATATAACCACATTGCGAGATTTTGCCTCAACAAACTATCTAAAGGACGAGTATATAAAGTGAAATCCCAGGAGTCACGAGACCATACTCACCTTCCCACCGTCCCTCCACCCTCGAACTCGCCGCAGATAAGCACCACCCCATCCACAGCTGCCCGCACCACCATGGCTTGCTACCCATGCAACCCCCACCCGCATCTTCCTCCAGGAACTGCTATCGTGCCTCCAGGACCCCTACAGCGCAGCTACGTAGTTGTTGGTGGCGAGCTCCCTTTGGTATGTGATAAATGGGCCATTGCCACTCTCGAGCCGGGCATCGCTCTAGAGGAGTTTCAAGGTGCTAATGCTATGATCATCGGCTACCTGGAGAGTAGAGGCTGGAGGATCAGCTACTCATCTCGTTGCGGTATGGGATCTGCCTTAATTCAATTTACCACAGCATGCTCCCGCAACACTGCAGTTAGCCTTAGCCCGTTCCAGATTGGAGATACTCTGCTTAGAATTACCAGACAAGATCAAGCTATTAATTATAGAAGCATCACTTTTACTCATGATATCTGGATGATGTTGATGAACTACCCCCTAGAGTGTTGGGATGTTAATGTTATCAGTAGAACTTTTGCTCCATACGGCAGATTTCTTATTTGGAATAAAGATCCAAGGGACAAAACCAGGATCATTGTGAAAGTTCGAGTCATGCATGCAGACACTCTCCCACTCAGCATTGTTATTCTTTGCAACTTAGATGATGTGGGCTATGGAGATTCTTGGACCTGCCCAGCATATATTCTATCTAGAGAACTTATTGGTCAGCATGGAGGAGATGAGGATCCTCTCCCCCCTAATGGAGGAAATCCTCACCCCCTTCCCCATGTACATGCTGGGTTTTGGCATGATGATGTGCTTGGTAATATCCCTGTTGATCAGGTGGTGATCAACCCACACAATGAGGGTCTTGGAGCACCATATGAGGATGTGCATATGGATGCTGATCACAATGCTGCTATGGAAGGCAATGCAAATCCTAGCAATATGCATGATGCTGAACCTACTGTTTCTCATGGAACATCTCAGGTGGAAGAAACAGAGGGCAACAATCTGGAACCAGAGATCCATTATGTTGAACCTACTATTGCTCATGGAACATCTCAGGTGGAAGAAATAGAGGGCAACAATCTGGAACCAGAGATCAATAACACCTCTGTAGAACATAATGTTACAACTGCTGATAATCATGGGACAGAGAGTTTCATTCCTTTGGACAGCCCCATTTTCTCTCCTCTCAACAGTAACATGAACTACAATGATCAAGTGCCAGCCTAACAGAAGGATATATCTACAGAGCAAGTTGCAGCAGAGGTTTATGCTGATATCTCAGCACTACAGGGCCTGATTGGCAATTTGGTGGAAAATGCTCAGGATATCATCCCTAAACTGGGAGGTGCCAAAATCATTAATGCTAAATTCAACATTGTTGATGTTGAAGGCACTAATGGAACCAACAAGAGGTGTTACTTGCAGATCCAAACTGTTCATGATACTCCACAGAAATCAAGCACTGCTAGCATTGTGGAAAATACAGAACAAGAATATGATGTTACTAGCAAGAATAACAACTTGACCAATAAGAGAAAGAAGAACAACATTGTTGATGAAGCTCTATGCAGGAGAAGTGATCGATTGGCCAAAATCAACATGGGGTTTAAAGATAAGAAAGCTGCAACTGCTGCCACCCTCAAGCTCCAGAGCCAAAGCAAGCTTTCTGAAGGGGAGACCTCTACTGCACTACCAAACAAAGATATGCTTGCTATCAACCTGGGACCTAAATTTGACTCCACTGTGAGAGACAGGAATGCCCCCCCACCACCACCAATCCCAATGCAAACCCTACAGGCCATTGGTACTGGGCCTTGCAAGATGCCACCAAAAGAGGTGTGAGCAAGTGCTTTGAACTATGACAGCTCTGATGATTAAACCCTCTGCTGGATTTTGGGTGTATGATGACCACCACAAATGTCATCCTATCATGTTTACTTTCAATATGAATCACGCTATGTGCACCTTATTTTGGTATTTGTGCCTGCGTGCACTTTGGAACTCCTTGGTTTGTAATAATGATGCATCTGAAACTTCAGATTATTACTATGGTCAAATTATCATTCAGTCCAGTATGTTTATGCAGTATTTCTATCTTGAAACACATATGCAGTATGATCCTAGGCCAGAACTATCAATTGATGCTCCCATGATGTCCTCTTATTACCCTTGTCTCATATTATACTACTACAAATATGAGACCAGAATTTTTCAGTTATCATACTATGAATAGAAGCTGGAACATTTTATGCTGGAATGTGAGAGGAATTAACTCTCAAGAAAGATGGGATGACATCAGAATGAAAATTGAAGAAAGTGCCTGTAACATTATTGCATTACAGGAAACCAAAAGACAGGAATTTGATATAGCATATATAAAGAAATTTTGTCCTAGGAGATTTAACAAATTTCTGTATGCTCCATCATCTGGCAACTCTGGAGGCATATTAACTATATGGAATGGCAATCACTTCACAGGTAAATTAATATCCCAGAATTACTTCCAGATCACTGTGGAATTTACATCCACCATGGATAATACTACATGGCAATTATCTAACATCTATGGACCTAACACTGCTGAGGGAAAAAATGAATTCATTCAGTGGCTTACAAATCTGAATATCTGCTCCACTAAATATTGGATGTTGCTTGGAGATTTCAACTTCATTAGAGGACCTGAGAACAGAAACAAAGCTGGTGGTGATCATAATAATATGATGTTATTCAATAATATTATTATCAACCTGGATCTTGTGGAGATTCCATTAAAAGGGATATCCTTCACATGGAGTAATATGCAAGATACTCCCCTTCTGGAAAAGCTGGATTGGATCTTCACCAACTCTGAATGGACTACTGATCACCCAAATACTATGGCTTTTCCACTTGCAAAAATCTCATATGATCATGTCCCAATCAAGGTTCGAATTGATAGCAAGATCCCTAGAAGTCAGATTTTCATATTTGAAGAATATTGGACAGAATTTGAAGGATTTATAGAAACTGTTGAAAATTATTGGCAAAACAGCACTTTCTACACAGATTCTGCTAAGAATATTGTGGCAAAATTCAAATCTATCAGAAAAGGTCTCAAAGTGTGGAGCAAGAAAATTTCCCAGCTTAGCAAAACAATTGAATATTGTTGTTTCTATGTTAAATTGCTGGATGGTGTGGAAGATCAAAGACATCTCACCAAAATTGAGAAAAATTTCAGGAGAACTCTGATCAAACACACAAATAAGCTATTGGAAGCAAAAAGAAAATATTGGAGAATCAGAGCCAATATTAGATGGGCAAATCTTGGAGATGAGAATACAAAAATTTTCCATGCCATTGCAACGCAGATATTTAGGCATAACTACATCTCCTATATCAAATCCCCTGGCAATATTGATATCTATGATCATCAAGAGAAAGCTGCTATACTATGGAATTCCTTCAAAGAAAGAATAGGTATTACTGAGGATACTATTCAACTCTTTGATATTCAGAACTTGGCACTCCAAGAAATTGATGATGATATAGCAAAGCCTTTCTCAACTGAGGAAATTTATAATGTCATTAAATGCATGCCTAATGATAAATCTCCAGGACCTGATGGGTTTAATGGACTCTTTATGAAAAAATGCTGGCATATTATTAAAGATAGGTTCTATGACTTGATTAAAGATTTCCAAGATGATAAAATCAATCTTGAACCTATCAACAGTGCCTTCATATCCCTCATTCCTAAAAAGGACAATCCTGAGACTCCTAATGATTTCAGACCAATCTCTTTAGTCAGAATGTCTGCAAAAATCATTAATAAACTCCTTGACAACAGAGCTCAACAGATCATCATATCTGTCATCAGTAAGAATCAGTATGGTTTTATTAAAGGAAGAAGTATTCAAGATTGTTTAGCATGGAGCTTTGAGTATATTCATATGTGCCACAAATCCAAAAATAAAGCTATTATTTTTAAGATTGATTTTGGAAAAGCATTTGACAAAGTTGATCACAAAGCAATCAGCTTTATGATGAAACATCTTGGTTTCTGTGATAAATGGATTAGATGGACCAATATGTTGCTCAGCACTACCACTTCATCTGTTATACTAAATGGAGTACCAGGTAAAGTCATAAAATGTAAAAGAGGTGTTAGACAAGGAGATCCATAGTCCCCTCTACTATATGTGATGGTTGCAGAATTACTTCAAATTCTTATCAACAAAGCATGGCAGCAAGGAGATATTAATCTACCTGTGGAATATCCTGGGGCAAAAAGATACCCTATTATCCGATATGCAGATGATACTTTGATTATCATGCATGTACTTTGATTATCATGCCTGCAAAAACAGCCCAACTGATCAAAGTAAAGGAGATACTTGAGATTTTCTCATCTTTCACTGGTCTTAAAGTAAACTATAGCAAATCTTCAATTGTCCCAATTAACATTAATGATTCCACAGCATATGAATTGGCAAATGTCATAGGATGCAAGAAACAAAATATGCCTTTTACTTATCTAGGCCTTCCAATGGGTTCTACTAGACCTAAAGTTGATGATCCCATGCCTATGGTATCAAGACTTGATATAAGATTATCTGGCATAGCAGGTATGATGACTTATGCTAGGAGATTGGTGCATTTGAAAGCAACAGTTGCTGCACTTCCTATATTTGCTATGTGCTCCATCAGAGTTCCTTTCACAATTCTTGATCATTTTGAAAAATCAGGGAGAAGTTTTCTGTGGTATGGAAATGAGATTAACAAACAGGGCAAATGCTTAGTTAATTGGGATACAGTCTGTCTCCCAAAAAAATCAGGTGGCCTTGGAGTACTTGACCTCAGAAAACAAAACAAAACTCTGCTAGTCAAATTCCTATACAAATTTTTCAATAAGCATGATATTCCATGGGTGGAAATGATATGGGACACATATTACTCTGATGGTACTGTACCTACATACCCTACCAGAGTAGGATCTTTCTGGTGGAGAGATTGCTGTGCCATCCTAGATGACTTCAAAGAAATGACAATATGTAAACCTGCAAATGGCAATTCAGTCCTGTTATGGAAAGATATATGGCAGCAAGACAGTTTATCCAACATGCTACCTCAGCTCCATTCATTTGCAAAAGATGATAACATCACCATTGCCAATGCAATGGATCTTACTGAGAATGATTTTTACAGCATGTTCCACTTACCAATGTCATCGATTGTAGTGCAACAGAGTCAATCTTTATACAACATATTGAGGAATGACATCAACAGAGGTAATAAAGATATATGGCAGTTTAAGTGGCAATCTAAGCACTACTCCAACAAAAGAATATATCTACATCTCATTGGAAACCCACCTGAAGCTCCAAAACCTTTCCAATGGATCTGGAAATCATGTTGTATGCCAAAGATAAAGTTCTTCTTTTGGCTCTTACTTCTGGACAGACTCAACACGAGAGATGTGCTGATAAGGAAATCTTTCTTCATTGAAGAAAGCTGTTGTGTGTTATGTGATGAGGAACCTAATGAATATCTCAAGCACCTTTTCTTCAGTTGTGACTTCAGTCAAAAAATTTGGATGAACCTAAATCTAGAATGGAATACTGATCTCAATATCAATGATATGATGATAGAAGCCAAAAACAGAACCAAGCTACTAGGGTTTAAAGAATGTATTATGGCAGGATGTTGGAGCATATGGAAGCACAGAAATTCTATCATCTTTGATAACAAGGCCAAAGATATTGCATATTGCATATCATGTTTCAAGGAGCACATCAGCATCATCATTAAGAAGGCTAAGCCTAGCCTAAAAGAGGGAATGCAAACATGGCTAGACACATTGTAATTTGCTCCTTTTTTTGACACTCTACCTGAAGTAACGTGTATAACCATCTGTAATTGCTCCATCTATTAATAGAAAATGAGTTATAGTGGGGGCCTTCCCCACTGTGTTTCCTCAAAAAAAATTGTTGTTTTTGATCGCCGATCAAATCACCGGGACCTCTGCACACTCACGTACAAAGCAACCAATCAAGCTACCTAGCAGGTTGATTGATAAACAGTGTACGTGTGTGTACATCCACGTACTTATATCCATGAGGGTGGCTTGGGCTAGTAACGATGCAGGGCAAGTCATAGACGGCGTCAGCGTCCCCGAAGGAGCGGGTACGACGGAGAGGGCGTCTGTTAAACATTTTATATGTGGTGTATCTAGAAACCGTATACATGTATTTCTGTGCATGTAGATATGTTGTAATGTAGTTAGGCCAATGGAGATTGATCCAGGTTGTTAGCTAACTTGCGATACAATCCCTACTTCTAACGACCCATGTAATCTCTCGGCCTCTTGGCCTATATCAACACACACG
Source organism: Secale cereale (assembly GCA_902687465.1). NCBI lineage: Eukaryota > Viridiplantae > Streptophyta > Magnoliopsida > Poales > Poaceae > Secale > Secale cereale. The sequence continues at coordinate 807,500,462 of LR738714.1, forward strand.
CGTCCCTGCAGAGTTGCATACGCTTAAGCCTCTCATTTCTCACATGGTATATAGAGCCTAGCTCTTCCAATACATCTAGGTCATGTCGTCCTCCTCCTCCACCCTTGCCATGGCCACCCACTCCCTCACGTCGCTTGGCCACACCATCACCGAGAAACTAACCATAGAGAACTTTCTGATGGGTTACCTTGACGGATCGATCAAGGAGCCCGATGTTGTCCATCTCTCGAAGAAGGAGGTCGCTAGGAAGAAGGAGGTCGTCGCCACGCTGAACCCGGAACATGCCATCTGCATAACTCAGGATCAACAGGTGCTTACGTTCTCTTTCTCGTGAGGTTCTGATGCAAGTCTCGACCTACACAAGGGCTGCTAGCATCTGGCAAGCTTTGCTCTAGAGCTTTTCTTTGCAATCTAGGGCGCAGCCATCCAGCTTCGTTCTGCCTTCGGGGACACATGCAAGGAAGATCTCTCAGTAGCCGGCTACTTCACCAAGATGAAGGGGATTGCTAAGGAGCCGGCGGTCGCCGGGAATCCAGACGGTGAGGATGATCTCGTCGATCAGATCCTACAAGGCCTTCTGCACGAGCCCGACTACAACGGGTTCATTTCTGCCGTCACTACATGCGCTGCCATCGACCAACAGATCGGGCTCAGCGAGTTATTCTCGCAGCTCCTTGCTGCTGAGGCTCGTATCATCATGCAACAAGCAGCCTTCTCCTCCTACCACTCCGCCAATATGGCTGCTCGAGGCAGAGGCCACGGCAACTACAGTCGCCCTAACGGTGGTCGCAGTGGCGCCGGGTGCGGTAACTACAGCAATAACAACTCTGGCGCCCGCTTCTCTGACAACTCGGGCGGCGGCTCCTTCGATGGTGCACCGCGCAAGCAGGGCGGTAATCGTGGTGACTGCGAACGCTGTCAGATCTACAAGGAAGGTGGCCATCGTGCGTGGCACTACAAAAAACGCTTCGACAAGGGCTACAACAACAATGTCTGTCATCCCGCTGGAGGCGGTGGTGGCCACACTGGCGGCGGCGGTGGAGCCAATCACAGCTCCACGAATGTCGCTCACTCCTACGAGGTAGATAACAATTGGTACCTCGACACTAGTGCAACAACCCACGTCGCTGGTGAGTTGGAGAAGCTCACCATTCAGGATCGCTACACCGGCACTGATCAAATCCACACTGCAAGTGGAAGGCATGGACATTGTGCACATTGGCCATTCAGTTCTATCTACTCCCTCCCGTTCCTTAAATCTGAACAGTATTCTTCATGCCTCTAGTGTTGAGCAAAGTCTTCTCTCTGCCTATCAACTTATGAAAGATAATCATGTGTTTATTGAGCTTCATCCTGAAATATTTCTTGTCAAGGATCAAGCTACCCAGAGAAAAATTCTTCAAAACAAGAGTAGATGGGGTTTATTTCCTCTGACCGGATGGCAGAGTGCCCCTCAACGCCAATTGCTTGGAGCGATCAAACCATCCACATCTTAGTGGCACAAGCGTCTAGGGCATCCCTCCCTTCCGGTAGTTCAGAAAATTCTTAGAGATTTCAATCTTCCTGTGTCCAATAAACAAGATCATATTTTAGTTTCTGATGCATGTCAGATGGCCAAGAGTCATCAACTACCTTATTCTCTCTCAATTAGTGAATCCAAAGCTCCTTTAGAGCTTTTTTTTAGATGTTTGGGGTCCTGGACCCGTTTCTGTAGGCAGACAGAAATATTATGTCAGGTTTATTGATGATTTTAGCAAGTTCAGTTGGATCTATTTGCTTAAAAACAAGTCTGGTGTGTTTGGGAAATTTCATCTCTTTCAAGTTGATGTTGAATGTCTCTTTGATCAAAAGATTCTTGCCATGCTAACGGATTGGGGTGCTCAATATCAAAAACTGAATCCTTTCTTTGAACGCATTGGCGTCTCTCATCGCGTCTCGTGCCCCATGCACATCAACAAAATGGATCCGTTGAACAGAACATAGGCACATAGTGGAAGTTGGTCTCTCAAGAGAGAATCTAGGTGTCTAGGCATAAGATTATAGTAGTCTCCACAAAGGATATAGGTGCCTAGAAATCTCCTCCGAACCTGTCTATATTTCTCAAGATGTTGTTTTTGACAAGAACTTTATTCTGTTTGCCAGTCTTCATCCCAATGCCGGTGCTCAACTTCGCAAAGAACTTGTCCTTTTGCAATCCCATCTCCTTCCATCAGCTAACTTTGTTCAAGGATGAGTAGATTCTGTTGGCCATATTTCAATGACTAATACCTTCCACAATAACTCCGCTAAAAGTGTGTAGGAAATAGGTCAAGAAAATGATGAAGCAATAGGGGGAATTTCTTTTGATTTTATGCAGCCCACAAATAGCACAGAAGATCCGGACGCGGCTCCCGGAACTGATTTGGGTGGGCGAATCCCCTCGGGGTCGGCAGCTGCACACACGCCAAGTGCATCTCCCATGGGATCGCCGTCAGCAGGTGGGCCAGGCAGGCGGGCTAGCTGTTGTGCGGTCCCCTGGTCGGCCCGTTTCCATGGCTGAGCGCGACCCACGTGGCGGTCATGGTGCTGGGCGCGCGGGCTTCGGTGTGGCTACCTCCCCGTAGTCACTGGAGTCCAGCCATGAACTAACATGTGGCAGCCCCACACGGGATGTTGCACATGATCTGTTCGGATTGCTACAACAGTCTGTTTTTGGATCTGATGTGGCTGGTTCAGGATCTTCTATGGCAGAATCAGCCTCTGATGTGTCTTCTTCATCAAACATATTGCAACTCCAAGTCGCATGGCCAGCTCCGCCCCCACCTTTGCGAGCACACACCAGGTCGAAAAGTGGTATTGTTCAACCCAAAGTTTATAAAGATGATCGTATTCGTTGGGGTTCTTTTCGTGCCACATGTGAACCAAAAACTTTGGGGAAGCACTGCAATGCAATGGCCAGAGGCCAAATCGGTCACACCGAAATTCTAAAATCGGTTTTACCGAGATGTATTCCGTGGAAACCTAACCCTAAGAATTTTACTCGAATCTAGTTCAAACGAACCAATCTGGTGTAAAGGAAGATTTCAATCGTGGCAATATATTGGGCAAACCAAACGTGCATTGAATCGGAGATGGGAGCACGAGTGGGATCAAGACTCACCCTAACTTGGTGGAGTCTCTCTACGGCGGCAACAGCGCGGAGGAGAAGTCCGTTGACGGCGATGGAGACCTGCGGCGAGGGCGCACAGGCGACGACGGCGACGATCCGGAGATCAAGGCGACGGCAGCAAGGGATGTGGGGCGAAAACGTTTGAAGGAGTAATCAACGCGCGCTGCCCTCAGTATATATATATCCCTTTGCTGTCGGTGGGACCGAGTTGAAAAACTCGGTGGCACCGAGATGGATAACTGCCAGGCAGTTATGCATTTCGGTCACGCCGAAAATTACAACTCGGTTTCACCGAGATGAAACCTAGATCAGTCTAAATGCTTTCGGTTTGACCGAGTTTGAGTGAGTTGGTCTGACCGAAATCACTTAGAAGGTTTTGGAGGTCAGCCCTAGACGGATCGGTGGCTCCGAGTGCTCCTCACTCGGAGGGTCCGAAAATGACTTGTTCAAAGTTTGTGATATAAGCATGAATAGAATTTGAGACAAGAAAGCATAGATAGCTAGGGGAGGTACTTAGGCATTCTTGTCCATCCATTTGGTCAGAAAAATCAAAACAACCAAAACAACAAATGGATGTCCTCGAATGGATAAAATCATGCATTCAACATGCTCACACAATAAGATAGCAAATGAAATATGTGTCAAACATGCACAACCAAGACTCTAGCTACTAACACACAATTTGTCGATGACTAGGTCATCTTTATATGAGTATATTGACTTAGGAGCCAAATGAGAACATTTGATCATAGGTCATACTCATCGTTTAAGCACAAGTGGGGTTACCACTTTTACATAAAGCATTGATGTGTTCACATCATTTGAAGATGATTTAGCTCAATTTTTAGAGCAAAGCTCCCCCTAGATGTGAGAACCCCTTTTAAAGGGTCAAACTAACCTTGGGTTGTCGTAGAAGACTTCATGTAGATGTTGAAGATGTGGATGCTCAATGTTGATGAAGATCATCAAGAGTTGGGAGCTATCCTTTGGATTAGGGCACTTTCAATACCTACATGGGTTAGTCCCACAAGGAACAAACAAGGATATCCATGGACATAGATTGAAGTTCACAATAGATGATGTCCATGAAAGCAATGATTACCTTGTCCCTTGACTTACCAACAAGAGGGTTTGTGACTCCATGAACTAGTGCATGATGTGGAAGTTGGTTGCACAAGTTCTTTGCCAAAATGAATGTGAGTGAAGTATGTTGGCGGAGTCACCCTCAAGAACCTTCTAGTTCTTCTTCTTTGGGATCCACATCATCTTGATGGGAATCCTTGGGGTTGTAGTTGAGCTTGACGAAGTAGAACTTGACGTTTCCTTGGGAACCCACTTGACCATGGCTTGAGGTGCTTCAATGAATGCATCAATCTCCTCTTGAAGCTTGTCCTTGGCTTTTAGCTTGTGGTCTTGTGGTGGAAGGTCATCTTGAGCTTATTCCACATTGGAAGAAGTAGGATCATACTTCTCCTTTTGAGAAACAAACTGTGGAGTAGGGTATTGACCTTCTTCCCACTCAACACCTTCGGCGTTGAACTTTCGCTCAAAACCAATTCCTTGATTCTTCCGGTGCCTCCCTTGCTTGCGAACAATTTCCTCAAAGTTCTTGCTTCCGGCAAGGCTCTTGTAGACACCTTTCTCTATGATCCCTTTCAATAAACTATTCTCTTGCTCAAGTGTAACTTGGCTTGAAACATTGTTAGTGGAATCAAGAGAGCTACTAGAAGCAACAATATTGGATTTAGCATGGTTATTGTTACTACTAGAGGAAGAATTTTTCTTATGCTTGTCATGCTTAGTCTTAATAGGTGGCAAGAAATTAGACAAGAGAAGTCGTTTGGCAAGATATGAAGAGCTCTTCTTTCGAAGATCGTCATTGATCGCTTTTAGAAACTCATGTTCTTGCTCTAGAGTGAGCTTCTCGAAGCGTAGCTTCTCATGAGATCTTAGGAGCTCTCTATGATCTTCTTGAGTTGTTTCATGAGCTAACTTAAGAGTGTTTAGTTCTTTAGTTAGACGCTCAATCTCCTTCATAACATTGTCATTCGACTCTTCTCGACTATAAAGACTACTAGCATTTTCATCGTTACTAGGCTCACTAGATTTATCATGCAAGAGCTCATCTTCACTAAGCAAGTCATCCTCATCACTATTGAAGTCAATAAATTCAGGGTGTGTTACCTTGGGGCCTTTAGCCATGAAGCATCTTCCAATTCCCTCATTTGGTGAATCAAATAAGTCGTAGGAGTTGGAGTTGGAGGATACGAGAGCAAGACCGGCAACACCTTCATCTTGACTGTAGTCGGAGTCGGAGTGATAGCTTCCATCGGATTGATTGTCGGAGTCGGAGCCGGAGACCCATTCACCTACATGAGCTTGATGTCTTCTTCTTGTGTAGCTCCTTGATGACTTGTCTTTCCTCTCCGAATCCTTGCTTCTCCGAGAGGGTCTTCGTTCATAACGATCATCTCTACTCCTTCTCTCTTTCCGAGGTGACTCATCTCTTGATCTTCTTCTTGGAGATTCTTCTCTTCTCTTGTGGGGAGCCGTACACTCATTTGAGTAGTGTCCGGGTCTTCCACAATTGTAGCAGTTTCGATCACGACTAGAAGATCTCCTTTCATCATATGATCTAGACTTTGAGCTTCTCTCTTTGCCTCTATTCTTGTAGAATTTGTTGAAGTTCTTAACCATTAGGCTTATCTCTTCATTGGAAATTAACTTGTCACTTGAGGTTGTGGGAGCATCACTTGTAGCTTTGTAAGCACCGCTTGACTTGTTGTGAAGCTTCTCCTTATCCTTAAGTGTCATCTCATGAGCAACAATTCTTCCAATGACTTCAGTTGGCTTGAGAGTCTTGTAGTTTGGCATCATTTGGATCAAAGTGCACACGGTGTCATACTTTCCATCCAAAGCTCTGAGAATCTTTTTGATGATGAATCGGTCGGTCATTTCTTCGCTTCCTAAGCCGGCAATCTCATTTGTGATGAGAGCAAGCCTAGAGTACATTTCAGCGACTCCTTCACCATCCTTCATCTTGAACTTGTCAAGTTGACCTTGAAGAATATCTAGCTTTGATTCCTTCACAGACTCGGTACCTTCGTGCATTTCAACCAAAGTATCCCAAATCTCTTTTGCATTTTCAAGACGGCTGATTTTGTTGAACTCCTCGGGACACAAGGCATTGAAGAGAATGTCACAAGCTTGAGCATTGTTTTGCAACATCCGTAATTCTTCCGGTGTAGCTTCGCGATCCGGAACTTTTCCTTCCTCGAAGAATTCACCTTGCATACCAACACAAATAATGCCCCATGCGGCTGGGTTATGACCAAGAATATGCATTTTCATTTTATGCTTCCAACTAGCAAAATTTGTACCATCAAAGTAAGGACCTCTACGATAATTACCCTCACTAGACGCCATACTCTCCTAGGTTGTGAAACCAAGCTTATGGAGTCCAATGCAATGGAAACCAAAACAATGGAGACCAAAGCTCTGATACCACTTGTAGGATCGAAAGTATGTCTAGAGGGGGGGTGATTAGACTACTTGTAAATATAAAAATTCTGCCTTTTGACAAAGAACGGTTTTTGGTAGATTCACAATTATGATCAAGTCAAGCATCACCCTACACATGCAATTCTAGAGTATAGGCAGCGGAAAGTAAATTGCACATGTAGTAAAGAGAGGTGGAGAAGAGCAAACGCAATTTTGGAGACGCGGTGATTTTTCCCGTGGTTCCGATAGGTGGTGCTATCGTACATCCACGTTGATGGAGACTTCAACCCACGGAGGGTAACGGCTGCGCGAGTCCACGGAGGGCTCCACCCACGAAGGGTCCACGAAGAAGCAACCTTGTCTATTCCATCATGGCCTACGCCCACGGAGGGCTAGCCTTACTCGGGGTAGATCTTCACGAAGTAGGCGATCTCCTTGCCCTTACAAACTTCTTGGTTCAACTCCACATCTCGATGACGGAGTCTCCCAAGCGACACCTAACCAATCTAGGAGGCACCACCCTCCAAAAGGTAATAGATGTTGTAGATGATGATGAACTCCTTGCTCTTGTGCTTCAAATGATAATCTCCCCAACACTCAACTCTCCTCACTGATTTGGCTGTGGTGGAAGAAAGGATTGAGTGGAAAGCAACTTGGGAAGGTTAGAGATCAAGTTTCATATGGTAGGAGTGGAGCAACTTGATCTCAACACAAGGGTAGGTAGTTCTCTTCTCAGAAATGTAAGGTAGGAGTGGTAGTTCTTTCTGATGGCTCTCTCCACGAATGAAGAGGGGGTGGAGGGGTATATATAGCCTCCACACAAAATCCAACCGTTACACACATATTTGAGCAAACTCGGTGGGACCGAAGTGGACAACTCGGTAAGACCGAAAGTTCAAATAATGTGAACGTTGGGGTTTTCGGTGGGACCGAAAATACCATCTCGGTTAGTCCGATTTGAGCAAAGACAAGAGCATGCCAGTTTCGGTGGGACCAACTTCATCATCTCGGTGACACCGATTTGATGACAGAAGGTTACAGAAGCTTGGCAGCCCATGTTTCGGTGAAACCGATTTCAAACTCGGAATATCCGATTTTTCTAGGGTTTGGCTTATGGCTGAGGTGGTTCATCTCGGTGTGACTGAGTTTGGAAAATCGGTGGGACCGAGATTACTTATGAGTGTATATTGTAGTGAAAGTTGCTGATAGTTAAAGGAGATATATCACTAAGCACTTGAGCAACCAGATCATCAACATAACCTCATCCCCTTTTAATAGTATTGGCTTTTCCTATGGACTCAATGTGATCTTGGATCACTAAACCAAAAATGGAGTCTTGAGCTTTTGCCAATGCTTGCCTTAGCATTTTGAGGGGTCCACTTCTTCAGTCATTGCCATACCCATATCACTGAACTTCTCTGAAATGATTCTCAAGTAACTATTAGTTCAATGATATATATGTTGTTATTAATTGCCAAAACCACCCGGGGATTAGTTGCAATTTCAATCTCCCCCTTTTTGGTAATTGATGACAACATATAGATCAAAGCTTCGACAAAGGATATAATCAATTGAATAACATCGTCGCTTTGAGAAGTATGTGATAAGCAAGAGCTCCCCCTAAATTTGTGCATTATTTAAGATTTGCGTTTGAATGCAAATGCACAATCGATTAGGATCATGGGTCACTCTTCCATGTCACATACGTCTTGGTGGAGCGCACAAAATGATAAGAATGAATAGCATGCACCCAATCACCAAGACATGAGTAAATAGCCATACAAGATAGGAATGACATATGATAAGCATTAAGCACACATTAAAGCATAGTACGACTAAGCACTCATTAAGGTAGCATCAAACGTAGTATCAAGCACACGGAAAGTCTCGAAAACCAAAAGTATCTCAAAGAGACCGCAAAAGAACGAAAGAGCAAAAGCGCAAAGATAACAGCACTCTCTCTCTCGAAGCCCTATGATCTATACAATTTCTCCCCCTTTGGCAACAAGTTACCAAAAAGTTCGAAAAAAGCATAGAGCTAAACGTCACTATGGGCTCTGCTGGCGGCTCCCGTCTGGGTTGATGTCGGAGTAGATATGACGGCATCGGCGAAGACTTCAGCTGATGTCTGTGCTGGAGGAGTGGACACTGGAGCTGTAGCTGGAGTAACTGCTGGAGCTGTAGGAGGTGCTGAAGTTGTAGTCCTGGTGTCAGTCACTGGAATGGCAGCTGATCGGGATCCTTTGGGAACCGGAGCAGTCTGTCGATGAGAATCCTGGACTAAGTCATCCTGCACAAGCTCTGCCTTGTCCTGCTTTGCTTCCTCCATGCCTGCCTCAAGCTTGTTGACGGTCACTTGAATTTCAGTCAGCTTCACGTCCAGAGCGTGGATCTTCTCGTCAACAATCCTCTCTAAGCTCTCCTGAGATTGTTCAATGCTGGCCAGGCATTGTTCAATCCTTTGAGTAGCTTCAGGAATCTGCTCTCCGAAACTCTTTGGTTTAGCTGCTGCTGCTGCTTCTTTGTCAGCTTTGGCTTTCCTAGCAGCTTCAATCTTGGCTTGACCTTCAACAGATGTAGGATCCTCCTCATCCATCACAACAACATTGTCTTCATGCTCTGGCTGCAGGGGTAAATGTTTCCTATCCAACAAGAATTTGCCCGTGCCAAACTTGGCATTGATAAGCATCTGAATCTGTGGGGCAAATCCACATGACCTTTTCTGGTCAGCTGCAGTCCTCTTAATGGTCTCTACCATTAAGTCCATCACCTTGAAAGGTGCTTTCTCATCAAGTATATGCAGCATGTTGATAGAATATCCTCTGATCATGCGATGATCTCCAGACTTGGGCATCAAGGTATGCCTCAGAATAGTATTAGTGGTAGGTAAGCCTGCCTGGAGATGGTAGACTGAGCCGAGCTTCCATACTTCCAAATCTGCTGCGGGGATCTCCTTGTACATGTTCTTCATGGAATCATGATTCTTCTTTGGAATCCCATAGACATCAATATCATCTTCTCGCTGCACTGGAGCATTCAGAATTCCTGCCCATTCTTCAACAGAAGAAGAATACCTTTGACCTTCAGTCATCCATGTGATCTTCCCATCAGGATAGAAGTGAACTGTGGCATAGAATTGCATAATCATCTCATCGTTCCAACTGGTCAACTTCTGACCCACAAACTCTGCAACTCCACATGCAGTGAAACTTTCATGCACATGTGGAAAGAAATCTCTATGCTCTTCGCTGTCAATGTATTCCCAGTCAACGTATCTGGTGTCTGCGACTATTGGCTTCTTGTCCATCAGCACGGTCTCATAGAAGTCCTGCTGCTCTCTGGTGTGAAATCTGGGATCTACAGCAGTTCTTCTCCTTACGGCATATGGATCAGCTTGTCTCCATAGCCTGAGACCTCTATCTTTCCTTGCCTTCATATCCTCGGCTTGAGGATGAGCATCATTGTGAAGTGGCAGTTTTGGACGGAGTTTCAGCAACACTTGTCCTTCCTCATCAGACTCAGCTGGTGGCACATCACCCTTGTTCTTCTCAGATGCTGGAATGTTTCTGGTAGTCCTCTTGGGCTTGGCAGCAGGCTTTGCTGGAGCTGCCTTAGCTTGAGCAGATTTCTTGGGCTTTGAAGTGGCTCCGGCCTTAATGGCATCACCCATGAGCTTCTGCTTCTGAGGAGCAGGCTGGGGTGCTTCTTCTTCTTCATCCTCTGCTGTTGCATCTGCATGAGAATCAGTATACACTACGCTCTTTCTCTTGGAGGTTTTCTTCACTTTGCTTGGAGCTGGCTCTCCCAAATTTAGCTTCTTAGCAACAGTTGATTGCTTGACTTTGCTGGTGCCCTTCTTAGACTATTGACCTTGTTGCTCTTTGGCAACAACCTTCCTCTTAGGCTTTGAGGTCACCTCTTCCTCAGCAACGAAATCAGAATCCTCATCATCGGAATTCTTCTCCTTTCTAGCTCTGGTGGCTGCAGGAGGCATGCCACTTGGTGTACTCCTCTCACCATCATCAAATGGGCTACTAGTCTCAGAACTAGTGTCTGCCTCAGGAATGTCTGCAATAGGTGACTCTGACCAGTTCTGACTGTCACTGGCATCTGACATGGCTGACAACCTGTGAATAGATAAGGTATAGGCAGAGAAGAAGAGTTATCACAAACTGCAGAAGTTTTTGCAAAAAAAATGAGTTCAAATTTTAGTTTTAAGTTTTCACAGAAGACATTTCGGTCAAACCGAGTTTTGAGTTTCGGTGAATCCGAAGTGTTAAACAGAAGCTTTACACACCACTTTCGGTTTGACCGAAGTGGGTTTCGGTCCTGCCGATAACACTAGGGTTTCACAGAAATTACATTTCGGTCACACCGATTTGCACAACTCGGTTGGACCGAAGGGTGCAGTGCAATGGCCAGAGGCCAAATCGGTCACACCGAAATTCTAAAATCGGTTTTACCGAGATGTATTCCGTGGAAACCTAACCCTAAGAATTTTACTCGAATCTAGTTCAAACGAACCAATCTGGTGTAAAGGAAGATTTCAATCGTGGCAATATATTGGGCAAACCAAACGTGCATTGAATCGGAGATGGGAGCACGAGTGGGATCAAGACTCACCCTAACTTGGTGGAGTCTCTCTACGGCGGCAACAGCGCGGAGGAGAAGTCCGTTGACGGCGATGGAGACCTGCGGCGAGGGCGCACAGGCGACGACGGCGACGATCCGGAGATCAAGGCGACGGCAGCAAGGGATGTGGGGCGAAAACGTTTGAAGGAGTAATCAACGCGCGCTGCCCTCAGTATATATATCCCTTTGCTGTCGGTGGGACCGAGTTGAAAAACTCGGTGGCACCGAGATGGATAACTGCCAGGCAGTTATGCATTTCGGTCACGCCGAAAATTACAACTCGGTTTCACCGAGATGAAACCTAGATCAGTCTAAATGCTTTCGGTTTGACCGAGTTTGAGTGAGTTGGTCTGACCGAAATCACTTAGAATGTTTTGGAGGTCAGCCCTAGACGGATCGGTGGCTCCGAGTGCTCCTCACTCGGAGGGTCCGAAAATGACTTGTTCAAAGTTTGTGATATAAGCATGAATAGAATTTGAGACAAGAAAGCATAGATAGCTAGGGGAGGTACTTAGGCATTCTTGTCCATCCATTTGGTCAGAAAAATCAAAACAACCAAAACAACAAATGGATGTCCTCGAATGGATAAAATCATGCATTCAACATGCTCACACAATAAGATAGCAAATGAAATATGTGTCAAACATGCACAACCAAGACTCTAGCTACTAACACACAATTTGTCGATGACTAGGTCATCTTTATATGAGTATATTGACTTAGGAGCCAAATGAGAACATTTGATCATAGGTCATACTCATCGTTTAAGCACAAGTGGGGTTACCACTTTTACATAAAGCATTGATGTGTTCACATCATTTGAAGATGCTTTAGCTCAATTTGTAGAGCAAAGCTCCCCCTAGATGTGAGAACCCCTTTTAAAGGGTCAAACTAACCTTGGGTTGTCGTAGAAGACTTCATGTAGATGTTGAAGATGTGGATGCTCAATGTTGATGAAGATCATCAAGAGTTGGGAGCTATCCTTTGGATTAGGGCACTTTCAATACCTACATGGGTTAGTCCCACAAGGAACAAACAAGGATATCCATGGACATAGATTGAAGTTCACAATAGATGATGTCCATGAAAGCAATGATTACCTTGTCCCTTGACTTATCAACAAGAGGGTTTGTGACTCCATGAACTAGTGCATGATGTGGAAGTTGGTTGCACAAGTTCTTTGCCAAAATGAATGTGAGTGAAGTATGTTGGCGGAGTCACCCTCAAGAACCTTCTAGTTCTTCTTCTTCGGGATCCACATCATCTTGATGGGAATCCTTGGGGTTGTAGTTGAGCTTGACGAAGTAGAACTTGACGTTTCCTTGGGAACCCACTTGACCATGGCTTGAGGTGCTTCAATGAATGCATCAATCTCCTCTTGAAGCTTGTCCTTGGCTTTTAGCTTGTGGTCTTGTGGTGGAAGGTCATCTTGAGCTTATTCCACATTGGAAGAAGTAGGATCATACTTCTCCTTTTGAGAAACAAACTGTGGAGTAGGGTATTGACCTTCTTCCCACTCAACACCTTCGGCGTTGAACTTTCGCTCAAAACCAATTCCTTGATTCTTCCGGTGCCTCCCTTGCTTGCGAACAATTTCCTCAAAGTTCTTGCTTCCGGCAAGGCTCTTGTAGACACCTTTCTCTATGATCCCTTTCAATAAACTATTCTCTTGCTCAAGTGTAACTTGGCTTGAAACATTGTTAGTGGAATCAAGAGAGCTACTAGAAGCAACAATATTGGATTTAGCATGGTTATTGTTACTACTAGAGGAAGAATTTTTCTTATGCTTGTCATGCTTAGTCTTAATAGGTGGCAAGAAATTAGACAAGAGAAGTCGTTTGGCAAGATATGAAGAGCTCTTCTTTCGAAGATCGTCATTGATCGCTTTTAGAAACTCATGTTCTTGCTCTAGAGTGAGCTTCTCGAAGCGTAGCTTCTCATGAGATCTTAGGAGCTCTCTATGATCTTCTTGAGTTGTTTCATGAGCTAACTTAAGAGTGTTTAGTTCTTTAGTTAGACGCTCAATCTCCTTCATAGCATTGTCATTCGACTCTTCTCGACTATAAAGACTACTAGCATTTTCATCGTTACTAGGCTCACTAGATTTATCATGCAAGAGCTCATCTTCACTAAGCAAGTCATCCTCATCACTATTGAAGTCAATAAATTCAGGGTGTGTTACCTTGGGGCCTTTAGCCATGAAGCATCTTCCAATTCCCTCATTTGGTGAATCAAATAAGTCGTAGGAGTTGGAGTTGGAGGATACGAGAGCAAGACCGGCAACACCTTCATCTTGACTGTAGTCGGAGTCGGAGTGATAGCTTCCATCGGATTGATTGTCGGAGTCGGAGCCGGAGACCCATTCACCTACATGAGCTTGATGTCTTCTTCTTGTGTAGCTCCTTGATGACTTGTCTTTCCTCTCCGAATCCTTGCTTCTCCAAGAGGGTCTTCGTTCATAACGATCATCTCTACTCCTTCTCTCTTTCCGAGGTGACTCATCTCTTGAACTTCTTCTTCTTGGAGATTCTTCTCTTCTTTTGTGGGGAGCCGTACACTCATTTGAATAGTGTCCGGGTCTTCCACAATTGTAGCAGTTTCGATCACGACTAGAAGATCTATTTTCATCATATGATCTAGACTTTGAGCTTCTCTCTTTGCCTCTATTCTTGTAGAATTTGTTGAAGTTCTTAACCATTAGGCTTATCTCTTCATTGGAAACTAACTTGTCACTTGAGGTTATGGGAGCATCACTTCTAGCTTTGTAAGCACCACTTGACTTGTTGTGAAGCTCTTCCTTATCCTTAAGTGTCATCTCATGAGCAACAATTCTTCCAATGACTTCAGTTGGCTTGAGAGTCTTGTAGTTTGGCATCATTTGGATCAAAGTGCACACGGTGTCATACTTTCCATCCAAAGCTCTGAGAATCTTCTTGATGATGAATCGGTCGGTCGTTTCTTCGCTTCCTAAGCCGGCAATCTCATTTGTAATGAGAGCAAGCCTAGAATACATTTCAGCGACTCCTTCACCATCCTTCATCTTGAACTTGTCAAGTTGACCTTGAAGAATATCTAGCTTTGATTCCTTCACAGACTCGGTACCTTCGTGCATTTCAACCAAAGTATCCCAAATCTCTTTTGCATTTTCAAGACGGCTGATTTTGTTGAACTCCTCGGGACACAAGGCATTGAAGAGAATGTCACAAGCTTGAGCATTGTTTTGCAACATCCATAATTCTTCCGGTGTAGCTTCGCGATCCGGAACTTTTCCTTCCTCGAAGAATTCACCTTGCATACCAACACAAATAATGCCCCATGCGGCTGGGTTATGACCAAGAATATGCATTTTCATTTTATGCTTCCAACTAGCAAAATTTGTACCATCAAAGTAAGGACCTCTACGATAATTACCCTCACTAGACGCCATACTCTCCTAGGTTGTGAAACCAAGCTTATGGAGTCCAATGCAATGGAAACCAAAACAATGGAGACCAAAGCTCTGATACCACTTGTAGGATCGAAAGTATGTCTAGAGGGGGGGTGATTAGACTACTTGTAAATATAAAAATTCTGCCTTTTGACAAAGAACAGTTTTTGGTAGATTCACAATTATGATCAAGTCAAGCATCACCCTACACATGCAATTCTAGAGTATAGGCAGCGGAAAGTAAATTGCACATGTAGTAAAGAGAGGTGGAGAAGAGCAAACGCAATTTTGGAGACGCGGTGATTTTTCCCGTGGTTCCGATAGGTGGTGCTATCGTACATCCACGTTGATGGAGACTTCAACCCACGGAGGGTAACGGCTGCGAGAGTCCACGGAGGGCTCCACCCACGAAGGGTCCACGAAGAAGCAACCTTGTCTATTCCATCATGGCCTACACCCACGGAGGGCTAGCCTTACTCGGGGTAGATCTTCACGAAGTAGGCGATCTCCTTGCCCTTACAAACTTCTTGGTTCAACTCCACATCTCGATGACGGAGGCTCCCAAGCGACACCTAACCAATCTAGGAGGCACCACCCTCCAAAAGGTAATAGATGTTGTAGATGATGATGAACTCCTTGCTCTTGTGCTTCAAATGATAATCTCCCCAACACTCAACTCTTCTCACTGATTTGGCTGTGGTGGAAGAAGGGATTGAGTGGAAAGCAACTTGGGAAGGTTAGAGATCAAGTTTCATATGGTGGGAGTGGAGCAACTTGATCTCAACACAAGGGTAGGTAGTTCTCTTCTCAGAAATGTAAGGTAGGAGTGGTAGTTCTTTCTGATGGCTCTCTCCACGAATGAAGAGGGGGTGGAGGGGTATATATAGCCTCCACACAAAATCCAACCGTTACACACATATTTGAGCAAACTCGGTGGGACCGAAGTGGACAACTCGGTGAGACCGAAAGTTCAAATAATGTGAACGTTGGGGTTTTCGGTGGGACCGAAAATACCATCTCGGTTAGTCCGATTTGAGCAAAGACAAGAGCATGCCAGTTTCGGTGGGACCGACTTCATCATCTCGGTGACACCGATTTGATGACAGAAGGTTACAGAAGCTTGGCAGCCCATGTTTCGGTGAAACCGATTTCAAACTCGGAATATCCGATTTTTCTAGGGTTTGGCTTATGGCTGAGGTGGTTCATCTCGGTGTGACTGAGTTTGGAAAATCGGTGGGACCGAGATTACTTATGAGTGTATATTGTAGTGAAAGTTGCTGATAGTTAAAGGAGATATATCACTAAGCACTTGAGCAACCAGATCATCAACATAACCTCATCCCCTTTTAATAGTATTGGCTTTTCCTATGGACTCAATGTGATCTTGGATCACTAAACCAAAAATGGAGTCTTGAGCTTTTGCCAATGCTTGCCCTAGCATTTTGAGGGGTCCACTTCTTCAGTCATTGCCATACCCATATCACTGAACTTCTCTGAAATGATTCTCAAGTAACTATTAGTTCAATGATATATATGTTGTTATTAATTGCCAAAACCACCCGGGGATTAGTTGCAATTTCAATCTCCCCCTTTTTGGTAATTGATGACAACATATAGATCAAAGCTTCGACAAAGGATATAATCAATTGAATAACATCGTCGCTTTGAGAAGTATGTGATAAGCAAGAGCTCCCCCTAAATTTGTGCATTATTTAAGATTTGCGTTTGAATGCAAATGCACAATTGATTAGGATCATGGGTCACTCTTCCATGTCACATACGTCTTGGTGGAGCGCACAAAATGATAAGAATGAATAGCATGCACCCAATCACCAAGACATGAGTAAATAGCCATACAAGATAGGAATGACATATGATAAGCATTAAGCACACATTAAAGCATAGTACGACTAAGCACTCATTAAGGTAGCATCAAACGTAGTATCAAGCACACGGAAAGTCTCGAAAACCAAAAGTATCTCAAAGAGATCGCAAAAGAACGAAAGAGCAAAAGCGCAAAGATAACAGCACTCTCTCTCTCGAAGCCCTATGATCTATACAATTTCTCCCCCTTTGGCAACAAGTTACCAAAAAGTTCGAAAAAAGCATAGAGCTAAACGTCACTATGGGCTCTGCTGGCGGCTCCCGTCTGGGTTGATGTCGGAGTAGATATGACGGCATCGGCAAAGACTTCAGCTGATGTCTGTGCTGGAGGAGTGGACACTGGAGCTGTAGCTGGAGTAACTGCTGGAGCTGTAGGAGGTGCTGAAGTTGTAGTCCTGGTGTCAGTCACTGGAATGGCAGCTGATCGGGATCCTTTGGGAACCGGAGCAGTCTGTCGATGAGAATCCTGGACTAAGTCATCCTGCACAAGCTCTGCCTTGTCCTGCTTTGCTTCCTCCATGTCTGCCTCAAGCTTGTTGACGGTCACTTGAATTTCAGTCAGCTTCACGTCCAGAGCGTGGATCTTCTCGTCAACAATCCTCTCTAAGCTCTCCTGAGATTGTTCAATGCTGGCCAGGCGTTGTTCAATCCTTTGAGTAGCTTCAAGAATCTGCTCTCCGAAACTCTTTGGTTTAGCTGCTGCTGCTGCTTCTTTGTCAGCTTTGGCTTTCCTAGCAGCTTCAATCTTGGCTTGACCTTCAACAGATGTAGGATCCTCCTCATCCATCACAACAACATTGTCTTCATGCTCTGGCTGCAGGGGTAAATGTTTCCTATCCAACAAGAATTTGCCCGTGCCAAACTTGGCATTGATAAGCATCTGAATCTGTGGGGCAAATCCACATGACCTTTTCTGGTCAGCTGCAGTCCTCTTAATGGTCTCTACCATTAAGTCCATCACCTTGAAAGGTGCTTTCTCATCAAGTATATGCAGCATGTTGATAGAATATCCTCTGATCATGCGATGATCTCCAGACTTGGGCATCAAGGTATGCCTCAGAATAGTATTAGTGGTAGGTAAGCCTGCCTGGAGATGGTAGACTGAGCCGAGCTTCCATACTTCCAAATCTGCTGCGGGGATCTCCTTGTACATGTTCTTCATGGAATCATGATTCTTCTTTGGAATCCCATAGACATCAATATCATCTTCTCGCTGCACTGGAGCATTCAGAATTCCTGCCCATTCTTCAACAGAAGAAGAATACCTTTGACCTTCAGTCATCCATGTGATCTTCCCATCAGGATAGAAGTGAATTGTGGCATAGAATTGCATAATCATCTCATCGTTCCAACTGGTCAACTTCTGACCCACAAACTCTGCAACTCCACATGCAGTGAAACTTTCATGCACATGTGGAAAGAAATCTCTATGCTCTTCGCTGTCAATGTATTCCCAGTCAACGTATCTGGTGTCTGCGACTATTGGCTTCTTGTCCATCAGCACGGTCTCATAGAAGTCCTGCTGCTCTCTGGTGTGAAATCTGGGATCTACAGCAGTTCTTCTCCTTACGACATATGGATCAGCTTGTCTCCATAGCCTGAGACCTCTATCTTTCCTTGCCTTCATATCCTCGGCTTGAGGATGAGCATCATTGTGAAGTGGCAGTTTTGGACGGAGTTTCAGCAACACTTGTCCTTCCTCATCAGACTCAGCTGGTGGCACATCACCCTTGTTCTTCTCAGATGCTGGAATGTTTCTGGTAGTCCTCTTGGGCTTGGCAGCAGGCTTTGCTGGAGCTGCCTTAGCTTGAGCAGATTTCTTGGGCTTTGAAGTGGCTCCGGCCTTAATGGCATCACCCATGAGCTTCTGCTTCTGAGGAGCAGGCTGGGGTGCTTCTTCTTCTTCATCCTCTGCTGCTGCATCTGCATGAGAATCAGTATACACTACGCTCTTTCTCTTGGAGGTTTTCTTCACTTTGCTTGGAGCTGGCTCTCCCAAATTTAGCTTCTTAGCAACAGTTGATTGCTTGACTTTGCTGGTGCCCTTCTTAGACTATTGACCTTGTTGCTCTTTGGCAACAACCTTCCTCTTAGGCTTTGAGGTCACCTCTTCCTCAGCAACGAAATCAGAATCCTCATCATCGGAATTCTTCTCCTTTCTAGCTCTGGTGGCTGCAGGAGGCATGCCACTTGGTGTACTCCTCTCACCATCATAAAATGGGCTACTAGTCTCAGAACTAGTGTCTGCCTCAGGAAAGTCTGCAATAGGTGACTCTGACCTGTTCTGACTGTCACTGGCATCTGACATGGCTGACAACCTGTGAATAGATAAGGTATAGGCAGAGAAGAAGAGTTATCACAAACTGCAGAAGTTTTTGCAAAAAAAAATGAGTTCAAATTTTAGTTTTAAGTTTTCACAGAAGACATTTCGGTCAAACCGAGTTTTGAGTTTCGGTGAATCCGAAGTGTTAAACAGAAGCTTTACACACCACTTTCGGTTTGACCGAAGTGGGTTTCGGTCCTGCCGATAACACTAGGGTTTCACAGAAATTACATTTCGGTCACACCGATTTGCACAACTCGGTTGGACCGAAGGGTGCAGTGCAATGGCCAGAGGCCAAATCGGTCACACCGAAATTCTAAAATCGGTTTTACCGAGATGTATTCCGTGGAAACCTAACCCTAAGAATTTTACTCGAATCTAGTTCAAACGAACCAATCTGGTGTAAAGGAAGATTTCAATCGTGGCAATATATTGGGCAAACCAAACGTGCATTGAATCGGAGATGGGAGCACGAGTGGGATCAAGACTCACCCTAACTTGGTGGAGTCTCTCTACGGCGGCAACAGCGCGGAGGAGAAGTCCGTTGACGGCGATGGAGACCTGCGGCGAGGGCGCACAGGCGACGACGGCGACGATCCGGAGATCAAGGCGACGGCAGCAAGGGATGTGGGGCGAAAACGTTTGAAGGAGTAATCAACGCGCGCTGCCCTCAGTATATATATCCCTTTGCTGTCGGTGGGACCGAGTTGAAAAACTCGGTGGCACCGAGATGGATAACTGCCAGGCAGTTATGCATTTCGGTCACGCCGAAAATTACAACTCGGTTTCACCGAGATGAAACCTAGATCAGTCTAAATGCTTTCGGTTTGACCGAGTTTGAGTGAGTTGGTCTGACCGAAATCACTTAGAA
>LR738714.1:807532643-807594238 GCA_902687465.1 Secale cereale
CCCCCCCCCCCTCATTTCTACCTTGTTGAAGTCAAACAAACATCATACCACGTGCACATTAGATTTGGAAGGCATTAGGAAAAGAACAACTTGTGCCTACTTGACTCGTTGTGATGCACCTAGTCTGCAACATTGGTCTTCAGTGAAAGCCTGATCCTAAATACGATGGGGCTAATAGTCCCAGACGGAGGGACTAATTCACTTGCTCGATTGGCATGCAGTATATCTGTGTATAGCTGACTCACCATGTACTTGAGAAAAAAAGGCATGGTTACCAGGTGGAGGTTCCTCTGAGAAAAGTAAGACATGGTCTCCATGATGATCATGGAAACAGCCAGATTCAACATTGCCACGGTGCTAGCGAGGTAGCTACACGCTTTCTAGAGCAGCTGGGAATGGAGTACAATGTTAATTTGTTCGCCCGAAAACATGCAATTTTTAACAGTCTATAATATGAGGCACATGTAGTATGTAAAGAAATCTTGGGCAGAGAGCTCACCTTGGGTTGACTGCCATTTTAGTAGATCAAGACGTACTAGAAACTTGAGCCATTGAAAACTTTGAGGTGCATGTGACAAATGGTTGATAGATTAATAAAAGGAGCAAGATAAAAACTTTGATGTAGTGAGACAAAGTTACCATGGATGCAGATCAAAGCAAGCACCTATGGCCAGTAAAATGAAGGCAGCTTCTCTGTTTCTACATTCTGAAGGTTAGATAAATCTCACTTACTCAACAATCCCAGTCTGAAAACCCATCTTCCTGGGGGTTCCTTACCCAGCAGATTCTGTTTCCCTCACGCGAAATACTGCTTATATGAAATACGGGCAATAGACTGACTCTAAGCGCAGGTATTTGCTACGCAAAGGACAGAAAAGATCACAGACATCTTCTGAACACATCTCATATCATGATAACAGGAACCTCCATATACGATATATTTGAGGTCGGCATAGCAAATATAGCAAGCATGCACCATTACCAACTATAGACAGTTCAAACATCATCGGTGCTATAGCATAGACGATAGTGTTGCTTGACACAGGACAACGAGCCAACCGCTAACGCTGAACATCAGCCTAATTACCTAAAGCCTCGCCAGGCATCTCACTCACTTCCAGGCTGGGTACGAGTTGTCCCGCCTGTTGTTCCTGAAAGCGCAGCACCCGACAGAGTAGACGATGATGAGGAAGATGAGGAATATGATGTTGACGGTGGCGATTTTCTTCCAGTCATTCTTCACATTGGCGAGCACTCCGGCCTTGCATGACTGGCAGTCATAGCAGAGGGCCCTCGGATCATTCGACCACGTGTTGCAGTCGGGGTCATTGGTAGAGTTGAAGCCAGGAGGTTTGTTCCACATGGTCTCGCTCTGGTAGGTGAAGTTGCATCCGGTTGGGGGCTTGCAGCATCCAGACTGAACACAAGATATGAGTGTGTTAGTTGCAGAAAACACAACTTGGTAATTCGGCAACAGTTTTAGCATTGGCGAAAACACAATTCAAAGACAAATGTCAAGGCAGAAATGCACAACACAATACAAAAGATCACAGTACAGAGGCATCATTCAGGGTCAGACCAAAGATAAAAATCAGTATATTGGTTTGCAAGAATAGTTCCTCCATGGAAGTGCAGATATATTGCTTATGAAGCCACAAATGGCAGAAGCTTCACAGGAGGGCCGGGGTAACATGACAAAGCATACCATGAAAGTGCAGGTATAGTGCTAATGAAGCCTCAAAAGTAATAACAATGATTTACACATAAAGAAAGAATACTGTATTTAGGTAAGCTACACCCCGTTTCTGCATTTCGCAAAAGCTAAAGTGGCACTCTGAAGAAACCACCTCCAGGAAAAGTAGGTCAATGCAATAATGTCGAAGGTTTCAGTTTCACATGTGGATGCTATAATTGACATGAACAAGGTATTCCCACACGCAACAAGGGAGAATTACAAAGTCAGGGGCGGGGGCAGGGGCGGTGGATAGTCGGAAAACACGGATTGCAATGTGAGAAGTTTCACAGCACTAATTGCGCAATTCAGTAAAGTTTATGCAAACACTATCACAAGGCCATTCCTTCGTCAGAATAGAGTACAGCAAAACAATAACATGGACATCCTCAAAATTAGTGAAATCAAGTGGAATCAATTTGTACAGAAACATGTCATGACCAAACTGAATAAATCAAGTTGAATAGCTCGCACTAGTCTCTACCACTGCTCGAATCTTCCATTAAAATTTACCAGACCCTACCGCAACATAACACATTACCATGCTGCCAGAAAAGGCAGGCTAGCTGTATCTATTTGGACATGATACTAGTAGACAAATAGACAGCCAAGCAACAGCAAAAGAGGAAACAACAGCAGTACAGCACAGTGGAAGACAATGGTACAGAAATTAAGTAGCTAGTTGACAATGTAGCATGGAAATTGTAGGTAATGCAATGCTGTAATACTAGTGGATTACAAATACAGAAAGAATGATGTATTCAGGATTTTAGGCAAGCTACATCCTATATTTGCATTTGGCAAAAGCTAAAGTGGCACTCCAAAGAAACTACCTCCAGGAAAAGCAACTCACAGATGCAGTAAGTCTTCACTACAATTATGTCAAGGGTTGAAATTTCGTAAGCAGACACTATAATTGACATGAACACGGTATTCTCACAACTGAGTACAGTTTATGCAATGTGAGAAATTTCATGGGTACACCAAGTCCACAATTGAGTAAAGTTACGCAAATCCTACCACAAGGTCATTCCTTCGTCAGAATGGTGTAAAAATAAATAACAATCTCCTGAACATCCTCAAAAGGTAGTACTGAATTCTAGTGGCATCAATTTGTACCCAAACATGCCATGAACCCAACTCAACGAATCAAGCTAAATTGCTAGCACTAGTAGTGACCACTGCTTAAATCTTGCATTAATCTTCACCATCACCCTAGCACAATATAATGCATTGCCGTGCAGCCAGAAAAGGCAGGCTAGCTGTATCCATTAGCAGTTTAGCACATAAGTAATAGACAAATAGACAGCCAGGCAACATAGCAAAGAGGGGAAGCAACAGCAGTACAGCACAGTGGAAGACAGTGGTGCAGAAATTAAGTCACTAATCGACAATGTAGCATAGCATGGAAATTGCAGAGCAGTTATCTCCATGCGAACTGAAGTGTCACGTGTGGTGGTCCTTGCGGAGATGGGATCCGACGATTCTTACACCGGTCCTGTGGAACACTCGCACACAATCTGTACCAGCTCCAGATGCACTGCCACTCGTTCGACCTACTGCAAAATTTTGGTGGAGATGAAATTCCGCATCCCCCGAGCGAGACCAATCGATTGGTATCCCCAAATTCCAACTAGCAGCAGCAGCAGCAGGGGATTAAATTCCTACCTAAAAATGTGCGCACAACAACTCCGCACTGACCACCACCAAAATCGCAAGGACTAATGAAACGCAAAGGGCGAAGAGCAGGCGGGGAAATGGACCTGAATCGGGGAGAGGTTGTTGGCGACGAACTGCTGCAGCGACTCGCCGCGGGCGCCGAACCTCTGGCAGACGCCGCCGTCGCGGAGGCAGCTGCGGATCTTGGCCCAGTTGCCGGCGTGCTCGACGCGGCGCTGCAGCCAGGTGGAGTACTCGCCGAGGCGGTACTCCCTGTACCCCCGCCCGGAGACGACGGAGCCGGCGCCGCGGTTGGTGACGACGAAGGCGAAGACGGTGAAGACGAAGAGGAGCGCGATGAGGAGGAAGAGCGCGACGAGGTAGAGCCAGAGGAGGCAGGAGGCGCGGCAGAGGGACCCCGCGAGGCCCGCGAGGGACAGCGCCAGCAGCAGCGCCCCCAGCGCGATGACCGGCCGCTCCAGGAACCGCTCGCAGTCCGTGGTGGACGCCCGGTGGCTCAGCCAGATGCCGCCGCCGAGCACGACCAGGGAGAGGAGCAGGACGCCCGCGTTCAGCAGGCCCAGCAGCCCGTTGCTGCACCGCGCCATGGGACGGGGACGAGGCTGCGCCGCCGCCGCTCGGTGTTCGCTCTGCTTCCTCGTGGGGAGGGGATTGTGCCGTGCGCGTGACGGGGTGGGGTGGGGGGTTTCGAGTAGGTGGGAGGGCGTGCGGTGCGGTGTGGGGTTTTTAGCGTGGTGGATTTCGAATGTGGGATTCGAAAAGGGTGTCCGGGAAAACAAAAAGGAGATTCGGAAAGGGGGCATCCTTTTTCTGCTTTTTCTTACTTTTATCATTATCATTATCATTTATTTAGGGTACGGCGTTGTGGCGTTAAAATTTGGACGCCCGTAACCGGCGGACGTGCGCCGTGGAGGGTGGCATTTGCGAACGCTCGCCTGGCAGTTTTCGTTGGAAGGGAGAGGGGAGAGGTGGCACTTTCTTCGGGTGACATTGCAGTTTCTCTCTGAGAAGGCAATTTTTTTTAAGAAAATGACGACGTTTGATCTCGTTTTATAGTTAAAACTGCCGGCAAAGATGGTTCGCCTGCCATCCCTCTATAGTGAACGTGCGCCGGCTACAATTACCGAAAAATTTGAAGTGATATTTTCGTGCAATTAATCCAAATTAGTGTTGGGATAGGTGCAAAATGTCGGGTCTGGTAGACTAGTTCTAGATGTTTCACCAAAGATTATGTATGCTCTCATTTTTTCGCAGCGCAAAGTTCAAGTAAATGTGAAAATAAGATTCAGCGCACGTGAACGACAATACTAATGTGCCGCTATATCGTTGTTATGAATTTTTCGTATAGTGTTGTGTCTTACCCTTTTCTACGCATAATATTATTATTATTGTCTACAAATTTTGAAGAGTTTAAGGTGTTGTAGCCGGTATGAAACACGGAATTAAATAGGTTGATTGATGAATTTGACAAGTTATCTCCTCATGGTCATGAGTCATGTCATGGTACTTTTTGTCATCGTTTGCATTGCAGGACTCCACGCCATTAAACAAGTGAAAGTGGGTGGGCAGACGACATGCTAGAAAGGCTTTGGTGATGACAAAAATACATCCTAATTTGCATGCTTGACATGGCAAAAAGGGGAGGCGGAGTAGTGATCTAAACGCTCTGATGTCTTGTTCACGAGCATGACTTCATCGAGACGCGAACTACTTATTGCAGCAAACAAAACACCGGCGGCTACTCGTTGATGAAGGTTAACAGCAACACGTGTAGCCAGCAGTGTTTTTTCTACACCCACCAACCGTATTGATTTGCATTTCTGCAACAGGCACCCCGACATGTTATGTTTTGTGTTTACTTTCATTGGTTCTCCTTTTTTGCAGCAACTACACGAACGTCCTTTTTTGAGATATGTAAGCATCTATTTTTAAGTATATGAATGTTTATTCCACAATATGCCGCGTTTTGTAGACTAGTTTTAAGTGTTTCGCCATTTTCTACCCTACAAATTGCTAAAGAGTTCAAGGTGTTTTAGACGGCATGAAACGCAGAATTAAATAGATTGATTGATGAATTTGACAAGTTATCTCCTCGTTCTCATGAGTCATGCCCTGGTACGTTTTGCCGTCGTTTGCAATTGTAGGACTCCACGCCACCAAGCAAGTGACAAAATCAGTTGCGCCTATAAAGTGGATGGACATATGGGACATGCCAGTGTGCGTGCCAGAAATCCCAGCTCCTGCATTGCGTGGATGCTTGATACGGGAAATGCGTTCGTCTTTCTCGGAATTTTGTACTCTACGCGCTCCAGTGTGCGTGCCAGAAATCCCAGCTCCTGCATTGCGTGGATGCTTGATACGGGAAAAGGGGGGAGAAGTGGGGAACAGCTATACCTGGCCATCTGTCGGGCCGGGCCGGGTCTACCAAAGCTCGGTACAAAAAACCCAGGCCCGAGCCTGGCCCAGCCCAGCCGTCGGGCCCAAAAATCGGGCCCGAGCCCGGCCCACCGCACTAAAAGCCTGTCGGGCCTCGGGCCATGGGTCGGGGCTCTTCGTTAAAACCCAAAAATGACGGGCCTGGCCCGGCCCGGCCGTCGGGCTTGAAATCTAGGCCCGAGATCGGCCCGTTGACATGGTCGGGCCGGGCCGGGTCGGGCCTACCAAAGCCCGGTACAAAAAACCCAGGCCCGAGCCCGGCCCAGCCTGGCCGTCGGGCCTAAAAATTGGGCCCGAGCCCGGCCCATCGCACTAAAAGCATGTCGAGCCTCGGGCCACGGGCCGGGCCTCTTTGTTAAAATGCAAAAATGATGGGCCCGGCCCGGCCCGGCCGTCGGGCTTGAAATCTAGGCCTAAGCCCGGCCCACCGCACTAAAAGCCTGTCGGGCCTCGGGCCACGTGCCGGGCCTCTTCGTTAAAACGCAAAAATGACGGACCCGGCCCGGCCCAGCCATCGGGCTTGAAATCTAGGCCCGAGCCCGGCCCGTTGACATGGTTGGGCCGTGCCGGGTCGGGCTTTTTCGGGCCGGGCCAAGCTGCCCATGGCCAGGTCTAGGAACAGCCGAACAAGATAATAGCAACATGTTTAGTTCTCGCTGTTTTTTTCTTTTCTTTTTTTTTTGACCAGAATGAAATAGGTGTTGAGATAGGTGCAAAATGTCGGGTCTCGTAGACTACTTCAAGATGTTTCACCAAAGATTGTGTATGCTCTCATTTTCCCGCAACGCAAAGTTCAAGTAAATGTGAAAACAAGAGTATGCGCACGTGAATGACAATACTAACGTGCCGCTCCATCGTTGTTATGAATTTTCCGTATGGTGTTGTGTCTTACCGTTTTCTAGGCACAGTATCATTATTATTGTCTCCAAATTTTGAAGTGTTTAAGGTGTTTTAGCCGGTATACGAAACACGGAATTAAATAGGTTGATTATTAATGAATTTGACAAGTTATCTCCTCATGCTCATGAGACATCGCTTAGTATGTTTTGCATTGTAGGACCGACTCCAGGCCACCAAACAAGCAGTTGAACGTACAAAGTGGGTGGACAGATGTGACATGCCAGAAAGGCTTAAGCCTTTCTGTTCCGTTCCTAATTGACGACGAAATGCTTTCTTCTTTCTTGGCACTTTGTAATCTACACGCTTCTACGTTTGTGTACATGCTTGACACGAGAAAAGGGCAAACAAGTGGGGAACAGAATACTAACAGTCTAGCCCACGAGCACTACTTGAGGCCAGTTTTTTTGACCTAGCTTATTCTAGAAGCCAAACCAAATTTATTTATTTTAAAATTAAATAGTTAAGATTTGATTAGTAAGCTTCTAAAATGAACATTTTAGTTAGGTTTCTAAAATAAGCTGGGTAGGAAAGCCCGAAAAGACCAGGAAAAAAACCGGCACGCAAACTCCCTTTTGTAGCAAACAGAGCATCGGCGGCTACTCGTTGATGAAGGTTAATAGCAACATGCAGCCAGAAGTGTTTTTCTACACCCACCAGCTCTATTGATTTGCATTTGTGTGACACGTACCGGCGTGTTACATTTTGTTCGCTTTCATTTGTTTTCCCTTTTTGCAGCAAATGTCAAACGTCTTTTTTGAGATATGTAAACATTTATTTAACCAAACTAGCGGTACAAACACCTCTGGAAAATAGAAAAATTACAACAGAGTTTGTGCATCCACCATCTTCATCCTCTCATATGGTTCAGCTCCACGCAACTCTTTCTCGAGAGCTCCTCCTTGGCGCCTTCATCGCCCTCTCGCGATTCCAACGCCCGCTGTGTCGCAGCCATGGGCCTGGCCCAGCAGCGCACGCTGGCTGCCTCCGCTCCCTCGATCGCTGGATGCGGCCGCTCGCTCGGTCGGTTTGCAATTTTCTTTCTTCATTATAAAAACTGCTACAGTATAGACTGTTTTTCTTAGAAAAAAAATCAGTTTGCTACAATATGTACTCTTGTTATTAGAGAAAAAAAGTTCATCGGATTTGAAAAAAAATCGTCAAACTTGAAAAAAAGCTCATTAAATTTTTAAAAAAGTTCATAGATTTTGAAAAAAGTTCATCGAATCCGAGAAAAAAGTTCATCGGTTTTGTAGAAAAAATTCATCATGAAGAAAACAAGTTTCACGAATTTAGCAAAGAAAGAAAAAAGAAAAAGAAGAAGATAAGATAAAAAAAACATATATGTAATCAAACCCAGTGAAGTGGTCTTTCTCGTAGCGCTCCGCAAGAACTGGCAAAAGACAGAAATACCCTCCTGCAGATTTCCATATTACCTCGAAAATGCCACATACCGCTTCGTTTCTTTTCCAACGCGCGAAGCGGCAGGGTCGGACGCGTGCCCGTGATGCGTGGTGTGTGCTTTGCTGTGTGTGCAACTTTGTATGCTGGCGTGATACGTGCGTGCGTTGCTGTGCGTGCGTGGTATGATGAATGGCAAGAGTGTGTGCATGACTATACTGCTACTGTTGGGCGCTCCTGCTATATGTTCATGCAATACTTTAGGTAGTAAAACATGGCTGGCTATATGAGAAAGGACTATACTGCTACTGTCATGTGTGTTTGTGTACTTGAAGATAATCAATGAAGTGCTACTACTACTACTACGTTCCATATGTTTAAATATATTTATTTGCAACCTGTACCATCAAAAAACGTAATTTCATCTAAAGCCGGTGAAAACATGTCATCTATTGCAAAATCAGTTCTTACTCAAATCATAATCAATACCTTGTGTTATGATTAGTTTAAAAATATTGTCATGTGCCTTGAATGTCAATTTTATTGATATACACCGTCTGCGCCATCAAACTAGTATGATCCAGTTTAAATTTGTGAAGACCGACCATCTATGACGAAAACAGCTCTTAATCAGGTCATATACCGTTAAAACAGTGTAGTCAACACTTAAACCCAATCTGCAGGAGAACAAAAGGCATTCTTGTCGTTTCAGCACCACCCGCAGCTACTACAGCAAAACTACCAAACGGCTACACCTCATCTTCAGACTTTCAGCCGCAGTCCTTTCAGGCTGGCCATAGTGGGAGTAACATTGCTAGTAACATCACACATCCCAACACAGTTTTGTTTATGTGGCATGTAATT
Source organism: Secale cereale (assembly GCA_902687465.1). Lineage (NCBI taxonomy): Eukaryota > Viridiplantae > Streptophyta > Magnoliopsida > Poales > Poaceae > Secale > Secale cereale. Next base: position 807,541,654 of record LR738714.1, read on the forward strand.
AATGAGGAGAGAAGTGCTTGTGGTAACTAGCTATGTTACTGTAACATCACACATACCAATGCAAATTGAGTCTATAGACTAATAAATGAACTTTTGCATGACACCACATCTATATTTCTACCCACTATGAAGGTAGTAATATAGTCTAGTAATACGTGTATGTTACTAGTGTAAGTTACTCCCCACTATGACTAGTCTCAGCCCGAGCCGTTGTAGCTGTAGCCGGAAAAGTTGCAGCCGAGACAAACACAACCTAGTACAGTAGTAATTGTCACGTCTCTAGTCAACATTTAAATGTCTCCGGTGGTAAAGCCGCAGATCCAAGAGCCACATCTCTAGTATTTGTCGCATGCCTCACCCTAGTACTGGAGGTCATACCGACATGACAGAGACGAGGCCAGATGATCAAACTACAAGGAAAAGCAACCATCTCTGCGCCAACAAACGCTGCAGACTATAACACGACCAGTAGGGCAGTACACCGTTGATCCGTCGATACCCAGCAACGATGCTGTCAGAATGAGGAGACTGAGGGGAACTTATTCATAGGACGAAACTTGGCGCTGGAGAAGACTTCATTGAAAGCCATCACCCAACTATGCACGTACGGTAGGACGGAGCCTCCCAACACTCCCAAACCGACACAGCCAATGGAGGGAGGTCGCAGGCAGTAGATGGTTGGCGGCGTGCTATGCCGAGTGTTGAAGAAAAGAAGTAATTTTGTTTATAGATATTATCAACAAAAAAATTATTATGATAAAAAAAGCAAATGTGACGAAATGAACAATTTTCAAGAATAGATTGGATATTTCATTTTAGTCAATTCAATTGACCAACTGAGACACTAAAAATCTGGCCAGACTTTTAGGCATGTCAAATCCGACATTTTTTATGGCAATTTACATTGGCGCGATGATTGCAAATTTAGGTTGCAAACACAACAGTTTTCTGACATAAAAATAAATTGGGACGGATCTGCTATGCTCGTCAACTAAACTTGCAATTCTTGAAGAACATAATTCTTGAAGAACATAATTTTAAAAAGCTCCGGAAGACAGTCTGCCGGCCTAGGCTCCTGGGGGCCTGGGAATCACGGACCTCGAGAGATTTGGTCGGGCGCTCCGGCTTCGCTGGCCTTGGCTTATGTGGACTGATCCCGACCGCCAGTGGGTGGGCTCTACGGTGCCCTGCGATGGGACGGATATGTCACTCTTCAGGGCTTCCATCGCCATCTCCTTGGGCAATGGGAGAAAAACCTTATTCTGGCACGACTACTGGACGGGACGGGGGCCTCTATCCCTGGCATTTCCGGAGCTTTATAAAATTGCCACCAGGAAGCACAGAACTGTGATGAAGGAGCTCAAAGAGGAGAACTGGATCAGAACGGTGGCCCGTCTTTCATCGCCTACCCAGCTGCAGGAGTTCATTGCCCTCGCATCTGCTATCTCTCAGGTTGTGTTGAACCCTGACCAGGAGGACGCCATCACTTGGCGGTGGACCCCCAATGGCATATACTCTGCTGCTTCGGCCTACGCGGCCGAGTTCTCTGGATCCTATCCCAGGTTCTCCCCAGCCAAGATTTGGGAGGCACACGCCGAGCCAAAATGCAAGTTCTTTGCCTGGCTTGTGCTCCACGGGAAAATCCTCACGGCCGACATGCTGGCCGTTCGTGGTTGGCCGCACGACCCTCGTTGTCCCCTTTGCCTCGGGGCACCGGAGACGGCCACTCATCTGTGCAAGGACTGTCCGTTTGCCACGGCAGTTTGGTCACACGTCCAGGTATGGACGGGGGAGGACTCTGGGGCCACGCCCACGTTGCCACCTTCGATGGGGATTTCGGACTGGTGGGATTCGCTCAACACCAATTTGCCCAACGACGATAGAAGAAGGCGTAGCGGCCGCTTCCTTTACACCATCTGGAACATCTGGAAGGAGCGAAACCGACGCATCTTCAATGGAACTCGCCTTACGCATCTAGAGGTAGCAGCTATTGCCTTCGACGACATCAAGCAAAGGACTTTGGCCTTTGGCCGGGCACAGGTGGCAGCCGGTATTGGTTGATTAGTGTCTAAAGGAACCGGAAAATCTTGTACATAAACTCTTTTCTCCTACTTATATGAAAAGGCAGTGCTCCTGCCGGTTGCTCGAAAAAAAAATTGTCATAAAAATGTTCAGTTTGCCATGGTCAAAAATACGATGTCAGATTTGTAGTGGAGACGTAGCTTAGTCAAGGTAGCTTCAAAAGATCCATAAAATAAATTCGGTGTGATGTGCTCTTTATTTATTTTTAACACAATGAAGGGCCTCGAAGGCTCTAGACGCTTTCATTACTTCAGAAACGGTGGTACGGGAGAGCAGCCGGGGTCTCGGTCATTTAGTTTCGGTATATATATAAGGCAACGCGGGTCCTAGGGAACTCGCGTGACCTAGCCCACCGGCGTTGTCGTTGGTCCGTCCCGTTTTCGGTGGCCTTAGGGCCATGAAGGTGGAGTGGATCTCGGAACTTGTTGGTGGGAGGTTTTTTTTTTAGATCTTTTTTCGAGCTTTGTTAGGGTTTGTGTCCTACTCAGGAAGGCGAGACGGCAACGGCTCCCTGAAGATGGAATAAAGGTCTCCTCGCCTAGTCCCCGTTCTGGTGATGCGTCTAGCATTATCGGTAGGCGTGTGGAGGTTTGTCTCCGACGGATATGTCTTTGATGGATTTGCTCGGATCTATTCGTCGTTCGTTTTCGTTCGTGTGTCTTCAGGTTGAATTCTTTTAATCTACACTCTTCATCGACGACGGTGGCTGTTCTGGTGTGTTCGTTCTATGAGGCCTTAACACGACGACTTCCCGACTATCTACTACAACAAAGTTTGCCCGGCTCCGAAGAGGGAGGGGCGATGACAGCGGCGCGCCTTTGGCTCGCTTCAATGCTTGTAGTCGTCCTTAGGTGGTCTACGGATCTAGATGTATTTTTTATTATTTCTAGTGTTCGTTGTACTACAGTGATTGAAGATGAATAGATTAGAAGTTTTTCTCACAAAAAAAGAAACGGTGGTACAGTGCATCTTACACAAAAACCAGGACTAAAACAAAGTTCAAATAAGCATCCTAATTTTACAAAGAAGACCCCAGGAAGCAAATACAGATTGCGATTGGGTCTAAAACAATCCTCAAACTGAACAAATTTTGTCGGTGTCGTGGACAAGACCACTTGATCTCACGAAGCCTCCACTAGTGCAAGTCATGGACTCAACTTGAAGATTGCAATGCCTCCTCTCGCATGCTCTGGCTGCGTCCCAACCACCCTAGTTTCAAATTGTTCCACATCAAAGCCAATGGCCGCCGAAGACGCAACTTCATACCCATGATTGTTACTGACTTCGGGTAGCTCACTCTTCAAGCATATAAGTAGCAGGAGCTACTACTCCCTCCATTTCCTTATACAAGGTCATTATAAAAAATACATTTTGCATCTATACAAAGCCGTTAACAGTAATCGGGACAAAAATTAATGATGTTTTTTTGTACTATCAACTTTTTTAATACTTGCATGCATGTAGTCATAATGACACTGTGCCACTTCCTTCTCATTTCTTCTTTGCATGCATGCGGGCGTATTAATGAACCTGGTTAACAAAAAGAAAAGTTGGCTTCCAAAACAGTCGTTAAATTTAACATTGATACCTGTAATTTGAGTTTGTGGCCTTCTATAAAGAAACGGAGGGAGTATCTCATTTCAATAATTCAATTGGCTCGTCCCCAGTCAGGCGGTGCTCCATAAACTCGGACTACCTAGATATCCCCCGCCATGATTTGTCAGCTCTGGTGGTGGAATTCCCTGAATCTGAGATTAAGGATGTTGTTTTTTCCCTCCCATCCGGGAAGGCACCTGGGTTGGATGGATTCATGGCGGACTTCTTAAGTTCCGTTGGGACATAATTAAAGTGGATCTGATTGCTACAGTGAACCAAGAATTCTCCCTCAGGTCCGAACGATGGAACCTGCTAAACCACGCCATCATCATCCTGCTGCCCAAAACCTTAGATGCTTTGAGAGTTAAGGACTTTCGGCCAATCAGCCTAATGCACTCAATTGCCAAGATCTTGTGTAAGCTTTTGGCCAACCGATTAGCACCCATCTTACATCTGCTGGTGCCATGTTCACAAAGTGCTTTCATCAAGACCCGCAACATTCATGACAACTTCTTGGATGTCAAGAACGCGGTCCGCTCACTGCACAAATCAAAATCTACTGCACCACTTCTGAAATTGGACATTGCTGGCGCTTTTGACTATGTTTCCTAGGGCTACATGTTCGAGCTATTGTCTGTCATGGGTTATGGCACTCGTCATTAGTACATTTTACTAATGGCGCACCATCGATACGTCATTAGTGTGCACAGTAGTGCGCCATTAGGATGCCTCCCAGGGGGCCATGTATACCCAGGTGCTTTGGCATACTAATGGCGCACGTCAGCAAGATGCGCCATTAATATCTTCGGCATAGTAATGGCGCACTGTCTAATAATGCGCCATTAGTATCCTTTGGCATACTAATGGCGCACTGTGATGTGATGCGCCATTAGTATGAATATTAGTTTTTTTTTTGTTTTTTGCACAGGTTACAAAATGTATAATTGGAATATAGACAGCACACATCAACAACAGATTCATCGAATACAATAGAAGATTAGTCTCTGAATACAATTCATCATATTAGTCTCCGAATACAATTCATCATATTAGTCTCCGAATTGAAAATACCGAACAAAGATAGAACATTATATTACAAGTCTCGAGACCGCGAGTAGCGAGTTTGTCTTCACATTACAAGTCGATATCGATCATCTAAACTACCATCTCATAGAAGAGAGCTACGGTCATCACGATGAAACTCGTCTTCATCCGGTTCCTCCAACGCTCCCTCCCCTCTCCCGCTAGATAGCGGGCGTATCTAGATTCCGCCTCGGCCCTAGTGGTGTACCCTTTGTAACTGTTACCGCTGAATCGGTGAACCTGTCTCCGACACTCCTCCCAGTCGTCGTAGACTCCGGGAACCCTACCCTTGTACACGACATACGACGGCATCGATATGCACTAGCCAAAGAAGAAAACACAAGACGGTAATTATGATGTGCTTAGGTTGTTTGCCAAGCATGGAAGAAAACAACAACAAAAGTATAATACATATTATCGAGAATGCACAAGAAGGAAAGAGATCTAGGTTAGATGCTTTACCGAGAGCTCCTCTCGGAAAAGGTGGCCATTACCGAGAGTATTATCCTGCCTACACCTAAGGGGTCAATTACAGGCATTTACCATTTGTTTTCCATGCTTCCGAGAACCAAAATTACCATCACAGTTGCCCCATAAACAAGCATGTTTGTGCTTCATCCTACATACAACTCACATAAAAAACTTCTCATTTTCACATGCTACCAACACGTCCGGCTCAGGCTTCAATGTACACAACTATATGCTTCACTGCTCTAACCACAAGCATATGTCTATTGCAGGACATTTAGGGCATGTCCAACGCGGGCGCTTGTGACCGGCGCCAGGATCTAATTCCCGTCTGTTTTAGCCACGTAGGCATGATTCCCGGTCTATTCCCTAGCGTCGCTGCCTAACGACGCGCCCGGCGCTTCGTCCAAATTCTCTGTACGCTAGGTAGGCCTTTGTTTGTTTTTTAATCATCTAAGCATCTCTGCATTGTAGATACCCTTACGACCATCGCGCGCTAACCACAACCATTGCTGGCGGTTCCGTTTCCCCTGGTCGTGCGCGTGCACGTGTGTGTGGATATTTTCCAAAAAATGCCCCTAGTATAAGAGGAGGGGAACGGGCACCGGCCGCATCGCCCACCCCATTTCCCCCAAATCGCCTCCCTCCCCCTCCTCTCTCCTCTGCCTCGTCGTCTCCCTCACTGGCCACCCCACCTGCTCGCTCACCACCACCGCCTCCCTCTCTCCTCCTGCTTGCTTCTGGCTCGGATGGAGCAAGGCCGTGGCGAAGCTGCCATGATAGAAGGAGGTGCTACATCCCCACGCGCCGTGGAGGAGAAGAAGGTGGCCGTGGCGGCGGGTGTGGTGGAGAAGAAGGTGGCCGTGGCGGCCTCCGCCGTGCCGGAGCTTGGCGTGACGACGTCCAGCGGCCCATCTCATGGACCTACGGAGGCCGACGGCGAGCACGTGGACCTGCAGGTAATCCTTGCCAGCAGTCCCCTCCGTTTCTAGTTACCCCCATTAAGCAGTAGATTTAGATGTTTGATTGATTGATTTATAGTGAAAGGTTAAGTTTGGTGTGATTGATCTACTAGTTAGGGTTTTTGAGTTAGATGTTTAGTTGGGGGTTTTTGGTATTGGATTCAATTATAGCCACTGATATGTGGAATCTATGATTGAATTAATCATCCAGTGGATGTAGTGTGGTTAGGGTTTTTTTGTATTGGATTAATTTATAGGCAGTTATATGTAGAATCTGTGATTGAATCATCCAGTGGATGTAGTGGTTAGGGTTTTCTAATTAGATGTTTAGTTAGGTTATTTATATTAGAATCTGGATTGCCGCATGTACAGATTATGTTATGTGTTGTATATGTTGTTAGATTTGTTGTGCATATTCCCTCAATTAATTGTTAGACAATGTTATGTGTTGTGTTATATGTAGTTAGTAGTATAATTGAATTAATTACTGATATTGCAGAATGAGGAAGCTGTTGACAACAAGAGGAAGCTGGACATTGCTGGGTTCAACGACCCGTCTGATTCTGACGACGACGAGGAGGTAACCCCTGTTGGGGAACGTTGCATGGGAAACAAAAATTTTTCCTACGCTCACCAAGATCAATCTAGGAGATGCACATCTACGAGAGGAGAGTTGGATCCATATACCCTTGTAGATCGCTAAGCGGAAGCGTTCAAGAACGCGGTTGATGGAGTCGTACTCGCCGCGATTCAGATCGCCGAAGATCCTAGCACCGAAGCAACGGTGCCTCCGCGTTCTTCACACGTGCAGCCCGGTGACGTCTCCCACGCCTTGATCCAGCAAGGAGAGAGGGAGAGGTTGGGGAAGACTCCATCCAACAGCAGCACGACGGCGTGGTGGTGGTGGAGGAGCGCGGGACTCCAGCAGGGCTTCGCCAAGCGCTGCAAGAGACGAGGAGGGAGAGGGGTAGGGCTGCGCCAAGAGGGAGACGTTCTCGTGTGTCTAGCAGCCCCAAAAACCTCACATATATATAGGGGGAAGGGAGGGCTGCGCCCCCTTTAGGGTTTCCCACCCCTAGGGGTGCGGCCAGCCCTAGAAAACCCATCTAGGGTGCGGCCAAGGGGGGGAGAGAGAGGGGGCGCCCTAGGGTGGGCCTTAAGGCCCATCTGGACCTAGGGTTTGCCCCCTTCCCCTCTCCATGCGCCTAGGGACTTGGTGGGGGGGCGCACCAGCCCCCTTGGGGCTGGTTCCCTCCCACACTTAGCCCACGCAGCCTTCAGGGGCTGGTGGCCCCACCTGGTGGACCCCCGGGACCCTCCCGGTGGTCCCGGTACAATACCGATATCGCCCGAAACTTTTCCGGTGACCAAAACAGGACTTCCCATATATGAATATTTACCTCCGGACCATTCCGGAACTCCTCGTGACGTCCGGGATCTCATCCGGGACTCCGAACAACATTCGGTAACCGCGTACATACTTTCCCTATAACCCTAGCGTCATCGAACCTTAAGTGTGTAGACCCTACGGGCTCGGGAACCATGTAGACATGACCGAGACAACTCTCCGACCAATAACCAACAGCGGGATCTGGATACCCATGTTGGCTCCCACATGTTCCACGATGATCTCATCGGATGAACCACGATGTCAAGGATTCAATTAATCCCGTATACGATTCCCTTTGTCTATCGGTATAGCACTTGCCCGAGATTCGATCGTCGGTATACCGATACCTTGCTCAATCTCGTTACCGGCAAGTCTCTTTACTCGTTCCGTAACACATCATCCCGTGATCAACTCCTTGATCACATATTGTGCACATTATGATGATGTCCTACCGAGTGGGCCCAGAGATACCTCTCCGTCATACGGAGTGACAAATCCCAGTCTCGATTCGTGCCAACCCAACAGACACTTTCGGAGATACCTGTAGTGCACCTTTATAGCCACCCAGTTACGTTGTGACGTTTGGTACACCCAAAGCATTCCTACGGTATCCGGGAGTTGCACAATCTCATGGTCTAAGGAAAACATACTTGACATATAGAAAAGCTTTAGCATACGAACTACACGATCTGTGCTAGGCTTAGGATTGGGTCTTGTCCATCACATCATTCTCCTAATGATGTGATCCCGTTATCAACGACATCCAATGTCCATGGTTAGGAAACCGTAACCATCTATTGATCAACGAGCTAGTCGTCTAGAGGCTTACTAGGGACATGGTATTTGTCTATGTATCCACACATGTATCTGAGTTTCCTTTCAATACAATTCTAGCATGGATAATAAACGATTATCGTGAACAAGGAAATATAATAATAACCAATTTATTATTGCCTCTAGGGCATATTTCCAACAGTCTCCCACTTGCACTAGAGTCAATAATCTAGTTCACATCGCCATGTGATTAACACTCACAGGTCACATCGCCATGTGACCAACATCCAAAGAGTTTACTAGAGTCAGTAATCTAGTTCACATCAATATGTGATCAACACTCAATGAGTTCTGTGTTTGATCATGTTATGCTTGTGAGAGAGGTTGTAGTCAACGGGTCTGCAACATTCAGATCCCCATGTACTTCGCAAAACTTTATGTCATATCGTAGATGCTGCTACCACGTTCCACTTGGAGCTATTCCAAACTGTTGCTCCATTATACGTATTCGGTATCTCCACTTAGAGTTATCCGGATAGGTGTTAAGCTTGCATCGACGCAACTCTTTACGTCGAACTCTTTATCACCTCCATAACCGAGAAACATTTCCTTATTCCTCTAAGGATAATTTTGACCACTATCTAGTAATCCACTCCTGGATCACCTTTGTACCCTCTTGCCAGACATGTGGCAAGGCACACATCAGGTGCGGTACTTAGCATGGCATACCGTATAGAGCCTATGACAAAAGCATAGGGGACGACCTTCGTCCTTCCTCTTCCTTCTGCCGTGGTCAAGTTTTGAGTCTTACTCAACTTCACACCTTTTAACTCAGGTAAGAACTCCTTCTTTGACTGATCTATTTTGAACTCCTTCAAAATCATGTCAAAGGTGTGTGTTCTTTTGAAAGTATCATCAGGCGTCTTGATCTATCTGTATAGATCTTGATGCCCAATATGTAAGCAGCTTTATCCAGGTCTTCCTTTGAAAAACTCATTTCAAACAACCCTTTATGCTTTCCAGAAATTCTACATCATTTCGAATCAACAATATGTCATTCACATATACTTATCAGAAATGTTGTAGTGCTCCCACTCACTTTATTGCAAATACAAGTTTCCACCAAACTTTGTATACCCAAAAAACTTTGATCACTCCATCAAAAGTGTATATTCCGACTTCGAGATGCTTGCTCTAGTCCATGGAAGGATCGTTGGAGCTAGCATATCTTTTAGCATCCTTAGGATCGACAAAACCTTTCTGATTGTATCACATACAACCTTTCCTTACGAAAACTGGTAAGGAAACTTGTTTTGTTATCCATCTGCCAGATTTCATAAATGCAGCTAATGCTAACATGATTCCGACGGACTTAAGCATCGCTACGGGTGAGAAAATCTCATCGTAGTCAACTCCTTGAACTTGTGGAAAACTCTTTGCCACAAGTCGAGCTTCATAGACGGTGACATTACCGTCCACGTCCGTCTTAGTCTTAAAGATCCATTTGTCTCAATGGCTTGCCGATCATAGGGCAAGTCCACCAAAGTCCATACTTTGTTTTGATACATGGATCCTATCTCGGATTTATCGGCTTCTAACCATTTGTCGGAATATGGGCCCACCATCGCTTCTCCATAGTTCGTAGGTTCATCGTTGTCCAACAACATGACCTTTAAGACAGGATCAACGTACCACTCAGGAGTAGTACATATCCTTGTCAACCTACGAGGTTCGATAGCAACTTGATCTGGAGCTTCATGATCACTATCATTAGTTTCCTCTTCAACTGTCGTAGATTCCACAGAAACATCTTTCTGTGTTGCACTACTCTCCGGTTGAAGTGAGGGTTCGACGACCTCATCAAGTTCTATCTTCCTCCCACTCAATTCTTTCGAGAGAAACTCCTTCTCGAGAAAGGACCAATTCTTAGCGACAAACATTTTTGTCCTTGGATCTGAGATAGAAGGTATACCCAACTGTTACCTTTGGGTATCCTATGAAGATGTATTTGTCCGCTTTGGGTTCGAGCTTTTCCTGGCTGAAGCCATAAGCATCGCAGCCCCAAACATTTAAGAGAACGACAACTTTGGTTTCTTGCCAAACCACACGACGTCGTCTCAATGGACTTAGACGGTGCCCTATATAAAGTGAATGCAGCTGTCTCTAATGCATAACCTCAAAATAATAGCGGTAGATCGGTAAGACACACCATAGATCGCACCATATCTCATAAGGTTCGATTACGATGTCCGGACACACCATTACGCTGTGGTGTTCCAGGGGACTTCAACTGCGAAACAATTCCACAATGTCTTAAGTGATTGCCAAACTCATAATTCAGATAATATCCCCTTGATCAGATCGTAGGAACATGATCTTCTTGTTATGATGATTCTTAATCTTCACTCTGAAATTTTTGAACCTTTCAAACGTTTCAGACTTTTGCTTCATTAAGTAAATATACCATATCTACTCAAATCGTCAGTGAAGATGAGAAAATAACGATATCCACCACACGCCTTAATTCTCATTGGATCACATACATCAGCATGTATGATTTCCAATAAGTCACTTACCTGTTTCATTGTACCTGAAAACGAGATCTCAGTCATCCTGCCCATGAGGCATGGCTCGCATGTGTCAAGCGATTCAAAATCAAGTGACTCCAAACGTCCATCAGCATGGAGTTTCTTCATGCATTTTATGCCAAAATGACCTAAGCGGCAGTGCCACAAGAAAGTGGTACTATCATTATTAACTCTACATCTTTTGGCATTAATATTATCATTATGTGTATTACCATGATCGAGATTCAACGAACCATTGGGTGCATGACCATAAAGGTATTATTCATGTAAACAGAATAACCATTATTCTCTAACTTAAATGAATAACCGTATTGCGATGAACATGATCTAATCATTTTCATGCTCAACGTAGACACCTGATAACATTTATCTAGGTTCAACACTAATCTCGAAAATAGAGGAAGTGTGCGATGGTGATCTCATCAACCTTGGAAACACTTCCAACACACATCGTCACCTCTCCCTTAGCTAGTCTCCGTTCAGTCCGTAGCTTTTGCGTCAAGTCACTAATAATAGCAACGGAACCGGTATCCAATACCCAGGTGCTACAAGGAGTACTACTAAGGTACACATCAATAACACGTATATCAAATATACTTTGTTGAAGTTGCCAGCTATCATATCTACCATGTATTTGGGGTGGTTCCGCTACCATGTGACCGTTCCCCTTACAATAGAAGCACTTAGTCTCGAGGTTTGGGTTCAACCATGGGTTCCTTCATCAGAGCGACAACAGGTTTGCCATTCATGAAGTTTCCCTTCTAGCCCTTACCCTTTTGAAACCAGTGGTCTTGTTAAACCATCAACACTTGATGCTCCTTCTTGATCTCTACTTTTGCGGTACTAAGAACCGCTGACAGCACCGGGATTATCACCATCCTTTGCATGTCATAGTTCATCACGAAGTTCTAGTAGCTTGGTGATAGTGTCTAGAGAATTCCGTCAACCACTATCTCACCTGGAAGATTAACTCCCACTTGGTTCAAGTGATTTCAGCACCCAGACATTCTGTGCACATGCTCACTAGTTGAGCTATTCTCCTCCATCTTTTTGGCAAAGGAACTTGTTAGAGGTCTCATACCTCTCAACACGGGCATGAGCCTGAAATCCCAATTTCAGCTCTTAGAACGTCTCATATGTTCTATGGCATTCAAAACGTCATTGGAATCCCGATTCTAAGCCGTAAAGTATGGTGCACTAAACTATCAAGTAGTCATCAGGACGTCTCTGTCAGGTGTTCACAACATCCACAGACAACGTTGTAGGGGTTTGCACATCGAGCGGTGCATCAAAGACGTAAGCTTTCTGTGCAGTAGTGAGGACACTCCTCGGACTACGGACCCAGTCCGTATCCTTGCTTACAATATCTTTCAACTTAGTCTTTCTCTAGGATCGTATTAAACAGGGAGCTACAACGCAAGGTATTGATCTACAACATAATTTGCAAAGGCAACTTAGACTATTGTTCATGATAAGTGAGTTTAACTAATCAAATTACTTATAACTCCCACTCAAATTGACATCCCTCTGGTCATCCGAGCGTGACATGATCCAAATCCACCAACCCAAGTCCGATCATCACGTGAGATGAGGTGGTGTCAATGGTGAACATCTTCATGTTGATCATATCTACTATATGACTCATGCTCGACCTTTCGGTCTTCCGTGTTCCGAGGCCATGTCTGTACATGCTAGGCTTGTCAAGTCTAACCCGAGTGTTCTGCATGTGCAAAACTGGCTTGCACCCGTTGTATGCGAACGTAGAGTCTATCACACCCGATCACCACGTGGTGCTTCGAAACGACGAACCTTCGCAACGGCGCACACTCGGGGGGAACACAATTTCATCTTGAAATTTTAGTGAGGGATCATCTTATAATGCTACCGCCGTCCTAAGCAAAATAAGATGCATAAAAGGATTAACATCACATGCAAATCATAAGTGACATGATATGGCCATCAACTCGTGCTTTTGATCTCCATCTCCAAAGCACCGGCATGATCTCCATCGTCACCGGCGTAACACCATGATCCCCATCATCATGATCTCCATCATCGTGTCGCCATCGGGGTTGTCGCGCGCCCACCATGCTCTTACTACTATTGCTACCGTTTAGCGATAAAGTAAAGCATTACATAGCGCTTAATGATTGACACGCAGGTCATACAAAAATTAAAAACAACCCTATGGCTCCTGCCGGTTGCCGTATACATCGACATGCAAGTCGATATTAACTATTACAACATGATCATCTCATACATCAAATATATCTCATCATGTCTTTGGCCATATCATATCACATACATACCCTGCAAAAACAAGTTAGACGTCCTCTAATTTGTTGTTGCATGTTTTACGTGGCTGCTATGGGTATCTAGCAAGAACGCTTCTTACCTACGCAAAGCCACAACGGTGATATTTAAGTTGCTATTTAACCTTCTACAAGGACCGCCTTCGTCGAATCCGATTCAACTAAGATAGGAGAGACAGACACCCGCCAGCCATCTTATGCAACAAAAGTCGCATGTCTATCGATGGAACCGGTCTCATATACGTGGACATGTAAAGTTGGTCCGGGCCGCTTCATCCCATAATACCGCTGAATCAAGAAAAGACCAAGGAGGGAAGCAATCTAAACATCAACGCCCACAAACTCCTTTGTGTTCTACTCGTGATTGCATCTACGCAAAGACCTAGCTCTGATACCACTGTTGGGGAACGTTGCATGGGAAACAAAAAATTTTCCTACGCTCACCAAGATCAATCTAGGAGATGCACATCTACGAGAGGAGAGTTGGATCCACATACCCTTGTAGATCGCTAAGCGGAAGCGTTCAAGAACGCGGTTGATGGAGTCGTACTCGCCGCGATTCAGATCGCCGAAGATCCTAGCACCGAAGCAACAGTGCCTCCGCGTTCTTCACACGTGCAGCCCGGTGACGTCTCCCACGCCTTGATCCAGCAAGGAGAGAGGGAGAGGTTGGGGAAGACTCCATCCAACAGCAGCACGACGGCGTGGTGGTGGTGGAGGAGCGCGGGACTCCAGCAGGGCTTCGCCAAGCGCTGCAAGAGACGAGGAGGGAGAGGGGTAGGGCTGCGCCAAGAGGGAGACGTTCTCGTGTGTCTAGCAGCCCCAAAAACCTCACATATATATAGGGGGAAGGGAGGGCTGCGCCCCCTTTAGGGTTTCCCACCCCTAGGGGTGCGGCCAGCCCTAGAAAACCCATCTAGGGTGCGGCCAAGGGGGGGAGAGAGAGGGGGCGCCCTAGGGTGGGCCTTAAGGCCCATCTGGACCTAGGGTTTGCCCCCTTCCCCTCTCCATGCGCCTAGGGACTTGGTGGGGGGGCGCACCAGCCCCCTTGGGGCTGGTTCCCTCCCACACTTAGCCCACGCAGCCTTCAGGGGCTGGTGGACCCACCTGGTGGACCCCCGGGACCCTCCCGGTGGTCCCGGTACAATACCGATATCGCCCGAAACTTTTCCGGTGACCAAAACAGGACTTCCCATATATGAATATTTACCTCCGGACCATTCCGGAACTCCTCGTGACGTCCGGGATCTCATCCGGGACTCCGAACAACATTCGGTAACCGCGTACATACTTTCCCTATAACCCTAGCGTCATCGAACCTTAAGTGTGTAGACCCTACGGGCTCGGGAACCATGTAGACATGACCGAGACAACTCTCCGACCAATAACCAACAGCGGGATCTGGATACCCATGTTGGCTCCCACATGTTCCACAATGATCTCATCGGATGAACCACGATGTCAAGGATTCAATTAATCCCGTATACGATTCCCTTTGTCTATCGGTATAGCACTTGCCCGAGATTCGATCGTCGGTATACCGATACCTTGCTCAATCTCGTTACCGGCAAGTCTCTTTACTCGTTCCGTAACACATCATCCCGTGATCAACTCCTTGATCACATATTGTGCACATTATGATGATGTCCTACCGAGTGGGCCCAGAGATACCTCTCCGCCATACGGAGTGACAAATCCCAGTCTCGATTCGTGCCAACCCAACAGACACTTTCGGAGATACCTGTAGTGCACCTTTATAGCCACCCAGTTACGTTGTGACGTTTGGTACACCCAAAGCATTCCTACGGTATCCGGGAGTTGCACAATCTCATGGTCTAAGGAAAAGATACTTGACATATAGAAAAGCTTTAGCATACGAACTACACGATCTGTGCTAGGCTTAGGATTGGGTCTTGTCCATCACATCATTCTCCTAATGATGTGATCTCGTTATCAACGACATCCAATGTCCATGGTTAGGAAACCGTAACCATCTATTGATCAACGAGCTAGTCGTCTAGAGGCTTACTAGGGACATGGTGTTTGTCTATGTATCCACACATGTATCTGAGTTTCCTTTCAATACAATTCTAGCATGGATAATAAACGATTATCGTGAACAAGGAAATATAATAATAACCAATTTATTATTGCCTCTAGGGCATATTTCCAACAACCCCAAGCTGTTTTTTGGCCCCGTTTGGATGCATAGGTTAGAGCTAGTTTGGGGTGCTCGCCATGGATCTCTTCAAGGTCTACTACATCTAGCGTACCAGTTCAATGTCGTAGCTGCTACTATGTGTTTTGGTAATAATCATGTTCTGTGTTCCCATTTATCGACATGGCATCTGCTTCGATCATAGGATAGTTATCTGGATTGAGTAATGTTGATATGCATCTTACGTGCGGGACAAATGATCAAATCAAATTGCAGTTTTAGCGCATGTCAAAATTGAGACCTGTGATTTGAGTTCAGTTTGGTTAGATTTACCTGTGGTCTATTTCTGTTTAATTAATTCCTGGACGTTCGTGGCTAGCTATTTGATGTTTGTTAATTAAAATTCCAGTAGATGGCAGTTATCTGATGTTTGTTTGTTCATTAAATTCCAGTAAATGGCAATTATCTGATGTTTGTTAATTACATTACTCTAAATGGGAAGTATGTATTTATGCAAATCATTTGTATGTGCAGTACAACTCTGGAGATGAGGTGGAAGAGTGGAACCACAAGTCCTTCATTGAGAAGGAAGCCAACAAGATTAGGGAGAAGGGGAAGGCGGCGTACTACAAGTGGGGCAAGTTCAGGTGCCCATACTGCACCACTAAGCCAATTCCCAAGGATGGGATGTATGAGCACCTTATGTCGCATGCACGCGGTTTAAAGACGAGTGGGAGGGACCTGAAGATCAGGGCAGAGCATGCAGCCCTCCTTAAGGCTATGAGTCCCATGTAGTCACCCTCTGTGAAGTTGATGATGTTTAACTTTTGCGCTAGCTAGTATGGTTGTGAACTGTGAAGTGTTTGTGAACTGTTAAGTAGAATGGCAGGTTCTTAAGTACTATGGCAGACTTAATTAAACCCCATCTAGTATGTCTCCGGCATCCATATGTTTAATTTTTATAGTATGTCTCTGAAGTATATCAACTGTCTAGATGCCGGCAGACTCTTAAGTACCCCATATGTCCTATTTTTAGAAAAGTCATGCTAAAATTCACGGAAAATTTCAGCATGACATTTGCTGAAAATAGGACATATGGAGTACCCGAATTTGCCAAAACGGAAGTTAATCGACATTCCAGCAACACTGTCCATCAACTTTTCACTGAATGAATGTGTATTGTGACGATAAATGGAACAACCGTAGATATTATTATTTTCAGTGCAATGTCCTAAATTTCAAAACGAGGATTATCTACCCGTCGTTAACCTACTAACTTGGTTCTCCAGAGTACTTAACAGTTAAACATAATGTCCAAATTAGACTGCCAAACCACCAAGACTTGAACAAGTATGAGCATCAAATCGAAGTTGCAAAAGTGCATCATTCAGGCACGAGCAGATTTGACATGAACAAGCACAAGAAAATAAAACTATATGCATCATACATGTACTAGCTAATAAAATTGAGATGGAGCTCACCAACGACTTGCAGCCGACGAGGTCGAGGAGGACGCGAGGTGATGCTGGAGAGGCGGTGACGAACCAGCCGCTGCCGGAGCCTGAGATGGGAGGCCGTGACGAACACACTGCAGCGCGGATCTTAGCACTCCATGAGCTCCGATCTAGTCGGCTTCAAACTGGACCATCGGCGATTCGGCGGCACAGCGGGCACAGTGGGCACGAGCCAGCGGGCACAACTGGAACATCACCTCCGGTATGCGTACTCACCCAGTTTGCAGCCGACACAAGCTTGGAGGAGGATCGAGGTGGAGAGAATGAAGGAAAAGTGAGTGGGTAGGTGTGGCTGTCCAAAATATCTAGCTGTCCTACTTTACTAATGGCGCATTGATGGCTGGTGCGCCATTAGTAGTTTTGCAACAAAAAGAATAAAAAACATAATAAAAAAAGAACTTTAATGACGCACTTTGTAACTAGTAATGGCGCACTTTGTCTGGATGCACCATTAGTATGTTTGGACAGGCGCACTAGTTCAAAAAAAAACTTTTTGATACTAATGGCGCACCCTGATCCAGGTGCGCCATTAGTAGTTTGAACTCTAATGGCGTATCAGAGGTTGGTGCGCCATTATTATATACTAATGGCGCACTGCTTGTCTGGTGCGCCATTAGTATCAATTCCATCTATAGCCCTTTTCTTAGTAGTGCCTCTTCCTCTCGGATCATGAAAAATGGCGAGTTAGGCCTCCCTCTCACCCACAAACAAGGGCTACGTCAAGGAGATCCTATCTCCTCGATGCTATTCACCATTGCAATCGCTCTGCTGCACTGGCTATTTGCAAAGGCGGGCTTGATTGGTGCTCTCTCTCCTCCCCGCATGCTGGCATCGTACCTTCGGGTCAGCCTCTATGTAGATGATGCCGCACTCTTCGTTGCCCCCACTTTGGATGACATACAATGCACCCGCGACATTCTGCACCCGTTCGGTTCGACCTCCTGCCTCAAAGCCAATGTACAAAAGAGCATGTTCCTGCCCATTGCCAGTGCCGACATCAATCTCAATTACCTTCTTCTGAACTTTTCGATGCCACTTAGCAACTTCCCTTGCAAATACCTAGGCTTACCATTACTCTCCAAAAAGATCGCTTGTGTTGACATTCAGCCTACCCTTGACAAGATGGCTCCAAGGTTACAAATTTGGAGGGGCCGGCTTATGTCTCCTGATGCTGGTTTAAGCTTGGTTAACTCGGTCATGTCCGCTATTCCAGTACATTTGCTCATGGCATTCAAGCTAGATAGTTGGGCAATCAAATAAATGGACAAGCTAAGGAGAAATTTTATGTGGCGCTCTAGGCCAAACTCTGACAAGGGCATGATGTTGGTGAACTGGAGCACGGTTTGTCACCCGAAAAGCCTTGGTGGCCTTGGCATTCTTGACATAAGGAGGTTCAGCAGAGCCTTCACTAATAGATAAAGGGCCATCTACCCCGGTTGGTAAGGGCCTTTTGCCCCGGTTCTTGAACCGGGACTAAAGGGTCGGTACTAATGCCCTAGCCCTTTAGTCCCGGTTCAATCTAGAACCGGGGCAGATGGGTCTCCACGTGGCCTGTGCGCGGAGCCCAGGCAGGAGGGCCTTTGGTCCCGGTTGGTGGCACCAACCGGGACCAAAAGGCATCCACGCGTCAGCATTTCTGTGGCTGTGGTTTTTGTTTTTCTTTTGAAAGGGGGGGGGTTGGAGGTTTTGGGGGGTTAATTTATGTGTTTCATATATTGTGTTAGCTAGCTAATTAATAAAGAGAAGTGTCCTCTCTTATGTCCGTGTTTGGTCGACGCTACGTACTACACATACGTATAGAGAGGACTAGACACGCTAGCTAGCTAGCTAGTAAGCAAACGAAGGAAACAGAAGATCGTAATCAACATATATATGCATACAGAGAGAAGTAATATCGACCACCTCTCCTTTTCCGAGAGATTGGTCGAACAACAAGTTCTCGTATATCTATCCGACACTACCGGGTACATATATACAATAATTATCTCTTACAAATATAATCTCCTATACGATGGACGCATGGTCCACATAGTATTCTCCGTCTGGTGCGATCACGTGGTCAAGGAAGAATGCCGCCAATTCCTCTTGAATTGCTCGCAGACGATCTGGTGCTAGGAGTTCATTCCGCATCCGAAAGATCTAATTTGAAGAAGGGGGTAAATATATATATATTATTAATTATGAATAAATGAAACTCAACACAAATGATGGTAATCAAATAAAATTGTGAATATTATTAATTGCTTACGCACTTCAAATTGTGCGTCAGAGTAGCCCCGCTCACAGGTCGTGTGGCGGATGGACTCGCAAATGTAGTATCCACAGAAATCATTCCCGTGTTTCTGCCACAACCACTTTACAAGAAATAGAGGTCAATCAAACTGATAAGCAAGAATGCCAAATGGTATTGATGAAACTAGCGCTTGAATCAATAGGAGATGCGCGGAACATGCTACTATATAGTACTTACTTTCGGGTGTCTAAATTCCAGCTTCTTCGGCAGTCCCGGAGCTTTTTTGGTGAATTTTCTCCAAAACCTGCCAGACAAAGAAAACAATTACTTGATATCAGAAATGAACGAAGTTGCTGATATGCATGGTGGATAATGATCGATTTAACTTACTTCTCGAGCATTTGAGTCATGTCCGCATACTCCTTGGGATCTTTTCGTTTAGAGTCCAAGACAGTTACTACTCACTGCTCAAGCTTAATCTCTAGAAGAATATAGTGGAAGCTGCGCACGCATGCATGAACTCATCAATTACATTACTATAACCTTGACTGATATATAAGGGAAACCGAATATGCACAAGACAGTAACACTCACTTGAAGTTGTAAGGAAAGAGTATTATATCTTTGTTTTCATTTACCACCAACGATAGTAGCAAGTTGGCCTCGGTATCTGAGGCACGCAATGTAACCTCGGTTGCATCTATGAGGTATGTGTTAATGAACCCAATATAATCGACTTGTTTTTTCTTCAATTCGACGATCTTCAATCTGCATAATATAGTGAGGATAATTATAAATACATGCAATGAAAGAGCTGAGCTATATAGAGAGACTTAATGACAGAAGTAGTACTACTTACAGACAGTAGCAGGTGACCGTTGCTTTATCGAGGGCCAATTGATTGAAAAACTGATAGAACTCCTCAAATGGAATAGGCAACAGTTCAATTCCAACGAGGTCATGCTCCGGTTTAACTCTCACATACAAACTATCCCTCCCCCCAGACTCTCTGCAGATTTTCAAGTACCAATCATGCAATCTTCGCATCATCGTTGATAGAGATCTTTCATCTTTGACGAGAGGCTTCCCGTACTCGTATCTTTGTATATGCACCTCCAAGAAATCATAATGTGCATCGTCGGGCAGGTAATCTCCAAGATTGCTATAACCGGGCACCATCCTCGGATCATTAGCGATGATGTCGCTAGACACCTTGAGCGGGGGGCACGATTGGTCCGCTTGTTCGCCGAGCTGGGCAATTTATTTCCCAGCTTGTCCTTCTGCTAACCTTTGATCACTTTTAGTACTTCCCGACCGCTTCGCTTCGTGAAATGACTTTTCAATAATGCGGTCATAGTTGTCTTTCGGCTGACTTTTTGTTGGTTTCTTCAGGGCAGCAAGAGTGCGCTTTGCTTTCACCGGATCTATCTTCTCCTCCGGAGGTGGATGTCTCTGTGCTTTCAACCCTTCAAGCCAGTCCTTCACTTCGCCCTCAGCGATCTTCGTGTTTTCCTCATCGGACCTCTCGTATGGTAACTTCTCTAGAGGCGTGAGAGAAGGACCGAATCTGTATTGCCTCCCGCCTCTGGCTGTACTGCTAGACGCCGGCAGACCAGACGAAGCGGCTTTCTTCTTTCCTTGCTTACGCGCCGGAGCAACCGGAGCGGCGGGAGGTCTCTTCCGCCCTTGCTGACTAGGTGGAGAAGGCGGAGGATGGCTGCTCGGGCGCGCCAGCGCAGGCGGAGAAGGAGGCGGAGTGCCGCCACGCGCCGGAGAAGGAGCCGGAGTGCCCTGATCGTCACTCGCCGGAGGAGGAGGCGGTGGAGGAGGCGGAGTGCCCTGACTCGCCGGAGGAGGAGGAGGAGGCGGAGGCGTCCAGTTGAGAATGTTGATGAGGTCCTTCCGCCATAGGCTTGGAGTCTTCATTGAAGGACCCAGCCGAGTCTCTCCTTCACTGGTAGGGTGGTCAAGCTGGAGGTCCTCAAATCCCTCCGTTATTTCATCCACCATCACCCTAGCATATCCTTCTGGAATCGGCCAGCAGTGAAAAGTTGCGCCGGGTCCAGTAGGATAAACAGAGCCAGCAGCCGCCTTGACCTTCATATTTATCCATTGCGTCATAAGGTGGCAATTTTGAGACTCCGTGATAGCATCCACGGGATAGCTGGCAGGAGCCGTCAAGACATGCTCCGGCTGAAGCAGCTCGGTGGAAGCCACGCTACTTCTCCGCTGAGATGGCGGGGTAGCTTCGGGGGAAGCTTCGGCAATTCTTTTGTCCCGATTTGCTTCTCGTTCCTCTATCGCTTGTATTCTAGCGCGCAACGCCTGCATTTCGGTCTGCTGCACTTTCTTCCTCCTCTCGTGGCATTTGTAACCGCCTGCGTCCGGAAACCCAGCACTCCATGGAACGAAGCCTGGCGTGCCTCGTGTCCGTCCAGGGTGCTCAGGATTCCCGAGGGCCATTGTGAGCTCGTCGTTCTCTCTGTCGGGAAAGAACGTCCCTTGCTGCGCTGCTTTGATATAGTGCTGAAGCTTCTTGAGTGGTATTTCCAATTGCTTGTCCGTCCAAATGCACCTCCCTGATACAGGGTCCAAGGTTCCGCCAGCCCCGAAGAACCAAGTCCGGCAACGGTCTGGCCAGTTCATTGTCTCTGGTTCGATCCCTTTCTGAAGCAGATCATTCTCAGCCTTGGCCCACTTAGGCCGGGCTCTGAGGTAGCCACCTGACCCCGTGCGATGGCGATGCATCTTCTTCGCAGCATTTTTCTGGTTTGTCGCTGACATCTTCTTACTCTTTTCCGATGTCTTATAGGCCACAAATGCGGGCCAGTCATCTCTGATCTTCTCATATATGCCCTGGAATTCTGGAGTCTCTTTTTTGCGGACAAACTTATTCAGGTGTTTCTTCCACCCCCCTGAATAGTTCTGCCATCTTCGTAAGAGAAAAAGACTTGATTAAATCCTCTGTAACTGGCTTTGCCGGATCAGCCTCTGGCGGTAGGGTGAAATTTGACTTCAGCTCAGTCCAAAGATCTTCTTTCTGCATATCAGTGACATAAGACACCTGAGCGTCTTCTGAAGCCAGCTTTAACCATTGATGGATGCTGATCGGGATCTTGTCCCTAACCAGAACCCCACATTGATTAACAAATGTGTTCTTTGTCCGGATGGGTTCAATCGGTTCGCCGGTGCGCGCGATTTCTGTGATCTCAAACTTTTCATCCGACCTCAACTTTTTCTTCGTGCCTCGTCTCCTTACCGAAGATTTGCTCGATCCGGAGGGCTAGAAAAAAGAACAAAGACGAGAGTTAATTAATTAATATGTGTACATACCAAAACAATGAATGCATCAATTAACTAGTCAACACAGGCTTAACTAATATATATACCTGCTGGCCAGACTCGGTTCGATCACCGGAGCCATCATCACGGTCTCCTTCTTGCACCGGCATTGGGTCACCGGAGCCGTCCTCACGGTCTACTTCTTGCATGTGCATTGGGTCACCGGAGCCATCATAATCATAGCCTGCTTCTTCCTCATCTCTTTCCAGCAGCTCATTGGTGTCGTTGAGAAACGACAAGACGACATCTTGTCCGTCTGCGATTATGTCCAGCAACATCGCTTCCTGTGTTTCGTCTCGGGGGTTGTCGTCCATAGTTTCTACAAATATTTACAACATGCCAATTATTATTCAAACATGACAGATGGATATATTAATAGAAAACGTAGAACTAGCTAGCTAATCACAGTAAGGAATCATATATATTAATTTGTGGCCTCGACGCTGCTTCTCTAGGGTTTCGGGTGGCCTCGACAACGCTTGAAGGGTTAGGGGTGGCCTCGAGAACGCTTCAAGGAGGGGGTAATATCGAAGATTTCAAGAAAACCATGACTTCATCATTAGCCGGAAATGACAGGCGCATAATGGTACGAGAAGCTCTTCAAAGTTGTTTTGGATGGAGTTCCCGATAGAATAATTTTCTTTTTAGTACCCTCGATCCCTGGACGACCCTCGACCCTCGACTGCTCGGCGATCCATAACCCTAGACCCCCTCATGTCACATTTTGTCTAGTGTCAAAGGATTCAACAAAACCATGCCTTCATCATTAGGCGAAAGTAACAGGCGCATGATGGTACGAAGCTCTCCAAAGTTATTTTGGAACGGAGTCCCAGATAGGATAATTCGCTTTTTGGTACAAAGTTCAGCAAGAGCCTTCCAAATATCGCTATTTGGAAGGCTTTGCTGAAATTCGTAACAAAAGACGGATTATCCTATCAGGAACTCCGTTCCAAAATAACTTTCCAGAACTTCGTCCCAACATGCCCCGGTTACTTCTGGCAAATGATGAAGGCATGGATTTCTTCAATACTTTGACACTAGGCAACCTCTCGACCCCTCGACCCTCGACTGCTCGGCGATCCGATAAAAAAAAGAAGAGGAAGAAGAAGAAAAAAAAGAGGAGAAGAAGAAATGAATAGAGGGGAAGAAGAAAAAATAGAATATATTATTCTATTTTATCTTCTTCTCCTCTATTCCTTCTTCTTCTCCTTGTTTTTTTCTTCTTCCCCCTCTTCTTCTCTTCTTTTTCTCCTTCTTTCTCTTCTTATTTTTTCCTCATGTTCTTCCTCGGCGACTCTCGACCCCTCGGCGATCCTCGACACTCAACCCCTCGACGACCCTCGACACCCTCATGTCATGTCTGACATCACCCCTCATGTCATGTCCGACGTCCTCCCTCATGTCGATGTTATCGGGGAGGGGGTAGACGACAACGACGCTCAGTCCCTCATCACATGTCCGACGTCCCCCCTCATGTCATGTCCAACGTCGCCCCCCATTTTAACAAGAAAACTACCTAGAAAAAAGACTTGGCCGCGGGTGCTCGGTGCGATGTGGACTCGGTGGAAAAACTTTATGAAAATGCGGTGGATTCGGTACAAAAGAGCACATATACATCTCATACATGAACATATACACATGAAAATTTATCTATCTATCTATCTCATCTCATACATGAACATATACACACATATACATGAACATATACACATATACATGAAAAAACATATACTTGTATACATTAAAAAAACAGACGATGGCGACGAGGACATATACACATACATGAACATATACACACATATACATGAACATATACACACATATACATGAACATATACACATATACATGAAAAAAACATATACTTATATACATTAAAAAATAGACGATGGCTCACTGTGTGGAGGCGCACGACGATGGCGACGAGGACGGCGGGTTCGGGGGGCGAGGGAGAGACGAGGACGGCGGGCTGGAGGCCGGCGACGAGGACGGCGGGCTGGAGGACGGCGGGCTAGAGGCGGCGGCGGGGGCGGCGAGGGCGCCGGCTCGCGGGGGCGGGATGGGGCAGGGGCAGGGCGTCGGCGACGGCGACGGCGAGCACGGCGCAGGGGCGACGGGGACGATGAGCTCGGCGGCGTCGGGGGAAATGGGGATTGGAAACTGAAAATTGCTAAGTGCCACTTATATACCCAGGGCATTGGTCCCGGTTCGTGGCAAAAACCGGGACCAATGCCCCCTTTAGTCCCGGTTGGTGGCACCAACCGGGACCAAAGGTCTCTTTTCAGCAGCCCAAAGGGCGGGAAGGAGAGACCTTTGGTCCCGGTTGGTGCCACCAACCAGGACTAAAGGGGGGCATTGGTCCCGGTTGGTGCTACGAACCGGGACCAATGCCCCCCCTTTAGCCCCGGTTGGTGCCACCAACCGGGACCAAAGCCCTTGTCCTGCCCCGCGGCCAAAATCTTTAGGCCCACCTCGCTAGTTGACAGGGGCTCGGAGTGGTTTATAAGCCCCACTGCGGTGGCTGTATTGAATTCCTCTCTATTGCAGGCTTCTGGGCCTAACTTTGCGCGCTGCCCTGTGAGTCTGCTGGGCCTTATAGTCCAGCTGCATGCTAGGCCGTAGGCCTTGCAGGCTCACTGGGCAGCGCCCTATTTTTTAAATGTAGTTTTTTTTCCTTTTCTCCTTTATTTATTTCTGAGTTTTTTTGCTGTAGTTAGAGTTTCTTTGTGAATATTCTTCCTTTAGGTAAAACCAATTACAAACTTTCTGTTAGTGCTACTAGTATTCAAATTTGAATAGTTTAAAATTGAAATTATTTGTTTTCTTTGTTGCTTTATTTATTTTATTTTGTTTGTACTTACAACAAAATACTTTCTTTGTTGCTTTAGGTAAAACCAATTACAAACTTTCTGTTAGTGCCAGTAGTATTCAAATTTGAATAGTTTAAATTTGAAATTATTTTCTTTTGTTTTGTTTTCTGCATTATTTATTTTCTTTTGTTCTTTGCTTTATTTTTTAATTCTTTTTTCTTTTAGGTCAGCAAAATTATAAACTTTCTGTTAGTGACATTAGTTTTAGAAAAACTAGCACAGTGGCCCGCTCGATGCGCGGGCTAGAATATTATGAAGTTCAATAATGAAATTATTATTATTTGCTTTTTATAAAAAACAATGGGACTAATTATGCATTTACGAACATTGTTTTTCTTAAGTATGTTTTATATTAATTGATATAGAAACATATGTGTCATTGTTTTATCATTAACTTGCAAATTATGCATGCCGTACTATACTCTTTATGATAAATATTGTTGTGAAAATTACTTTGACCGTCAAGTTAGAAGGCAATGCCTAATCCATGCATGTAACTTTCCAATATTTGTGAAATCTATTAAATGATGTGGCATATATGGTTTAAGAAAATAGACTATTTTCTATTTAGCTGGTCGAGTTGAAATATGGAGGGAAAGTTTTAGTGAGACTTACCCCTAGAAACATGTTACCAGTTAACTAAAGAAATGGCATGACAGTGTATCTATATGTCTTTTCACATCTAGAAGTATATGTCAAATTTAATTTAGTAGAGCAATAATCCACATAAAACATCACAAAAGTAATACTGTATATTTGGAAGAACATTGGTACGTTACGTGGAAATAATGTACATTGTGAGTAACTACAACCTAATTTACATGGATATCATATATAATCCATGATTTGCGCATCAATTCAGACATTACATCTGTTCTTGACTTCAGTGTGCTTTGTCATCATCAAACTTGCTTAGAGTATGTAGATGTAAAATTTGGAACAAAACATAGCGTTTGTCTTTCAGTTAAGAAGACGAATATCACGTGGTAACCGAAAAAGGTGATTCACCGCAAACAAAGAGTTGTTTAAAACATCAGAGATCATAAGGAATACAACAAAAATAACAGTTGTATGGTATTTCTCTAACTATCTCAATCCTGGAGTAGGTAAAGTACTGTTTGTCCTTCTAACTTGAACAATGGTTTTCCTGTGTTTCTAGTGAGTAAGCAAAATTATTAATAAATAAAATACTTGCAAAATATAATGAGGATGAGGATAATCTCACATTTTATAAATTAATGTCTGGATTGGTTCATCCGTTGACGTATAAATCCCAAGAATTGTATAGCCATAATGGACTCTCTGAGTTCTCAGTGTCGCTAACTTATAGCTACTATATTTGGTTGTCAACCCTTTTGATGTGCTAACTGATATAGGATAAATTATACAAACTGTGATTTGGGGTGCGAGTCACATTAAGTATCAGGTGTAATGGAATACACCATAAAATTGTGTTCTAGATATCCGTCACCTGCAGTCGTAAGTTCATGGATAGCCTATATTTCCCATAATTTCCGAAGGTAATAGTTTCACTGATAAGTAAGAAAATTTAGCTTCACGTTGAACGAACTAAATATTAGAAAAATAAAAGAGACACAATTAGGCTTTACTATTCATGAGTCCACAACACTTATCGACATATACATATCAATTGTATGTTTGTAAATCCACAACTATTTTTCAAAATATAAACCGCACAGTCAATAAATAAAATTACCATAAAAACATCTGCAATAGAGAAACTTGTAGCGTAGTTTTCTTGCCCAGACGGTAGCATATCTGACTAAGAACTACGATACATAATTTATTGAGATTAGCAAGACATTTTGGTCTAAATCTAGTGGGCGGAAATATTACTGCAGGGTGCTGATGTTTTGTGTCGAATAGGTCAATAATTTATTGGAAAACGTTGCCCATGTTTTTGTATCTTAGTTGTTCCTGCTGGAAAATGAATACACCACAACCGAGATGGATCCATGATTACTGGTTTTCCCTGTGAACACATGTTGTATCTGTCTATACATAATTCAACACACACTATGGAGAGCATAGGTTGTTTTTTCCACTGGAGAGCGACTCCCTGAACAGATAAAGATACATTGGATGAGGGCCGACCACTACAAGTTTGCATGATATAGCGAGGTTGACAATGCCCACATGTAAACTGTCATCAAATTACTCAGGGCTGGCATTGATGATGCACTGTGAGGCAAAGAAATTTGAGGTAGGGTCTAGACTCTCAAGTTCAGCTCGTAGAATTTGTGGCCCAGCTTGCCAATTTGTATAGGTCAATTGTAGTAGGTGCAACGGAGAGCATGAAACTGCGAAGACAACCTAGCGGCAAAGCCACTCATGACAGGGCTGATCCTGGTAGCCATCGAGATCTGTTTGCACCACACACCTTATAGGTTGCAGGCCTAGATGCTAGTCACATGCCTAGCCGATGTTGGCTCCTAACATGTACTTGGTTTGGTAGATACAATAATACACTATGCCGGTGCTATTGGTTGTGAGAAGGAAAGCATCCGCGACATGAGGTATTTGTGATTTTTAATTTAGCTTCCGGCGCCTTATGTACATGAGAGTAGTGATTGAATCAGACTTGCCTAAGAAGTCAAGCATCATCCGTTGATGAAAAAAAAAATATGTGAAAAAAATTAATGAAAATTTGGGACATGCAATCATGCATGCATCTTTTCTGTAGGGGTAATCACGCATGCATCTATGTTTTGTTTGTTGGGAGTGCCTAGAACTCATCTAGATGAGACATAATTTGATCTCATTCATCTAGAAAACAAAAACAGATAGAAATGAGCACCAACCCACGTCAACACACACGTATCTTATAGCATCATATCCAATGGCTATAAAAGTGAATGAGACATAACTAAAACTCAGCTAGATGAGTTCTAGCAAAATTGTTGTTTGTTTCTCATGGAGTCGATGACCCATGCAAAAATTCCCACATGCATGAATGCCTAGTTGATTTTTTTCTTTACGAGACATATGTATTTTCTTTGGCGTGCATAGCCGCATAGGTGTACACGTGGCCCAAGTTAGTTACGCTTTTTAATTTCGAGATTTTATTTTCATTGACGTGTATGCATGTGAGAGACCCTCATTAAAAAAAATGCATGCATGCAGATTTATTATCTTTAAGATGAAGTGAACGTGGCCAAGTTGGTTACCATTTTTTTAGGTGATACATCTATTTTTCTTTGACGTGCATGGATTTTTAGGTGAGGGGTCTTTTTTTCTTTGACTTTCATGGATATGAGAGATCCAAATTATGTGCAACTTGTGCAAGTTACTTGACCCTATATACGTGTCAATCTATACTGGACCCATCATTATTATGTTACGCTGATCAAACGGTTATATGTTAAAGAACCATCCGATCGAGGGTCAATATTTTCTGATTAACGTGGAATTTTCTAACATATTTATCTTTGTTCTGGTTAACCCGTCAAATACTTTTTATATATAAATAGATTATAAACTTTCTGTTAGTGCCATTAGTTTTCAAATTTGAATAATTAAAATTTGAATTCTTTGAAATTTGTGTGAATCACAAGTTTGTGGTTAACTTTACTAAAAAAAATGAACATAGATGCACCTATAGAGAAAATTCGACCTAAATTCATAGTTTTCAAATGAACTCTGAAAAGTTGGCATAGCATGTGCATGTACAAAACGGACAATGGTATCATACTCGTCTGTTACAAAGTTGGCATGGTATCATCATAAAGTTGCGGAAAAAAGTCTTCACTTTTTCTTCGCTTGTGTCACTTGCTTATTGCGCCGTAACCATGGATAATCTTCATCGTTTATCAGGATGCTTGGGTCAGCCTTGACTTGAAGGGAGGAATTTCATGAAACTTTTCATAATCTTCAGATATGTCTGTTTTGCCCTCCACTCCCAGAATGTCCCTATTTCCTGAAATAACTATGTGGCGCTTTGGCTCATCGTATGATGTATTCGCTTCCTTATCTTTTTTCTTTTTCTCGGTCTAGTAGACATGTCCTTCACATAGATAACCTGTGCTACACCATTGGCTAGGACGAATGGTTCGTCAGTGTACCTAAGATTTTTCAGATCCACTGTTGTCATTCCGTACTGTGGGTCTACCTGTACCCCGCCTCCTGACAGATTGACCCATTTGCACTTAAATAAAGGGACTTTAAAATCATGTCCGTAGTCAAGTTCCCATATGTCCACTATGTAACCATAATATGTGCCCTTTCCCCTCTCGGTTGTTGCATCAAAGCGGACACCGCTGTTTTGGTTGGTGCTCTTTTGATCTTGGAAAATAGTGTAAAATGTATTCCCATTTATCTCGTATCCTTTGTAAATCAATACAGTCAAAGATGGTCCCTTGGACAACAAGTACAAGTCATCACAAATAGTGTTGTCACCTCTGAGACGTGTTTTCAACCAACTGCTGAAAGTCCTAATGTGTTCACATGTAATCCAGTCGTCGCACTGCTCCGGGTGTTTGGAGCGCAGACTGTTCTTGTGTTCATCGACATACGGGGTCACCAAGGTAGAGTTATGTAAAACTGTGTAGTGTGCTTGAGACCAAGAATATCCGTCTCTGCATATTATTGAGTGTTGGAGATATGCCCTAGAGGCAATAATAAAAGCATTATTATTATATCTCCTTGTTCATGATAATTGTCTGTTATTCATGCTTGAATTGTATTGTACGGAAACAGCGATACATGTGTGAATACATAGACCACAATGAGTCCCTGGTAGGCCTCTAGTTACCAGTTCGTTGATCAACAGATGGTCACGGTTTCCTGACCATGGACATGAGATGTCAGTGATAACGGGATCACATCATTAGGAGAATGATGTGATGGACAAGACCCAAACTTGAGCATAACACGAGATCGTATAGTTCGAAATGCATAAGCTTTTCGGTGTCAAGTATTTATTCCTTAGACCATGAGGTTGTGCAACTCCCGGATGCCGTAGGAATAATTTGGGTGTGCCAAACGTCACAACATAACTGGGTGGCTATAAAGGTACGCATCGAGTATCTCCGAAAGTGTCCGTTGAGTTGGTACGAACCGAGACTGGGATGTTGTCACTCCGTATGACGGAGAGGTACCTCTGGGCCCACTCGGTAAGACATCATCATAATGAGCTCAATGTGACTAAGTAGTTAGTCACGGGATGATGGATTACGGATCGAGTAAAGAGACTTGCCATGACGAGATTGAACAAGGTATCGGGAATACCGACGATCGAATCTCGGGCAAGTACCGTACCGATGGACAAAGGGAATAACGTACGGGATTAAGTGAATCCTTGACACGGTGGTTCATCTGATGAAGATCATCGAGGAACACGTGGGAACTGAAGGAAATATGCCATAGAGGCAATAATAAAGATGTTATTTGTATTTCCTTATATCATGATAAATGTCTTTTATTCATGCTAGAATTGTATTAACCGGAAACTTAGTACATGTGTGGATACATAGACAAAACAGTATGTCCCTAGTATGCCTCTACTAGACTAGCTCATTGATCAAAGATGGTTATGTTTCCTAACCATAGACATGAGTTGTCATTTGATCAACGGGATCACATCATTAGGAGAATGATGTGATGGACAAGACCCATCCGTTAGCATAGCACCATGATCGTTTAGTTTTACTGCTATTGCTTTCTTCATGACTTATACATGTTCCTATGACTATGAGATTATGCAACTCCCGAATACCGTAGGAACACCTTGTGTGCTATCAAACATCACAACGTAACTGGGTGATCATAAAGATGCTCTACAGGTGTTTCCGAAAGTATTCGTGGTGTTGGCATAGATCAAGATTAGGATTTGTCACTCCGAGTGTCGGAGAGGTATCTCTGGGCCCTCTCGGTAACACACATCACAATAAGCCTTGCAAGCAAAAGACTAATGAGTTAGTCACGAGATGATGTGTTACGGAACGAGTAAAGAGACTTGCCGGTAACGAGATTGAACTAGGTATGGAGATACCGACGATCGAATCTCGGGCAAGTAACATACCGATGACAAAAGGAACAACGTATGTTGTTATGCGGTTTTGACCGATAAAAGATCTTCGTAGAATATGTAGGAGCCAATACGAACATCCAGGTTCCGCTATTGGTTATTGACCGGAGATGAGTCTCGGTCATGTCTACATAGTTCTCGAACCCGTAGGGTCCGCACACTTAACGTTTGATGACGATCGGTATTATGAGTTTATGAGTTTTGATGTACCGAAGGTAGTTCGGAGTCCCGGATGAGATCACGGACATGACGAGGAGTCTCGGAATGTCCGAGACATAAAGATTGATATATTGGACGACTATATTCGGACACCGGAAGTGTTCCAGAAAAGTTTCGGATTTAACGAGATTGCCGGAGTGGGTTACCGGAACCCCCTACGAAGGGGGATGGTCCATAGTGGGCCTTAAGGGAAAGAGAGAGGCAGCCCATGGGGGCTGGCCGGCGCCCCACCTAGGGTTCCTAGTTGGACTAGGATTGGGGGGCGCCACCTCTCCCTCTTTTCCTTTCCCTCTCTTCCTTCTTTGGTGATTCCTACTAGGAATAGGATTGCAATCCTATTCCTAGTAGGATTGCACCCCTAGCCGCACCAAACAAGGGCCGGCCGGCCTCCCCCCTTGCTCCTTTATATACGGGGGCAGGGGGCACCCAAAGACACACAAGTTGAATTGTTCCAGCCGTGTGCGGTGCCTCCCTCCACAGAAACACACCTCGGTCATACCGTCGCGGTGCTTAGGCGAAGCCCTGCGCCGGTGAATACATCGTATCCGTCACCACGCCGTCGTGCTGACGAAACTCTCCCGTGAAGCTCAACTGGATCAAGAGCTCGTGGGACGTCATCAAGCTGAACGTGTGCTGAACGCGGAGGTGCCGTACGTTCGGTGCTTGATCGGTTGGATCGCGAAGAAGTTCGACAACATCAACCGCGTCACTTGACGCTTCCGCTCCCGGTCTACGAGGGTACATAGACACACTCTTCCCTCTCGTTGCTATGCATCTGGTAGATAGATCTTGCGTGATCGTAGGAAAATTTTAAAATACTACGTTCCCCAACAGTGGTATCAGAGCCAGGTCTATGCGTAGATGAGATGCACGAGTAGAACACAATGAGTTGTGGGCGATACTAGTCATACTGCTTACCAGCATGTCATACTTTGCTTCGGCGGTATTGTGAGATGAAGCGGCCCGGACCGACATTATGCGTACGCTTACGCGAGACTGGTTTCACCGTTACGAGCACTCGTTGCTTAAAGGTGACTGGCGGGTGTCTGTCTCTCTCACTTTAGCTGAATCAAGTGTGGCTACGCCCGGTCCTTGTGAAGGTTAAAACAGCACATACTTGACGAAACATCGTTGTGGTTTTGTATGCGTAGGTAAGAACGGTTCTTGCTAAGCCCGTAGCAGCCACGTAAAACATGCAACAACAAAGTAGAGGACGTCTAACTTGTTTTTGCAGGGCATGTTGTGATGTGATATGGTCAAGACATGATGAGTTATACGGTTTTGTATGAGATGATCATGTTTTGTAAAGTTATCGGCAACTGGCAGGAGCCATATGGTTGTCGCTTTATTGTATGAAATGCAATCGCCATGTAATTGCTTTACTTTATCACTAAGCGGTAGCGATAGTCGTAGAAGCAATAGTTGGCGAGATGACAACGATGCTACGATGGAGATCAAGGTGTCGCGCCGGTGACGAAGGTGGTCATGACGGTGCTTTGGAGATGGAGATCAAAAGCACAAGATGATGATGGCCATATCATGTCACATATTTTGATTGCATGTGATGTTTATCTTATTATGCCTCTTATTTTGCTTAGAACGACGGTAGCATTACAAGATGATCCCTTACTAAATTTCAAGGTATAAGTGTTCTCCCTGAGTATGCACCGTTGCGAAAGTTTGTCGTGCCGAGACACCACGTGATTATCGGGTGTGATAAGCTCTACGTTCAAATACAACGGGTGTAAGCCAGTTTTGCACACGCAGAATACTCGGGTTAAACTTGACGAGCCTAGCATATACAGATATGGCCTCGGAACACTGGAGACCGAAAGGTCGAGCGTGAATCATATAGTAGATATGATCAACATAAGATGTTCACCATTGAAACTACTACATCTCACGTGATGATCGGACATGGTTTAGTTGATTTGGATCACGTGATCATTTAGATGACCGGAGGGATGTCTATCTAAGTGGGAGTTCTTAAGTAATATGATTAAATTGAACTTTAATTTATCATGAAGTTAGTCCTGGTAGTATTAGCATATCTATGTTGTAGATCAATAGCTCGCGATGTTGCTCCCCGTTTATTTTTCATATGTTCCTAGAGAAAACCAAGTTGAAAGATGTTAGTAGCAATGATGCGGAATTGTTCCGTGATCTGAGGATTATCCTCATTGCTGCACAGAAGAATTATGTCCTTGATGCACCGCTAGGTGACAAACCTATTGCAGGAGCAGATGTAGACGTTATGAACGTTTTGACAAAAGCTCGATATGATGACTACTTGATAGTTTAGTGCACCATGCTTTACGGCTTATAACCGGGACTTCAAAAACGTTTTGAAACGCCACGGAGCATATGAGATGTTCCAAGAGTTGAAATTAGTATTTCATACTCATGCCCGTGTCGAGAGGTATAAGACCTCTGACAGTACTTTGCCTACAAGATGGAGGAGAATAGCTCAACCAGTGAGCATGTGCTCAGATTGTCTGGGTAGTACAATTGCTTGAATCAAGTGGGAGTTAATCTTCCAGATAAGATAGTAATTGACAAAGTTCTCTAGACACTATCACCAAGTTAGTAGAACTTCCTGATGAACTATAATATGCAAGGGATGACGAAAGTAATTCCCGAGCTCTTCACGATGTTGAAATCGGCGAAGGTAGAAATCAAGAAAGAGCATCAAGTATTGATGGTTAACCAGACCACTTGTTTCAAGTAAAGGGCAAAGGGATAGAAGGGGAACTTCAAGAAGAATGACAAGCAAGTTGTCACTCCCGTGAAGAAACCCAAAGCTAAACTCAAGCCTGAAACAAGTGCTTCTACTGCAAAGGAAATGGTCACTAGAAGTGGAACTGCCCTAGATATTTGGCGGATAAGAAGGATGGCAAAGTGAACAAAGGTATATTTGATATACAGATTATTGATGTGTATTTTACTAGTGTTCATAGCAACCCCTCGGTATTTGATATTGGTTCAGTTGCTAAAGAGTAGTAACTCGAAATGGGAGTTGCATAATGAACAGAAACTAGTTAAAGGATGAAGTGACGATGAGTATTGGAAGTAGTTCCAAGATTGATATGATCATCATCGCACACTCCCTATACTTTCGGTATTAGTGTTGAACCTAAATAAGTGTTATTTGGTGTTGAGCATGAATATGATTTGATCATGTTTATTGCAATACGGTTATTCATGTAAGTTAGAGAATAATTGTTGTTCTGTTTACATGAATAAAACCTTCTATGGTCATACACCCAATGAAAATGGGTTGTTGGATCTCGATCATGGTGATACACATATTCATAATATTGAAGCCAAAAGATGCAAGGTTAATAATGATAGTGCAACTTATTTGTGGCACTGCCGTTTAGGTCATATTGGTGTAAAGCGCATGAAGAAACTCCATAGTGATGGACTTTTGGAATCACTTGATTATGAATCACTTGGTGCTTGCGAACCATGCCTCATGGGCAAGATGACTAAAACTCCGTTCTCCGGAACCGTGGAGCGAGCAACAGAGTTGTTGGAAATCATACATACTGATGTATGCGGACCAATGAGTGTTGAAGCTCGCGGCAGGTATCGTTATTTTCTGACCTTCACTGATGATTTGAGCAGATATGGGTATATCTACTTAATGAAGCACAAGTCTGAAACATTTGAAAAGTTCAAAGAATTTCAGAGTGAAGTGGAGAATCATCGTAACAAGAAAATAAGAGTTTCTACAATATGATCGTAGAGGTAAAATATTTGAGTTAGCAAGTTTGGCCTTCAATAAAAACAATGTGAAATAGTTTCACTACTCACGCCACCTGGAACACCACAGTGTAATGGTGTGTCCGAACGTCATAACCGTACTTTATTGATATAGTGCGATCGATGATGTCTCTTACCGATCTACCACTATCTCTTTTGGGGTTATGCATTAGACACAGCTACATTCACGTTAATTAGGGCACCATCAAAATCCGTGGAGATGACACCGTATGAACTGTGGTTTGACGAGAAACCTAAGCTGTCATTTCTTTAAGTTTGGGACTGCGATGCTTATGTGAAAAAGTTTCAACATGATAAGCTCGAACCCAAATCGGAGAAGTAAATCTTCATAGGATACCCAAAAAGAAACTGTTGGGTACACCTTCTATCACAGATCCTAAGGCAAGGTCTTTGTTGCTAAGAGTGGATCCTTTCTAGAGAAGGAGTTTCTCTCGAAAGAAGTGAGTGGGAGGAAAGTAGAACTTGATGAGGTAATTGTACCTTCTCCCGAATTGGAAAGGTAGTACATCACAGAAACTCGTTCCAGTGATTCCTACACCAATTAGTGAGGAAGCTAATGATGATGATCATGAAACTTCAGATCAAGTTTCTGCTGAACTTCGTAGATCGACCAGAGTTCGTTCCGCACCAGAGTGGTACGGCAACCCAGTTCTGGAAGTCATGTTACTAGACCATGATGAACCTACGAACTATGAGGAAGCGATGATGAGGCCAGATTCCGCAAAATGGCTTGAGACCATGAAATCTGAGATAGGATCCATGTATTAGAACAAAGTATGGACTTTGGTTGACTTGCCCGATGATCGGCAAGCCATCAAAAATAAATGGATCTTCAAGAGGAAGACCGACGCAAACGGTAATGTTACTGTTTGCAAAGCTCGACTTGTTGCGAAAGGGTTTCGACAAGTTCAAGGAGTTGACTACGATGAGACTTTCTCACCCGTAGCGATGCTTAAGTCTGTCCGAATCATGTTAGTAATTGCCGCATTTTATGAAATCTGGCAAATGGATAACAAAACTGCATTCTTTAATGGATTTATTAAAGAAGACTTGTATATGATGCAACCAGAAGGTTTTGTCAATCCTAAAGGTGCTAACAAAATGTGCAAGCTCCAGCGATCCATCTATGGACTGGTGCAAGCATCTCGGAGTTGGAATATACGCTTTGATAAGTTGATCAAAGCATATAGATTTATACAGACTTGCGGTGAAGCCTGTATTTACAAGAAGTGAGTGGGAGCACTACAACCTTTCTGATAAGTATATGTGAATGACATATTATCGATCGGAAATGATGTAGAATTTTCTGGAAAGCATAAAGGAGTGTTTGAAAGGAGTTTTTCAAAGAAAGACCTTGGTGAAGCTACTTACATATTGGGCATCAAGATCTATAGAGATAGATCAAGAAGCTTGATAAGATTTTCGATGAGTACATACCTTGATAAGATTTTGAAGTAGTTCAAAATGGATCAGTCAAAGAAGGAGTTCTTCCCTGACTTGTAAGGTGTGAAGTTGAGTAAGACTCAAAGCCAGACCACGGCAGAAAAATATAGAGAGAATGAAAGCCATTCCCTATGCATCAGCCATAGGTTCTATAAAATATGCCATGCTGTATACCAAACATGTTGTGTACCTTGCCATGAGTTTGTCAAGGGGGTACAATAGTGATCCAGGATTAGATCACTGTACAGCGGTCAAGATTATCCTTAGTAATTGGATGACTAAGGAAATGTTTCTCGATTATGGAGGTGATAAAATGTTCGTCGTATAGGGTTACGCCGATGCAAGATTTGACACTAAATCCAGATGACTCTAAGTATCAATCTGGATGCATATTAAAAGTGGGAGCAATTAGCTAGAGTAGCTCCATGCAGAGCATTGTAGACATAGAAATTTGCGAAATACATACAGATCTGAATGTGACAGACCCGTTGACTAAACTACTCTCACAAGCAAAAACATGATCACACCTTATTACTCTTGGGTATTAATCACATAGCGATGTGAAACTAGATTATTGACTCTAGTAAACCCTTTGGGTGTTGGTCACATGGTGATGTGAACTATGGGCGTTATTCACATAACGATGTGAACTATCGGTATTAAATCACATGGCGATGTGAGCTAGATTATTGACTCTAGTTCAAGTGGGAGACTGAAGGAAATATGCCCTAGAGGCAATAATAAAGATGTTATTTGTATTTCCTTATATCATGATAAATGTCTTTTATTCATGCTAGAATTGTATTAACCGGAAACTTAGTACATGTGTGGATACATAGACAAAACAGTATGTCCCTAGTATGCCTCTACTAGACTAGCTCATTGATCAAAGATGGTTATGTTTCCTAACCATAGAAATGAGTTGTCATTTGATCAACGGGATCACATCATTAGGAGAATGATGTGATGGACAAGACCCATCCGTTAGCATAGCACCATGATCGTTTAGTTTTATTGCTATTGCTTTCTTCATGACTTATACATGTTCCTATGACTATGAGATTATGCAACTCCCGAATACCGTAGGAACACCTTGTGTGCTATAAAACGTCACAACGTAACTGGGTGATCATAAAGATGCTCTACAGGTGTTTCCGAAAGTATTCGTGGTGTTGGCATAGATCAAGATTAGGATTTGTCACTCCGAGTGTCGGAGAGGTATCTCTGGGCCCTCTCGGTAACACACATCACAATAAGCCTTGCAAGCAAAAGACTAATGAGTTAGTCACGAGATGATGTGTTATGGAACGAGTAAAGAGACTTGCCGGTAACGAGATTGAACTAGGTATGGAGATACCGACGATCGAATCTCGGGCAAGTAACATACCGATGACAAAAGGAACAACGTATGTTGTTATGCGGTTTTGACCGATAAAAGATCTTCGTAGAATATGTAGGAGCCAATATGAACATCCAGGTTCCGCTATTGGTTATTGACCGGAGATGAGTCTCGGTCATGTCTACATAGTTCTCGAACCCGTAGGGTCCGCACGCTTAACGTTTGATGACGATCGGTATTATGAGTTTATGAGTTTTGATGTACCGAAGGTAGTTCGGAGTCCCGGATGAGATCACGGACATGACGAGGAGTCTCGGAATGTCCGAGACATAAAGATTGATATATTGGACGACTATATTCGGACACCGGAAGTGTTCTAGAAAAGTTTCGGATTTAACGGGATTGCCGGAGGGGGTTACCGGAACCCCCTACGAAGGGGGATGGTCCATAGTGGGCCTTAAGGGAAAGAGAGAGGCAGCCCATGGGGGCTGGCCGGCGCCCCACCTAGGGTTCCTAGTTGGACTAGGATTGGGGGGCGCCACCTCTCCCTCTTTTCCTTTCCCTCTCTTCCTTCTTTGGTGATTCCTACTAGGAATAGGATTGCAATCCTATTCCTAGTAGGATTGCACCCCTAGCCGCACCAAACAAGGGCCGGCCGGCCTCCCCCTTGCTCCTTTATATACGGGGGCAGGGGGGCACCCAAAGACACACAAGTTGAATTGTTCCAGCCGTGTGCGGTGCCCTCCTCCATAGAAACACACCTCAGTCATACCGTCGCGGTGCTTAGGCGAAGCCCTGCGCCGGTGAATACATCGTATCCGTCACCACGCCGTCGTGCTGACGAAACTCTCCCGTGAAGCTCAACTGGATCAAGAGCTCGTGGGACGTCATCAAGCTGAACGTGTGCTGAACGCGGAGGTGTCGTAAGTTCGGTGCTTGATCGGTTGGATCGCGAAGAAGTTCGACAACATCAACCGCGTCACTTGACGCTTCCGCTCCCGGTCTACGAGGGTACGTAGACACACTCTTCCCTCTCGTTGCTATGCATCTGGTAGATAGATCTTGCGTGATCGTAGGAAAATTTTAAAATACTACGTTCCCCAACAGGAACCAACATGGGTATCCAGATCCCGCTGTTGGTTATTGACCGGAGAGTGGTCTCGGTCATGTCTACGTGTCTCCCGAACCCGTAGGGTCTACACACTTAAGGTTCGGTAACGCTAGGGTCGTAGAGATAAATGCACGTGGAAACCCGAAAGTTGTTCGGAGTCCCGGATGAGATCCCGGACATCACGAGGAGTTCCGGAATGGTCCGGAGGTAAAGATTGATATATAGGAAGTCCAGTTTCGGCCATCGGGTGATCTACGGGGGTCACCGGGAGCGTCCTGGGACCACCGGAGGGGCCCCGGGGGTCCACCGGGTGGGGACACCCATCCCGGTGGGGCCCCTAGGCCGCAAGGGGAAGTGTCCAGCCCCTCTGGGCTGGCGCACCACTGGGTGCCCACCTCCCCATGCGCCTAGGGTTGAAACCCTAGGGGGGAGGGGGCGCCCCACTAGCCTTGGGGGGCAAGGAACCCCCCCTGGCCGCCGCCCCCCCTACAGATTGGATCTGCAGGGGCCCTGGCGCACCCCCTGGCCCCCTATATATATGTGGGGAGGGAGACGGCAGCCGCACCTTTTGCCCTGGCGCCTCTCCCCCTCCCGTCACACCTCCATACTCCCACGCAGGGCGCCCGGCGAAGCCCTGCTGCGATATCCACTGCATCCGTCATCACGCCGTCGTGCTGCCGGATCTCTGACGACTTCTCCTCCCCCCTTGCTGGATCAAGAAGGAGGTGACGTTGCTGCACCGGACGTGTGTTGAACGCGGAGGTGCCGTCCGTTCGGCGCTAGATCATCGGTGACGAAGAACGTGAAGAGTACGACTACTTCATCCACGCTTCTTCGAAAGCTTCTGCTCGCAATCTCCATAACGGTATGTAGATGCACTCTTACTCGCTCGTTGCTAGATGTCTCCATAGTTGGATCTTGGTGAAAGCGTAGAAATTTTTGAATTATGCTGCGTTCCCCAACAGTGGCATCTGAGCTAGGTTTTATGCGTAGCATCTTGCACGAGTAGAACACAAAGCAGTTGTGGGCGTTTGAGTTTGTTCAACTTTCTTACCGTTACTAGTTAATCTTGATTCGGCGGTATAGTGGGATGAAGCGGCCCGGACCGACTTTACACGTACG
Source organism: Secale cereale (assembly GCA_902687465.1). Lineage (NCBI taxonomy): Eukaryota > Viridiplantae > Streptophyta > Magnoliopsida > Poales > Poaceae > Secale > Secale cereale. The sequence goes on from LR738714.1 coordinate 807,582,090, forward strand.
CTTACGTGAGACTGGTTCCTCTGACAGACATGCACTAGATGCATAAGGTCGCTGGCGGGTGTCTGTCTCTCCTACTTTAGTCGGATCGGATTCGATGAAAAGGGTCCTTATGAAGGGTAAATAGAAGTTGACAAATCACGTTGTGGTTTTGGCGTAGGTAAGAAACGTTCTTTCTAGAAATCCTATAGAAGCCACGTAAAAAATTTGCAACAACAATTAGAGGACGTCTAACTTGTTTTTGCAGCATGTGCTATGTGACGTGGTATGGCCAAAACGAAGATGTGATGAATGATATATGTGATGTATGAGATTGATCATGTTTTTGTAATAGGGAATCACGACTTGCATGTCGATGAACTTGACAACCGGCAGGAGCCATAGGAGTTGTCTTAATTATTGTATGACCTGTGTCACTGTATAACGCCATGTAATTACTTTACTTCATTGCTAAACGTTAGCTATAGTAGTAGAAGTAATAGTTGGCGTGACGACTTCTTCAAGACACGATGATGGAGATCATGATGATGAAGATCATGTGTCGAGCCGGTGACAAGATGATCATGGTGCCCCGAAGATGGAGATCCAAGGAGCAAGATGATATGGCCATATCATGTCACTTTAAATTGATTGCATGTGATGTTTATCATGTTTATGCATCTTGTTTACTTAGAACGACGGTAGTAAATAAGATGATCTCTCACTAAAATTTCATGTATTGTGTTTCCCCTAACTGTGCACCGTTGCTAAAGTTCGTTGCTCCGAAGCACCACGTGATGATCGGGTGTGATAGGTTCTAACGTTCGCATACAACGGGTGTAAGACAGATTTACACACGCGATACACTTAGGGTTCACTTGACGAGCCTAGCATGTACAGACATGGCCTCGGAACACGGAAGACCGAAAGGTCGAACACGAGTCGTATAGAAGATACAATCAACATGAAGATGTTCACCATTGATGACTAGTCCGTCTCACGTGATGATCGGACACGGGTTAGTCGATTCGGATCGTGTATCACTTAGATGACTAGAGAGATGTCATTCTGAGTGGGAGTTCATTAAAATTTGATTAAGATGAACTTAATTATCATGAACTTAGTCTATATTCTTTACAATATCTCTTGTAGATCAAATGGCCCACGCTCCAGTTTCCCTCAACTTCAACGCGTTCCTAGAGAAAACCAAGCTGAAAGACGATGGTAGCAACTATACGGATTGGGTCCGTAACCTGAGGATTATCCTCATAGCTGCCAAGAGATCATATGTCCTTGAAGCACCGCTAGGTAATGCACCTGCTCCCAATGCGGCCCAAGACATTTTGAACGTCTGGCAGTCGCGTAGTGATGATTACTCCCTGGTTCAGTGCGGCATGCTTTACAGCTTAGAGTCGGGGCTCCAAAAACGTTTTGAGCACCACGAAGCATATGAGATGTTCGAGAGCTGAAAATGGTTTTCCAAGCTCATGCCCGAGTCGAGAGATATGATGTCTCCGACTCATTCTACAGCTGTAAGATGGAGGAGAACAGTTATGTCAGTGAGCACATCCTCAAGATTTCAGGATTGCACAACCGCTTATCTCAACTGGGAATGAATCTCCCAGATGAAGCGGTCGTTGACAGAATCCTCCAGTAGCTCCCACCAAGCTTCAAGAGCTTCGTGTTGAACTTCAATATGGAGGGGATGGAGAAGTCCATTCCCGAGGTGTATTCGATGCTGAAATCAGCGGAGGTGGACATCAAGAAAGAACATCAAGTGTTGATGGTCAATAAAACCACTAAGTTCAAGAAAGGCAAGGGTAAAAAGAACTTAAAGAAGGACGGCAAGGGATTTGCCGCGCCTGGCAAGCCTGTTGCCGGGAAGAAGCCAAAGTATGGACCCAAGCCTGAGACAGAGTGTTTTTATTGCAAGGGAACGGGTCACTGGAAGCTGAACTGCCCCAAATATTTAGCAGACAAGAAGGCCGGCAACGTCAAAGGTATATATGATATACATGTTATTGATGTGTACCTTACCAGCACTCGTAGTAGCTCCTGGGTATTCGATATCGGTGCAGTTGCTCACATTTGTAACTCAAAACAGGAGCTGTGGAATAAACGGAGACTGGCGAAGGATGAGGTGACGATGCGCGTCGGGAATGGTTCCAAGGTCGATGTGATCGCCGTTGGCACGCTGCCTCTACATCTACCCTCGAGATTAGTTTTAAACCTCAATAATTGTTATTTGGTACCAGCTTTGAGCATGAACATTGTTTCTGGATCTCGTCTTATGCGAGATGGCTACTCTTTCAAATCGGAGAATAATGGTTGTTCTATTTATTTGAGAGATATGTTTTATGGTCATGCCCCGCTGGTCAATGGTTTATTTTTGATGGATCTCGAACGTAGTGATACACATATTCATAGTGTAGATGCCAAAAGATGTAAAGTTGATAATGATAGTCCCACATACTTGTGGCATTGCCGCCTTGGTCATATTGGTGTCAAACGTATGAAGAAGCTCCATTCAGATGGACTTCTAGAGTCTCTTGATTATGAATCATTTGACACGTGCGAACCATGCCTCTTGGGCAAGATGACCAAGACTCCGTTCTCCGAAACAATGGAGCGAGCAACCAACTTATTGGAAATCATACATACCGATGTGTGCGGTCCAATGAGTGTTGAGGCTCGCGGAGGCTATCGTTATGTTCTCACCCTCACAGATGACTTGAGTAGATATGGGTATATATATTTGATGAAACACAAGTCTGAGACCTTTGAAAAGTTCAAGGAATTTCAGAATGAGGTTGAGAATCAACGTGACAGAAAAATAAAGTTCTTGCGATCGGTTCGTGCGGGTGAATATTTAAGTCATGAATTTGGCACACACCTTAGGAGCTGTGGAATTGTTTCACAATTGACACCGCCCGGAACACCTCAACGTAACGGTGTGTCCGAATGTCGAAATCGTACTCTGTTGGACATGGTGCGTTCTATGATGTCCCTCACCGATTTACCGCTATCTTTTTGGGGTTATGCTTTAGAGACTGCCGCATTCACTTTAAATAGGGCTCCGTCGAAATCCGTTGAGACGACTCCGTATGAACTTTGGTTTGGCAAGAAACCAAAGCTGTCGTTTCTAAAAGTTTGGGGTTGCGATGCTTATGTCAAGAAACTTCAACCTGAAAAGCTCGAACCCAAATCGGAAAAATGCGTCTTCATAGGATACCTGAAGGAAACAATTGGGTACATCTTCTACCACAGATCCGAAGGCAAAGTCTTTGTTGCCAAGAATGGATGCTTTCTGGAGAAAGAGTTTCTCTCGAAAGAAGTGAGTGGGAGGAAAATAGAACTTGATGAGGTGAGAGTCACCCCTCCTGAACCGGAAAGTAGCGCAGCGCAGGAAACTGTTCCTGAGGTGCCTGCACCGACAAGGGAGGAAGTTAATGATAATGATCATGAAGAAACATATCAAGTTACTACTGAATTTCGAAGGTCCACAAGGGCACGTTCCGCACCAGAGTGGTACGGCAACCCTGTCCTGGAAATCATGTTGTTAGACAACGGTGAACCTTCGAACTATGAAGAAGCGATGGCGGGCCCGGATTCCAATAAATGGCTTGGAGCCATGAAATCCGAGATAGAATCCATGTATGAAAACAAAGTATGGACTTTGGTGGACTTGCCTGATGATAGGCACGCCATAGAAAACAAATGGATATTTAAGAAGAAGACAGACGCGGATGGTAATGTGACCATCTATAAGGCTCGGCTTGTCGCTAAGGGTTATCGACAAGTTCAAGGGATTGACTACGACGAGGCTTTCTCTCCCGTAGCGATGCTGAAGTCAGTCAGAATCATGTTAGCTATTGCCGCATTCTATGATTATGAGATATGGCAAATAGACGTCAAAACAGCATTCCTTAACGGCTTCCTCAAGGAAGAATTGTATATGATGCAACCGGAAGGTTTTGTCGATCCAGAGAACGCTAACAAGGTATGCAAGCTCCAGCGCTCGATTTACGGGCTGGTGCAAGCATCTCGGAGTTGGAATATTCGCTTTGATGAAGTGATCAAAGCGTTTGGATTTATACAGACTTATGGAGAAGCCTGTATTTACAAGAAAGTGAGTGGGAGCTCTGTGGCATTTCTCATATTATATGTGGATGACATATTGCTGATGGGAAATGATATAGAATTCTTGGAAAATGTAAAGGCCTACTTGAATAAAAGTTTTTCAATGAAGGACCTTGGAGAAGCTGCTTACATATTAGGCATCAAAATCTATAGAGATAGATCGAGACGCCTCATTGGTCTTTCACAAAGTACATACCTTGACAAAATATTGAAGAAGTTCAATATGGATCAGTCAAAGAAAGGATTCTTGCCTGTTTTGCAAGGTATGAGATTGAGCAAGGCTCAGTCGCCGACCACGGCAGAAGATAGAGAAAAGATGAGTGTCATTCCCTATGCCTCGGCCATAGGTTCTATCATGTATGCCATGTTGTGTACCAGACCTGATGTGAACCGTGCCATAAGTTTGGTAGGGAGGTACCAAAGTGATCCCGGTACGGAACACTGGATAGCGGTCAAGAACATCCTGAAGTACCTGAAAAGGACTAAGGATATGTTTCTCATTTATGGAGGTGATGAAGAGCTCGTCGTAAAGGGTTACGTCGATGCTAGCTTCGACACAGATCTGGATGACTCTAAGTCTCAAACCGGATACGTGTATATTTTGAATGGAGGGGCAGTCAGCTGGTGCAGTTGCAAGCAAAGTGCCGTGGCAGCATCTACATGTGAAGCGGAGTACATAGCTACTTCCGAAGCAGCGCAAGAAGGAGTCTGGATGAAGGAGTTCATCACCGACCTAGGAGTCATTCCAAGCGCGTCAAGCCCGATGACTCTCTTCTGTGACAACACTGGTGCTATTGCTATTACCAAGGAGCCCAGGTTTCACAAGAAGACCAAGCACATCAAGCGCCGTTTCAACTCCATCCGGAATTATGTTCAGGATGGAGACATAGATATTTGTAAAGTGCATACGGATCTGAATGTCGCAGACCCGTTGACTAAACCTCTTTCACGAGCAAAACATGATCAACACCAGAACTCTATGGGTGTTCGATTCATCACAATGTAACTAGATTATTGACTCTAGTGCAAGTGGGAGACTATTGGAGATATGCCCTAGAGGCAATAATAAAAGCATTATTATTATATCTCCTTGTTCATGATAATTGTCTGTTATTCATGCTTGAATTGTATTGTACGAAAACAGCGATACATGTGTGAATACATAGACCACAATGAGTCCCTGGTAGGCCTCTAGTTACCAGTTCGTTGATCAACATATGGTCACGGTTTCCTGACCATGGACATGGGATGTCAGTGATAACGGGATCACATCATTAGGAGAATGATGTGATGGACAAGACCCAAACTTGAGCATAACACGAGATCGTATAGTTCGTAATGCATAAGCTTTTCGGTGTCAAGTATTTATTCCTTAGACCATGAGGTTGTGCAACTCCCGGATGCCGTAGGAATACTTTGGGTGTGCCAAACGTCACAACGTAACTGGCTGGCTATAAAGGTACGCATCGGGTATCTCCGAAAGTGTCTGTTGAGTTGGTACGAACCGAGACTGGGATGTTGTCACTCCGTATGACGGAGAGGTACCTCTGGGCCCACTCGGTAAGACATCATCATAATGAGCTCAATGTGACTAAGTAGTTAGTCACGGGATGATGGATTACGGATCGAGTAAAGAGACTTGCCATGACAAGATTGAACAAGGTATCGGGAATACCGACGATCGAATCTCGGGCAAGTACCGTACCGATGGACAAAGGGAATAATGTACGGGATTAAGTGAATCCTTGACACAGTGGTTCATCCAATGAAGATCATCGAGGAACACATGGGAACCAACATGGGTATCCAGATCCCGCTGTTGGTTATTGACCGGAGAGTGGTCTCGGTCATGTCTACGTGTCTCCCGAACCCGTAGGGTCTACACACTTAAGGTTCGGTAACGCTAGGGTCGTAGAGATAAATGCACGTGGAAACCCGAAAGTTGTTTGGAGTCCCGGATGAGATCCCGGACGTCACGAGGAGTTCCGGAATGGTCCGGAGGTAAAGATTGATATATAGGAAGTCCAGTTTCGGCCATCGGGTGATCTCCGGGGGTCACCGGGAGCGTCCCGGGACCACCGGAGGGGCCCCGGGGGTCCACCGGATGGGGCCACCCATCCCGGTGGGGCCCCTAGGCTGCAAGGGGAAGTGTCCAGCCCCTCTGGGCTGGCGCACCACAAGGGACCCACCTCCCCATGCGCCTAGGGTTGAAACCCTAGGGGGGAGGGGGCGCCCCACTAGCCTTGGGGGCAAGGAACCCCCCCTGGCCGCCGCCCCCCTGCAGATTGGATCTGCAGGGGCCCTGGCGCACCCCCTGGCCCCCTATATATATATGTGGGGAGGGAGAGGGCAGCCGCACCTTTTGCCCTGGCGCCTCTCCCCCTCCCGTCACACCTCCATACTCCCACGCAGGGCGCCCGGCGAAGCCCTGCTGCGCTCTCCACTGCATCCGTCATCACGTCGTCGTGCTGCCGGATCTCTGACGACTTCTCCTCCCCCCTTGCTGGATCAAGAAGGAGGTGACGTTGCTGCACCGGACGTGTGTTGAACGCGGAGGTGTCGTCCGTTCGGCGCTAGATCATCGGTGACGAATAACGTGAAGAGTACGACTACTTCATCCACGCTTCTTCGAAAGCTTCCGCTCGCAATCTCCATAACGGTATGTAGATGCACTCTTACTCGCTCGTTGCTAGATGTCTCCATAGTTGGATATTGGTGAAAGCGTAGAAATTTTTGAATTATGCTGCGTTCCCCAACATTGAGTCCCTTCCAAGCGTGCCTCTTCCAGTCAGTCTCCCCTCGTACCGCGGTTTAGAGAGACCTATCTTATTAAGGCCAGGAATGAAGTCAACACAAAACCCGATGACATCCTCTGTTTGATGGCCCATGGAGATGCTTCCTTCTGGCCTAGCGTGGTTACGGACATATTTCTTTAGGACTCCCATGAACCTCTTAAAGGGGAACATATTGTGTAGAAATACGGGTCCCAGAATGACAATCTCGTCGACTAGATGAACTAGGACGTGTGTCATGATATTGAAGAAGGATGGTGGGAACACCAGCTCGAAACTGACAAGACATTGCGCCACATCACTCCTTAGCCTTGGTACGATTTCTGGATCGATCACCTTCTGAGAGATTGCATTGAGGAATGCACATAGCTTCACAATGGCTAATCGGACGTTTTCCGGTAGAAGCCCCCTCAATGCAACCGGAAGCAGTTGTGTCATAATCACGTGGCAGTCATGAGACTTTAGGTTCTGGAACTTTTTCTCTAGCATATTTATTATTCCCTTTATATTCGACGAGAAGCCAGTCGGGACCTTCATACTGAGCAGGCATTCAAAGAAGATTTCTTTCTCTTCTTTCATAAGAGCATAGCTGGCAGGACCTTCATACTGCTTCGGAGGCATGCCGTCTTTTTCGTGCAAACGTTGCAGGTCCTCCCGTGCCTCAGCTGTATCTTTTGTCTTTCCATACACGCCCAAGAAGCCTAGCAGGTTCACGCAAAGGTTCTTCGTCACGTGCATCACTTCGATTGAAGAGCGGACCTCTAGGTCTTTCCAGTAGGGTAGGTCCCAAAATATAGATTTCTTCTTCCACATGGGTGCGTGTCCCTCAGCGTCATTCGGAACAGCTACTGCGCCGGGGCCCTTTCCAAAGATTACGTGTAAATCATTGACCATAGCAAGTACGTGATCACCGGTACGCATGGCGGGCTTCTTCCGGTGATCTGCCTCGCCTTTGAAATGCTTGCCTTTCTTACGACATTGATGGTTGGTCGGAAGAAATCGACGATGGCCCAGGTACACATTCTTCCTGCATTTGTCCAGGTATATACTTTCAGTGTCATCTAAACAGTGCGTGCATGCGTGGTATCCTTTGTTTCTCTGTCCTGAAAGGTTAATGAGAGTGGGCCAATCGTTGATGGTCACGAACAGCAACGCCTTTAGGTCAAATTCCTCATGTCTGTGCTCATCCCACGCACGTACACCGTTTCCATTCCACAGCTGTAAAAGTTCTTCGACTAATGGCCTTAGGTACACATCAATGTCGTTGCCGGGTTGCTTAGGGCCTTGGATGAGAACTGGCATCATAATGAACTTCCGCTTCATGCACATCCAAGGAGGAAGGTTATACATACCTAGAGTCACGGGCCAGGTGCTGTGATTGCTGCTCTGCTCCCTGAAAGGATTAATGCCATCCGCGCTTAAATCAAAGCGTACGTTCCTTGGGTCCTTTGCAAACTCCTCCCAGTACTTTCTCTCGATTTTTCTCCACTGCGACCCGTCAGCGGGTGCTCTCAACTTTCCGTATTTCTTACGGTCCTCACTGTGCCATCGCATCAACTTGGCATGCTCTTTGTTTCTGAACAAACGTTTCAACCGTGGTATTATAGGAGCATACCACATCACCTTCGCAGGAACCCTCTTCCTGGCGGGCTCGCCGTCAACATCACCAGGGTCATCTCGTCTCATCTTATACCGCAATGCACCGCATACCGGGCATGCGTTCAGATCCTTGTATGCACCGCGGTAGAGGATGCAGTCATTAGGGCATGCATGTATCTTCTGCACCTCCAATCCTAGAGCGCATACGACCTTCTTTGTTGCGTATGTACTGTCGGGCAATTTGTTATCCTTCGGAAGCTTCTTCTTCAATATTTTCAGTAGCTTCTCAAATCCTTTGTCAGCCACAGCATTCTCTGCCTTCCACTGCAGCAATTCCAGTACGGTACCGAGCTTTGTGTTGCCATCTTCGCAATTGGGGTACAACCCTTTTTTGTGATCCTCTAACATGCGATCGAACTTCAGCTTCTCCTTTTGACTTTCGCATTGCGTCCTTGCATCGACAATGACCCGGCGGAGATCATCATCTGGTTCCTCTTGATCTTCAGCAGCTTCACCCGTTGCAGCATCATTGGGCACATCGTCTGGTTCCTCTTGATCTTCACCAGCTCCCCCCATTGCAGCATCACCGTATTCAGGGGGCACATAGTTGTCATCGTACTCTTCTTCTTCGCCGTCTTCCATCATAACCCCTATTTCTCCGTGCCTCGTCCAAACATTATAGTGTGGCATGAAACCCTTGTAAAGCAGGTGGGAGTGAAGGATTTTCCGGTTAGAGTAAGACATCATATTCCCACATTTAGTGCATGGACAACACATAAAACCATTCTGCTTGTTTGCCTCAGCCGCATTTAGAAACTCATGCACGCCCTTAATGTACTCGGAGGTGTGTCTGTCACCGTACATCCATTGTCGGTTCATCTGCGTGCATTATATATAATTAAGTGTGTCAAAAACCATTACAGAACATCATAAATAGATAATTAAGTGACCAAATTAATAGAAGTTCATCATCACATTAAAACCAAAGTACATACATAGTTCTCATCTAACAACATATAGCTCTCCATACACATCGAAACTATGTAAAACATTTCAATGCGAAAACAAATGCGATCATAATCGCAACCAAGGTAACAATTGATCCAATGGCATAATGATACCAAGCCTCGGTATGAATGGCATATTTTCTAATCTTTCTAATCTTCAACCGCATTGCATCCATCTTGATCTTGTGATCATCGACGACATCCGCAACATGCAACTCCAATATCATCTTCTCGTCCTCAATTTTTTTTCCTTCAAGAAATTGTTTTCTTCTTCAACTAAATTTAACCTCTCGACAATAGGGTCCATCTTGATCTTGTGATCATCGACGACTTCCGCAACATGCAACTCCAATTCCATCTTCTCCTCCTCCATTTTTTTCCAATTTTTTCTTTAAGGAAATGTTTTCCTCTTTAACTAAATTTGACCTCTCCACAAGAGGGTCAGTTGGAATTTCCAGTTCAACTACCTCCTAGACATATAAAAACATCTATGCATGTCAGGTTGGTCGGCATAATTGTCATAAACACTAAAACAAATAGTTATAAATTAAAGATAATATACCACATCCGAATCGTAGACAGGACGAGGGCCCACGTGGGCGGATATCAAAACCATCACACTATATAATAACAAGCAATAATAAACGTAAGAAAATTAGACAAATATCTATCTAAAGCAATAATAACAAGCAATAATAAAAGTAAGAAAAGCATGGACATAACAAGAGGCTCACCACGGTGGTGCCGGTGACGAGGTCGGCGGGGGCGATCGACGGCGGCGAAGACGGGGATGGGACGTGACGGACCGCTAAACCTAGACAAATCTCGGAGAAAATAGAGCTTCGAGAGGAGAAAAGCTTAACTAGTGTGGCTCGGACATTCCATCGAACACGTTGTGTGCATAGGAGGTGAGCTAGAGCACCACCAAGCCCTCTCCCCCTCGGCCAGAAAAAACAGAGCAGTATGCTCTGCTCTTGCGCGAGGGGGTATATATAGGCACCTCATTGGTCCCGGTTGGTGATATGAACCGGGACTAAAGGGGAGCCTTTGGTCCCGGTTCAAGTCACCAACCGGGACCAATGGTGGTGGGCCAGGAGCAAGACCCATTGGTCCCGGTTCGTCGCACCAACCGGGACCAAAAGGTCCAGACGAACCGGGACCAATGGCCCACGTGGCCCGACCGGCCCCTTGGGCTCACGAACCGGGTCCAATGCCCCCATTGGTCCCAGTTCTTGATTGAACCGGGACTAATGGGCTAGGCAGGCCTGGACCAAAGCCCTGTTTTCTACTAGTGCTTGCGTTTCAAGTGGAAGTGGTACGACTGGACGGATAAAGGACGGCCGTAGGCTGGGTCTGAACTACCGTGCTACGAAGAAGATTTGGCCCTCTTCCACACCTCGACTCTGGTAACTATTGGCAACGGACTAGCTGCAAGCTTCTAGCATGATCGTTGGCTCGATGGTCAAGCACCGCGACACCTAGCACTTGACATTTTCAGACTCTGCTATCGAAAGAAGATTATTGTGTGGGACGCAATTGCGTAAAACTAAATGGATGATTGGGCTGCACCGTATTTCCCTTGTCTCGGAACTCCGTCAATTCACCTCCTTATGGTTTCGAGTACAACAAATCAACCTTTCTGCTGACACGGAAGACTCAATCGCTTGGATCTGGAATGACTCAAAGATCTGCACGATAGCCTCAACATACCAATGTCAATTCCTTGGTTCCTTTGCCGGTATTCATTTTGACAAACTCTGGTCAGCCAAGGTGGAACCCAAATGCCACTTCTTCATGCGGGTTTGGCTTTGCGGCAGAATTTACGATCAACAACCTGGATACCAGTGGGATCCCACATTGTGAGATGTGCAACCTCTGCGACCAAAATGACAAGACACCCTTGCACCTCATCCTTAACTGCCCCTACGCTAGATCAATATGGTTCTTGGTAGCTGAAGATCTGGATATCCCATGCTCATTCCGCCAGCGCAACATGCAACGTCCATCCATTTGTGGTGGAATGATCTTGCCTCCCGACTAGGTCGGCGGGACAAAATAGTTGCCATATACACATCATGGAACATTTGGAAGGCAAGAAATCGATGTGTCTTCGAGGACAAGGTGTTACATGAGTCTGCAATCCTACAGCTCATTAAACAGGACATTCTACAACCAACACTCTCTCCTCACTGGCTTTCTGATCTTGAAATAACTCAGAACCGGAGCCAGATTAACTCCTCTCTTTTATTTCGATGGGGGACACCTTAAAAACCGGCTATGTAATGCAACTCTTGTATTTTCATTTACTCCTTAATATATAGGCGGTACAAGTTGCCAATACCTCAAAAAAATCTACATTTGATCTTAATGTCTAGTGGAGTACAACAACCTCACTTTGTTGGAGGAGTGGATGTACAATTTGTCCAAGGCTCTTATAGTTCATTTGCCAAAACATATAGCAAATTAAGTCAATAATTCATCTTCAGTGCTACACCTACACATCATCCACATTGTCGTTGAGTTGTTACCTACATATCATGTAGTGTGTGAATATATATTGCTCCCGTCCCACTTGGTTTCTGCAACCAGTCTAAAGAAGCTGATTGACATGGATAGCGCTAGAAAGGACCAACCC
>LR738714.1:807612030-807648419 GCA_902687465.1 Secale cereale
AACCCTGATACTTCGAAAGAGATTGTCCATTTTGTACACGAAGTGCATCCAGTTTTTGCCGTGACCCTCTCTACTTTTTTGCAAATGCCATGTGGGTGAAATGATGATACCAAGCCAAGTTTCAACCTTTTCAGAGTTCAATTTGTACTGCTTTTCAATTTCACGGTCATTTAGCTCTCTCAAAACAAATCATCAGTAAATGAATGAAAAATACCAAATGAATTCAGAAAGGGCTGATAATTGATGATGTGGATTTGAATGATGCATTTTGAACACACAAAAACTCTGGAGTTCATAAAAATGCAATGCCTTTGTATCATATGAGTTTTCGTCCTAAACCATGATACCTCGAAAGAGCTTGTCCATTTTGTACACGAAGTGCATCCAGTTTTTGCCGTGACTCTCTCTATTTTTTGCACATGCCATGTGGGTGAAATGATGATACCATGCCAAGTTTCAACCTTTTCAGAGTTCAATTTGTACTGCTTTTCAATTCCACAGTCATTTAGCTATCTCAAAACAAATCAGTAAATGAATGAAAAATACCAATGAATTCAGAAAGGGCTGATAATTGATGATGTGGATTTGAATGGTGCATTTTGAACACACAAAAACTCTGGAGTGCAAAAAGAGGCGCAATGCTCGTTAATTAGCTTCAAGCCTTTCAGAGAAGTGTACAAAGCACTGCACATATATAGCTCCGTGCAGTCTACACTATTCCTCAAGGTTTGAAGCTAAGCAACGTGCAGGTGAACATTGCGCCTCTCCCACATTGTCTGTGCACTCAAGGCTTATAAACCGCTCCTAGTGGCTCTCTCTTGGCGAGGTGGGACTAAAAATCAGCTTACTCAGATAATTTAGTACAGGTTCATGCCATGAACCGGTACTAAAGGTGCCTAGCGTAAATGATGTTAAAAAAATGCATTGACCATCATTGATCTTTTTTTGTACAATTTAAATTGTCAATAGGAGTCATCACCAGTTTAGGAACTGGTGATGACTCCTATTGCAGCCACAAATCCTACACATAGATTTCAATGAAGATCAAGTGATTGTGATAGTTTGAGAAATAACATATTTAAGGTGGTAAAATCTCTGTTAGACGAGCGAGGTGGGACTAAAAAAGCAATGTAGATCGAAGTGAGTAGAACCCTTTTGTACCGGTTCGTGGCACGAACCGGTACTAAAGGTTCTGGTGGGCCCCCAGCCTAACCACAACCTGCAACAGCCTCTTTAGTACCGGTTCGTGCCAAGAACCGGTACTAAATGTTCACCACGAACCGGTACTAATGATCGCCGCCGGCCTAGCCTCTGGAACCGGCACTAATGGTCCCATTAGTGACGGTTCATTTGCAAACCGGGACTAATTAGCTCTACATTTGACCCTTTTTCTACTAGTGTCACCATTGCGGAGTGGAAGCATGTAGAGGAGCGGCTAGAGAAATGCTTGAGCAATTGGAAAAGCAAGTTGCTCTCAGTTGGAGGACGATTGGTTTTAATAAAATCTGTCCTCACAAATATGGTTTTCTATATGCTTTCTTTCTTCCAGCTCTCAAAAGGGGTCTTTGTGATGCCCCCGATTTGACCGTACACTAATCATGCACACAAACGTGTACGACCAAGATTAGGGACTCACTGGAAGATATCATAACACAACTCTAGACATAAATAAAATAATACAAGCTTTATATTACAAGCCAAGGGGCTCGAGGGCTCGAATACATAAGCTCGAATACACAAGAGTCAGTGGAAGCAATAATATCTGAGTACAGACATAAGTTAAACAAATTTGCCTTAAGAAGGCTAGCACAAAACATCAACGATCGAAAAGGCAAGGCCTCCTGCCTGGGACCTCCTAACTACTCCTGGTCGTCGGTGGTCTTCACGTAGTAGTAGGCTCCATCAGGGTAGTAGCAGTCGTCAAACGTGGCTACTGGCTCCTGGAATCCACCATCTGGTTGCATCAACCAGAAAGAAGAAAGAAGGGGAAAAGGGAGAGCAAAGCAACCGTGAGTACTCATCCAAAGTACTCGCAAGCAAGGATCTACACTACATATGCATCGGTATCAATGAAAAGGATAGTATCTGTGGACTAAGCTGCAGAATGCCAGAATAAGAGGGGGAGAAGCTAGTCCTATCGAAGACTAGCATCTTCTGGAAACCATCAATCTTGCAGCAGTAGAAGAGAGTACAGAATAACATATTATAATTATCAAGCATGTTGTAGCAATAACGCGAGAGATCCTTCCCCGACTCCCTGCGAGGAAGCAATCCCGGAGCCACATATCCATCATGTCTCAGTATCCAGTTCTAGTTGTATCGATCGGGATACAACTCCAAGTGTCCGTTACCGTAGGACAGGCTATCGATAGATGTTTTCTTCCCTGCAGGGGTGCACTAACTTACCCACCACGCTCGCTTAACTCCGGCCGGACACACCATCAGGTCATGCCCGGCCTCGGCCAAACAATATGCCGCAACCCGACCTGGCTTAATAGAGTGGTCATGCACGCCGGACTAAACCCTATGCCCCCAGAGGTCATGGGCCAATCGCCCCGGGAACTCCTGCACGTTGTGTGGGCGGCCGGTGAGCAGACCTGGGCAACCTCCTTAAAAAGGTAGGTGCTTACGCGGTCCAACCCGATGCGCACCGCTCAGTCGCAATGACGTTGGTTAAGCTTCGGCTGATGCATACGACGCAGAACGCCCATACCATGCCCACATGATGGTTAGCGCTATCAGGCCAGAGGCCCCTTGGATCAAATATCCAAACCGTTTAGTGTCTTGGGAACGCGGTAACGAGCAGAGACTCACGAAAGATGTGACCCCGTCGCCCCGTCTCGAGGACTTGAGGCAAGGGCTAAGAATGCCCGGCCACACCTCGTATTCAACTCTAGGGTACCCTCTAGGTCAACCCATCTCCACATCACTCACGGGTACCCCTCAGGGTCGACCCGCCTTTCCAAGTAATAGTTGTAAAGTCATAGTAACCATAGTAACTGTGTGTCTAACACCAAAGGGAAAACCTGAAGAAATCACACTCGATGGAATCCCACCTGATGTTTATCGTCAAGGTGAACGAAGAGGAGTCACCCTTGAGGTCCACTCTTGAGGAGTTGCACGACAGTGTCGTTATCGAGAGTGGAGAAGGAGGAAATCACCCTCGATGACCATAACCGATGAATTAACCTACAAGGTTAACATCAGAAGTACTGATGAGGTCTCCCCCTCGGCACTCGATAGTAACCCAGTAGTGTCGAGCAACTAAGGGGAAAGTGATGTGCGGTGCCGGGTCCTGGTCTTCGATCCCGTTGATCGGGTCTTTTGATAATCCAGCGGGGCAGTCGGGGCAGAGTGGGGGGGGTCTCTGATGGATCTCTAACTAGCCTATACTAAGCAGTTTAGTATAAACATGTAAGGTATGAAAGCAGGTATCAACAACAGGCTATGCATCAAAATAGGATCATACAAAAACAGTAGCAGATCTAATGCAAGCATAAGAGAGAAGAGAGTGGGCGATATCGGAATGATCAAAGGGGGTTGGCTTGCCTGGTTGCTCTGGCAAGAAGGAGGGGTCGTCGTCGATGCAGTCGATCATCAAGGTAGCATCAGTCTCGTAGTCTACCAGAGAGAAGAGGGAGAAGAAACAATAAATACAAAGCATACAGATGCAACAGAGAAGCACGACATGTCAACACGCATTGCTAGGGTGCTCTAACGCGGTGCTACACGATACCGGCGAAGGGGGAAACATCCGAGAATGTTTTCCCGAAGTTTGTAGTTTTCGGGCAAACGAAATGGAGGGGGAATGTTGCACGTTCGCTACGCCAGGAGCATGTGGCAGACGAACGGACCACATATTCGAATTCGTCTCGTCGTTCTGAGCAATTTCCATATATAAAACATTTTCACCTGAGCTACGGTTTATTTTATATGATTTTCTAAAGTTTTAATGAATTTCCAAATTACTGGATTTATTTTAATTTCGAAAATAAAAGAAGAATAAACTCTTGTTTCCTAGTGCTACTCTAGCCTATGTGTAAGACAGTGGGGTCCAGGGGCCCAGTCAACTAGTCCAGTCAACGTTGACTAGTCAAAGTGAACAGTGTAGGTGG
Organism: Secale cereale; assembly: GCA_902687465.1. Taxonomy (NCBI): domain Eukaryota; kingdom Viridiplantae; phylum Streptophyta; class Magnoliopsida; order Poales; family Poaceae; genus Secale; species Secale cereale. Next base: position 807,616,146 of record LR738714.1, read on the forward strand.
GTCCTGGCTGTCATTGACATGTGTTAAAATAGACTAGCACAAATGCCCGTGCGTTGCAACGGGGAATTATAATCTTTTTTCTTTAAAATAATATGTGCAAAAATACATTTGTTGTTCATGCAAATTTTAGTCAATTTTTTCAAGATCCAAAATATCAAAATAGGACATGCTAATCTTATAGAATATCTCTTTACCTACATCAACATACTTTCCTCCATGAAACAAAATAAAATTTGGAACTTAGCCTTAAAAAAATTGGAACTCGATAAAGTTTAGCCAATACCGCTCACAAAATTCGGAGAGAGATAGCATACCTTCGCAGTAACTATTATATTTTTGGGGTTGTTCGTGTGGATGAACATTCACATTCAAACGGGAGTGGTCTATTTGGATATTTTCTATATTTTAAAAATATTGTAGTAATAAAATGGTGTTTTTGGCTCCCCACATTTCTTGTTAATAACAAAGTCATATATGATATTTATTTTTTCATTAACAATCTTAACTTCACCGACAACTCAACATGGACATAGCAAAATCACCTACGCAGCAGGAAGCAGGCCTTGCATTAGAATTTCAACAACAGTGGTTTTGTCGAGCGCCAAAAGCAGTATGTATTTAAACGACCTGCAGTCAATTGGACATGCTAAGGAGTAAGGAGCAGAGCCCAATCGATCAGCGGCTTCCTCGAGAGCTGCACTTCTTTTTTAGGATCAATAAGCCAATTCATTTCTTAAAAAAAACATTAGGACTCTTGTCTGATACAATTTCGAAAATACAATCCGATGGGTCCTGAACCCAAACCCTACACACCTTCTCGTGCTAAAATGTTAGCCACATTATTTGCTGGATCTTCTAACCCGGCCAACCTTTGATCATCTTCGCCACAGCCTTGCTATCCACCTCCAAGTGAACATTACATTATTAGTAAGTATACAATATAATAGATATAGATAAAGTGAAGTATTTTCGCAAAAAAAAAGATATAGATTTTTTTAGGGGTACAAAATATAGATAAAGTAGCATGGAGTAATAAGAGCATCTACAACTGGATTTGACGAATACGCCTCCTCAAATGTCCACGGAGCGCCCGGACACGCACGCGAACAGTGACCTGTCACACCTCAAAAAAATGCATTCCACATTCGGATACCTCAAATTACAAACCTCAAATCCATTATATTACATGCAACACAACGATCTTTGAGCGGAGCTTTTTCCGGTTCCACTCCCTGCACGCCCGGCTTCGCCCTGCCATGTTCGACGGCCGGTTGCGCTCCACGGAATGTTGGTCCGATCGCCGGCAAGGTAGAGTAGGGCATGGGACACGAACCGGCTCACGGGACTCAAGGCACCGCCGTCTCCCATGCCCTACTCTTCTTTGTCGGAGCTCGGAACCCGAGCGGTGTCGGTGGACGTCAGATGGATGACATATCCGCCCTGGGACAAGCCGCTGATGTCCACCACGATGCGGTTGTGGTACCCGGACTGATGCGCCATATGGGGTGCCGAAGAATGCGACTCCGCCTTGCCGACGTCCACCGTTGTGAGGGCTGCCGCCGCATCCATGCTCTCGTCGGCCCATGGTGCGTCCCGATGCTCGGCGCGCCAATGAAGGGGATGCACATCCGCCACCGCATACGAACACCAGACGGGCCGCACCTCCGACATGGCAACTACGGGTGGCGTAGTACCGGGTCCGCACACCATTTGGGCGGACGGAAGGAGTCCGAGCGCTGATGTGCACGGGCCTCCTCCCGGGCGCGGCGGAGCGCAAGCCGGACGGCCATTTTCTTCTCGAGGCCGTGTGGGGTGAGCTCGGGGTCGACGGATCTGGAGGTGAAGGACTCGGATTCGATGCCCGCCATGCCGAAAACGGTTGGAAGTCGCAGGAGACAAGATTGGGTGGTGGATGGGAGTAGCTAGGGTTTGATCCGGCGAGCTGATGGCGAGAAATAAATGTGGGGTCGGGTGGGCCAGTGTAGGCCGGGTCCGACGTGGCGGGCGTGGCCTGGCGCTCTCTGGCGTCCTATATCCGCCTCATATTTGGGCTGGATATGATGGATGCTGGTCAACCCGGGAATTTGAGGGTCCTTTGAGGCGTCCATCTGGATCATAATTTTGCGACAGGACAGTGATCGAGCAACCCGCGCGGACATATAAGGCGGGTTTGAGGCGCGGGCTCTAAACGTGCTTTTTTTCTACCTTATTGGGGCCGTTCGGCCCAGCCGCCCCTGCCAGCTCACGGTGCCACGCGTCGGGCGGCCCCCTGTGTCTGTGTGTTCTCTCCTCCATGTGTCTAGTTTTCTCCTCCTTCCCGAACTCTCTCAACGAAGCTGTCCTCGATCCCCTTCTCCACCTCACGGCCATCGGTCAATTCCAGCCGCCGACGGTGAGAACTGTCGCTTTCCAGACCCCTCGTGCACATCCCAGCCCATACTACCTCCTCTACCAAGTGGATTGAACACTCCCATGCCTCAGCATGCTCTCCCCGGCGTCGTCTATGAACTGCTCTGAGCGCCACATCCTGGCTTTGGTCCCATGCTGCCCTGGCTGTGGTCGTTGGCGGCGCATGGTCGCCATGTCTGTGACCTCTTGCGGTGTGTGCGCAAGAAGCAGAACTGCATCAGGCAGATGGATGAGGCGGCCGCCGTCGGCCAGAGGCTTAACCAAGATCAGAAGGAGGTGATGCGCTCCAAGTCCAGCTTCACGGTCATCATCGGCGAGCTCAAGCGTCTCCACGCGCGCCGCTTTCCCTGCTTCCACAGTGAGCGTGTCCCACCGCGACGCGCTCCAGGTATGTGGCCAACATGCCCGCTTATGGCTCCCCCGTGCCGATGAGCCGATCCACCCTGGCTCCTCTTTTATTTGTTATCTTGTTTGATTGGAAATGATTGCTGACTGAAACATGTGGCTTTTGGCTGTAGATGGTGCGGTGAGGGCTAAGCTGGACAGGATAATGGCATCAGACTACTACACAACAACTGCAGGTTGAGGGAGCTATGGAGCTGAAGGTGTGCAGGCACAGGAGAGTATTACTATCTCACGAGAGGCACCTTCAGTAGAGGAGAACCTGGCTGCTGAAGGCCACAAGGTGCACAAGGTGAAGTGGCAAATTACACTCATATTGTAATTTAATACAGTATATGCTTAGCATGCTGCAATTATCATTGCCCTGAAAATGTGTTCTGATCTTTGTTGACGATTGGTCTGCTGTAGTGCACTACTGCTGCTGTTGTTGCCGATTCAGTAGTAAGCATGTACATTGAGTGTTCTACGGAGGAGCATCGGGAGTCTTTCAGTAAACCAATAGAAGAAATTCTGCATTTTTACACCCTAGTCACAACCTTGGTCTTAACGACACAGAAGAGGCCCAACTTTAAATGCTGAAAAGCAAGAACATGAGTTGCCGCTTCAACTGGCTTATCAACATGATGAATGTGACCATATGCTACACAGATGAGTTCCTGTCCTCGTGCTCTCTCTTGCATTTTCATCAAGTTGAAATTTTGTCATCGACTATGAAAAAACATGTTTATGAGGAAAATATTCATGTTTTAATCAAAAGACTAAGTAGAATAGATAAAATTACTCAGATATCTGTTGTATGATGGCAAACCCCTTGTTTTTAAATAACATGTACGCTAGTATGTAGAAGTAGTTACTTAAAACAGAAATATAAGATGAATTACCATGTCATTATCAGTAAGAAACAATCCTATGAGTGATCGCCACCTAACAACAACAACAAAAATTATATATTTTCCATATGACTTGCTCCATGAAAGATTTTTGTGTCTCTAGCTAGCAAAATGGCATGATAAACTAATATGTAACAATTCTGGATGGATAACAAAAGGGATAAAGATCACTACAGAAAAGGAACACATAATACACACATATAGATGTAAGACAGACATGTGAGATGAATTAGGCACAATAATTTCTTCACTGGTTAGGAATAATGTTCAGTATCTTTTTCAATGTGTTCCTGTATCAGAAGGCTATTAGGCAGCCAAAGTAGGATGAAGAAACATATGAGAGAGAGCTTGAATGCTTACTGTCGGGAAATAGTCTTTAATGTATGAGATACACTAACCCAATAAAACACACTTAACCATAGTCTACAAAATCCGGATTCCTGCATGTATATATTGAACCGGTAAAAAAGTTACACGAACCAATGGATGCATGATAAGAAAGGGACTCATATTAAAAGTAGTTAGCCCATGAATATCATAGAAATCTTGTGATGATGCAACAGTTGCGTTCTGACAATAGCATGCTGATATCTGCTACATTTAAGTTAGGCACATCATGGAAGTCTAGAAATTATGTATATATAAGTTAGGCACATGAGACATTATTCTTTGTAAGTAATAGTAGCAGCAAAAATCTGCTAGTTCTAAATTTGAAGGTTGCAAATGTACACATTCAGATACAATTGATGTGTTAACGTTGCAGAGACAACATCTCTACTGCTCTAGGAGACACTTTTGAGTGTCTGCACCAACCTTTAGGAATTGCAGCTGGGCTGCAGAAGAGCTAAATAACAAACCACGAACTCCATATATCTATTGTGAAGATAAGTATAATAAGCACAGAAATTTTTGACATTTTACCTTCATACATCAACACAAATTGATGTATACTATCGTTGTTATGTAGCCATGGCCATCATACAAAACTACAATGCATAAAAATTGAGGTTCGTCATTTATATTCCAAGATATGAGAATAAAATTACCAATTTACACATAAGTTCACTTGGATGAATTTATAAAATTAGCTGGGAATTACTACAGTTTGTCTGTTGGTTCACTTTTCATAAATTTCCTTCTGATTCAGTCGCTGACGAGCGATTTTACAACAGAAAGCTAACTTTATAGACTTCATGCATGTAAAAAGTAATATGCCATAAGGTTTTTCTGTTCATTAGGTTCACATCGAAAGAAAACAGAACTGAACGTATAATAAAACTAAAATGTTTCTACAACTCATCATATGACTAATCTGTACGGACTGGAACTGAACTACTTTGAACAAAAAAACATCCGCAGGCAAGACCAGAAGATCGGAATCTAGTAGCAGCATAACTTGAGACGGTGTTACTCCTGTTCTTGGGGCATATGGTGCATCAGTACAACTCATGTGGCTAGTGCACCGTATATGCCACCAACTTACTTTTGTGTAAAGGCTGCCATTATGTTCCAAGGTAAGTAACAGAAAATGAGTTTTGCTATCTAACTTAGGCATTTGTTTTGGGTTCAAACAATGTATACTACCTCCATTGCAAAGACATGCAAATGTGATCAACTCGTTCCAACTCCTTAAGTCAATTGTTTCCTTCTGGGTCTTTGATTCAGAAGTTGTCGTATCAGACTATGTTTCCGCTGTAAACGACACAAACAGAAATTCAGTTATGCTACATTTGTTTTGCAAATCTCAGTAAATAGAAAACTGCAAAATAAACAAAAGTGGCACAAATTGTGAAGTACAACAAAACCAAGCCACCAATTTCCAAGTGGTCTTGCATGACCAATGCCAAGTATCATTATTACAAATTATCAGAATGTTGAGGTAAGGAGTAGTTTAACTACCAAACTGTACTGCTAAGTTTCATTTTGTACCAAACAGTGTGCCAATGTACTTCCAACCCACAAACTAAACAGATTTCTTTAGTTCAGATCATACTTTTATGTAGGATAAGGCTAGCGCGGCTCTTAAGAACCCTGGGTTACCTCGATCTTGCAGGAGAGGAGGATGGGAGGGCGGTGGCTGGAGTTGGCAGTGGCCGGAGGTAATGCTGGAGAAGGGGATGCAATGGAACTGTGGAAGGCGGGTCGACGAGGAATCCCCGCACTGCGCGACGCACGGGGCGAGCAGCGAAGGAGGTTTGGGGTGACGCCCGAAAAGATTGGAGGCGGATGGGCCATCGGCGGATGGCCGGAGAAGAAGATCGGCCACGCGGCCGCGCATGGCGGCGGCGGCGGCGGCGCCATACTCGCACGCGAGGAGAAGAGCCCGTGCTCGTGCCTGTGTGTTTTTCTTTGTTTAGCACTCAAAATAGCACTGCGGGCAGAATTAGTAAGAATTCAAGGACCTATTTGTAAGAACAAAGCGTTTTTCGATTGGCCACTTAAGATAGGATTGCGGGTTGAATTGTCGGAAACAGAGGGACGTTTTTGCAAAAACGCCGACGACGTACGACCAGAAGCAGTCGGCGCTTTATTAGTAGGTAAAGATTTGTTTTAGCAGAAATATTTAAGTGATGGGGGAGACTGGTCATAGAGTCACATAACTAGTAGTCTACTAATAAGCAACATGGGTTAATCAACGTATAAAGTAGCCCTAAACTAATCTAATTAGTACTCTCTCCGTCCCAAAATACTTGTCATAAAAATGGACAAAAAGAATATATCTAGAACTCAATACATCTAGATACATCTTCCTTTATTCATTTTGCAACAAGCATTTCCGGACGGAGGGAGTACTAACTATTCTAGATAGGGCCGGCCTCATATCCAGAGAGCCACTCGGCCTCTCAGGCTGGGCTATACACTCGCACGTGAGGGCGCCGTAGGCCTTGGCTAGAAGCGGCAGCAGGTAGGAGCGGCCGCAGTGGCCGGCGGCAGCAGGTAGGAGCGGCCGCAGTGGCCGGCGGCAGCAGCGAGCAGCTCAGAACAGCTGCTGTAGCAACTATGCAGCGGCAGCAGCAAGGGCAGCTGCAGCGTACAGTAGCAACAATACGCGGCAGCAGAGACCAGCAGGAGCACCGGGCAGCAACAGAGCGGCAGCAGCAGCGGCGCACAAGGGCAGACGGGGGCGTCGCGGCCGCAGGGACGGCGCACGCGAGACACGGCCTCGGGGCAGTGAGCGTGATGCGGCAGCGGCGCACGGCGGCGGTCGCACGTTGCAGCGAGGAGCAGAAGCGGAGCAGTGGTAGCACAAGGAGGAGGAGCAGCCGAGCACGCGCGGACGGCGTCAGGGAGCAGCCGGCAGCGGCGGGGCGCACACGAACGGCGTGGTCAGGGCGTGCATGCGTGGGTGCGTAGTACGCACACGCGCACGCACGGGGTAAGACAGGGCGCGACTGGGGGCTCGCAGGCACGGACAGTGGGCGCGGTGAGCGGAGCTCCGGCTATGGTGGCCGAGCTCATGGGACGACTACAGGACGACAAATTGAGGCAGGTAAAAAGGGGGAATCGGCGGAGGGCCTCACTTTGAGCGCAACGGTGTGGTTGGGGAGGCTGGGGAGTCGTGGTGGTGTAGGTCGACGGCGATGTTGGCAAGGCAGTGGCGGCCGAGTCGGGGAAGACGACATGGCGGCGGACTCCCAGCTCCAATCTGGTGGTGTGGTTGAAGAAGAAGAACCCCCTGGGGCTCCTGGAAATCCTCCGGTGGCGCGGGGAGCACGATGGCCGCGGGATCGAGCATGGTCATGGAGATAGTGCTACGGGTGTGTGCTTGGGGAAGAGAAGTGCCGCAATGGAGAAGAGAGGGAGAGGAGCTAGGGTTTTCCAGGGGAGAGAGGGGCGCCTAGGGTTGCTCTTATCCGAGAGGGGGATCGGGGCATGGACGGCACGTTGCCGGGGAGCGGCCGTGGCCGCGGGATGGCCGCCACGCCCTCTCCCTGTCTCCTGTAGCGTGAGGAGGGAGAGGAGGTGTGGTGGGTCGGGCCTCCTAGTCCCACGTGGGCCTGTTTCTTTTTAATTGCTTCCTTTCTTCTACTTTTTTTTCTGCTACATAACTTTCTGTTTATTTTTTTTAACAGACACTATTAGTGTTTACATAAGCCACCAAATGCCTTAAAAAATGTGGATCTGGTCAAAACAAAAGCTAGGGGATATAGAGCACTGCCAAAAAGAATAGGAGTGATTTGAATTTGCTTGGAATTTTCCTAAATTAGAAAAGGATTTAAGTGATGTTTTAGGCACTGTTTTATTTAATTTTAAGGCATTTAATCTCTTTACAAAAATATTAGTTTCACCATGAAAAATATCCATGGATTATTTGCAACACTTTGAACAATTTAGTTTTTATGTTTGAAGAAAATAATTATTTGACTTTAAATTTGAATTTGAACCGGTTTCGAACCGAAGCAAGTTTAGTAACAGTAATCGTGGTGACGTGGCAACAATAACAGAGGGTTACTGTAGCTTGATTACCCGGGCGTTACAGTCTTGCAAAGACTGGACTATTTTAGGTCCAGGTTCTTTTGGCAAGGAGATGGTGAAAAGAAAAAATATAGGCTGGCCAAATGAAGCGTGGTTTGTAGGCCGAAAGACCAGGGTGGCCTCGGTATTCATGACCTGCACGTCAAGAATGAGGCTCTACTTAGTAAATGGTTGTTCAAACTTCTTACTGAGGATGGTGTTTAGCAAACCATGTTGCGCAATAAGTATATAGGCCAAAAGGCAGTGTCTCGGATATATTGGAAACCTGAAGACTCACACTTTTGGGCCGGCCTAATGGCGGCAAAGAAACAGCTCTTTCGCTTTGGGTCTTTCGCGATAAAGGACAGGTCGGAGATTCGTTTTTGGGAAGACATCTGGCTAGGCAATGCTAGTCTCCGAGAACAATACCGAGTCTTATACAACATTGCACGCGATAAGAATAATACTATTGCGCAAGTGCTCAGCTCATCCCCGTCAAATATTTCGTTCAGGCGGGATTTGATTGGCACCCGACTTATGTCATGGAATAATCTCTTTTCCCGTCTGGATTCGATTAACCTGACACAAGGTCGTGATGTGTTTCGCTGGAACCTTACTACATCGGGGTCTTTCACAGTAGACTCTGTATCGTGCACTCAAGCATTCTGAGACACCGGCGAGTAATAACAAAAAAAATTGGAAAGCGAAGGTACCACTTAAAGTGAAAATATTCATGTGTATCTCCGTAGGGGAGTTGTGCTAACAAAAGACAACCCCGCACGATGCAACTGGTCGGGAAGTAAGAAGTGTTGTTTTTATACTCATGACGAGACAATTAAACATCTCTTTTTTCACTGTAAGTTTGCGCATTCAACGTGTATCCATCCACAAGTGTTGCCAATATTTTTGGTCATTGGCTGGACGGTATTTCAAATATGTACAAAACGCTAATAAGGGTGGGAGCGTATGCCTTACTATGGTCGCTTTAGCTATGTAGAAATGATGTTGTTTTTAACGACAAAAATGATTCTCCTTTGCAGGTTATTTTCTGTGGTACGCACTCGCTTCGTACGTGGTGTACGCTACAACGAGCGGAGTACCAACTGCTGTTCAAGGAGGTGTGTACGCCAAGTGGCTATGGAGGTTTTACCCAACATGGGTGGCAGCATAATCTCCGGATTGGTCCACCATCTATTTCGACATAGGCATGGTGTCGGTCTATGGACTCTATGTTGGAAATATGCCCTAGAGGCAATAATAAAAGTATTATTATTATATTTCCTTGTTCATGATAATCATCTGTTATTCATGCTTGAATTGTATTGTACGGAAACAGCGATAAATGTGTGAATATATAGACCACAATGAGTCCCTGGTAGGCCTCTAGTTACCAGCTCGTTGATCAACAGATGGTCACGGTTTCCTGACCATGGACATAGGATGTCAGTGATAACGGGATCACATCATTAGGAGAATGATGTGATGGACAAGACCCAATCCTGAGCATAGCACGAGATCGTTTAGTTCGTAATGCATAAGCTTTTCGGTGTCAAGTATTTATTCCTTAGACCATGAGGTTGTGCAACTCCCGGATGCCGTAGGAATACTTTGGGTGTGCCAAACGTCACAACGTAACTGGGTGGCTATAAAGGTACGCATCGGGTATCTCCGAAAGTGTCTGTTGATTTGGTACGAACCGAGACTGGGATATTGTCACTCCGTGTGACTGTGAGGTACCTCTGGGCCCACTCGGTAAGACATCATCATAATGTGCTCAAAGTGACTAAAGAGTTAGTCACGGGATGATGGATTACGGATCGAGTAAAGAGACTTGCCATGACGAGATTGAACAAGGTATCGGGAAAACCGACGATCGAATCTCGAGCAAGTACCGTACCGATGGACAAAGGGAATAACGTACGGGATTGAGTGAATCCTTAACACAGTGGTTCATCCGATGAAGATCATCGAGGAACACGTGGGAACCAACATGGGTATCCAGATCCCGCTGTTGGTTATTGACCGGAGAGTGGTCTCGGTCATGTCTACGTGTCTCCCGAACCCGTAGGGTCTACACACTTAAGGTTCGGTGACGCTAGGGTCGTAGAGATACATGCACGTGGAAACCCGAAAGTTGTTCGGAGTCCCGGATGAGATCCCGGACGTGACGAGGAGTTTCGGAATGGTCCGGAGGTAAAGAATGATATATAGGAAGTCCAGTTTCGCCAATCGGGTGAACTTCCGGGGTCACCGGGAGTGTCCCGAGACCACCGGAGGGGTCCCGGGGGTCCACTGGGTGGGGCCACCCATCCCGGTGGGGCCCCTAGGCCGCAAGGGGGAAGGGGCCAGCCCCTGGTGGGCTGGCGCACCACATGGGCCCCCCCTCCATGCGCCTAGGGTTGAAACCCTAGGGGAGGGGGGCGCCCCCTTGCCTTGGGGGGCAAGTTTGCCTCCCTGGCCGCCGCCCCACCCTGCAGATGGGATCTGCCAGGGCCGGCGCCCCCCGTGGACCCCTATATATAGTGAGGGGGGAGAGGGCAGCCGCACCCAAGTTTCTGGCGCCTCTCCCCCTCCCGTCACACCTCCATCTCCTTACGCAGGGCGCCGGCGAAGCCCTGCAGGATTTCCCGCTGCATCCACCACCACGCCGTCGTGCTGCTGGATCTCCGACAACCTCTCCTCCCCCCTTGCTGGATCAAGAAGGAGGTGACGTTGCTGTACCGGACGTGTGTTGAACGCGGAGGTGCCGTCCGTTCGGCGCTAGATCATTGGTGACGAAGAACGCGAAGAGTACGACTACTTCATCCACGCTTCTTCGAAAGCTTCCGCTCGCGATCTACAAAAGGGTATGTAGATGCACTCTAATATGCTCGTTGCTAGATGTCTCCTTAGATTGATCTTGGTGAAAGCGTAGAATATTTTTGAATTCTGCTACGTTCCCCAATAGTGGCATCTGAGCTAGGTCTTTTGCGTAGCATCTTGCACGAGTAGAACACAAAGCAGTTGTGGGCGTTGAGTTTGCTCAATTTTCTTACCGTTACTAGTCTAATCTTGATTCGGCGGTATTGTGGGATGAAGCGGTCCGGACCGACTTTACACGTACGCTTACGTGAGACTGGTTCCACTGACAGACATGCACTAGATGCATAAGGTGGCTGGCGGGTGTCTGTCTCTCCTACTTTAGTCGGATCGGATTCGATGAACAGGGTCCTTATGAAGGGTAAATAGAAATTGACAAATCACGTTGTGGTTTTGGCGTAGGTAAGAAACGTTCTTGCTAGAAAACCTATAGAAGCCACGTAAAAACTTGCAACAACAATTAGAGGTCGTCTAACTTGTTCTTGCAGCATGTGCTATGTGATATGGTATGGCCAAGAAGATGTGATGAATGATATATGTAATGTATGAGATTGATCATGTTCTTGTAATAGGGAATCACGACTTGCATGTCGATGAACTTGACAACCGGCAGGAGCCATAGGAGTTGTCTTAATTATTGTATGACCTGCGTGTCACTGAATAACGCCATGTAATTACTTTACTTCATTGCTGAACGTTAGCCATAGTAGTAGAAGTAATAGTTGGCGTGACAACTTCATGAAGACATGATGATGGAGATCATGATGATGGAGATCATGGTGTCGAGCCGGTGACAAAGATGATCATGGTGCCCCGAAGATGGAGATCGAAGGAGCAAGATGATATTGGCCATATCATGTCACTTTAATTGATTGCATGTGATGTTTATCATGTTTATGCATCTTGTTTACTTAGAACGACGGTAGTAAATAAGATGATATCTCACTAAAATTTCAAGAATTGTGTTCCCCCTAACTGTGCACCGTTGCTAAGGATCGTTGTTCCGAAGCACCACGTGATGATCGGGTGTGATAGGTTCTAACGTTCGCATACAACGGGTGTAAGCCAGATTTACACAAGCAATACACTTAGTGTTCACTTGACGAGCCTAGCATGTACAGACATGGCCTCGGAACACGGTAGACCGAAAGGTCGAACACGAGTCGTATAGAAGATACGATCAACATGAAGATGTTCACCGTTGATGACTAGTCCGTCTCACGTGATGATCGGACACTGGCTAGTCGATTCGGATCGTGTATCACTTAGATGACTAGAGAGATGTCAATCTGAGTGGGAGTTCATTAAAATTGGATTAAGATGAACTTAATTATCATGAACTTAGTCTAAATTCTTTACAATATCTCTTGTAGATCAAATGGCCCACGCTCATGTCACCCTCAACTTCAACGCGTTCCTAGAGAAATCCAAGCTGAAAGACGATGGTAGCAACTACACGGACTGGGTCCGTAACCTGAGGATCATCCTCATAGCTGCCAAGAAAACTTATGTCCTAGATGCACCGCTAGGTGACGCTCCCGCCCCGGCAAACCAAGATGTTATGAACGCTTGGCAGTCGCGTTGTGATGATTACTCCCTGGTTCAGTGCGACATGCTTTACAGCTTAGAATCGGGGCTCCAAAAGCGTTTTGAGCACCGCGGGGCATTTGAGATGTTCCAAGAGCTGAAAATGGTTTTCCAAGCTCATGCCCGAGTCGAGAGATATGACGTCTCCGACGCATTCTACAACTGTAAGATGGAGGAAAACAGTTCTGTCAGTGAGCACATCCTCAAGATTTCTGGGTTGCACAACCGCTTGTCTCAGTTGGGAATGAATCTCCCAGACGAAGAGGTCGTTGACAGAATCCTCCAGTCGCTCCCACCAAGCTACAAGAGCTTCGTGTTGAACTTCAATATGCAGGGAATGGAGAAGTCCATTCCGGAGGTGTATTCGATGCTGAAATCAGCGGAGGTGGATATCAAGAAAGAACATCAAGTGTTGATGGTCAATAAAACCACTAAGTTCAAGAAGGGCAAGGGTAAGAAGAACTTCAAGAAGGACGGCAAGGGAGTTGCCGCGCCCGGTAAGCCTGTTGCCGGGAAGAAGCCAAAGTATGGACCCAAGCTTGAGACAGAGTGCTTTTATTGCAAGGGAACAGGTCACTGGAAGTGGAACTGCCCCAAATACTTAGCGGACAAGAAGGCCGGCAACATCAAAGGTATATGTGATATACATGTTATTGATGTGTACCTTACCAGCGCTCGTAGTAGCTCCTGGGTATTCGATACCGGTGTAGTTGCTCATATTTGTAACTCTAAGTAGGAGTTGCGGAATAAGCGGAGACTGGCGAAGGACGAGGTGACGATGTGCGTCGGGAATGGTTCCAAGGTCGATGTGATCGCCGTCCGCACGCTGCCTCTACATCTACCCTCGGGATTAGTTTTAAACCTCAATAATTGTTATTTAGTACCAGCTTTGAGCATGAACATTGTATCTGGATCTCGTCTTATGCGAGATGGCTACTCATTTAAATCTGAGAATAATGGTTGTTCTATTTATTTGAGAGATATGTTTTATGGTCATGCCCCGCTGGTCAATGGTTTATTTTTGATGAATCTCGATCGTGATGTTACACATATTCATAGTGTGAATGCCAAAAGATGTAAAGTTGACAATGATAGTCCCACATACTTGTGGCAATGCCGCCTAGGTCATATTGGTGTCAAACGTATGAAGAAGCTTCATGGTGATGGACTTCTGGAGTCTCTTGATTATGAATCATTTGACACGTGCGAACCATGCCTCTTGGGCAAGATGACCAAGACTTCGTTCTCCGGAACAATGGAGCGAGCAACCAACTTATTGGAAATCGTACATACCGATGTGTGCGTTCCAATGAGTGTTGAAGCTCGCGGAGGCTATCGTTATGTTCTCACCCTCACGGATGACTTGAGTTGATATGGGTATATCTACTTGATGAAACACAAGTCTGAGACTTTTGAAAAGTTCAAGGAATTTCAGAATGAGGTTGAGAATCAACGAGACAAGAAAATAAAGTTCTTACGATCGGATTGTGGGGGTGAATATTTGAGTCATGAATTTGGCACGCACCTTAGGAAATGTGGAATTGTTTCACAATTGACACCGCCCGGAACATCTGAGCGTAACGGTGTGTCCGAACGTCGAAATCGTACTCTGTTGGACATGGTGCGATCTATGATGTCCCTTACCGATTTACCGTTATCTTTTTGGGGTTATGCTTTAGAGACTGCCGCATTCACTTTAAATAGGGCTCCGTCGAAATCCGTTGAGACGACACCGTATGAACTTTGGTTTGGCAAGAAACCGAAGCTGTCGTTTCTGAAAGTTTGGGGTTGCGATTCTTATGTCAAGAAACTTCAACCTGAAAAGCTCGAACCCAAATCGGAAAAATGCGTCTTCATAGGATACCCAAAGGAAACGATTGTGTACACCTTCTACCACAGATCCGAAGGCAAGGTCTTTGTTGCCAAGAATGGATCCTTTCTGGAGAAAGAGTTTCTCTCGAAAGAAGTGAGTGGGAGGAAAGTAGAACTTGATGAGGTGATAGTCACCCCTCCTGCACCGGAAAGTAGCGCAGCGCAGGAAATTGTTCCTGAGGTGCCTGCACCGACAAGGGAGGAAGTTAATGATGATGACATGAAGAAACAGATCAAGTTACTACTGAATTCGAAGGTCCACAAGGGCACGTTCCGCACCAGAGTGGTACGGCAACCCTGTCATGGGAATCATGTTGTTAGACAACGGTGAACCTTCGAACTATGAAGAAGCGATGGCGGGCCCGGATTCCAATAAATGGCTTGGAGCCATGAAATCCGAGATAGAATCCATGTATGAAAACAAAGTATGGACTTTGGTGGACTTGCCTGATGATAGGCACGCCATAGAAAATAAATGGATATTTAAGAAGAAGACAGACGCGGATGGTAATGTGACCATCTATAAGGCTCGGCTTGTCGCTAAGGGTTATCGACAAGTTCAAGGGATTGACTACGACGAGACTTTCTCTCCCGTAGCGATGCTGAAGTCAGTCAGAATCATGTTAGCTATTGTTGCATTCTATGATTATGAGATGTGGCAAATGGACGTCAAAACGGCATTCCTTAATGGCTTCCTCAAGGAAGAGTTGTATATGATGCAGCCGTAAGGTTTTGTCGATCCAGAGAATGCTAACGAGGTATGCAAGCTCCAGTGCTCGATTTACGGGCTGGTGCAAGCATCTCGGAGTTGGAATATTCGCTTTAATGATGTGATCAAAGCGTTTGGCTTTATACAGACTTATGGAGAAGCCTGTATCTACAAGAAAGTGAGTGGGAGCTCTGTAGCATTTCTCATATTATATGTGGATGACATATTGCTGATGGGAAATGATATAGAATTCTTGGAAAGTGTAAAGGCCTACTTGAATAAGAGTTTTTCAATGAAGGACCTTGGAGAAGTAGCTTATATATTAGGCATCAAAATCTATAGAGATAGATCAAGACGCCTCATCGGTCTTTCACAAAGTACATACCTTGACAAGATATTAAAGAAGTTCAATATGGATCATCCAAGAAGGGGTTCTTGCCTGTTTTGCAAGGTATGAGATTAAGCAAGGCTCAGTCGCCGACCACGGCAGAAGATAGAGAAAAGATGAGTGTCATACCCTATGCCTCGGCCATAGGTTCTATCATGTATGCCATGTTGTGTACCAGACCTGATGTGAACCTTGCCATAAGTTTGGTAGGGAGGTACCAAACTGATCCCGGTATGGAACACTGGACAACGGTCAAGAACATCCTAAAGTACCTAAAGAGGACTAAGGATATGTTTCTCGTTTATGGAGGTGACAAAGAGCTCGTCGTAAAGGGTTACGTCGATGCTAGCTTCGACACAGATCTGGATGACTCTAAGTCACAAACCGGATACGTTTATATTTTGAATGGTGGAGCAGTCAGCTGGTGCAGTTACAAACAGAGCGTGGTGGCGCATTCTACATGTGAAGCAGAGTACATAGCTGCTTGCGAAGCAGCGCAGGAAGGAGTCTGGATGAAGGAGTTCATCACCGACCTAGGAGTCATTCCAAGCGCGTCAAGCCCGATGACTCTCTTCTGTGACAACACTGGTGCTATTGCAATTACCAAGGAGCCCAGGTTTCACAAGAAGACCAAACACATCAAGCGCCGTTTCAACTCCATCCGGAATTATGTTCAAGATGGAGACATAGATATTTGTAAAGTGCATACGGATCTGAATGTCGCAGACCCGTTGACTAAACCTCTTCCACGGGCAAAACATGATCAACACCAGAACTCTATGGGTGTTCGATTCATCACAATGTAACTAGATTATTGACTCTAGTGCAAGTGGGAGACTGTTGGAAATATGCCCTAGAGGCAATAATAAAAGTATTATTATTATATTTCCTTGTTCATGATAATCGTCTGTTATTCATGCTTGAATTGTATTGTACGGAAACAGCGATACATGTGTGAATATATAGACCACAATGAGTCCCTGGTAGGCCTCTAGTTACCAGCTCGTTGATCAACAGATGGTCACGGTTTCCTGACCATGGACATAGGATGTCAGTGATAACGGGATCACATCATTAGGAGAATGATGTGATGGACAAGACCCAATCCTGAGCATAGCACGAGATCGTTTAGTTCGTAATGCATAATCTTTTCGGTGTCAAGTATTTATTCCTCAGACCATGAGGTTGTGCAACTCCCGGATGCCGTAGGAATACTTTGGGTGTGCCAAACGTCACAACGTAACTGGGTGGCTATAAAGGTACGCATCGGGTATCTCCGAAAGTGTCTGTTGAGTTGGTACAAACCGAGACTGGGATATTGTCACTCCGTGCGACGGAGAGGTACCTCTGGGCCCACTCGGTAAGACATCATCATAATGAGCTCAAAGTGACTAAGGAGTTAGTCACGGGATGATGGATTACGAATCGAGTAAAGAGACTTGCCATGACGAGATTGAACAAGGTATCGGGAATACCGACGATCGAATCTCGGGCAAGTACCGTACCGATGGACAAAGGGAATAACGTACGGGATTGAGTGAATCCTTGACACAGTGGTTCATCCAATGAAGATCATCGAGGAACACGTGGGTACCAATATGGGTATCCAGATCCCGTTGTTGGTTATTGACCGGAGAGTGGTCTCGGTCATGTCTACGTGTCTCCCGAACCCGTAGGGTCTACACACTTAAGGTTCGGTGCGGAAACTCGAAAGTTGTTCGGAGTCCCGGATGAGATCCCGGACGTGACGAGGAGTTCTGGAATGGTCCGGAGGTAAAGAATGATATATAGGAAGTGCAGTTTCGGCCATCGGGTGAACTTCGGGGGTCACCGGGAGTGTCCCGGGACCACCGGAGGGGTCCCGGGTGTCCACCGGGTGGGGCCACCGATCCCGGTGGGGCCCCTAGGCCACAAGGGGGAAGGGGCCAGCCCTTGGTGGGCTGGCGCACCACATGGCCCCCCCTCCATGTGCCTAGGGTTGAAACCCTAGGGGAGGGGGCGTCCCCTTGCCTTGGGGGGCAAGTTTGCCTCCCTGGCCGCCGCCCCACCCTGCAGATGGGATCTGCCAGGGCCGGCGCCCCCCTGGACCCCTATATATAGTGAGGGGGGAGAGGGCAGCCGCACCCAAGTTTCTGGCACCTCTCCCCCTCCCGTCACACCTCCATCTCCTTACGCAGGGCGCCGGCGAAGCCCTGCAGGATTTCCCGCTGCATCCACCACCACGCCGTCGTGCTGCTGGATCTCCGACGACCTCTCCTCCCCCCTTGCTGGATCAAGAAGGAGGTGACGTTGCTGTACCGGACGTGTGTTGAACGCGGAGGTGCCGTCCGTTCGGCGCTAGATCATTGGTGACGAAGAACGCGAAGAGTACGACTACTTCATCCACGCTTCTTCGAAAGCTTCCGCTCGCGATCTACAAAAGGGTATGTAGATGCACTCTAATATGCTCGTTGCTAGATGTCTCCTTAGATTGATCTTGGTGAAAGCGTAGAATATTTTTGAATTCTGCTACGTTCCCCAATAGTGGCATCTGAGCTAGGTCTTTTGCGTAGCATCTTGCACGAGTAGAACACAAAGCAGTTGTGGGCATTGAGTTTGCTCAATTTTCTTACCGTTACTAGTCTAATCTTGATTCGGCGGTATTGTGGGATGAAGTGGTCCGGACCGACTTTACACGTACGCTTACGTGAGACTGGTTCCACTGACAGACATGCACTAGATGCATAAGGTGGCTGGCGGGTGTCTGTCTCTCCTACTTTAGTCGGATCGGATTCGATGAACAGGGTCCTTATGAAGGGTAAATAGAAATTGACAAATCACGTTGTGGTTTTGGCGTAGGTAAGAAACGTTCTTGCTAGAAAACCTATAGAAGCCACGTAAAAACTTGCAACAACAATTAGAGGTCGTCTAACTTGTTCTTGCAGCATGTGCTATGTGATATGGTATGGCCAAGAAGATGTGATGAATGATATATGTAATGTATGAGATTGATCATGTTCTTGTAATAGGGAATCACGACTTGCATGTCGATGAACTTGACAACCGGCAGGAGCCATAGGAGTTGTCTTAATTATTGTATGACCTGCGTGTCACTGAATAACGCCATGTAATTACTTTACTTCATTGCTGAACGTTAGCCATAGTAGTAGAAGTAATAGTTGGCCTGACAACTTCATGAAGACATGATGATGGAGATCATGATGATGGAGATCATGGTGTTGAGCCGGTGACAAAGATGATCATGGTGCCCCGAAGATGGAGATCGAAGGAGCAAGATGATATTGGCCATATCATGTCACTTTAATTGATTGCATGTGATGTTTATCATGTTTATGCATCTTGTTTACTTAGAACGACGGTAGTAAATAAGATGATATCTCACTAAAATTTCAAGAATTGTGTTCCCCCTAACTGTTCAGCGTTGCTAAGCATCGTTGTTCCGAAGCACCACGTGATGATCGGGTGTGATAGGTTCTAACGTTCGCATACAACGGGTGTAAGCCAGATTTACACAAGCAATACACTTAGTGTTCACTTGACGAGCCTAGCATGTACAGACATGGCCTCGGAACACGGTAGACCGAAAGGTCGAACACGAGTCGTATAGAAGATACGATCAACATGAAGATGTTCACCGTTGATGACTTGTCCGTCTCACGTGATGATCGGACACGGGCTAGTCGATTCGGATCGTGTATCACTTAGATGACTAGAGATATGTCATTCTGAGTGGGAGTTCATTAAAATTTGATTAAGATGAACTCAATTATCATGAACTTAGTCTAAATTCGTTACAATATCTCTTGTAGATCAAATGGCCCACGCTCCAGTTTCCCTCAACTTCAACGCGTTCCTAGAGAAATCCAAGCTGAAAGACGATGGTAGCAACTACACGGACTGGGTCCGTAACCTGAGGATCATCCTCATAGCTGCCAAGAAAACTTATGTCCTAGATGCACCGCTAGGTGACGCTCCCGCCCCGGCAAACCAAGATGTTATGAACGCTTGGCAGTCGCGTTGTGATGATTATTCCCTGGTTCAGTGCGGCATGCTTTACAGCTTAGAATCGGGGCTCCAAAAGCGTTTTGAGCACCACGGGGCATTTGAGATGTTCCAAGAGCTGAAAATGGTTTTCCAAGCTCATGCCCGAGTCGAGAGATATGACGTCTCCGACGCATTCTACAGCTGTAAGATGGAGGAAAGCAGTTCTGTCAGTGAGCACATCCTCAAGATTTCTGGGTTGCACAACCGCTTGTCTCAGTTGGGAATGAATCTCCCAGACGAAGCGGTCGTTGACAGAATCCTCCAGTCGCTCCCACCAAGCTACAAGAGCTTCGTGTTGAACTTCAATATGCAGGGAATGGAGAAGTCCATTCCCGAGGTGTATTCGATGCTGAAATCAGCGGAGGTGGATATCAAGAAAGAACATCAAGTGTTGATGGTCAATAAAACTACTAAGTTCAAGAAGGGCAAGGGTAAGAAGAACTTCAAGAAGGACGGCAAGGGAGTTGCCGCGCCCGGTAAGCCTGTTGCCGGGAAGAAGCCAAAGTATGGACCCAAGCTTGAGACAGAGTGCTTTTATTGCAAGGGAACAGGTCACTGGAAGCGGAACTACCCCAAATACTTAGCGGACAAGAAGGCCGGCAACGTCAAAGGTATATGTGATATACATGTTATTGATGTGTACCTTACCAGCGCTCGTAGTAGCTCCTGGGTATTCGATACCGGTGCAGTTGCTCATATTTGTAACTCTAAGCAGGAGTTGCGGAATAAGCGGAGACTGGCGAAGGACGAGGTGACGATGTGCGTCGGGAATGGTTCCAAGGTCGATGTGATCGCCGTCCGCACGCTGCCTCTACATCTACCCTCGGGATTAGTTTTAAACCTCAATAATTGTTATTTAGTACCAGCTTTGAGCATGAACATTGTATCTGGATCTCGTCTTATGCGAGATGGCTACTCATTTAAATCTGAGAATAATGGGTGTTCTATTTATTTGAGAGATATGTTTTATGGTCATGCCCCGCTGGTCAATGGTTTATTTTTGATGAATCTCGATCGTGATGTTACACATATTCATAGTGTGAATGCCAAAAGATGTAAAGTTGACAATGATAGTCCCACATACTTGTGGCATTGCCGCCTTGGTCATATTGGTGTCAAACGTATGAAGAAGCTTCATGCTGATGGACTTCTGGAGTCTCTTGATTATGAATCATTTGACACGTGCGAACCATGCCTCTTGGGCAAGATGACCAAGACTCCGTTCTCCGGAACAATGGAGCGAGCAACCAACTTATTGGAAATCATACATACCGATGTGTGCGGTCCAATGAGTGTTGAAGCTCGCGGAGGCTATCGTTATGTTCTCACCCTCACGGATGACTTGAGTTGATATGGGTATATCTACTTGATGAAACACAAGTCTGAGACTTTTGAAAAGTTCAAGGAATTTCAGAATGAGTTTGAGAATCAACGAGACAAGAAAATAAAGTCTTTACGATCGGATCGTGGGGGTGAATATTTGAGTCATGAATTTGGCACGCACCTTAGGAAATGTGGAATTGTTTCACAATTGACACCGCCCGGAACATCTGAGCGTAACGGTGTGTCCGAACGTCGAAATCGTACTCTGTTGGACATGGTGCGATCTATGATGTCCCTTACCGATTTACCGTTATCTTTTTGGGGTTATGCTTTAGAGACTGCCGCATTCACTTTAAATAGGGCTCCGTCGAAATCCATTGAGACGACACCGTATGAACTTTGGTTTGGCAAGAAACCGAAGCTGTCGTTTCTGAAAGTTTGGGGTTGCGATTCTTATGTCAAGAAACTTCAACCTGAAAAGCTCAAACCCAAATCGGAAAAATGCGTCTTCATAGGATACCCAAAGGAAACGATTGGGTACACCTTCTACCACAGATCCGAAGGCAAGGTCTTTGTTGCCAAGAATGGATCCTTTAGCTCAAAAAAAAGAATGGATCCTTTCTGGAGAAAGAGTTTCTCTCGAAAGAAGTGAGTGGGAGGAAAGTAGAACTTGATGAGGTGATAGTCACCCCTCCTGCACCGGAAAGTAGCGCAGCGCAAGAAATTGTTCCTGAGGTGCCTGCACCGACAAGGGAGGAAGTTAATGATGATGACATGAAGAAACAGATCAAGTTACTACTGAATTCGAAGGTCCACAAGGGCACGTTCCGCACCAGAGTGGTACGGCAACCCTGTCATGGGAATCATGTTGTTAGACAACGGTGAACCTTCGAACTATGAAGAAGCGATGGCGGGCCCGGATTCCAATAAATGGCTTGGAGCCATGAAATCCGAGATAGAATCCATGTATGAAAACAAAGTATGGACTTTGGTGGACTTGCCTGATGATAGGCACGCCATAGAAAATAAATGGATATTTAAGAAGAAGACAGACGCGGATGGTAATGTGACCATCTATAAGGCTCGGCTTGTCGCTAAGGGTTATCGACAAGTTCAAGGGATTGACTACGACGAGACTTTCTCTCCCGTAGCGATGCTGAAGTCAGTCAGAATCATGTTAGCTATTGTTGCATTCTATGATTATGAGATATGGCAAATGGACGTCAAAACGGCATTCCTTAATGGCTTCCTCAAGGAAGAGTTGTATATGATGCAGCCGTAAGGTTTTGTCGATCCAGAGAATGCTAACAAGGTATGCAAGCTCCAGTGCTCGATTTACGGGCTGGTGCAAGAATCTCGGAGTTGGAATATTCGCTTTAATGATGTGATCAAAGCGTTTGGCTTTATACAGACTTATGGAGAAGCCTGTATCTACAAGAAAGTGAGTGGGAGCTCTGTAGCATTTCTCATATTATATGTGGATGACATATTGCTGATGGGAAATGATATAGAATTCTTGGAAAGTGTAAAGGCCTACTTGAATAAGAGTTTTTCAATGAAGGACCTTGGAGAAGCAGCTTATATATTAGGCATCAAAATCTATAGAGATAGATCAAGACGCCTCATCGGTCTTTCACAAAGTACATACCTTGACAAGATATTAAAGAAGTTCAATATGGATCAGTCCAAGAAGGGGTTCTTGCCTGTTTTGCAAGGTATGAGATTAAGCAAGGCTCAGTCGCCGACCACGGCAGAAGATAGAGAAAAGATGAGTGTCATACCCTATGCCTCGGCCATAGGTTCTATCATGTATGCCATGTTGTGTACCAGACCTGATGTGAACCTTGCCATAAGTTTGGTAGGGAGGTACCAAACTGATCCCGGTATGGAACACTGGACAGCGGTCAAGAACATCCTAAAGTACCTAAAGAGGACTAAGGATATGTTTCTCGTTTATGGAGGTGACAAAGAGCTCGTCGTAAAGGGTTACGTCGATGCTAGCTTCGACACAGATCTGGATGACTCTAAGTCACAAACCGGATACGTTTATATTTTGAATGGTGGAGCAGTCAGCTGGTGCAGTTGCAAACAGAGCGTGGTGGCGCATTCCACATGTGAAGCGGAGTACATAGCTGCTTGCGAAGCAGCGCAGGAAGGAGTCTGGATGAAGGAGTTCATCACCGACCTAGGAGTCATTCCAAGCGCGTCAAGCCCGATGACTCTCTTCTGTGACAACACTGGTGCTATTGCAATTACCAAGGAGCCCAGGTTTCACAAGAAGACCAAACACATCAAGCGCCGTTTCAACTCCATCCGGAATTATGTTCAAGATGGAGACATAGATATTTGTAAAGTGCATACGGATCTGAATGTCGCAGACCCGTTGACTAAACCTCTTCCACGGGCAAAACATGATCAACACCAGAACTCTATGGGTGTTCGATTCATCACAATGTAACTAGATTATTGACTCTAGTGCAAGTGGGAGACTGTTGGAAATATGCCCTAGAGGCAATAATAAAAGTATTATTATTATATTTCCTTGTTCATGATAATCGTCTGTTATTCATGCTTGAATTGTATTGTACGGAAACAGCGATACATGTGTGAATATATAGACCACAATGAGTCCCTGGTAGGCCTCTAGTTACCAGCTCGTTGATCAACAGATGGTCACGGTTTCCTGACCATGGACATAGGATGTCAGTGATAACGGGATCACATCATTAGGAGAATGATGTGATGGACAAGACCCAATCCTGAGCATAGCACGAGATCGTTTAGTTCGTAATGCATAAGCTTTTCGGTGTCAAGTATTTATTCCTTAGACCATGAGGTTGTGCAACTCCCGGATGACGTAGGAATACTTTGGGTGTGCCAAACGTCACAACTTAACTGGGTGGCTATAAAGGTACGCATCGGGTATCTCTTAAAGTGTCTGTTGAGTTGGTACGAACCGAGACTGGGATATTGTCACTCCGTGTGACGGAGAGGTACCTCTGGGCCCACTCGGTAAGACATCATCATAATGAGCTCAAAGTGACTAAGGAGTTAGTCACGGGATGATGGATTACGAATCGAGTAAAGAGACTTGCCATGACGAGATTGAACAAGGTATCGGGAATACCGACGATCGAATCTCGGGCAAGTACCGTACCGATGGACAAAGGGAATAACGTACGGGATTGAGTGAATCCTTGACACAGTGGTTCATCCGATGAAGATCATCGAGGAACACGTGGGTACCAATATGGGTATCCAGATCCCGTTGTTGGTTATTGACCGGAGAGTGGTCTCGGTCATGTCTACGTGTCTCCCGAACCCGTAGGGTCTACACACTTAAGGTTCGGTGCGGAAACCCGAAAGTTGTTCGGAGTCCCGGATGAGATCCCGGACGTGACGAGGAGTTCCAGAATGGTCCGGAGGTAAAGAATGATATATTGGAAGTGCAGTTTCGGCCATCGGGTGAACTTGGGGGGTCACCGGGAGTGTCCCGGGACCACCGGAGGGGTCCCGGGTGTCCACCGGGTGGGGCCACCGATCCCGGTGGGGCCCCTAGGCCACAAGGGGGAAGGGGCCAGCCCCTGGTGGGCTGGCGCACCACATGGCCCCCCCTCCATGTGCCTAGGGTTGAAACCCTAGGGGAGGGGGCGCCCCCTTGCCTTGGGGGGCAAGTTTGCCTCCCTGGCCGCCGCCCCACCCTGCAGATGGGATCTGCCAGGGCCGGCGCCCTCCTGGACCCCTATATATAGTGAGGGGGGAGAGGGCAGCCGCACCCAAGATTCTGGCACCTCTCCCCCTCCCGTCACACCTCCATCTCCTTACGCAGGGCGCCGGCGAAGCCCTGCAGGATTTCCCGCTGCATCCACCACCACGCCGTCGTGCTGCTGGATCTCCGACGACCTCTCCTCCCCCCCTTGCTGGATCAAGAAGGAGGTGACGTTGCTGTACCGGACGTGTGTTGAACGCGGAGGTGCCGTCCGTTCGGCGCTAGATCATTGGTGACGAAGAATGCGAAGAGTACGACTACTTCATCCACGCTTCTTCGAAAGCTTCCGCTCGCGATCTACAAAAGGGTATGTAGATGCACTCTAATATGCTCGTTGCTAGATGTCTCCTTAGATTGACCTTGGTGAAAGCGTAGAATATTTGTGAATTCTGCTACGTTCCCCAATAGTGGCATCTGAGCTAGGTCTTTTGCGTAGCATCTTGCACGAGTAGAACACAAAGCAGTTGTGGGCATTGAGTTTGCTCAATTTTCTTACCGTTACTAGTCTAATCTTGATTCGGCGGTATTGTGGGATGAAGCGGTCCGGACCGACTTTACACGTACGCTTACGTGAGACTGGTTCCACTGACAGACATGCACTAGATGCATAAGGTGGCTGGCGGGTGTCTGTCTCTCCTACTTTAGTCGGATCGGATTCGATGAACAGGGTCCTTATGAAGGGTAAATAGAAATTGACAAATCACGTTGTGGTTTTGGCGTAGGTAAGAAACGTTCTTGCTAGAAAACCTATAGAAGCCACGTAAAAACTTGCAACAACAATTAGAGGTCGTCTAACTTGTTCTTGCAGCATGTGCTATGTGATATGGTATGGCCAAGAAGATGTGATGAATGATATATGTAATGTATGAGATTGATCATGTTCTTGTAATAGGGAATCACGACTTGCATGTCGATGAACTTGACAACCGGCAGGAGCCATAGGAGTTGTCTTAATTATTGTATGACCTGCGTGTCACTGAATAACGCCATGTAATTACTTTACTTCATTGCTGAACGTTAGCCATAGTAGTAGAAGTAATAGTTGGCCTGACAACTTCATGAAGACATGATGATGGAGATCATGATGATGGAGATCATGGTGTCGAGCCGGTGACAAAGATGATCATGGTGCCCCGAAGATGGAGATCGAAGGAGCAAGATGATATTGGCCATATCATGTCACTTTAATTGATTGCATGTGATGTTTATCATGTTTATGCATCTTGTTTACTTAGAACGACGGTAGTAAATAAGATGATATCTCACTAAAATTTCAAGAATTGTGTTCCCCCTAACTGTGCAGCGTTGCTAAGCATCGTTGTTCCGAAGCACCACGTGATGATCGGGTGTGATAGGTTCTAACGTTCGCATACAACGGGTGTAAGCCAGATTTACACAAGCAATACACTTAGTGTTCACTTGACGAGCCTAGCATGTACAGACATGGCCTCGGAACACGGTAGACCGAAAGGTCGAACACGAGTCGTATAGAAGATACGATCAACATGAAGATGTTCACCGTTGATGACTAGTCTGTCTCACGTGATGATCGGACACTGGCTAGTCGATTCGGATCGTGTATCACTTAGATGACTAGAGAGATGTCAATCTGACTGGGAGTTCATTAAAATTGGATTAAGATGAACTTAATTATCATGAACTTAGTCTAAATTCTTTACAATATCTCTTGTAGATCAAATGGCCCACGCTCATGTCACCCTCAACTTCAACGCGTTCCTAGAGAAATCCAAGCTGAAAGACGATGGTAGCAACTACACGGACTGGGTCCGTAACCTGAGGATCATCCTCATAGCTGCCAAGAAAACTTATGTCCTAGATGCACCGCTAGGTGACGCTCCCGCCCCGGCAAACCAAGATGTAATGAACGCTTGGCAGTCGCGTTGTGATGATTATTCCCTGGTTCAGTGCGGCATGCTTTACAGCTTATAATCGGGGCTCCAAAAGCGTTTTGAGCACCACGGGGCATTTGAGATGTTCCAAGAGCTGAAAATGGTTTTCCAAGCTCATGCCCGAGTCGAGAGATATGACGTCTCCGACGCATTCTACAGCTGTAAGATGGAGGAAAGCAGTTCTGTCAGTGAGCACATCCTCAAGATTTCTGGGTTGCACAACCGCTTGTCTCAGTTGGGAATGAATCTCCCAGACGAAGCGGTCGTTGACAGAATCCTCCAGTCGCTCCCACCAAGCTACAAGAGCTTCGTGTTGAACTTCAATATGCAGGGAATGGAGAAGTCCATTCCCGAGGTGTATTCGATGCTGAAATCAGTGGAGGTGGATATCAAGAAAGAACATCAAGTGTTGATGGTCAATAAAACCACTAAGTTCAAGAAGGGCAAGGGTAAGAAGAACTTCAAGAAGGACGGCAAGGGAGTTGCCGCGCCCGGTAAGCCTGTTGCCGGGAAGAAGCCAAAGTATGGACCCAAGCTTGAGACAGAGTGCTTTTATTGCAAGGGAACAGGTCACTGGAAGCGGAACTACCCCAAATACTTAGCGGACAAGAAGGCCGGCAACGTCAAAGGTATATGTGATATACATGTTATTGATGTGTACCTTACCAGCGCTCGTAGTAGCTCCTGGGTATTCGATACCGGTGCAGTTGCTCATATTTGTAACTCTAAGCAGGAGTTACGGAATAAGCGGAGACTGGCGAAGGACGAGGTGACGATGTGCGTCGGGAATGGTTCCAAGGTCGATGTGATCGCCGTCCGCACGCTGCCTCTACATCTACCCTCGGGATTAGTTTTAAACCTCAATAATTGTTATTTAGTACCAGCTTTGAGCATGAACATTGTATCTGGATCTCGTCTTATGCGAGATGGCTACTCATTTAAATCTGAGAATAATGGGTGTTCTATTTATTTGAGAGATATGTTTTATGGTCATGCCCCGCTGGTCAATGGTTTATTTTTGATGAATCTCGATCGTGATGTTACACATATTCATAGTGTGAATGCCAAAAGATGTAAAGTTGACAATGATAGTCCCACATACTTGTGGCATTGCCGCCTTGGTCATATTGGTGTCAAACGTATGAAGAAGCTTCATGCTGATGGACTTCTGGAGTCTCTTGATTATGAATCATTTGACACGTGCGAACCATGCCTCTTGGGCAAGATGACCAAGACTCCGTTCTCCGGAACAATGGAGCGAGCAACCAACTTATTGGAAATCATACATACCGATGTGTGCGGTCCAATGAGTGTTGAAGCTCGCGGAGGCTATCGTTATGTTCTCACCCTCACGGATGACTTGAGTTGATATGGGTATATCTACTTGATGAAACACAAGTCTGAGACTTTTGAAAAGTTCAAGGAATTTCAGAATGAGTTTGAGAATCAATGAGACAAGAAAATAAAGTTCTTACGATCGGATCGTGGGGGTGAATATTTGAGTCATGAATTTGGCACGCACCTTAGGAAATGTGGAATTGTTTCACAATTGACACCGCCCGGAACATCTGAGCGTAACGGTGTGTCCGAACGTCGAAATCGTACTCTGTTGGACATGGTGTGATCTATGATGTCCCTTACCGATTTACCGTTATCTTTTTGGGGTTATGCTTTAGAGACTGCCGCATTCACTTTAAATAGGGCTCCGTCGAAATCCGTTGAGACGACACCGTATGAACTTTGGTTTGGCAAGAAACCGAAGCTGTCGTTTCTGAAAGTTTGGGGTTGCGATTCTTATGTCAAGAAACTTCAACCTGAAAAGCTCGAACCCAAATCGGAAAAATGCGTCTTCATAGGATACCCAAAGGAAACGATTGGGTACACCTTCTACCACAGATCCGAAGGCAAGGTCTTTGTTGCCAAGAATGGATCCTTTCTGGAGAAAGAGTTTCTCTCGAAAGAAGTGAGTGGGAGGAAAGTAGAACTTGATGAGGTGATAGTCACCCCTCCTGCACCGGAAAGTAGCGCAGCGCAGGAAATTGTTCCTGAGGTGCCTGCACCGACAAGGGAGGAAGTTAATGATGATGACATGAAGAAACAGATCAAGTTACTACTGAATTCGAAGGTCCACAAGGGCACGTTCCGCACCAGAGTGGTACGGCAACCCTGTCATGGGAATCATGTTGTTAGACAACGGTGAACCTTCGAACTATGAAGAAGTGATGGCGGGCCCGGATTCCAATAAATGGCTTGGAGCCATGAAATCCGAGATAGAATCCATGTATGAAAACAAAGTATGGACTTTGGTGGACTTGCCTGATGATAGGCACGCCATAGAAAATAAATGGATATTTAAGAAGAAGACAGACGCGGATGGTAATGTGACCATCTATAAGGCTCGGCTTGTCGCTAAGGGTTATCGACAAGTTCAAGGGATTGACTACGACGAGACTTTCTCTCCCGTAGCGATGCTGAAGTCAGTCAGAATCATGTTAGCTATTGTTGCATTCTATGATTATGAGATATGGCAAATGGACGTCAAAACGGCATTCCTTAATGGCTTCCTCAAGGAAGAGTTGTATATGATGCAGCCGTAAGGTTTTGTCGATCCAGAGAATGCTAACAAGGTATGCAAGCTCCAGTGCTCGATTTACGGGCTGGTGCAAGCATCTCGGAGTTGGAATATTCGCTTTAATGATGTGATCAAAGCGTTTGGCTTTATACAGACTTATGGAGAAGCCTGTATCTACAAGAAAGTGAGTGGGAGCTCTGTAGCATTTCTCATATTATATGTGGATGACATATTGCTGATGGGAAATGATATAGAATTCTTGGAAAGTGTAAAGGCCTACTTGAATAAGAGTTTTTCAATGAAGGACCTTGGAGAAGCAGCTTATATATTAGGCATCAAAATCTATAGAGATAGATCAAGACGCCTCATCGGTCTTTCACAAAGTACATACCTTGACAAGATATTGAAGAAGTTCAATATGGATCAGTCCAAGAAGGGGTTCTTGCCTGTTTTGCAAGGTATGAGATTAAGCAAGGCTCAGTCGCCGACCACGGCAGAAGATAGAGAAAAGATGAGTGTCATACCCTATGCCTCGGCCATAGGTTCTATCATGTATGCCATGCTGTGTACCAGACCTGATGTGAACCTTGCCATAAGTTTGGTAGGGAGGTACCAAAGTGATCCCGGTATGGAACACTGGACAGCGGTCAAGAACATCCTAAAGTACCTAAAGAGGACTAAGGATATGTTTCTCGTTTATGGAGGTGACGAAGAGCTCGTCGTAAAGGGTTACGTCGATGCTAGCTTCGACACAGATCTGGATGACTCTAAGTCACAAACCGGATACGTGTATATTTTGAATGGTGGAGCAGTCAGCTGGTGCAGTTGCAAACAGAGCGTGGTGGCGCATTCTACATGTGAAGCGGAGTACATAGCTGCTTGCGAAGCAGCGCAGGAAGGAGTCTGGATGAAGGAGTTCATCACCGACCTAGGAGTCATTCCAAGCGCGTCAAGCCCGATGACTCTCTTCTGTGACAACACTGGTGCTATTGCAATTACCAAGGAGCCCAGGTTTCACAAGAAGACCAAACACATCAAGCGCCGTTTCAACTCCATCCGGAATTATGTTCAAGATGGAGACATAGATATTTGTAAAGTGCATACGGATCTGAATGTCGCAGACCCGTTGACTAAACCTCTTCCACGGGCAAAACATGATCAACACCAGAACTCTATGGGTGTTCGATTCATCACAATGTTACTAGATTATTGACTCTAGTGCAAGTGGGAGACTGTTGGAAATATGCCCTAGAGGCAATAATAAAAGTATTATTATTATATTTCCTTGTTCATGATAATCGTCTGTTATTCATGCTTGAATTGTATTGTACGGAAATAGCGATACATGTGTGAATATATAGACCACAATGAGTCCCTGGTAGGCCTCTAGTTACCAGCTCGTTGATCAACAGATGGTCACGGTTTCCTGACCATGGACATAGGATGTCAGTGATAACGGGATCACATCATTAGGAGAATGATGTGATGGACAAGACCCAATCCTGAGCATAGCACGAGATCGTTTAGTTCGTAATGCATAAGCTTTTCGGTGTCAAGTATTTATTCCTTAGACCATGAGGTTGTGCAACTCCCGGATGCCGTAGGAATACTTTGGGTGTGCCAAACGTCACAACGTAACTGGGTGGCTATAAAGGTACGCATCGGGTATCTCCGAAAGTGTCTGTTGAGTTGGTACGAACCGAGACTGGGATATTGTCACTCCGTGTGACGGAGAGGTACCTCTGGGCCCACTCGGTAAGACATCATCATAATGAGCTCAAAGTGACTAAGGAGTTAGTCACGGGATGATGGATTACGAATCGAGTAAAGAGACTTGCCATGACGAGATTGAACAAGGTATCGGGAATACCGACGATCGAATCTCGGGCAAGTACCGTACCGATGGACAAAGGGAATAACGTACGGGATTGAGTGAATCCTTGACACAGTGGTTCATCCGATGAAGATCATCGAGGAACATGTGGGTACCAATATGGGTATCCAGATCCCGTTGTTGGTTATTGACCGGAGAGTGGTCTCGGTCATGTCTACGTGTCTCCCGAACCCGTAGGGTCTACACACTTAAGGTTCGGTGATGCTAGGGTCGTAGAGATACATGCACGTGGAAACCCGAAAGTTGTTCGGAGTCCCGGATGAGATCCCGGACGTGACGAGGAGTTCCGGAATGGTCCGGAGGTAAAGAATGATATATAGGAAGTCCAGTTTCGGTCATCGGGTGAACTTCGGGGGTCACCGGGAGTGTCCCGGGACCACCGGAGGGGTCCCGGGTGTCCACCGGGTGGGGCCACCGATCCCGGTGGGGCCCCTAGGCCACAAGGGGGAAGGGGCCAGCCCCTGGTGGGCTGGCGCACCACATGGCCCCCCCTCCATGTGCCTAGGGTTGAAACCCTAGGGAAGGGGGCGCCCCCTTGCCTTGGGGGGCAAGTTTGCCTCCCTGGCCGCCGCCCCACCCTACAGATGGGATCTGCCAGGGCCGGCGCCCCCCTGGACCCCTATATATAGTGAGGGGGGAGAGGGCAGCCGCACCCAAGTTTCTGGCGCCTCTCCCCCTCCCGTCACACCTCCATCTCCTTACGCAGGGCGCCGGCGAAGCCTTGCAGGATTTCCCGCTGCATCCACCACCACGCCGTCGTGCTGCTGGATCTCCAACGACCTCTCCTCCCCCCTTGCTGGATCAAGAAGGAGGTGACGTTGCTGTACCGGACGTGTGTTGAACGCGGAGGTGTCGTCTGTTCGGCGCTAGATCATTGGTGACGAAGAACGCGAAGAGTACGACTACTTCATCCATGCTTCTTCGAAAGCTTCCGCTCGTGATCTACAAAAGGGTATGTAGATGCACTCTAATATGCTCGTTGCTAGATGTCTCCTTAGATTGATCTTGGTGAAAGCATAGAAAATTTTTGAATTCTGCTACGTTCCCCAACACTCTATTGTTGTTGAATTGTCAGTCTTTTATCTTTTTTATGACTACTGGTGTTTGGCTATATGCATCCTAGTTATGCAGAGGCAGGGTGATACTCTTAATCCTTTGTATCGTAGGTGCGTGCCTCTCGCACAATGGCGG
>LR738714.1:807648552-807738714 GCA_902687465.1 Secale cereale
CCCCCCCCGCTCGGTCTCGATGTTGCTGCTCCCGTCGCTTGGCTCTTCTCTCCGGTCTTCTTGGCCTCGTGTTGGTGCTCGTAGTGAGACAGCTTGGGTGGCGGCGCAACCGTGATGGCGCATGGTGTTGGGCGGTGGTTTGGCTGTCAGCTCCGGTTGGGCGGTGGGGGTTGGAGTGCGGGAGAAATCCTTGCCGGTTCGGCCGGCTCTGATGCGGTGACACCGACGGGTGCCACCAATCCTTCTTGGAGGGTGTCGGTGGTAGCCATCCTCCACTTCCCTCCGCGTACCGGGGGAAGCCCTAAGACTCGTCCGGGCAGCAGCGCCGTCGGCATCGCATTCCTTCTTGAAGGTGCCGCTTGGTACATGGCAGATCGGAGCCTCGGGCGGTGGTGGTTTGTCGCCGGAGGGTGCAGCGGTGACGGTTCATCCATGCTTTGTCGAGCTACCGTTGTTGCCATTTGTTTCTTCTTTTTCTTTTGCGCTTGATGAGTTGCTCACCCCAGCAATGCTGGGCGCGTTTGGATGACTGGCTCGCACTAGGCTCGCACCCGCGATGCAATTTCGAGCATGATTGGTTCCCTGCGCGGCCTCCCTAGCCTGGCCCGATCGATGCAAAAGGAGCCCTCTCAGCCAGGCTGAGGGGAATGCAGGAATCGGGCGTATCGGGCAGCCAGGCCCGCGCTTGCATCTGTGCCTCGACCACAGCCCTCTTTCTCTCTCTCACGGAACAGATCGAGCACATCAACCCACCGCCGCCGCCGTCCGAGTCTCCGCTTGGGCAGCTGGATAGAGCTCCCTCGCCGGCCACCGTTTCGATCTCTGCCGCCTGCGCTCCTCCGCGCCGACGCCGGTGGCTCGCTTCCCCACCTCGACATCCTGGGGTTTCTCCCCCGCCTCAACACCGCCGACCGCCATAGCCGCCCGTATCCGGCCCTACGGGCGTGCTCGTCGGAGCTCACCATGCCACCGCCAACGATGGAGAGGAAGAAGGGGGAGGTGAGCATCTGCACGTCGCGAGCCACAACTAGTATTTGGTGCTGCGGTTCCCCCCTCAAACTGCGCTACTGCATCTCCTCCTGGCTGCCCATCTCCGGCTCAGCCATCTCGTCACCCTTCAACTCTTGATCTGGTTGGTGTCCCCAGCCATCTACCCCATCGATAAGTGGAATGGTCCATATTGGTGAAAATGACTTGTTCGTTTGAGAATTTTGTGATAAATAAAACTGAAACTTGAACTCGGTTGAGATTTCAATTCAGGCTTGTTCTACTTGGTATCTTTGTCCATGGAATAATCCAGTTCCAATTGGAATGATTGAAATTAGAAGAGAAAAGTTGATAGAATTAAGCTCAAATACAGCCTACCAAACAACATCTCTTGTATATAGGTTGTCTCGTGCACCCATATCATGCAGTCCACCAAACACACATCACAACTTATCTTTGCATTAGCTCAACCAGGCCGCACTCACCCAGGATCCCTCATACGATGCAGGCCAGAGCCACCCAGGCAACCAAACACATATCATGTGTATGGTGTTTGTTGCTTTGGAATACAAAGCGAGGGAAACCCTTTTTCGGTAATGCTTTGTATCACTTTGTTGCTACATTTTGAGATAATAAAAGCGGTCTTTATCGAAAAAATCTTGGCGAAAAAATCTTGGACCCTTCTAGAAAGCCTTGCTGCCTGTCAGGTGCTCAGTCGATCGCAACACGGTCTTCATATGAAAATCAAGTTTCAGTTGTAGCAATAATCTTGCTGCACAATTAGAGAGTAAAATGCAAGATACATAATCCACGTTTGACTTTCCTGCTCAGCTTGGTCTGTGAAACTGCAACGTTCCTTGCCGTCACACCACGGCTGTTTTCAGTGCTACAGCCTACAACGAGATGGATTCTGAAGTTGGAACTGTATTCATTCAGACTAAAACAACACACGCCCCGGTTTGACCGAGGAAGTGGCAGCATCAACGAACGCATCCTGTTCAGCGAGGAGACATCGTGGTATGCGCAAATATATCCAAATTTCCTAGTCTGTGAGGCATCAAGCTACGGTTTCACGCAGATTAGCATTGACAGATCACAGGCAGTAACAACAAGGACAAGATTGCGAGATGCATTCCATTTTCCAACCAGATCCAACACCAACATCGATGGCACGCCAACCAAAGCATTCACGAGAACACTAATCTAATCTAGAACTCTTGGGAGGCGGAGCCGATGTCGCCCTTGGCCTTGCCGGCCTTCTTGGGGAGCAGCGTGGTGTGGATGCTGGGCAGCACCCCGCCGGCGGCGATGGTGACGGAGCCCAGCAGCTTGCTCAGCTCCTCGTCGTTGCGCACCGCCAGCTGTATGTGCCGCGGCACGATCCGGTTCTTCTTGTTGTCCCGCGCCGCGTTGCCGGCGAGCTCCAGAGTCTGAATCAGAGGGGGAGCAAGAAAGAAACGGTGAGATCGATTGAGGAAGCGTACATGCTGTGTGGAACGAGGCACCGGGAGAGGACGCGTACCTCGGCAGCGAGCTAGACAAGAGCGCCGAACAGGTGTCGTGTCACCACCACCACCAACTACGCGCCACTGAAGAAAAATACGGAAAACAAACCTAAAAGCCTCCAAATCGAGAAAATCCACAACTCCGTTCGATAGATCTGAGAGACCCACAGTGGGAGTAACATACGTAGTAACATCACACATATCTAGATAAAATAGATGATGCGGCAAACAATAAATGAAGAAAGAGAGACATGTGGTAACATAGCTAGTTACTACTATTATGAGTAACATCACACATATCAAGTTAAGATAAATATATAGCCTAATAAATGAAATCTTTCATGTTACCACACATATGTTACTCCCCACTATAGAGGTAGTAACATAGAGTAGTAACATGGGCATGTTAATACTCTATGTTACTACCCATTGTGGCTAGTCTGAGCCACCCAACACTCCCACACAGACAGAGCCAGTAAAGGAAGAGATGATAGGCGACCTACGGGCAGAGGAGTGGTGCTGGCATGGTGCGCCCAAAGATCAACCCTCTCCTACGGTTTGTAGAGGGACGGTCGGGGAAGAGAAGCAATTTGTGCCCTGATTGATTTGTAAATATTTTCCTTTGACATTCATGAATATATATGTTGCACTATATTGATATTTTTAATAGATATTGTAGCTGGGGATTTTTATTGTGACAAAAAAGTCATTTATTGTAAGGAACAATTTTCAAGAATAGCATGAACATTTCATTTTAGCCAATGAATTAATTTTGGAGGACTCTCTTTTAGTCAAGGTAGATAGAAATCCATAAAATAAATTCAATGTGCTTTCTTTTAGTCAATGGAGCACGCCCACCATATCGTCATCATTGTACTAAACATCTTCAGACATCAGTACGGTGGACTCCAACTATAACAGATGATACTATTCACATGTTCATTTTGTATCACAACATCATTCATCTATTGATTTTCTCGATTAAATGTATTTCAATAGATAACAAGATGTGGTATATTGGCTTCAGAAAGATTTTGACACAACTAGTTGTAGCTAAATGAAACTAGTTCCTTGTATATTCTACATTTGATTTGAATATCTGACGGGGTACAACAATGTCACTTTGTTGGAGGAGTGGATGTGCTCTATTGGCCCAAGGATCTTATAGTTCATTTAACAAAACATATAGCAAGTGTATCCTTGAAAAAAACTTATAGCAAGTTAAGTCAATAACTCATCTTCAGTGCTACACCTACACAGCATCTACCTTGTGGTTGAGTTGCTACCACATTTACTTCCTACCTCTCATTGTGTGTGCGCGCGCGTGCATATATATTGCTCCCAACCAACTTGGTTTTTACAACCAGTCTAAAGAAGCTAACCGACATGGATAGCACTAGAGATGACCCCCTTCCCCTCCATCATCGTTTTTATTAGTTTTTTTTTCGAGGGTACGCCAATGGCGTACCTTAGCTTTATAGAAGGGAGAAGAATATGTACAAGAGATCGTTTTTATTAGTTAAAGTTGTGTTTCGAGGAAATATGAAGCACATGTACTACACACATTAGATATGGGAGGCATTAGGAAAAGATCGGGTTGTAAATAACTGACTCCTCACAGTGCATCTAATCTGCACCATTTGTCTTCTATTGTGAGATGCACATCGATAAGTGTGGTAGAATGGCACACAAAATATTCAGGTAGTTGAAACCAAGGTTTTGGTTACCGAATGAGGCAATTTTACCGAGGGGCACGGATAAACGTGGTTACCACGGTTACCAGGAAATACCGAGAAATACCGAGAATATTTCGAATGAATTTTATAGTTGAATTTTGAATTCAAATAAATGAATGAACGAACATTCGGACCAGAGACCTGTTAAAACAGGAACTAGGTTGCTACGAACATGTCAGAATAAACTCTCATGGCATTAATTAGATCCTACGCACTTTACAACAAATGGAGATTTTAAATTCAAAATTTTCGAAAAAATGGTATTTTTTTGCTTGGTATGAGGATTTATCGAGGGGCACGAAAATATGCGGTAACCATGAGAAATCTTGAAATTTCGACCAGTAACCAAAACCTTGGTTGAAACCAAACATGATGTGCTAGGGAGCCAATTTGTGGTTGAATTATTAGGAGGATGGTTGTACTCTCAGCCACTGGCAGAGCAATGAAGAATGCTGCAGGGGCCACAGCCCCCCCCCCCCCCAAGCCTTGACTAGTTTGTGAAGAATATTGGGGGGGGGGGGGCTAAGATTCAAAAAATAGGGTATTTTACGCCTGAAAATTGGTGTTTTATCTTTTTGGCCGACCCAAACATCCCCGTCTAGCTCCGCCATTGCTCTCAGCCCACCAGGGATCATACCCTAGGTTTGCTTGTATATATCATAAAGGTAGTATAATATTCTTTCAATGGGCAACGACGTTTCTGTCAATAGCGAGGTGCATATGGTGTGCATACGTTTGTTTATAAAGATGAGTGTGAGTGTTTACATATGTAAAAAAAATCTCAAGAAAAGAACTCCGGATCTAAAGGCTTCAACTGTGATATCTATGCAAGTCAATAATTATGCCATCCAATCCTTAATAAATGAAATTTTGGAGATATGCAAACATTTTCTGTTAGAAAATTTAGAAAATAATAATTATTTATTCAAAATACATTATCGTTATCTTTATAATGCATGTATATCTTTGCAGATTTGTAAAAAAAAAAATTGACTTTAACGAATATCTATTTTGAAATACACTGATATCTGTACTATACATCATAATCAAAATGTATTTTTACATACAATACGTTAACATTATTTTTAAGAATAGCCTGGGAATTTTCGTTTAATAAACATGACTAAATCTTTTCAAAATGTGGTACAAATTTTAAGTAACGGATACAATTTGCTCCTGACTTATAAAGTACTATCTAGAAATTTCTGGAAGTAGTTTTTATAGTCTTCCATTTAAAACTATTATATATGTATTTGCAAGAAAACATTGCGTGTGTTTTTTTAGGGGAAAAGACATTACGTATGTGTAGTTTCAAATATAAATAAGTGTGTCAATGGCCGCATCACTCGCCGGCCAATGTGGTAGCTCGTGCTTGAAACGAGGTTTTGTTCTTATGTGGAGCTTGAGCATTTGTCCATCGTCATCATTAGGGCTGGAAAAAAAGCTCGAAACTCGCGAGCTAAACGAGTAACTCGTGACTCGGCTCGAATTGACTCGAACTCGAAGAATAACGAGTCGAGCCGAGCTTTAGTTTAAGATCGTTTACAAAGCGAGTTAAACAAGTCAATCTCACGAGTACTCGTGTAACTCGTTAGGCTGGTGCCAACGCACCGCCCCACTACCGCCCCGTCACGTCAGCTTTTACCCCCACTCTCACCCCACTCTCACCTCACGGTGCCAGTGCACGGGCTGTAGTGGCAGGCTATAGCCACGTCAGATTCTCTCTCCTCAGATTTATAGCCACGTGGACGAATCACAGCGCGCCACGTCAGCTAGCCGTTGCCGCCGCCACTACCGCCCGCGCTACCGCCCGCCGTGCCAACGCCCCGCCCCACTACCGCCCGCCTCCCGCCGCACTATCGCCCGCCTCCCGCCACCAACGCGGGCGAGAGCGGGGCGATACCGCCCCCTACCGCCCGGCGACGGATCCGTCGCCCGGCGCTGTCGTCCCGCCCCACTCCCGCCTCCCTCCCGCCCCGCTCCGGTCGATAGCGGGGCGATACCGCCCCGCGTTGGCACCAGCCTTAGACTCGGTACAAAAGATCAGCCACTCCCAATCCAAAAAAAAGCAGCCACTCAGCACCCCGCATCCTAGGCGTACAACACATGGCCCAACCATTGAAGGTCCAGCCGCCCAAAAGACTCATGTGTTACAAGGAAATTACAATTTTTGGTGATGTATATGTTTAATATATACATAATCATTTTTATCATATTTGAGGTTTTATGTTCATATCTTTAACGAGCTTAACAAGCTAAACGAGCCAGCTCGTGAGTTAAACGAGTCGAGCCAATCTTGGGTTTGAGCTCGTTATAGTAACGAGTCGAGTCGAGCTAGCTCGTTAACGTAACGAGCTCTAGCAAGTCGAGCCGAGTTGGCTCGACTCGGCTCGAATTCTAGCCCTAGTCATCATGCACAAAGCTGAGCATCCACATGTGGCACTTGCATCTTGGATAATTGTTTTCATCAAGTCTGACCTTTTGGAGTTGTTCAATTGCTTTCATGCCGACTGACTTGACCTATTCGGTTTTAATTTTGGGGAGACTGTATTGTTGCCGAAGATTAAGGAGGCCGAACGGATTCAACAGTTCAGACCCATATGCCTCCTTAATGTCAGCTTCAAAAAATTCATCAAAGTGGCGACGAATAGATTAAACTCGGTAGCTGACCATGTTGTCCGTCCATCTCAAACAGCTTTCAAGCAAGGAAGGAATATACTCGATGGTGTAGTAATCCTGCATGAGACCGTCCATGAGATGCACCGAAAAAATATAAGTGGAGTAGTATTCAAAATAGACTTTGAAAAAACCTATGACAAGATCAAATGGTCTTTCCTCCAACAGGTCCTAAGGATGAAAGGCTTCTCCGACAAATGGCGCAAGTGGATTCAAAATTTTGTAGCTGGAGGTAGTGTGGTCATCAAAGTCAATGATGATGTCAGCCATTACATTCAGACAAAAAAAGGACTACGACGGGGTGACGCCATATCCCCAATGTTATTTAACATTGTGGCTGACATGTTGGCTATTCTGATTGAGCGTGCCAAGCAGGATGGACAGATTACAGGAGTAGTGCCACATCTAGTGGATGGTGATCTCTCTATTCTGCAATATGTCGATGACACAATTCTCTTTATGGAACATGACCTATACAAGGCTAGAAACCTGAAACTTTTGTTGTCAGCGTTTGAGCAAATGTCGGGTCTTAAGATTAACTTCCATAAAAATGAATTGTTCTACTTTAGAGAAGTCGTTGAGGCAGCGGCCGATTATGCTGACCTTTTTGGTTGTGCACATGGACAATTCCCAATTAAATATTTGAGAATACCAATTCATTATCGGCGTCTCACCATTGCGGAGTGAAAGCATGTAGAGGAGCGGCTAGAGAAACGCTTGAGCAGTTGGAAAAGCAAGTTGCTCTCAGTTGGAGGACGATTGGTTTTAATAAAATCTGTCCTCACAAATATGGTTTTCTATATGCTTTCTTTCTTCCAGCTCCCAAAAGGGGTCTTTGTGACGCCCCCGATTTGACCGTACATTAATCATGCACGCAAACGTGTACGACCAAGATCAAGGACTCACTGGAAGATATCACAACACAACTCTAGACATAAATAAAATAATACAAGCTTTATATTACAAGCCAAGGGGCTCGAGGGCTCGAATACACATGAGTAAGTGGAAGCAATAATATCTAAGTACAGACATAAGTTAAACAAGTTTGCCTTAAGAAGGCTAGCACAAAAAATCAACGATCGAAAAGGCAAGGCCTCCTGCCTAGGACCTCCTAACTACTCCTGGTCGTCGGCGGTCTTCACGTAGTAGTAGCCTCCATCGGGGTAGTAGCAGTTGTCAAACATGGCTACTGGCTCCTGGACTCCACCATCTGGTTGCATCAACCAGAAAGAAGAAAGAAGGGGAAAAGGGAGAGCAAAGCAATCGTGAGTACTCATCCAAAGTACTCGCAAGCAAAGATCTACACTACATATGCATCGGTATCAATGAAAAGGGTAGTATATGTGGACTAAGCTGCAGAATGCCAGAATAAGAGGGGGAGAAGCTAGTCCTATCGAAGACTAGCATCTTCTGGAAACCACCAATCTTGCAGCAGTAGAAGAGAGTACATAATAACATATTATAATTATCAAGCATGTTGTAGCAATAACGCCAGAGATCCTTCCCCGACTCCCTGCGAGGAAGCAATCTCGGAGCCACATATACATCATGTCTCAGTATCCAGTTCTAGTTGTATCGATCGGGATACAACTCCAAGTGTCCGTTACCATAGGACAGGCTATCAATAGATGTTTTCTTCCCTGCAGGGGTGCATCAACTTACCCACCACGCTCGCTTAACTCCGGTCGGACACACCATCAGGTCATGCCCGGACTCGGCCAAACAATACGCCGCAACCTGACCTAGGCTTAATAGAGTGGTCATGCACGCCGGACTAAACCCTATGCCCCCAGGGGTCATGGGCCAATCGCCCCGGGAACTCTTGCACGTTGCGTGGGCGGCCGGTTAGCAGACCTGGGCAACCTCCTTAAAAAGGTAGGTGCTTACACGGTCCAACCCGGCGCGCGCCGCTCAGTAGCAATGACGTCAGTTAAGCTTCGGTTGATGCATACGACGCAGAACGCCCATACTATGCCCACGTGATGGTTAGCGCTATCAAGCCAGAGGCCCCTTGGATCAAATATCCAAACCGTTTAGTGTCTTGGGAACGCGGTAACGAGCAGAGACTCACGAAAGATGTGACCCCGTCGCCCCATCTCGAGGACTTGCAGCAAGGGCTAAGAATGCCCGGCCACGCCTCGTATTCAACTCTCGGGTACCCTCCAGGTCAACCCATCTCCACATCACTCACGGGTACCCCTCAGGGCCGACCCGCCTTTCCAAGTAACAGTTGTAAAGTCATAGTAACCATAGTAACTGTGTGTCTAACACCAAAGGGAAAACCTAAGGAAATCACCCTCGATGGAATCCCACCTGATGTTTATCGTCAAGGTGAACGAAAGAGGAGTCACCCTCGAGGTCCACTCTTGAGGAGTTGCACGACAGTGTCGTTATCGGGAGTGGAGAAGGAGGAAATCACCCTCGATGACCATAGTCGATAAACTAACCTACAAGGTTAACATCAGAAGTGCTGATGAGGTCTCCCCCTCGGCACTCGATAGTAACCCAGTAGTGTCGAGCAACTAAGGGGAAAGTGATGTGCGGTGCCGGGTCCTGGTCTTCGATCCCGTTGATCGGGTCTTTTGATAATCCAGCGGGGCAGTCGGGACAGAGTGGGGGGGGGTCTCTGATGGATCTCTAACTAGCCTATACTAAGCAGTTTAGTATAAACATATAAGGTATGAAAGCAGGTATCAACAACAGGCTATGCATCAAAATAGGATCATACAAAAACAATAGCAGTTCTAATGCAAGCATAAGAGAGAAGAGAGTGGGCGATATCGAAATGATCAAAGGGGATTGGCTTGCCTGGTTGCTCTGGCAAGAAGGAGGGGTCGTCGTCGATGCAGTCGATCATCAAGGTACCATCAGTCTCGCAATCTACCGAAGAGAAGAGGGGGAAGAAACAATAAATACAAAGCATACAGATGCAACAGAGAAGCATGACATGTCAACACGCATTGCTAGGGTGCTCTAACGCGGTGCTACACGATACCGGCGAAGGGGGAAACATCCGGGAATGTTTTCCCGAAGTTTGTAGTTTTCGGGCAGACGAAGCGGAGGGGGGATGTTGCACGTTCGCTACGCTAGGAGCATGTGGCAGACGAACGGACCACATATTCGAATTCGTCTCGTCGTTCTGAGCAATTTCCATATATAAAACATTTTCACCTGAGCTACGGTTTATTTTATATGATTTTCTAAAGTTTTAATGAATTTCCAAATTACTGGATTTATTTTAATTTCGAAAATAAAAGAAGAATAAACTCTTGTTACCTAGTGCTACTCTAGCCTATGTGTAAGACAGCGGGGTCCAGGGGCCCAGTCAACTAGTCTAGTCAACATTGACTAGTCAAAGTGAACAGTGTAGGTGGGTCCTGGCTGTCATTGACACGTGTTAAAATAGATTTGTTTTAGCAGAAATATTTAAGTGATGGGGGAGACTGATCATAGAGTCACATAACTAGTAGTCTACTAATAAGCAACATGGGTTAATCACGTATAAAGTAGCCCTAAACTAATCTAATTAGTACTCCCTCCGTCCCAAAATACTTGTCATCAAAATGAACAAAAAGGAATATATCTAAAACTCAATACATCTAGATACATCCTCTTTTATTCATTTTGCGACAAGCATTTCCGGACGGAGGGAGTACTAACTATTCTAGATAGGGCCGTCTCATATCCAGAGAGCCACTCGGCCTCTCAGGCTGGGCTATACACTCGCACGTGAGGGCGCCGTAGGCCTTGGCTAGAAGCGGCAGCAGCGAGCAGCTGAGAGCAGCTGCTGTAGCAACTATGCAGCGGCAGCAGCAAGGGCAGCTGCAGCGTAGAGCCGTAGAGTAGCAACAATACGCGGCAGCAGAGACCAGCAGCAGCACCGGGCAGCAACAGAGCGGCAGCAGCAGCGGCGCACAAGGGCAGACGGGGGCGTCGCGGCCGCAGGGACGGCGCACGCGAGACATGGCCTCGGGGCAGTGAGCGCGATGCGGCAGCGGCGCACGGCGACGGTCGCGCGTTGCAGCGAGGACCAGAAGCGGAGCAGTAGTAGCACAAGGAGGAGGAGGAGCCGAGCACGCGGGACGGCGTCAGGGAGCAGCCGGCAGCGGCGGGGCGCACACGAACGGCGTGGTCAGGGCGTGCATGCGTGGGTGCGTAGTGCGCTCACGCGCACGCACGGGGTAAGACAGGGCGCGACTGTGGGCTCGCAGGCACGGACAGTGGGCGCGGTGAGCGGAGCTCCGGCTATGGTGGCCGAGCTCATGGGACGACTACACGACGACAAATTGAGGCAGGTAAAAAGGGGGAATCTGCGGAGGGCCTCACTTTGAGCGCAACGGTGTGGTTGGGGAGGCTGGGGAGTCGTAGTGGTGTAGATCGACGGCGATGTTGGCAAGGCAGTGGTGGCCGAGTCGGGGAAGACGGCGATGACGACGTGGCGGCGGACTCCCAGCTCCGATCTGGTGGTGTGGTTGAAGAAGAAGAACCCCCTGGGGCTCCTGGAAATCCTCCGGTGGCGCGGGGAGCACGATGGCCGCGGGATCGAGCATGGTCGTGGAGATAGTGCTACGGGTGTGTGCTTGGGGAAGAGAAGTGCCGCAATGGAGAAGAGAGGGAGAGGAGCTAGGGTTTTCCAGGGGAGAGAGGGGAGCAAGTTTAGTAACAGTAATCGTGGTGATGTGGCAACAATAACAGAGGGTTACTGTAGCTTGATTATCCGGGCGTTACAGTCTTGCAAAGACTGGACTATTTTAGGTCCAGGTTTTTTTGGCAAGGAGATGGTGAAAAGAAAAAATATAGGCTGGCCAAATGAAGCGTGGTTTGTAGGCCGAAAGACCAGGGTGGCCTCGGTATTCATGACCTGCACGTCAAGAATGAGGCTCTACTTAGTAAATGGTTGTTCAAACTTCTTACTGAGGATGGAGTTTAGCAAACCATGTTGCGCAATAAGTATATAGGCCAAAAAGCAGTGTCTCGGGTATATTGGAAACCTGGAGACTCACACTTTTGGGCCGGCCTAATGGCGGCAAAAAAACATCTCTTTCGCTTTGGGTCTTTCACGATAAAGGACAGGTCGGAGATTCGTTTTTGGGAAGACATCTGGCTAGGCAATGCTAGTCTACGAGAACAATACCCAGTCTTATACAACATTGCACGCGATAAGAATAATACTATTGCACAAGTGCTCAGCTCATCCCCGTCAAATATTTCGTTCAGGCGGGATTTGATTGGCACCCGACTTATGTCATGGAATAATCTCTTGTCCCGTCTGGATTCGATTAACCTGACACAAGGTCGTGATGTGTTTCGCTGGAACCTTACTACATCGGGGTCTTTCACAGTAGACTCTATGTATCGTGCACTCA
This sequence comes from Secale cereale, assembly GCA_902687465.1. Taxonomy (NCBI): domain Eukaryota; kingdom Viridiplantae; phylum Streptophyta; class Magnoliopsida; order Poales; family Poaceae; genus Secale; species Secale cereale. The sequence continues at coordinate 807,660,823 of LR738714.1, forward strand.
AGCATTCTGAGACACCGGCGAGTAATAACAAAAAAAATTGGAAAGCGAAGGTACCACTTAAAGTCAAAATATTCATGTGTATCTCGGTAGGGGAGTTGTGCTAACAAAAGACAACCTCGCACGATTCAACTGGTCGGAAAGTAAGAAGTGTTGTTTTTGTACTCATGACGAGACACTTAAACATCTCTTTTTTCACTGTAAGTTTGCGCATTCAACGTGTATCCATCCACAAGTATTGCCAATATTTTTGGTCATTGGCTGGACGGTATTTCAAATATGTACAAAACGCTAATAAGGGTGGGAGCGTATGCCTTACTATGGTCGCTTTAGCTATGTAGAAATGATGTTGTTTTTAACGACAAAAATGATTCTCCTTTGCAGGTTATTTTCCGTTGTACGCACTCGCTTCGTACGTGGTGTACGCTACAACGAGCGGAGTACCAACTGCTGTTCAAGGAGGTGTGTACCCCAAGTGGCTATGGAGGTTTTACCCAACATGGGTGGCATCATAATCTCCGGATCGGTCCACCATCTGTTTCGACATAGGCATGGTGCCGGTCTATGGACTCTACTGTTGCTGAATTGTCAGTCTTTTATGTTTTTTATGACTCCTGGTGTTTGGCTATATGCATCCTAGTTATGCAGAGGCAGGGTGATACTCTTTAATCCTTTGTATCGTAGGTGCGTGCCTCTCGCACGATGGCGGAGGAGGTGGTTCCCTCCCGCTCGGTCTCGGTGTTGCTGCTCTCGACGCTTGGCTCTTCTCTCCGGTCTTCTTGGCCTCGTGTTGGTGCTCGTAGTGAGACAGCTTGGGTGGCGGCGCAACCGCGATGGCGCATGGTGTTGGGCGGTGGTTTGGCTGGTCAGCTCCGGTTGGGCGGTGGGGGTTGGAGTGCGGGAGAAATCCTTGCCGGTTCGGCCGGCTCTGATGCGGTGACACCGACGGGTGCCACCAATCCTTCTTGGAGGGTGTCGGTGGTAGCCATCCTCCACTTCCCTCCGCGTACCAGGGGGAACCCTAAGACTCGTCCAGGCAGCAGCGCCGTCGACATCGCATTCCTTCTTGAAGGTGCCGCTTGGTACACGGCAGATCGGAGCCTCGTGCGGTGGTGGTTTGTCTCCGGAGGGTGCAGCGGTGACGGTTCATCCATGCTTTGTCGAGCTGTCGTTGTTGGCATTTGTTTCTTCTTTTTCTTTTGCGCTTGATGAGCTGCTCACCCCAGCAATGCTATGTGTATGGTGTTTGTTGCTTTGGAATACAAAGCGGGGAAACCCTTTTTCGGTAATGCTTTGTATCACTTTGTTGCTACATTTTGAGATAATAAAAGCGGCCTTCATTGAAAAAATCTTGGCGAAAAAATCTTGGACCCTTCTAGAAAGCCTTGCTGCCTGTCAGGTGCCCAGTTGATCGCAACACGGTCTTCATATGAAAATCAAGTTTCAGTTGTAGCAATAATCTTGCTGCACAATTAGAGAGTAAAATGCAAGATACATAATCCACGTTTGACCTTCCTGCTCAGCTTGGCCTGTGAAACTGCAACGTTCCTTGCCGTCAGACCACGGCTGTTTTCAGTGCCTACAGCGAGATGGATTCTGAAGTTGGAACTGTATTCATTCAGACTAAAACAACACACACCCCGGTTTGAGCGAGGAAGTGGCAGCATCAACGAACGCATCCTGTTCCGCGAGGAGACATCGTGGTATGCGCAAATATCTCCAAATTTTCTAGTCCGTGAGGCATCAAGCTACGGTTTCGCGCAGATTAGCATTGACAAATCACAGGAAGCAACAACGAGAACAGGATTGCAAGCTGCATTCCATTCAGACCAGATCCACAACCAACATCGATGACACGCCAACCAAAGCATTCACAAGAACACTAATCTAGTCTAGAACTCCTGGGAAGCAGAGCCGATGTCGCCCTTGCCCTTGCCGGCCTTCTTGGGGAGCAGCGTGGTGTGGATGCTGGGCAGCACCCCGCCGGCGGCGATGGTGACGGAGCCCAGCAGCTTGCTCAGCTCCTCGTCGTTGCGCACCGCCAGCTGGATGTGCCGCGGCACAATCCGGTTCTTCTTGTTGTCCCGCGCCGCGTTGCCGGCGAGCTCCAGGGTCTGAATCAGAGAAAAACAAGAAACGGTGAGATTGAGGAACAGTGCGCGCTGGAAACAGAGAAACAGGGGAGGGGGCGCGTACCTCGGCGGCGAGGTACTCGAGGACGGCGGCGAGGTAGACGGGGGCGCCGGCGCCGACACGCTGCGCGTACTTGCCGACCTTGAGGTACCGGGCGACGCGGCCGACGGGGAACTGCAGGCCGGCCTTGGACGACCGGGACACGGACTTGGCGGTGGCGGCGGGCTTCGCCTTGCCCCTCCCGCTGCCGGCGATGGCCATCTTCTGATTCGCGGTGGAGACTGGAGAGTGGACGCGCTGGTGCGGTGGTCGCCGGAGAGATGGCCTGGATCTGTGAGAAGGTCGAGGGCGCAGGGTGTGCTTGGGATGGTAGAGCAGAGGAGGGGATTATAAAGAGGATGGGAGGCCGCGTGTGATTGGTTGAGAGGGTGACGTCGCGGATCGGTGACGTGGAGGGGGAGCCGGAAATTTTCCTTGGGTTTGGCGCGGATTGGGAATTTCGGGTGACGTGCAATTTTTGCAGAAGAGGGAAATGGTACGTCCGATGCTAGCCGTTCGTCGGACAATTCTCCAGCCGTCCGTTTCAGAGCCAATTCATCCAGCGGCCAGCGACATGGGTTTAGGTTGATGCCAGAATAACCCACTTGGATCAGCATCCCCTGCCCATGCAAAATGTGGCCATCTGGTTCACTTGATTTGGTTCCAAGTTATTTAGTCTCGACAAGGTTTTCTTCAAACACTACATCAATTTCAAGTTATTTCTTTTTATGTTGCAGGAGAGGTCAATTTCGAGTTTCTTCGAGTGAAAAGTGGTTTACTGACGCAAGGTCTGCTACGGTGATGCTGAGCAGTTCTTCGGTGCGGAGTCCCTTTTTATTTTCTGGCACTACCAACCATGTAGCCAAGGCAACTCTGGTTGCTCTTGATTCTACATCCCCTTGTGGATGCCAACGGTGATGTACAACAAAACGTTGTGGGATAATGATGCAGCGGAGATGCACCGCTGGAAAAACGAGTGCTACAAGCTAATCATTTCCTAATGCCTCCCAAATCTAACTAACATATTTGTGTGAGTGTGCGCGGTGTGGCCCAATATGTGTTATGTATTTTCCTAAACACATGGCTTTAACAAAATAAAATCAATGGAATTGTCTTAAGTACTATCCACCATGACCAGCTAACTCGAAGATAACTTATGTTGGCACACCGGATGGTTATCTCTCTTTATCTGCTTCTTGCTATGCCACTGTGAGCCACATTTGATGGGAACCATATATATGCACAAACACTTGTTGGGGAGGTCAATAAAAATAAATGCCATAACAACTCATCAACGAGGTAGGTGGCGATTGGTCATTGGTTTGTTATACTTTTTGTTTACGTTTGCCTGTGTTTGTACAAGAGCTTTTTCGATTTTTTTTTCAAAACTATGCCTTAATTTGTAGCAATTTCGGAAACTATAGCATTGAACGCAAAAATCCCAAAACTATCACCCTGTCGGCCAAGGGTTGGCCGAAAAGAGTGTTTTCGGTCAGGGGTAGGCCGAAGAGGGCATTTCAGCGTAGCATTGGCCGAAAAGACCCTTACCAGGGCCGAAAAACCCTTTTTGGTCATCGGTAGGCTGAAAAGTTCTTTTCGGCCAACACTAGGCCGAAAAGTGCCTGGGTCCCACCTTTTTACGTCAACGGGTGACCGAAGCTGCATGGCTGCACTCTTCGGCTTCTGTTAGGCCGAAAAGTTTTTTTTAGTTTTGGCTCAGAAATACTGTGCAACCATTGCCCGTCTTAGACATTGCAAAAATATAGTTCCGGGCAACCCTTACCTCATTATTTTCCCGCCACCTCCTTCCCACCCATATGCTCCAGCCAACCCTTTCCCGCCACCAGTTTCCCGCCATATCTTCCCGCCAACCGTTTCCCGCCATATTTTCCTGCCACCAGTTTCCCGCCATACTGCAGCCGTTCTTTCCCGCCCTTTTCTCCTCTGTGCCTATAAAACCCCCTTCACACTGCTGTGGATAAGCAGTTAAGTGTAGTGTAGTCGAGATGTCCGATTATCCTTTTGATCGTAGTATTCACCTTGGGATGAGCAAACGTCTTTTGGATCTAGCCACCATTTTCAAGATGGATAATAGGGTAGTTCCATGGGGCGAACTTATCAGTAGTGACACCATGATGAATGTGTTGGCTCACCAATTACGTATGACTGGGTGGCCTGAAAGGACGTACGAGGAGGTACGTAAAGAACTTCTTAGGTTGCATGAAAGGTGGAAGAAGGTAGTGGAGACGAAGGATGAATCTTTCAGAAGGTGTGCGATAGAGCATACATTTTTATGGACTGCCGACAGCGAAGACGAAGACGATATCTTCATGCCGAGTAGCAAGGCTAAGAGTAGCGCATCGTCGAAGGGCAACAGTACTGCTGCATCGTCGAAAGGCAAGAGTACTGCTGTATCGTCGAAAGGCAGGAGTGCTACATCGACGGAGGGCAAGAGGACCGCAACGTCGAAGGGCAAGATGGCTGCATCAACGGAGGATGACGATGATGACTTCATGTAGTATGTACGCTGTATTTTTTAAGTTTTGTCGTACCGTTTATATCAGATGTACTTGTATCTTAATTATCGGTTGTAGTCTCTTTGCAAATGTAACTGGAATAATAATGTGAATTAATAGTAATATATCTCTCGCATACATAAAACAATATATGTTTCCTAGTCATACATAAATACTGACTCACATATGTGAATAGTCTGAAAGTAACATACATAGTGGCTCATACATAGATAATCATATCACTGCGGGGGACGACGACGAGTCTGGGTCTTCCTTGGGCGAGGATCGAAAGGCGATAAGCGCGGAGGCGGTGGACGAGGCTCGCGATAACCACGACCGTAGTTAACCTCGTCTGTCACGGTCTGTGTCTCCTGCGTCGGTGGCGGTGGTGGAGTGTGAAACACTGTCTGAGAGAAGGCATAAGTGTTTGCATCTTGGTCATCATCCTCGCCGTCGCCCTCAAAGAACGAAGCACCACCACTAAGTATCGGCGACTGCACTGAATGCACAAACCGTTGCGACTGGTTGTCGCATGCGGTAAAGAAAAACATGTAAAATTGATAGAAATGCATGAACCAAGCACCACCACAAAGCATCGGTGACTGCACAGAATGCATGAACGGTTACTACAATGTTGAAAAGAATGTAGTGAGTATAGTTACCTAGTTCCATCTGCTGATGCTAGTAAGCGCTCCCTAGTTGTGATGGAGGTGGCTGATGCCAGGAAGAGCTCCCTGGCTGCGATGGACCAGGTTCTGAACGGTGCACAGAGGGTTGTGGTTCTGAACGGTGCACAGAGGGTCGTGGTTCTGAATGCTGGAGAGAGGGACGTGGTGGACGATGTGCTGGAGGAGGAAGTGCAACATCGGAAGATCGTCTACACATAACAGTTGCATAAATCCCGCGTAGCTTGTCATCAAGACGCCTCAACCATGAGATGTGCTCTCTCGGCGGGATAGTATCTCCCCTTTGAAAGCGCTACATTAAAGTAGAAACCTCCTCTCGCGCCTCGTTTGTCAAGTCACCCTGTACACGAAGAGTTAACCATCACTTTCCTCGTTGTATGACAGTTAACACGAAAATATGTAGGTAGAAAAGACTTAACATATGAGAACCATGGCACGTATCGCGTGGTGTCTGGTTCCCACAACAGAAGCAGTTGGGTACATATCGCTGGTGAGAGGGGCTCCGATGTTATCAGGACCAGATGATGGTACCAAGTAGATCCTCGTTGTATGACGGTAACGCTTCAGATACAACCCGAACTTGTCCCAGTTAAAGGGCCGAACCCCATCCCAGATATTTGTCGGCGCGGTAGTCCATTCGTCAACATAAGGGGTAATGCTCTGAAGCCAATAATCCATGGACTTGTTTCCTCCTAGGCGATTGTCCTTGAGATTGACATGCACGTTACATGATTAGGTATATTCTGAATGCAGAGCTGAGAACTGAAATAGTATAACTACTTACTTGTGCACATGTTCTGGTAAATGTGGAATATCTGGGATGTCAGGCTCTTGACATAGACCGAACTATCTCATCACCCTATGAAGAGCCATCTCCTCGACCGTCACGTCGAACACTAACTTGGCCTTTGTCATCCAATAGTGACGATCTCTAGTGCACAATCCAGTAATCCCAACTGGGTACCTGGATAATATAACATGATCGGAGTATGGCTCCCAGATAACTTGATCCTCGTGCAAACTATCAAACTGTGTCGTGAAGGACGGGTAGCGGCCCCTCACCTGGGTATGCGCAAACTGTCTCTGTGCAGGACAACAAATAATCATTAGTAATACTATTGTATGGCAATAAATAATCGAATTAATTGTTACTTAATATGAAAGGATAATCATATGAAAGTGTTGGGAAACGTAGTATTTTCAAAATTTTCCTACGATCACGCAAGATCTATCTACTAGATGCATAGCAACGAGGGAGAGAGTGTGTCTACGTACCCTCGTAGACCGGGAGCGGAAGCGTCAAGTGACGCGGTTGATGTAGTCGAACTTCTTCGCGATCCAACCGATCAAGCACCGAACGTACGTCACCTCCGCGTTCAGCACACGTTCAGCTTGATGACGTCCCACGAGCTCTTGATCCAGTTAAGCTTCACGGGAGAGTTTCGCCAGCACGACGGCGTGGTGACAGATATGATGTATCTACCGGCGCAGGGCTTCGCCTAAGCACTGCAACGGTATGACCGAGGTGTGTTTCTGTGGAGAGGGACACCACACACGGCTAAAACAATTCAACTTATGTGTCCTAGGGTGCCCCCCTTCCCCCGTATATAAAGGAGCAAGGGAGAGGCCAGCCCTAGAGGGGGCGCGCCAAGTGTGGGGAGTCCTACTAGGACTCCCAAGTCCTAGTAGGATTCCCCTTTCCTTTCCGGAGTAGGAGAGAAGGAAAGAGGTGGAGAGGGAGAAGGAAAAGGGGGCTGCACCCCTTGTCCAATTCGGACCAGAGGGGGGGGGCGCGCCTCCTTCCTTTTGGCCTTTCTCCTCTATTCCCGTATGGCCCAATAAGGCCCATATACTCCGAAAAATACCCGAATCACTCGGAACCTTTCCGATGTCCGAATATAGTCGTCCAATATATCAATCTTTACGTCTCGACCATTTCGAGACTCCTCGTCATGTCCCCGGTCTCATCCGGGACTACAAACTCCTTCGGTACATCAAAACTCATAAACTCATAATACCGATCGTCATCAAACGTTAAGGGTGCGGACCCTACGGGTTCGAGAACTATGTAGACATGACCGAGACTCATCTCCGGTTAATAACCAATAGCGGAACCTGGATGCTCATATTGGCTCCTACATATTCTACGAAGATCTTTATCGGTCAAACCGCATAACAACATACGTTGTTCCTTTTGTCATTGGTATGTTACTTGCCCGAGATTCGATCGTCGGTATATCTATACCTAGTTCAATCTCGTTACCGGCAAGTCTCTTTACTCGTTCCGTAATACATCATCTCATGACTAACTCATTAGTCTTTTGCTTGCAAGGCTTATTATGATGTGCATTACCGAGAGGGCCGAGAGATACCTCTCTGACACTCGGAGTGACAAATCCTAGTATTGATCTATGCCAACACCACGAACACTTTCGGAGACACCTGTAGAGCATCTTTATGATCACCCAGTTACGTTGTGATGTTTGGTAGCACACAAGGTGTTCCTACGGTATTCGGGAGTTGCGTAATCTCATAGTCATAGGAACATGTATAAGTCATGAAGAAAGCAATAGCAGTAAAACTAAACGATCATAGTGCTAAGCTAACGGATGGGTCTTGTCCATCACATCATTCTCCTAATGATGTGATCTCGTTGATCAAATGACAACTCATGTCTATGGTTAGGAAACATAACCATCTTTGATCAATGAGCTAGTCTAGTAGAGGCATACTAGGGACACTCTGTTTTGTCTATGTATTCACACATGTACTAAGTTTCCGGTTAATACAATTCTAGCATGAATAATAAACATTTATCATGATATAAGGAAATATAAATAACAACTTTATTATTGCCTCTAGGTCATATTTTCTTCAATCTCCCACTTGCACTAGAATCAATAGTCTAGCTCACATCGCCATGTGATTTAATACCGATAGTTCACATCGTTATGTGAATAACACCCATAGTTCACATCGCCACGTGACCAACACCCAAAGGGTTACTAGAGTCAATAATCTAGTTCACATCGCTATGTGATTAATACCCAAGAGTAATAAGGTGTGATCATGTTTTGCTTGTGAGAGAAGTTTAGTCAACGGGTCTGTCACATTCAGATCCGTATGTATTTCACAAATTTCTATGTCTACAATGCTCTGCATAGAGCTACTCTAGCTAATTGCTCCCACTTTCAATACGCATCCAGATTGATACTTAGAGTCATCTGGATTTAGTGTCAAAGCTTGCATCGGCGTAACCCTTTACGACGAACTCTTTATCACATCCATAATCGAGAAACATTTCCTTAGTCATCCAGTTACCAAGGATAATTTTGACCGCTGTACAGTGATCTACTCCTAGATCACTATTGTACCCCCTTGACAAACTCATGGCAAGGTACACAACATGTTTGGTACACAGCATGGCATACTTTATAGAACCTATGGCTGAGGCATAGGGAATGACTTTCATTCTCTCTATATTTTTCTGCCGTGGTCTGGCTTTGAGTCTTACTCAACTTCACACCTTACAAGTCCGGCAAGAACTCCTTCTTTGACTGATCCATTTTGAACTACTTCAAAATCTTATCAAGGTATGTACTCATCAAAAGTCTTATCAAGCGTCTTGATCTATCTCTATAGATCTTGATGCCCAATATGTAAGCAGCTTCACCAAGGTCTTTCTTTAAAAAACTCCTTTCAAACACTCCTTTATGCTTTCCAGAAAATTCTACATCATTTCCGATCGACAATATGTCATTCACATATACTTATCAGAAAGGTTGTAGTGCTCCCACTCACTTCTTGTAAATACAGGCTTCACCGCAAGTCTGTATAAATCTATATGCTTTGATCAACTTATCAAAGTGTATATTCCAACTCCGAGATGCTTGCACCAGTCCATAAATGGATCGCTGGAGCTTGCACATTTTGTTAGCACCTTTAGGATTGACAAAACCTTCTGGTTGCATCATATACAAGTCTTTTTTAATAAATCCATTAAAGAATGCAGTTTTGTTATCCATTTGCCAGATTTCATAAAATGCGGCAATTGCTAACATGATTCGGACAGACTTAAGCATCGCTACGGGTGAGAAAGTCTCATCGTAGTCAACTCCTTGAACTTGTTGAAAAACTTTCGCAACAAGTCGAGCTTTGTAAACAGTAACATTACCGTCAGCGTCAGTCTTCCTCTTGAAGATCCATTTATTTTCGATGGCTTGCCGATCATCAGGCAAGTCAACCAAAGTCCAGACTTTGTTCTCATACATGGATCCCATCTCAGATTTCATGGCCTCAAGCCATTTTGCGGAATCTGGGCTCATCATCGCTTCCTCATAGTTCGTAGGTTCATCATGGTCCAGTAACATGACTTCCAGAACCGGGTTGCCGTACCACTCTGATGCGGAACGAACTCTGGTTGATCTACGAAATTCAGCAGAAACTTGATCTGAAGTTTCATGATCATCATTAGCTTCCTCACTAATTGGTGTAGGAATCACTGGAACTAGTTTCTGTGATGTTCCACTTTCCAATTCGGGAGAAGGTACAATTACCTCATCAAGTTCTACTTTCCTCCCACTCACTTCTTTCGATTGAAACTCCTTCTCTAGAAAGGATCCACTCTTAGCAACAAAGACCTTGCCTTCGGATCTGTGATAGAAGGTGTACCCAACAGTTTCTTTTGGGCATCCTATGAAGATTTACTTCTCCGATTTGGGTTCGAGCTTATCATGTTGAAACTTTTTCACATAAGCATCGCAGTCCCAAACTTAAAGAAACGACAGCTTAGGTTTCTCATCAAACCACAGTTCATACGGTGTCATCTCCACGGATTTAGATGGTGCCCTATTTAACATGAATGTAGCTGTCTCTAATGATAACCCCAAAAGCGATAGTGGTACATCGGTAAGAGACATCATCGATCGCACCATATCTAATAAAGTACGGTTATGACGTTCAGACACACCATTACACTGTGGTGTTCCAGGTGGCGTGAGTAGTGAAACTATTTCACATTGTTTTTACTGAAGGCCAAACTCGCTAACTCAAATATTTTACATCTACGATCATATCGTAGAAACTCTTATTTTCTTGTTACAATGATTCTCCACTTCACTCTTAAATTCTTTGAACTTTTCAAATGTTTCAGACTTGTGCTTCATTAAGTAGATATACCCATATCTGCTCAAATCATCAGTGAAGGTCAGAAAATAACGATACCCGCCGCGAGCTTCAACACTCATTAGTCCACATACATCTGTATGTATGATCTCCAACAAATATGTTGCTCGCTCCATTGTTCCAGAGAACGGAGTTTTAGTCATCTTGCCCATGAGGCATGGTCCGCAAGCACCAAGTGATTCATAATCAAGTGATTCCAAAAGTCCATCACTATGGAGTTTCTTCATGCGCTTTACACCATTATGACCTAAACGGCAGTGCCACAAATAAGTTGCACTATCATTATTAACCTTGCATCTTTTGGCTTCAATATTATGAATGTGTGTATCACCACGATCGAGATCCAACAAACTATTTTCATTGGGTGTATGACCATCGAAGGTTTTATTCATGTAAACAGAATAACAATTATTCTATGACTTTAAATGAATAATCGTATTGCAACAAATATGATCAAATCATATTCATGCTCAACGCAAATGCCAAATAACATTTATTTAGGTTTTACACTAATCCCGAAAGTATAGGGAGTGTGCGATGATGATCATATCAATCTTGGAACCACTTCCAACACACATCGTCACTTCACCTTTAACTAGTCTCTGTTCATTCTGCAATTCTCGTTTCGAGTTACTAATTTTAGCAACTGAACCGGTATCAAATACCCAGGGGTTGCTATGAACACTAGTAAAGTACACATCAATAATCTGTATATCAAAATATACCTTTGTTCACTTTGCCATCCTTCTTATCCGCCAAGTATCTAGGGCAGTTCCACTTCCAGTGACCATTTCCTTTGAAGTAGAAGCACTTAGTTTCAGGCTTGAGTTTTAGCTTTGGGTTTCTTCACGGGAGTGACAACTTGCTTGTCATTCTTCTTGAAGTTCCCTTCTATCCCTTTGCCCTTTACTTGAAACAAGTGGTCTTGTTAACCATCAACACTTGATGCTTTTTCATGATTTCTACCTTCGCCGACTTCAGCATCGCGAAGAGCTCGGGAATTCCTTTCCTCATCCCTTACATATTATAGTTCATCACGAAGTTCTACTAATTTGGTGATAGTGACTAGAGAACTTTGTCAATTACTATCTTATCTGGAAGATTAACTCCCACTTGATTCAAGTAATTGTAGTACCCAGACAATCTGAGCACATGCTCACTGGTTGAGCTATTCTCCTCCATCTTTTAGGCAAAGTACTGTCAGAAGTCTTATACCTCTCGACACGGGCATGAGTATGAAATACTAATTTCAACTCTTGGAACATCTTATATGCTCCGTAGCATTCAAAATGTTTTTGAAGTCCCGGTTCTAAGCCGTAAAGCATGATGCATTTAAACTATCAAGTAGTCATCATACCGAGCTTTTGTCAAAACGTTCATAACGTCTACATATGCTCCTGCAATAGGTCTGTCACCTAGCGGTGCATCAAGGACATAATTCTCTGTGCAGCAATGAGGATAATCCTCAGATCACGGAACAATTCCGCATCATTGCTACTAACATCTTTCAACTTAGTTTTCTCTAGGAACATATAAAAAATAAACGGGGAGCAACATCGTGAGCTACTGATCTACAACATAGATATGCTAATACTACGAGGATCAAGTTCATGATAAATTAAAGTTCAATTTAATCATATTACTTAAGAACTCCCACTTAAATAGACACCCCTCTAGTCATCTAAATGATCACGTGATCCAAATCAACTAAACCATGTCCGATCATCACGTGAGATGGAGTAGTTTCAATGGTGAACATCTTATGTTGATCATATCTACTATATGATTCACGCTCGACCTTTCGGTCTCTAGTGTTCCGAGGCCATATCTGCATATGCTAGGCTCGTCAAGTTTAACCCGAGTATTCTGCGTGTGCAAAACTGGCTTACACCCGTTGTATTTGAACGTAGAGCTTATCACACCCGATCATCACGTGGTGTCTCGACACGACGAACTTTCACAACAGTGCATACTCAGGGAGAACACTTATACCTTGAAATTTAGTAAGGGATCATCTTATAATGCTACCGTCGAACTAAGCAAAATAAGAAGCATAATAAGATAAACATCACATGCAATCAAAATATGTGACATGATATTGATAGAAATATGCCCTAGAGGCAATACTAAAGATGTTATTTGTATTTCCTTATATCATGATAAATGTATTTTATTCATGCTAGAATTGTTTTAACCGGAAACTTAGTACATGTGTGGATACATAGACAAAACAGTATGTCCCTAGTATGCCTCTACTAGACTAGCTCATTGATCAAAGATGGTTATGTTTCCTAGCCATAGACATGAGTTGTCATTTGATCAACGGGATCACATCATTAGGAGAATGATGTGATGGACAAGACCCATCCGTTAGCATAGCACTATGATCGTTTAGTTTTACTGCTATTGCTTTCTTCATGACTTATACATGTTCCTATGACTATGAGATTATGCAACTCCCGAATACCGTAGGAACACCTTGTGTGCTATCAAACGTCACAACGTAACTGGGTGATCATAAAGATGCTCTACAGGTGTCTCCGAAAGTATTCGTGGTGTTGGCATAGATCAAGATTAGGATTTGTCACTCCGAGTGTCGGAGAGGTATCTCTGGGCCCTCTCGGTAACACACATCACAATAAGCCTTGCAAGAAAAACACTAATGAGTTAGTCACGATATGATGTGTTATGGAACGAGTAAAGAGACTTGCCGGTAACAAGATTGAACTAGGTATGGAGATACCGACGATCGAATCTCGTGCAAGTAACATACCGATGACAAAAGGAACAACGTATGTTGTTATGCGGTTTTGACCGATAAAAGATCTTCGTAGAATATGTAGGAGCCAATATGAACATCCAGGTTCCGCTATTGGTTATTGACCGGAGATGAGTCTCGGTCATGTCTACATAGTTCTCGAACCCATAGGGTCCGCACGCTTAACGTTTGATGACGATTGGTATTATGAGTTTATGAGTTTTGATGTACCGAAGGTAGTTCGGAGTCCCGGATGAGATCACGGACATGACGAGGAGTCTCGGAATGTCCGAGACATAAAGATTGATATATTGGACGACTATATTCGGACACCGAAAGTGTTCCGGAAAAGTTTCGGATTTAACGGGATTGCCGGAGGGGGTTACCGGAACCCCCTACGAGGGGGGATGATCCATAGTGGGCCTTAAGGAAAGGAGAGAGGCAGCCCATAGAGGCTGGCCGGCGCCCCACCTAGGGATCCTAGTTGGACTAGGATTGGGGGGGCGCCACCTCTCCCTCTTTTCCTTTCCCTCTCTTCCTTCTTTGGTAGTTCCTACTAGGAATAGGATTGCAATCCTATTCCTAGTAGGATTGCACCCTAGCCGCACCATAGGAGGGCCGGCCGGCCTCCCCCCTTGCTCCTTTATATACGGGGGTAGGGGGGCACCCAAAGACACACAAGTTGAATTGTTCCAGCCGTGTGCGGTGCCCCCCTCCACAGAAACACACCTCGGTCATACCGTCGCGGTGCTTAGGCGAAGCCCGGCGCCGGTGAATACATCATATCCGTCACCATGCCGTCGTGCTGACGAAACTCTCCCGTAAAGCTCAACTGGATCAAGAGCTCGTGGGACGTCATCAAGCTGAACGTGTGTTGAACGCGGAGGTGCCGTACGTTCGGTGCTTGATCGGTTGAATCGCGAAGAAGTTCGACTACATCAACCGCGTCACTTGACGCTTCCGCTTCCGGTCTACGAGGGTACGTAGACACACTCTTCCCTCTCGTTGCTATGCATCTGGTAGATAGATCTTGCGTGATCGTAGGAAAATTTTGAAATACTACGTTCCCCAACAGTGGTATCAGAGCCAGGTCTATGCGTAGATGATATGCACGAGTAGAACACAATGAGTTGTGGGCGATACTAGTCATACTGCTTACCAGCATGTCATACTTTGCTTCGGCGGTATTGTGAGATGAAGCGACCCGGACCGACATTACGCGTACGCTTACGCGAGACTGGTTTCACCGTTACGAGCACTCGTTGCTTAAAGGTGACTGGCGGGTGTCTGTCTCTCTCACTTTAGCTGAATCAAGTGTGGCTACGCCCGGTCCTTGTGAAGGTTAAAACAGCACATACTTGACGAAACATCGTTGTGGTTTTGTATGCGTAGGTAAGAACGGTTCTTGCTAAGCCCGTAGCAGCCACGTAAAACTTGCAACAACAAAGTAGAGGACGTCTAACTTGTTTTTGCAGGGCATGTTGTGATGTGATATGGTCAAGACATGATGAGTTATACGGTTTTGTATGAGATGATCTTGTTTTGTAATGTTATCGGCAACTGGCAGGAGCCATATGGTTGTCGCTTTATTGTATGAAATGCAATCGCCATGTAATTGCTTTACTTTATCACTAAGCGGTAGCGATAGTCGTAGAAGCAATAGTTGGCGAGACGACAACGATGCTACGATGGAGATCAAGGTGTCGCGCCGGTGACGAAGGTGATCATGAAGGTGCTTTGGAGATGGAGATCAAAAGCACAAGATGATGATGGCCATATCATGTCACATATTTTGATTGCATGTGATGTTTATCTTATTATGCTTCTTATTTTGCTTAGAACGACGGTAGCATTATAAGATGATCCCTTACTAAATTTCAAGGTATAAGTGTTCTCCCTGAGTATGCACCGTTGCGAAAGTTCGTCGTGCCGAGACACCACGTGATGATCGGGTGTGATCAGCTCTACGTTCAAATACAACGGGTGTAAGCCAGTTTTTGCACACGCAGAATACTCGGGTTAAACTTGACGAGCCTGGCATATGCAGATATGGCCTCGGAACACTGGAGACCGAAAGGTCGAGCGTGAATCATATAGTAGATATGATCAACATAAGATGTTCACCATTGAAACTACTCCATCTCACGTGATGATCGGACATGGTTTAGTTGATTTGGATCACGTGATCATTTAGATGACCGGAGGGATGTCTATCTAAGTGGGAGTTCTTTAAATTAATATGATTAAATTGAACTTTAATTTATCATGAACTTAGTCCTGATAGTTTTTGCATATCTATGTTGTTGTAGATCAATGGCCCGTGCTACCGTTCCTTTGATTTTTAATGCATTCCTAGAGAAAGCTAAGTTGAAAGATGATGGTAGCAATTACACGGACTGGGTCCGTAACTTGAGGATTATCCTCATTGCTGCATAGAAGAATTATGTCCTTGAAGCACCGCTAGGTGACAAGCCCCCTCCCGCTAATGTAGACGCTTTGAACGTCTGGCAGTCGCGGTCTGATGACTACACGATAGTTCAGTGTGCCATACTTTACGGCTTAGAACCGGGACTTCAACGACGTTTTGAACGTCATGGACCATATGAGATGTTCCAGGAGTTGAAGTTAATATTTCAAGCAAATGCCCAAATTGAGAAATATGAGATTTCCAATAAGTTCTACAGCTGCAAGATGGAGGAGAATAGTTCTATCAGTGAACACTTGCTCAGAATGTCTGGGTACTACAATCATATGACTCAACTTGGTTGCAAAGTTGACGAGGATAGTGTTATTGATAGAGTTCTTCAATCACTGCCACCAAGCTATAAAGGCTTTGTGATGAACTATAATATGCAAGGGGTGCAAAAGACAATTCCCGAGCTCTTCGCTATGCTCAAGGCTGCGGAGGTAGAAATCAAGAAGGAGCATCAAGTGTTGATGGTTAACAAGACCACTAGTTTCAAGAAAAAGGGCAAGGGAAAGAAGGGGAACTTCAAGAAGAATAGCAAGACAGTTGCTACTCCCACGAAGAAACCCAAGTCTGGAGCCAAGCCTGAAACTGAGTGCTTCTACTGCAAGGGGACTGGACACTGGAAGCGGAACTGCCCCAAGTATTTGGCGGATAAGAAGGATGGCAAGGTGAACAAAGGTATATGTGATATACATGTTATTGATGTGTACCTTACTAATGCTCGTAGTAGTACCTGGGTATTTGATACCGGTTCGGTTGCTAATATTTGTAACTCGAAACAGGGACTACGGATTAAACGAAGATTGGCTAAGGACGAGGTGACGATGCGCGTGGGAAATGGTTCCAAAGTCGATGTGATCGTCGTCGGCACGCTACCTCTACATCTACCTTCGGGATTAGTATTAGACCTAAATAATTGTTATTTGGTGCCAGCGTTGAGCATGAACATTATATCTGGATCTTGTTTGTTGCGAGACGGTTATTCATTCAAATCAGAGAATAATGGTTGTTCTATTTTTATGAATAATATCTTTTATGGTCATGCACCCTTGAAGAGTGGTCTATTTTTATTGGATCTCGATTGTAGTGATACACATATTCATAATATTGAAACCAAAAGATGCAAGGTTAATAATGATAGTGCAACTTATTTGTGGCACTGCCGTTTAGGTCATATTGGTGTAAAACGCATGAAGAAACTCCATAGTGATGGACTTTTGGAATCACTTGATTATGAATCACTTGGTGCTTGCGAACCATGCCTCATGGGCAAGATGACTAAAACTCCGTTCTCCGGAACTATGGAGCGAGCAACAGATTTGTTGGAAATCATACATACCGATGTGTGTGGGCCAATGAGTGTTGAAGCTCACGGTGGGTATCGTTATTTTCTGACCTTCACTGATGATTTGAGCAGATATGGGTATATCTACTTAATGAAGCACAAGTCTGAAACATTTGAAAAGTTCAAAGAATTTCAGAGTGAAGTAGAGAATCATCGTAACAAGAAAATAAAGTTTCTACAATCTGATCGTGGAGGAGAATATTTGAGTTACGAGTTTGGTCTTCATTTGAAACAATGTGGAATAGTTTCACAACTCACGCCACCCGGAACACCACAGCGTAATGGTGTGTCTGAACGTCGTAACCGTACTTTATTGAATATGGTACGATCTATGATGTCTCTTACCGATTTACCACTATCGTTTTGGGGTTATGCTTTAGAGACAGCTGCATTCACATTAAATAGGGCACCATCTAAATCCGTTGATACGACACCTTATGAACTATGGTTTGGCAAGAAACCAAAGTTGTTGTTTCTTAAAGTTTGGGGCTGCGATGCTTATGTGAAAAAGCATCAACCTGATAAGCTCGGACCCAAGTCGGAGAAATGTGTCTTCATAGGATACCCAAAAGAGACGGTTGGGTACACCTTCTATCACAGATCCGAAGGCAAGATATTCGTTGCTAAGAATGGATCCTTTCTAGAGAAGGAGTTTCTCTCGAAAGAAGTGAGTGGGAGGAAAGTAGAACTTGATGAGGTAATTGTACCTTCTCCCGGATTGGAAAGTAGTACATCACAGAAAATTGTTCCAGTGATTCCTACACCAATCAGTGAGGAAGTTAATGATGATGATCATGAAACTTCGGATCAAGTTTCTGCTGAACGTCGTAGATCAACCAGAGTACGTTCCGCACCAGAGTGGTACGGCAACCCGGTTCTGGAAATCATGTTACTAGACCATGATGAACCTGCGAACTATGAGGAAGCGATGATGAGCCCAGATTCCGCAAAATGGCTTGAAGCCATGAAATCTGAGATGGGATCCATGTATGAGAACAAAGTGTGGACTTTGGTTGACTTGCCCGATGATCGGCAGGCCATCGAAAATAAATGGATCTTCAAGAGGAAGACCGACGCAGACGGTAATGTTACTGTTTACAAAGCTCGACTTGTTGCGAAAGGGGTTCGACAAGTTCAAGGAGTTGACTACGATGAGACTTTCTCACCTGTAGCGATGCTTAAGTCTGTCCGAATCATGTTAGCAATTGCCGCATTTTATGGTTATGAAATCTGGCAAATGGATGTCAAAACTGCATTCCTGAATGGATATCTCAAAGAAGAGTTGTATATGATGCAACCAGAAGGTTTTGTCGATCCGAAAGGTGCTAACAAAGTATGCAAGCTCCAGCGATCCATCTATGGACTGGTGCAAGCATCTCGGAGTTGGAAGATACGCTTTGATGAGGTGATCAAAGCATATGGTTTTATACATACTTTTGGAGAAGCCTGTATTTACAAGAAAGTGAGTGGGAGCTCTGTAGCATTTCTAATATTATATGTGGATGACATATTGTTGATTGGAAATGATATAGAATTTCTGGATAGCATAAAAGGATACTTGAATAAGAGTTTTTCAATGAAAGACCTCGGTGAAGCTGCTTATATATTAGGCATCAAGATCTATAGAGATAGATCAAGATGCTTAATTGGACTTTCACAAAGCACATACCTTGATAAGATTTTGAAGAAGTTCAAAATGGATCAGTCAAAGAAAGGGTTCTTGCCTGTATTACAAGGTATGAAGTTGAGTAAGACTCAATGCCCGACCACTTCAGAAGATAGAAAGAAAATGAAAGTCATTCCCTATGCCTCAGCCATAGGATCTATCATGTATGCAATGTTGTGTACCAGACCTGATGTGTGCCTTGCTATAAGTCTAGCAGGGAGGTACCAAAGTAATCTAGGAGTGGATCACTGGACAGCGGTCAAGAACATCCTGAAGTATCTAAAAAGGACAAAGGATATGTTTCTCGTGTATGGAGGTGACAAAGAGCTCGTCGTAAACGGTTACGTCGATTCTAGCTTTGACACTGATCCGGATGACTCTAAGTCACAAACCGGATATGTATTTTTATTGAACGGTGGAGCTGTCAGTTGGTGCAGTTCCAAGCAGAGCATCGTGGCGGGATCTACGTGTGAAGCGGAATACATAGCTGCTTCGGAAGCAGCCAATGAAGGAGTCTGGATGAAGGAGTTCATATCCGATCTAGGTGTAATACCTAGTGCATCGGGTCCAATGAAAATCTTTTGTGACAACACTGGAGCAATAGCCTTGGCGAAGGAATCCAGGTTTCACAAGAGAACAAAGCACATCAAAAGACGCTTCAATTCCATCCGCGATCTAGTCAAGGAGGGAGACATAGAGATTTGCAAAATACATACGGATCTGAATGTTGCAGACCCGTTGACTAAGCCTCTTCCACGGGCAAAACATGATCAGCACTAGGACTCCATGGGTGTGAGGATCATCACTTTGTAATCTAGATTATTGACTCTAGTTCAAGTGGGAGACTGAAGGAAATATGCCCTAGAGGCAATAATAAAGATGTTATTTGTATTTCCTTATATCATGATAAATGTCTTTTATTCATGCTAGAATTGTATTAACCGGATAGTACATGTGTGGATACATAGACAAAACAGTATGTCCCTAGTATGCCTCTACTAGACTAGCTCATTGATCAAAGATGGTTAAGTTTCCTAGCCATAGACATGAGTTGTCATTTGATCAACGGGATCACATCATTAGGAGAATGATGTGATGGACAAGACCCATCCGTTAGCATAGCACTATGATCGTTTAGTTTTACTGTTATTGCTTTCTTCATGACTTATACATGTTCCTATGACTATGAGATTATGAAACTCCCGAATACCGTAGGAACACCTTGTGTGCTATCAAACGTCACAACGTAACTGGGTGATCATAAAGATGCTCTACAGGTGTCTCCGAAAGTATTCGTGGTGTTGGCATATATCAAGATTAGGATTTGTCACTCCGAGTGTCGGAGAGGTATCTCTGGGCCCTCTCGGTAACACACATCACAATAAGCCTTGCAAGCAAAAGACTAATGAGTTAGTCACGAGATGATGTGTTACGGAACGAGTAAAGAGACTTGCCGGTAACGAGATTGAACTAGGTATGGAGATACCGACGATCAAATCTCGGGCAAGTAACATACCGATGACAAAAGGAACAACGTATGTTGTTATGCGGTTTTGACCGATAAAAGATCTTCGTAGAATATGTAGGAGCCAATATGAACATCCAGGTTCCGCTATTGGTTATTGACCGGAGATGAGTCTCGGTCATGTCTACATAGTTCTCGAACCCGTAGGGTCCACACGCTTAACGTTTGATGACGATCGGTATTATGAGTTTATGAGTTTTGATGTACCGAAGGTAGTTCGGAGTCCCGGATGAGATCACAGACATGACGAGGAGTCTCGTAATGTCCGAGACATAAAGATTGATATATTGGACGACTATATTCGGACACCGGAAATGTTCCAGAAAAGTTTCGGATTTAACGGGATTGCCGGAGGGGGTTACCGGAACCCCCTACGAGGGGGGATGGTCCATAGTGGGCCTTAAGGAAAGGAGAGAGGCAGACCATAGAGGCTAGCCGGTGCCCCACCTAGGGATCCTATTTGGACTAGGATTGGGGGGGCGCCACCTCTCCCTCTTTTCCTTTCCCTCTCTTCCTTCTTTGGTAGTTCCTACTAGGAATAGGATTGCAATCCTATTCCTAGTAGGATTGCACCCTAGCCGCACCATAGGAGGGCCGGCCGGCCTCCCCCCTTGCTCCTCTATATACGGGGGCAGGGGGGCACCAAAGACACACAAGTTGAATTGTTCCAGCCGTGTGCGGTGCCCCCCCTCCACAGAAACACACCTCGGTCATACCGTCGCGGTGCTTAGGCGAAGCCCTGCGCCGGTGAATACATCATATCCGTCACCACGCCGTCGTGCTGACGAAACTCTCCCGTAAAGCTCAACTGGATCAAGAGCTCGTGGGACGTCATCAAGCTGAACGTGTGCTGAACGCGGAGGTGCCGTACGTTCGGTGCTTGATCGGTTGAATCACGAAGAAGTTCGACTACATCAACCGCGTCACTTGACGCTTCCGCTTCCGGTCTACGAGGGTACGTAGACACACTCTTCCCTCTCGTTGCTATGCATCTGGTAGATAGATCTTGCGTGATCGTAGGAAAATTTTAAAATACTACGTTCCCCAACAGATATGGCCATCATCATCTTGTGCTTTTGATCTCCATCTCCAAAGCACCGTCATGATCACCTTCGTCACCGACGCGACACCTTGATCTCCATCGTAGCATCTTTGTCGTCTCGCCAACTATTGCTTCTACGACTATCGCTACCGCTTAGTGATAAAGTAAAGCAATTACATGGCGATTGCATTTCATACAATAAAGCGACAACCAAATGGCTCCTGCCAGTTGCCGATAACTTTACAAAACATGATCATCTCATACAAAACCGTATATCTCATCATGTCTTGACCATATCACATCACAACATGCCCTGCAAAAACAAGTGAGACGTCATCTACTTTGTTGTTGCAAGTTTTACGTGGCTGCTATGGGCTTAGCAAGAACCGTTCTTACCTACGCATACAAAACCACAACGATGTTTTGTCAAGTATGTGCTGTTTTAACCTTCACAAGGACCGGGCGTAGCCACACTTGATTCAGCTAAAGTGAGAGAGACAGACACCCGCCAGTCACCTTTAAGCAACGAGTGCTCATAACGGTGAAACCAGTCTCGCGTAAGCGTACGCGTAATGTTGGTCCGGGCCGCTTCATCTCACAATACCACCGAAGCAAAGTATGACATGCTGGTAAGCAGTATGACTAGTATCGCCCAAAACTCATTGTGTTCTACTCGTGCATATCATCTACGCATAGACCTGGCTCATGATGCCACTGTGGGGAAACGTAGTATTTTCAAAATTTTCCTACGATCACGCAAGATCTATCTACTAGATGCATAGCAACGAGGGGGAGAGTGTGTCTACGTACCCTCGTAGACCGGGAGCGAAAGCGTCAAGTGACGCGGTTGATGTAGTCGAACTTCTTCGCGATCCAACCGATCAAGTACCGAACGTACGGCACCTCCGCGTTCAGCACACGTTCAGCTTGATGACGTCCCACGAGCTCTTGATCCAGTTGAGCTTCACGGGAGAGTTTCGCCAGCACGACGGCGTGGTGACAGATATGATGTATCTACTGGCGCAGGGCTTCGCCTAAGCACCGCAACGGTATGAACGAGGTGTGTTTCTGTGGAGAGGGGCACCGCACACGGCTAAAACAATTCAACTTGTGTGTCCTAGGGTGCCCCCTGCCCTCGTATATAAAGGAGCAAGGAAGAGGCCGACCCTAGAGGGGGCGCGCCAAGTGTGGGGAGTGCTACTAGGACTCCCAAGTCCTAGTAGGATTCCCCTTTCCTTTCCGGAGTAGGAGAGAAGGAAAGAGGTGGAGATGGAGAAGGAAAAGGGGCTGCACCCCTTGTCCAATTCAGACCAGAGGGGGGGCGCGCGCCTCCTTCCTTTTGGCCTTTCTCCTCTATTCCCGTATGGCCCAATAAGGCCCATATACTCCGAAAAATACCCGAATCACTCGGAACCTTTCCGATGTCCGAATATAGTCGTCCAATATATCGATCTTTATGTCTCGACCATTTCGAGACTCCTCGTCATGTCCCCGGTCTCTTCCGGGACTCCGAACTCCTTCGGTACATCAAAACTCATAAACTCATAATACCGATCGTCATCAAACGTTAAGCGTGCGGACCCTACGGGTTCGAGAACTGTGTAGACATGACCGAGACTCATCTCCGGTCAATAACCAATAGCGGAACGTGGATGCTCATATTGGCTCCTACATATTCTACGAAGATCTTTATCGGTCAAACCGCATAACAACATACGTTGTTCCTTTTGTCATTGGTATGTTACTTGCCCGAGATTCGATCGTCGGTATCTCTATACCTAGTTCAATCTCGTTACCGGCAAGTCTCTTCACTCGTTCCGTAATACATCATCTCGTGACTAACTCATTAGTCTTTTGCTTGCAAGGCTTATTATGATGTGCATTACCGAGAGGGCCCAGAGATACCTCTCCGACACTCGGAGTGACAAATCCTAGTCTTGATCTATGCCAACACCACGAACACTTTCGGAGACACCTGTAGAGCATCTTTATGATCACCCAGTTACGTTGTGACGTTTGGTAGCACACAAGGTGTTCCTATGGTATTCGGGAGTTGCATAATCTCATAGTCATAGGAACATGTATAAGTCATGAAGAAAGCAATAGCAGTAAAACTAAACGATCATAGTGCTAAGCTAACGGATGGGTCTTGTCCATCACATCATTCTCCTAATGATGTGATCCCGTTGATCAAATGACAACTCATGTCTATGGTTAGGAAACATAACCATCTTTGATCAATGAGCTAGTCTAGTAGAGGCATACTAGGGACACTCTGTTTTGTCTATGTATTCACGCATGTACTAAGTTTCCGGTTAATACAATTCTAGCATGAATAATAAACATTTATCATGATATAAGGAAATATAAATAACAACTTTATTATTGCCTCTAGGGCATATTTCCTTCAGAAAGTACCTCTCGTCGTGCCCAAACAGATTCCATAGTAGGCAAGTCACCGATAGCAGGCACATAAGCGCCAACTAAGTCCTCCAAATCAAAAGGTTTATCAACGTAGACATATGGTCGTCCAATAGGGAATCTCTCGTATGACCAGAGCTGCAACAATAATGGACATCCAACAAGACTTGATTTTCTAGACTTCACCAAGCAAGCTTTGCACATGCCTCTGTACATAGCTGATACGTCTCCAACGTATCTACAATTTTTTATTGTTCCATGCTATTATTTATGAAGTCTTGGATGTTTAATGGGCTTTATCATTCACTTTTATATCATTTTTGGGACTAACCTACTAACCCAAAGGCCCAGTCCAGATTGTTGTTTTTGCATATTTCAGGGTTTCGCATAAAAAGAATATCAAACGAAGTCCAAACGGAATGAAACCTTCGCGAGAGATATTTTTGGAGAAAATCACGCCAGAGGAACTTGATAACCACGTCAGGGGAGCATAGAGGCGCCCACGAGGGTGGGGGCGCGCCCCCCTACCTCGTGGGCCCCTCGAGCATCCCCTGGTGCCCTCCTACATCCTATATAAGTCTACGTACCCCAGAAACTCCATGGACAGAAAAAAACCCTAATTGCACTGTCGTACCTTCTGTTCCCGTGGAGATCCCATCTTGGAGCCTGTTTCGGAGCTCTACTAGAGGGGGATCCATCACGGAGGCCTTCATCATCATCATCATCACCCTCACCATGAGTTGTGAGTAGTTTACCACAGACATTCGGGTCCATAGCTAGTATCTAGATGGCTTCTTCTCTCTCTTTGGATCTCAATACAAAGTTCTCCTCGATCTTCGAGGAGATCTATTCAATGTAATCTCTTTTTGCGGTGTGTTTGTCGAGATCCGATGAATTGTGAGTTTATGATCAAGGTTATCTACGAAAGATATTTGGTTCTCCTCTGAACTTTTTATGTGTGCTCATAATATCCTTGCAAGTCTCTTCGAATTATTGGTTTGGTTTGGCCTACTAGGTCTATAGTTCTTGCAATGGGAGAAGTGCTTGGCTTTGGGTTCATTCTTGCGGCGTCCTTTCCCAGTGACAGTAGGGCCAGCAAGGCACATATTGTATTGTTGCCATCGAGGATTAAAAGATGGGGTTTATATCATATTGCTTGAGTTTATCCCTCTACATCATGTCATCTTGCTTAAGGCGTTACTCTGTTCTTATGAACTCAATACACTAGATGCATGCTGGATAGCGGTTGATGTGTGGAGTAATAGTGGTATATGCAGAATCGTTTCGGTCTACTTGTCTCAGACGTGATGCCTATATACAATGATCATGCCTAGATAGTCTCATAATTATTCGCTTTTCTATCAATTGCTCGACAGTAATTTGTTTACCCGTCGTAGAATATCGCTATCATGAGATAAGCCACTAGAGAAAACTATGGCCCCCGGGTCTATTCTCAACATATCAATCTACATCTACTTTACTTTTACCGCTTTTATTTGTTGTATTATTAAACTAAAAATACCAAAAATATAATCTATCATCTCTATCAGATCTCACTTCCATAAGTGACCGTAAAGGGATTGACAACCCCTTATAGCGTTGGCTGCGAAGTTCTTATTTGTTTGTGCAGGTGCGAGTGTCGGGGAAACTGATCCACCCACGAACACCTATGGGGACGGAGCCCCTTTTCGGTACGGCAGGGGGCGGAGATTGCACAAAGAGCAGATCGAGGCGAGGCACACGAGCAGTTTACCCAGGTTCGGGCCGCACGGATGCGTAAAACCCTACTCCTGCTTTGATTTGTATTGAGTTCTTGGCTCGGGAGCGCTGGAAGCTACAGTACACTTCAGCAGCTAACGTAACCGAGCGTGGGAGTGTTCGAATGTCTAACCCCCCTCTACGTTGCGCATGGGCCTCCTTTTATATGCTCAAGGGGTCACCGACAGGTGGCAACGCAGTTGAGGGTAAAAATGGAAAAAGGGTGGTAGTTGGTACAGTGTTCCATACCTAACCCTGACGGCAGGGGACAAGGGCATTAAATGCCCATCGCCGTCGCCCAAACAGTGCAAAAAGTGGCCGTCAGGGGCGCCACCGTTCGCCACGATGGCAACCTTGTCAGCGCCGCTTGCCACCACGTACCCCTGGCTGCACAGCCTCCCGCCACCTACGCTTGGGAGGGTCCTAGAGCGACGCGTGGATGGATGCGCTGGAGCGCAGGTACAGGGTGGAAGCTTGCCGCGGCAAGCGCCTTGCCGCAGTCGCTATCTTGTCGCTTCCGGGAGCTTGTCGCTCGCCGGCCCTTGCCGGGACGCGTGGTGCGTCGCGGCAAGTTTCTTGAGATGCCTTGGTTGGCCTTCCCGGCAAGCTCCTCTTGCCAGGGCCTTGTCTCCTTGGCTTGGATACTTTGTTCTTGAATGGCTCCAAAGGAACCACGGAGGACCTTGGTGGTCACCCGGCAAGCCCTGCCGCTGGGCGCTGCAACTGCCCGTGCACAAGTTCAGGATACTAGGGTACCCCCACTTTAGTACACCGACAGCGAGGGACTCGCGTGTGGTCTTCTACTGGATTGATACCTTGGTTCTCAAAAACTGAGGGAAATACTTACGCTACTATGCTGCATCTCCCTTTCCTCTTCGAGGGAATACAACGCAAGCTCAAGAGGTAGCAAGAAGAATTTCTGGCGCCGTTGCCGAGGAGGCTTACGCAAAAGTCATATACCAAGTACCTATCGCAAACCCTTATCCTTCGCATTACACATTTTGCCTCTCGTTTTCCTCTCTCCCACTTCACCCTTGTCGTTTTATTTGCCCTTCTTCTGCCGTGTGTTTATCGTTCGCTTGCTTCTTGTTTGCTTGTGTGCTGTTTGCTTGCCTGACTGCCCTCATGTCTGATATGGGGGATGATCCTATCGAGAAGGATAGCAATGTCGAGGGCAACATTCATGTTGACCCCCCCGGATGAAGCTACCACTTTACATATTAAGCAGTTCCGGGTTGGTAGTGGTAATATTATTGGAAAAGGAGTTCTTCAAGACTTCTTTACTTGTGCCGGTGCTTTGCCCACTATGGGTGGCTCTATTCTTCACGGAACTAGTAGCCTTGCAGATGCTGTATCTATGCTCATAGTAGAAATTGAAAGGCAATTTACCCATATGCATCCCGTATTCAGAGAATATTTTTGGAGTTCTCCAATATTGAGCATTCTTCCGTTAAGCGTGCAACTACTATCTTTTTGGCTCATGAGTTTAGATATATCATGAAAGAGGCTAGAGAAATCTTTGCTCATTACGGAGTAGATGCCGGTCGACCTCCTATAGAGGCTATCTTGTTCAATCAAGAAGACCTTATGCGGTTGCGATCTCCTGATCATGTTGCTTTTAATGGAAACCTTAGAAAAAAGGTTCCTGTTGAGATCTTGATTGATAGAATTTCTGAGATAAACGATGACTTTTCTGTTCAAAATAATGGGTTAGGCTTCTCCCTTAAACGAAGGCTTATGATCTTCTGCCAAAAGAATTCCTATAATGATGAATTTGTCAGCCACTACATAGGGCCAAAGGAGGAACCTGTTCCTCCCGAGATTGATGTAGGGGACTTTTGTCCCATTAAATTTAGCCCTTTTGATTACTTTTGCTTGCCACAAAGGAAGCTTGCTGCTGAGCGTAGGGACTATGAGATGAGCTTTTGCGACATATCTTACCACTGTGGTTATCCCTAGATCTATCTTGTATCGTGCCTAGCTAGGGGCGTAAAACGATAGCGCTTGTTGGGAGGCAACCCAATTTTATGTTTTTGTTTTTGTTGCTGTTAGGGAATAAATATTGCATCTAGCCTCTTATTAGATGTGGTTTCATGTTTTGTTTAGTGTTTGTGCCAAGTGGAACCTTCGGGAAGACTTGTGTGAAGTGTATATGATCTTGCTGTGAAAAACAGAATCGTTAGCGCTCGCTAAAGTAGTCGTGGGATTTTACTGGAGCGTGATTTTTAATTGATTCTTTTTGAAGATGATTGATAGACAAATTCTGCAAATTTACAAATTTAGTTTGAATTTTTTGTAATTCCAGAAGTAGGCGAAACCTGCAGATTACTACAGACTGTTCTGTCTTTGACAGATTCTGTTTTTCGTGTGTTGTTTGCTTATTCCGATGCATCTATGAGTAGTATTTGAGGATATGAACCATAAAGAAGTTGGAGTACAGTAGTTTTAACACCAATATAAACCAAGAATGAATTCATTTCTGTACCTTTGAGTAGTGGTTTGCTTTCTTATACTAACGGAGCTCACGAGAATTTTTGTCTAAGTTTTGTGTTGTGAAGTTTTCAAGTTTTGAGTATTGCTTTGATGGACTATGGAACAAGGAATAGCAAAGGCCTAAGCTTGGGGATGCCCATGGCACCCCAAGTAAATGCAATATAATCAAAAGCCTAAGCTTGGGGATGCCACGGGAAGGCATCCCCTCTTTCGTCTTCATCCATCGGTAACTATACTTGGATCTATATTTTTATTCGCAACATGTTATGTGTTTTGCTTGGAGCATCTTGTATAATTTGAGTCTTTGCTTGTTAGTTTGCCACAATCATCCTTTCTGGACACACCTATTTGAGAGAGTTAAATATGGCCTAGGAATTGTTAGAACACTCTATGTGCTTCACTTACATATTTTGAGTTGAATAGTTTTTGCTCTTGTGCTTCACTCATATCTTTTAGAGCACGGTGGTGGTAATATTTTGTAGAAATTGTTGAACTCTCATGCTTCACTTATATCTATTTGAGAGTCTATTAAAACAGCATGGTAATGTGTTTAGGCTAAAAGAACTAGTCTTCACATGATAGACATCCAATGTTAATGTAGTAAAACATTTCACACTAAGTGCATTGAATAGAAGGAGATGTTGGATGCTTGATAATTGTTTTGAGATATGAGGATAGTGATATTAGAGTCATGCTAGTAGAGTTATTATGAAATTGAGAAATACTTGTGTTAAGGTTAGTAATTCCCGTAGCATGCACGTATGGTGAACCGTTGTGTGACTAAGTTAGAGCATGAGGTATTTGTAGAGTGCCAACCTTTGTGTGGAGGTCGGGGGCGCGCGATGGTTAACTCCTACCAACCTTCCCCCTAGGAGCATGCGTTGATTGCTTTGTTTTGATGACTCGTAGATTTTTGCAATAAGTATATGAGTTCTTATGATGAATGTTGAGTCCATGGATTATACGCACTCTCACCCTTCCACCATTGCTAGCCTCTCTTGTACCGCACAACTTTCGCCGGTGCCATAAACCCACTATATATCCTTCCTCAAAACAGCCACCATATTGTTCCTCAAAATAGACACCATACCTACCTATCGTGGCATTTCCATAGTCATTTCGAGATATATTGCCATGCAACTTTCCACCGTTCCGTTCATATGACACGCATCATATTGTCATATTGCCATTGCATGATCATGTAGTTGACATCGTATTTGTGGCAAGTCCACCAGGCATAATTTTTATACATGTCACTCTTGTTTCATTACACATACCGGTACACCGCCGGAGGCATTCATATAGAGTCATACTTTGTTGTTGTAGTATCGAGTTGTAATGAAAGTGTGATTGTCGTGGAATTAGCACGACAGATGTCCGGTTTAGAGGACTTAGGTGTGGAGCCATCGCGCGGGTTAGCTTGAAGAGGTTAAAGCACACAAAGAACTCAAAGGGTTTATACTAGTTCGGCCCCTTCGATGAAGGTAAAAGCCTACGTCTAGTTGGGTTTGGTATTGCTTGGGCGTCGATGAACAGGGAGCGGATTGCTTGCCCGTGTCTCGACGGGTTGTTGCTTGTCCTTGAACCGTCGCCGGGTCGTCCCTTTATATAGGAGGCAACGCCCGGTCCGGTTTACAGAGTCCCGAGGCCGGCTCATAATTGTGTCCGCCTCGGTCTCTACTCTTTCTTCCTTATACCTCAAGTTACATGATAGGACGGTTTATGAACCGTAAACTTTACATATGGGCCCTAAGCCTCCGCGGGCCGTAACCTCTAACTCATAACCTACTGGGCTTATGATAATACAACCATATTAACGTAATCCAGATCTCCCTAGCCGGTTTATACCTGCTAGTAATATCCCTGACATTAGGCCCCAGAGTGATTTGAACTTGTTCATGTCAGTCTTCTAAATCTTGCATAAATTTCCTCCTTGTAGCTTCTCTGCTTTGTAAACCGGTTATGACGTCATCTCCGGAAATCATCTCAATATGTCGTGACATCACCTCCGTATTTATCGCTCACCGCTGTTTGTTACCTTCATTAAAGGCTATCCCGAAAATCGAGGCGACAATGGAATCTTTATCCAATCTCTGACCTCCTTGATCCCCGCGCTTGCCGTTTCACCTCACCAGCTTATAAATACCGCTGCGACCTGTCCTTTTTCTTCCTTCCGCACTTCTTCTTCCTCCGTCGCCCGAAGCTCCGTCGCCGTCTTCGAGCCCGTCGCCATCGTCAAGCCAGGCCGCTGCATCACCTTGAAACGTGCCCAGAGTACTCCGTCGCCGTCTCCTTATTTCTCAGGTACTCCTTTCTTCTCGTTGTAGATCTT
Organism: Secale cereale; assembly: GCA_902687465.1. NCBI lineage: Eukaryota > Viridiplantae > Streptophyta > Magnoliopsida > Poales > Poaceae > Secale > Secale cereale. The sequence continues at coordinate 807,691,188 of LR738714.1, forward strand.
TAATCTAGGGTTTCTCCATGGCTTCCGCCATGAAACCTCGAAGCTTGCTGTTCATCCCTGTAGGTTACCCTTGCAATGGACTCAAACTTTGGATACGTTTCGAATGCGCTCCTGCTGCATAGTTTAAACTTAGATTCGAACCTTAGATTCAACCCTTAGATTCATTTGATCTGTAGAAACCCTTTTTAGTTCTTCCTGTATCAGACTTGCATATATTTCATCTTTTTCTTACCGCTCAGATCCATTTTTACTTTAGTCTTCTGCAGAAACCAATTTCTTCATCTTGGTAGATCTGTAAGTTACTCACCGGTTTAACCAATCATATACTCTTCTTGCAAAGAATTAGCCATGAGCCCGACGGTTTAGCCTCCTCTTTTTTTGTTATCATAAACCGGTAGCAATTCGTTTCACATCTGCTTCCGGGTTGCCAATGCCATTAGTCCCTTGTCTAAACCGTCGATATAATTTGATGATACGCTCCGGTTTATGCTTCGGTACTTAGTAATCCGGATTTTGCACTGTACTTTTCAGCGTTTCCTTTTGCCCAGATGGCTGCCAAGCAGTTCGTCTGTTGCAACTGGGTTCCTTCCCGCATTACGGAAGAGGACTTAACCAACGCCGCTTTAATTGGTCTTCTGGGTCCCCAAGCAGTTCTGAAATGGCGGGCCCTAGGAAATGAGTGCCCTCCTACCCCTAAAGAAGGAGAAGTCATTGTTTTCTTTGATCATATGGCCCGGGGCTTTAGCCCTCCCGGTTCAAAATTCTTCCGGGACGTTCTAGCCGCTTTTCAGCTCCATCCTCAAGATATAGGTCCGAATTCTATATCAAACGTCTGCAACTTTCAAGTCTTCTCGGAAGTATACCTTCAAGAAGAACCATCAGTGGATTTGTTCCGAGACTTTTTCCACTTAAACCGGCGGACAGAGTTTACTGCTGGACCACATCAAGAGCTGGGCGGTGTTAGTATTCAGAAGAGAAGAGATGTGATCTTCCCTCACGCTGCTCTCTATATACACCCCAAGGACTGGAATCAATCGTGGTTCTATTGCAAAGATACCTCGCCTGAAGGGGAAAACCCACTGCCGGGTTATCGTGAACATCGTCTACCTGAGGATAATCCCCTGCCGCAGCGCCTTAGTTCTTCAGAGCGGGCCCGGTTTGCCCCTCAGCTTGCCAAGCTTAGGGCCTTTATGGCCAGCGGTTTGACTGGAGTCGACTTCGTTCGTTGTTGGCTTGCCTGGAGCATCCTTCCTCTGAGCCGGCGCTCCGGTCTGATGTATGAGTATACCGGAAAAACGGATGACCCTCAACGCCACATTGACATAGTGCTTCCTGAGAAGGAAGTCACTGAATCCGCAAAGAAAATGCTCAACATTTCTCTAGAAGAGTGCAGCCAAACCGGATTGGCTCCATACTATGAGAACAACAAACCGCTAGCAGTAAGTTTTTTCTGACCTCTTCCGTTCGTTTTAATTCGTCCTTATCAATTGTCTTCTATTTATTTTTCATCTTCTGCACAGGCCAACGACCCCTTCTGGAAAATAAAACCTCAAGATAACTCAGGCAAACAGCCACGCCGGAAGACGTGTGTTGTCAAGAAGAAGAAGGCGGCTGCTGCCTCCGGTTCACATCCTGAAGAAGATGATCCGGATTCTGAGGTATGAATTGATCCTGATATGTTTTAACCTCTGTTTTAACCAAATTTATGTTAACAGTGTCTTTCCACAGGATTTGGCCGAAGGAAGTAAAGCGGCAGAAGTTGAGGTAATCTCTCTTTCTTCAGACTCTGAACCGCCGGTGCCCAAAATTCGTCGGGCATCCCGGAAGTACCCTTTTTCTCATCCTTACGCTCAACTGGACCCCAAATTTCTTTTGAAGAAACAGCAACATGAAGCACGCCGGGCTACGCGCCATAGTGGCCATGTAGTAGAATCTTCCGGAATATCTCTTACTCCGGCTCGCAGGCACCGCTCTGAGGTTTTACTCTTTCCAACTCTTCTTCATCCAAAGGCCGGACTTATACGCAAACCGCTTAAACCGTCTGATCCTAATTATCAGGAGACACCTTTGTCATCTTCTGGTGAATCAACTGCCACACAGGTTCCTGTCCTGAAAACCGTGCCTGGGTAAGTTCCTTTCAACATCCGGTTTATATTTGTATTTGTTCCTTGATGATTCTTATTGTTCCTTCAATTTCCTTCAGCAAGCCCAAGCCTAGCAAGAGGGCGAAGGCCACCAAAGCGGCTGCTGAGACTGCTGCCGCTGATCCGGCGGCTAATCCGGACGAAGTCATCCCTCCAGAGAGCGATCCTGCAACTCAATTTGATGATCCTTCTCCCATGGACCATGATAACATTGTTGCCCCAGAAGATACGAATGTGGAAAATGTCATTGAACCGACGAGTCCTGTCCGGGTTAGCCCTCCTCGGACTAACCCGGCTCCTGTCAGCCCGGCCCCTACTGTTGCCCCTTCTCAGCCAACCACTGCCTCTTCTCCGGATATTCAGATAACCGGAACATGCTTTACTACTCCTGCTGAGCCTGTCATCCTGGCCAAGCACACTGCTAAAGAAGAGAAACTCCAACAAGAAAAGGGCAAGTGGAGCACGGACTTGTCCAGCTATGCCGATTTGAGTGCCCAGGAACTTTATTCCGGGTATTTGAACCGGCTTCATACCAGCCGTGATTATGAATTGGGCTTGGTTAATATGATGAAGGATAAGTACGAGGTAACTTCCTTCACTTGTCTTTGCTTTGTATTCTTTATACTTCTGTCTCTATGCCATAGTAGCCCCCAAGTTCCGGTTTAGCTTCGTTGTAGGTGAACCGGTACTTCCACTGTATGAAAAATGAACTGACATTAGCCCCCAAGTGCCAGGGGCATAACTTGTTTTATGTGCCTGGGACTTGTCTGAATTTCTCTTTTAACACTTCAACCGCACATTAGCCCCCAAGTGTCAAGTGGATAACTTGTTTATGTGCTTGAGACTCACTACAAGAAAATATGCATGTAGGGACATCAAATTCCATGGCTAGAGACGTGTTATTTCATCTCTAGGCAACTGTAGAGTCGATTTGGTAAAGCGTCCTTGGAGCGTCTTCTCACGGACCGTCTCAAAACCGGTAGACACGCTTGCTAAGCGTGTGTACATGACATGGGACGTTTTATTGAGACATTCAAAGTCGTCTCTATACATGTCGAGACGTTGTGTTAGACACGCTCAAAGCACGTCTCTACGGGAGTAGAGGTTTCATCATGGACTCGATGCTTATACACGCTATGTAGAGACGATACATTCATTTCTAAATATACATAAGTTTTTCTGTAGCTATGAATTATTTTACATTAAATAATATTTGGTTTATTTTGACTTTGTATTTCATCATTTCTAATTCGATTACTTCATCATGACACATATGCATGTGCGGTCTGATCAAATGTCATTATATGAACACCTCGGTTCACATCACCAATTCCATTCGCACAATAAGCATCAGTAGCAAATCCAGTGGACTAATTAGTAGGAACAGATACATCTATTAAAAGGGGACGGAGTTCACAACTGAATCAAATCAGACATTCATATGAAAGATACAAATAAATAAGAAAATATCCTACAAACTAGAACCAAGTTTTCCTATGAAGCTATCTATACATAATGAATATTTGTTCATTTAAAAATTAATCCATCTCCAGCTGCTCCTGGATCCTGCAATGCAGTCCTCTAAAGCCTTAGCTTTCCTGAAAAGAAAGGAAACAAAGAAAAGTTTACATGAACATAAGCTTTTGGACTAGTGCACAGTGAAATGTTCTTTGATGAATTGTAAGAAATGTACCATACCAGTGTTTTCTGGTTGTGTTGGAGTAGGAATGTTTTTGTAGTGTTGTTGGAGCGATTGGCTCGAGTATTTTTGACCTAAAAATTACAAAGATTCTTCATAAATTATATACCTTAATGGACATTGGAGCATACCCGATGCTTGTATGGAAGTGGACTTACATGTGATCGAGACCAAGCAATAACATAATCAATAGTATCCCTTACTATCTGGATTGGATTCTTTTCATGGAATCTAATAAGTCTCTCATCGTCAAGATTTGAAATGTTGTGATGAACAGAAATACCAACATATTGCTCTCCAAGCATGCATCCTCAAACCACATATGTGTATGTTTATTCACTAAAGTTCTTTTGGCCACGACTTCACTTGTGTTTGTCGAGTTCTTCGAAAACAATCACTTCAATCTTTTCCCTATTATTTCAAGAAAAATCGCACTTATTTCAGTAAGAATACGCATGAATGGACACACTAATCAGGGAATATAATTGGCAGGTCTTTATCATGTATAACAAATGCACTAAATCATCAACCTTATTATGTACATATTGATTCTATCTGGTTCCTAGCTGTACCATATACACTTCTAAACAAAACTCTTTTCTATGTCAGCTCCAGGATTTTACATAGTGCTCATCAGTGATATTATTGCCATGACAAAGAGGCGAACTCATCTTATCATGTACTACAGATTTCCATGATTATCTCATTTTGTTGCATAGGGTCACTTGCTACTGTTGCTGCTGCTAGTTCATGAGTACCATTTATTCTTTTGTGAAACTAGTATTAGCAGTTCTTTGAAAATAAATAGTATTAGCACATGTATTACCAAAATCTTGGAAATAATTATTTCCATGATGATATCATGTTGCTTGTAAAAAAACAGCAGCAGGAAAAATACCCTACTTGTACAAAACAGGACACTATGTTTCTTCTGATCTGTGGTTTGAATATACCTAGCTAGTGAACTGCTCGTCTTGGTATGGTTGATTCTGCACCTTGATTAGCCCTATCAAACTTTTCAGTGTGCCTCTACAGTTGAGGTTCCTTTCGGTTGTAAGTAAACTCGTACAAAATTTAGGCATTGTTTTAATAACGAAGCAGAAATTTCTGTACACGCAGACATTGTTTGATACCTTAACAACGATATGTTCATGTCGTAAAGACAATCTGGTGTAACCCTCTTTGGTTCTCGCACAATTGCTAGGATGCAATTCCTGCAACTTATGATGAACAATTGTTTTTAAGTACGAGAAAAACTAGCGCTAACTTACTAGTTAAGAAACTATTGCATCACCTGCATAACATTCTGTGGAGCATCCACATTGTCAGGTGCTTCTACATGTGGTAGTTGACTGCCAATAACTCTTCTGCTGAACCTGAAACAAGAACATGGTAATAATATATTAATACCCACACTTTTATCTTCGGAGAAAGAGATGTTGATATACCAACTTCGTCACTTCCCACGGCTACAATTTTATTTCTCCATTTCTGTCCGGAGAATTTTTGCTTCATGAACAAATGCATCGTACTCAGCTCATTTGCAGTCTTCTACATTATACTTGATATTATATCTTGGCCAAAACAATGATAATATCATAAATTAATCGATAAGATAATGAAGGGAAAGTGTGTATATAAGCATATGTCAGGGTCATGCATTGCACTGCATTATCTATATAAACAACTAAACCATGTGAGATGGAATAGGAAAATAACTGTAAGTGGCAGAAAACTGCATACATACAGCTTGAGTCATATTCTTACTAGCATGCAAGGAATGTAGAGTGACCACATAGAATGTCTCCATTTCTGCAACATTAGCTATACTAGGCAATAAAAAACAAAAGAAATTTGACCTTTTGTTTTCTTAGCTAATAGTACTAACAAACAGGGATTGTCGTTTCTTTGTAGGTTCAAGCCAAATGGCTTATTTATATGTTCCACAACAAATTCAGTTTCCTTAATGACCAGTTAAGGGTCTTTGGCTATTATAAATACCCATCAGTTTTTCATAGTATGATCTAGGTGTTTGAAAACACAATTATACACAGAAGGGTCCAGATATGGTAAAAGGATAAGGTGCGTACAGTGAAGGAATTTCGGGATTATTACAGACTGCTACGCTTTGAGGCGAGGCCGGACACAAAGAGCTCCATAGGCCACAGCTACGTAATTTTTCTTTTCGAGGAATGAGTGCTATGCATTGAAAAAAATAGCGCGCTATAGCGCCGCTAATAGCACGCTATAGCGTATAGAGAATTGCCACGCTAAATTAACTTGTGTACAATGTCTCGCTAATAGCACGTTATAGCGCGCTATAGCACGCTAATAGCATATTTTCAGGGGCCGCGCTATTTTCTGTAGCGCGCTATTTTTTTCATTGGTGCTATGTGAGGCTGCTGTAGTGCTGCGTGCTTGCTCTGTATCTCCATTGTTACTCTATATCGGGTCTGCTGCGTGCTATGCGAGACTAGGCTTCGTAGAATATATTTTTCCCTCTAATCCTTGGGCGGGCCACGGCCAATTTGCCCTTGCCGTAGCTCCGCCAGTGATTACAGTGTATATCAGGGTTAGGGGTACTGAGGTTGTATGATTGAATTTGTTGTATAGTGAAACAAATGGTTCGCCAGAGTGGTCGGCATGTCTGCGTGCACCTGTTGCTTGAACTATGTTTAGGGTTTACTGCCATCTATTTCAGTTGTGAGAGGATCATAGGAACAAAACGTGTTGGGTGAAAATATGGATGTACAAATTGCATATTTCGTTGTACAAGTTAACTAAAACCATGTTATCTCTGCAATGTGTGTGGCTCTTGGCTATATACTAGTTTTTCATCTGACAGCAACTTGTTGACCATTTAATTAAGTAGTTTCTTGTGCAGAAAAAATGTCATCTCACTGTCACATTACTAGTGTGTCACTGTCAAATTACTAGTCATGGATGATTACCGTTTAGCGTTGCCACTGCCAATCCACCTTTGATCCCTTCTGTAACCGAACAGACTGCTGAATGGGAAGATTATGCAGGGATTGAAAACTGCAACCCCATGGGGAATAGAGTCGCAGGAGGGGTTAATCTGAAACCGTAGGTGTTGATTCGGGGAATCAAACACCAAGAACCGAACAAGCCCTAAATGAAGGAGGCTACTTTCACCGATTTAATGCTAAAATTATAGAGGAGATAGGATTCAAGGAATCACCTGCTTGACGGGGTGGAAGTCTGAAGATATTGGACGGTGCCGAGAGATGCCTGTGGACGGTTTAGCGACGCAACACGCGGCGGAGCTTCTGGCAGAGGATGACCTCGGAATGGATGCAACTTGGTGACGGTGATGGTGATGATGACGCCCGTGAGGAGCGCGGCTTGTCAACGGCCAGGAAGTCGGACGTCGACGGGGCTCCAACAGGCAAGATCGTTGGCGGAGGAGAAAACGAAGTCACCGGCGGAGGCTGGAGCTCGCGGCGGAGGTTAGCACTTGGGTGAGGCTGCATCCACGCCGTATGTGGGAATGTGCGGCGCACGGGATGGGCAGGTGCCGGCGTAGATTGGAACCGACCCGGAGGTGGGGAGATGACGGCGTGGGGTGGGGAAAAGACGCGGAAGGATTACGTGGAGCAAAAATAATCCAGCAGAAACGCAGGAAGCCCTAGGCGGTAAACGAAAAAAATAGGAACCACAAATTTGATAAAGCGAAAAATAGTTTGCGTGCACATTTTTTTTAGTATTTTTAAAATAATTAAAATAAATGGTAATACGAGCCCTTATTATCCGTTCGATCTACAATAAATAGTATATTCCCTCCGTAAAAATATAGTATAAGACGTTCGAACTCTATTCTGGTTCAGATCCATGTAGATGCATTTTAGTATATTTGTTCACTCACTTAAGTACATATGCAGTTCATAATGAAATATCTAAAATGTCTTATATTTGTGTATGGAGGGAATAATTTTGAGGAGTTTCACCGGCGACGGGCAGCCAAAGCCACCCAACACCGATAAGTAATGTACCAGGGATGGGCCTCCCGTCCTCTGTTGATACCGATTTTGTGTCCGCCACTGGTACTCTGTTCTAGAGTTGTGGCAGCTGGGAGCTCCGGCTGGGAAGAGCGGCGTCGAGCCACGGAGGAGCTCTGGCTTACGGCAACGCCTTCGAGCAGCATGGGAGCAAAACCGAGCCAGAGAGGAGTTTGGGACAAGGTGAGCGTCGGTTGGGCCCACTGGCGGTGGGGCAACCTGCCTATTAGGTATGTTTGGTTGGGGGGTTATTAGATACTCCCTCCGATCCATATTACTTGTCTCTTAAATGGATGTATCTAGCACTAAAATATGTCTAAATACATTCATTTGAGCGATAAAAATAATATGGATCAGAGGGAGTAGCTCGCTTTAGAAGATTAGAAAATAAATAAATGAGAAGAGTATTATAAAGGTTATCCAAGGGATCGATTGGAATCTACACTGGAGCTCGTTAATTCATACTACTAGGTAGATGGGAGATCAGAAGTTCATCTAGGCTACAAAGCATTGGATCTGTGGGCTTACAAATATATAGGTACACGCCATCCTCCACCACTGACATGCTCGCCGCCGCATGCCTTCTTCACCAATGAGGGAGGGGGGGGGGGGTCCTTGGTACCTCCCTAGCCTGGCAGGGCTCCCTGACTGTCCTTGCCCTCGGTGATGTCGTCGAACCAGTGGTGGCCGATGCTCCTTTGCAGTTAATCCTGTCTCTCAATACCTCCACTCACCTTGTGATTGCACTGATTTGAAGTGAAGCACATGCTCCGCTATGTTCAGCAGACAGTCTCTCATGGCTTACACCTTCGACATGCTCTCTCCAACGTTCTTTTTGCTTTCTTGGATGATGTCTGGGTCTTGGATCGGACGAGGGCCAGGCTTCCGCAAGATTGGGTTCACTGCGGTCTAGTACCACTAAACAGAGAAATTATATTTGTGCAGCTGACCAGATTGACAGTTTGGGGCAAGCACACATGCGACAATGCACCGATTCCAGCAACACCGCAACTTCTTAGCATGTTTGCCTATCCACAATCCACAATCAAACACGAGCCAGCTTCTTCATGCACACATGCCACTACGCACCAATTCCATTTCCAAATAGCACCACATCTTGTTTGCCTCCACCGCAATTTAGCATGTTTGCCTATCCAAACCCACAATCAAACATGAGTCAACTTCTTCATGCACACATGCCACCACGCACCAATTCCATTCTCAAACCGTGCCACCGCTTCTTAACCTCCACCACAACTTCTTAGCATGTTTTCCTATCTAGAACCCACAATCAAAATGCTTCCAAATGCAGTTTTTTTAAGCATTATTTTGTCTTTTTGCTGAGGCCTCCACAAATGTTATTTCATCACGAAATTGGAACACACATCAATGTTTGTTGCAAAAAAAATCATAATTTTTGAACCTTTTAGCTCACATACTCCATGTCCGGCCATGTGGGACTATCTAAACAAAATATCCATGGCATTAATACCACAAGGTGGTAATCCTATTTTTAGCACGATGATGGTGCGCGCGCTGTGGTGGAAGAGGTCCAACAGTTAGAACGCATGCGTCATATGCGTCATATAGGGAGTCCCGCGGCTAGGCCGGCCCACAGGGGCGAGCGAACATGATGTTTTCTTTAGTGTGCGATAGAAAAAATTAGAAAACTGCAGTGCGCTAGGAAGGAGCTGAATCGCAACCTCATAATACAGAGTGCACACTATTAGCCGCTAGAACTAAAAGTTGTTGTTGATTTGCTAACGCGCAATATATGTAAACAACACACTGCAGCACCGAGATTTGAAAAGACATTTATGAAAAATTTGAACGTATTTTGTTGTTGAAGAAAGTGAATTATCTTCTGAAATGCGATAATTTTCAAATTTTGAACACATTTTTAAAAATTCGGACATTTTTTAATTTGTGAATAATTTTGGAAACATATTTTTTTTGAAATTTTGAAGAAATTTGAAAACATGAACATTTTGAAATTTGTGAAAAAAATGGAACCTCGATTTTTTTTGTAAAAACGCCAGCATTCTTGGGAATCTGGAACATTTTTCAATCTGTAAACACTTTTTGGGAATGGGAACAAATCTTGAAATTTTGAACAAAGTTTGAAAACGTGAACATTTTTTGAAAAACTGAACAAAACTTGTAAGTGAACATTTCTTTTGGGTCTGTGAACAATTAGCTGTCTCATCAATTGGTCATCGTATTGCACCACATACTTCTTGGGCCGTACAAGGTTTTCGTCAGGGAGTGCAGGTTCAGGCCCAGCTTGTTGGGCGCATTAGCTGACACGGATCCCCCTAAAAAAAAGCTAACACGTAGGTTGCGCGACGGATCAAGTAGGATCTAACCCCCCAAGTTTAAACAAGCATGTGTTAGTTTGGTATTGGTAGGACACTGGACTCCACATCAATCTTCGAGGTCGCAGGCTCAAATTCTGTTTCTTTCAATATTTTTTTGGGGTTGAGTTATACTCATATTGTTCGCTGGTGTGGCTGGCCCAGCATGAAGGCCCAACGGTGCGCCAAAAATCTGTAGTTTTGTTTTCAGTCATTTCGTAGATTTTTTTTACCACCTTTGACAGATATGATTTGGGGCATGCTATGCTTCGGCCGGGTGATGTTTAGAAACATCCGCCGCCTCGGTAGCCATAGGATCACGAGCTCGACAACCATCTGATCTTCTTCCCGTGAGCGCGCATCAACCATTGCAATAAGGCTTGTGCTTCACTCGGCGTTTTGCAAGACGAGCCTTGTTGCGCTTCTGTTGAACTGTTTTTTCTTTCAAATATGACCTATGTTTCGGAAACAAGACCTTTGCTATGCAAAATAAACTTGGTTGTTACCCCTTTGCAACAAATGTAGTGGTGCGCTCGTTTCCTCTGCAACAAAAGGCTTGTTGCCGAAACAATAAAAAAAACTACAACAAGTGGTTGTTCGCATGTTGTTGCAGAAATTCGTCTCGCGGTAGAGGTGCTGCTGGCGACGATGGCCCAAGAAGGTTCCGATGGTGGCCATGGCTTCAAGAGCTCGGTCCGGTTGGGAAAGAAAGAGGGGTGTGGGAGGAGAAAAATGAGAGGAAGGAAGGACGACGGTGGAGGCCTGCCGTGACGGCGAACTGCGGTTGAGGGCGCGGACCAGTCGCAAGCACGAGCGGCATGCGCGCGGCGAGCATCTTCCCCTGGTGGAGTTGAGAGACGAAAGAAAGAAATGGGAAGGAGATGTAATGCCACGCAAAGTTTCTAGAAAAGGGTGTGTGTTCTGCATGATCATAGGACGCGTGTCGATCGACGGAGGAGGTCGACGTAAAAATACGTCGGTTGAACATAATCATTTCTCATATGATTTTAGCAGCTTCCCGCGCAGATGAAATTAATCCTATACAGTGATCAAACCAAAAATTTAGAGAAACGCGCCTTACTTTATTTTATTATATATTAATAATTAATAATTTAACATTAAAAAATAAATTATAGAAGTGTCATTGTGGTCGGATGATTGACGCTCGCACATGCGACGAGCTTATGATGCAATAGGTTTGAACGGGGGCTTCCTTTTTTACACACCCTTTTCCCCATTTTGATTTCTGTTTTAAATTTTTAATTCCTACGGTCCATCCTATATAAATCGAATTGTTTGGTCTAGTGGTCATTTATTCGACCGAATCGGAGAAGGTTGTGTGTTTGATTGCTTAGGATTTTCTGCATAGATAAATAAAAGGCACCCGCAAAAGAAAAATGCAACAATGCTTTCAGAAGGAAAAAAACAGTGCACGCATGCTACCCACCGCCTCAACCACCGAGGGTGGGCCCTCGCCATCTTGGCATGCCACGCATGCACATGGTACATCCTGATACGGTAGAAAGCACTTGTATATGAATGAGAGGACAAGTTAGACGATCAGAAAACATGTATTTTGCAATTTTATGCATCAAACTGGCAGTACAAGTTCTAAGACTCCGGGAGTATTTATCTCTTTTCTTTAGTCTAAAATAAGAATAGAGTAGCACATTAAAACATCTCACAAATTGTCTCTAAGAATAGAGTCGCACATTAAAACGTCTCACAAATCGTCTCTAAGAATAGAGTCACACATAAAAATGTCTTACAGATCGTCTCTAAGTTAATTAAAATTAAATACTTATTTTATTGAAGGTTAATTACAATCAAAAGTTTGTGGCGCTCTGAAAACGTCTTAAGAAGCGTCTTTGGATTGCTAGTGTTCATGAGTGTAGAGACGAATAAAAAAGCGACCCAGAAAAAGCGACCATACGCGATGTTTTTGTTGTAGTGACTTGTCTGCATTTCTCTTTTAACACTTCAACTGCACATTAGCCCCCAAGTGTCAAGTGGATAACTTGTTTATGTGCTTGAGACTTGTCTTAATTGTCGTCTACTCCACTTGATTTCCTTGTAGGCTGACTTGACCCGGAGGGCTGCAGAGGTAACTGAGCTCCGAAATAGATTGGCTGCTACTGAAACTGCTTCTGCCAAGGCCAAGGAAGAGCTTGCTCTGAACTTAACCAGTGCAGAAAAATTGAAGAAGGACTTTGAAGCGGAACGGTCTGCCTGGGAGGTGCAGAGGAACGCTCTTGAAAAAAGGGCAAAGGATGCTGAAGAGGCCCTTAATCCGGTGACGCAAGAGCTGACCGGCTTAAGGCATCAAATAGAGCTTATGACCTCTGCCATCTTTGGTGAGCACTTGATTTGCATACGTTTTCATCTCCGCAATCTTTATTGTGCTCCGGTTTAACTGTGATAACCATATGCAGGGCGACGCATAACCCATCTTGGGGATGATATTCGGAAGAAACTCAAAGCCTCTTATACTCTGGTTGAGCAGCTGTATTCCGGCGCTCAAAGGATTATAAGTGCAATGTCCCATCATAAAGCGGCCCCCACTACTATCCAAGGTACTTTGGAGAAGCTATCTATATTGCCTGTACGCTTGGAAGAAGTGAAGAAATCTGCTGCACGGGCCGGCTCTCTTGTAGCACTGACTAGGGCCAAGGCATGGGTTCCGGATTTTGATCCGGAGGAAGCTATGAACGTATACCCCAGTAACAAGGAAGATGGATCTGCCTTCTCTGGCAAGGACCTTCGTGTTTTAACCAAGGAAATGTGCCCTCTTGCCAGCAAGCTTGCTGATGAAGCGGACCTGGCCAGGTATCATCTGGCATATGACTTAGAGAATGAACGGGTGGACCGGCCGGTTTATGATACCGAGAATCTAATCCCACCAGTGCGCGCCCATACTTTCGCCCCAGATGTTGATCCGTACGATCTGATTACTGAGGATATGTACTTCCGTGCACTATCCAAAATCGACTAGCGCGTTCCTGATTTTCAGCCGCTTCAAGAAGACGAAGAAGTTCCGGAACAAGCCGATCCTCAATCTTCGCAACAGGAAGAAGAAGCATAAGCCGCTCAGTTTCACTTTTAGCTGCTGTAATCTGTTACCGGAAAACTTTAATCCGTTCAGGCCTGCGAGTGCCTTGTAATAGGATAGTTCAAAACATTTTCTGTTTTAATCCGGATGTCACAGCTTTGATTTGGCATCTGCCAATTTTAATCCCTTGTCTGCTATGGTTGATCCTTTATATTACTTGTATCTGCATAGACAATGCCAAGAAAATGTCCTGGCGGTTTACCACCGGACCGATTATATTGCTCTCATAGGCATATATATTGAACAAGTATCTGCTTTATATCCAAAAATACTTTCATACCTTTAGTTAAGTATGCTTGACATCATTAATCCGGTGGGCATTGTAGATTCTGATGAGGCTCTTGGCCCTCTTGGTGTTTGCCCAATGATTGTTCCGGGTTATAATAACTACCAGTTTAAATCTTGATGGTGTTCTATGACCCAGATTTTTGTAAATACATGGTCAACTTTGAAGTTGCCCAGTTCCGGATCAAAAACCACAAAAAACTTTGAAAAAATCGCAAAACACAAAACACTGTTGCAAATAAGACCATGTAGTCGAGGCTTTTTGCGAGCTGCCAGGCTCCATATTTGCCAATCAATGGATGTGACCCAAGGAGCAATGATTCATTTTGCCAATCAATGGGTGCAATCCAAGGAGCAATGATTTCTTTTGCCAATCAATGGATGTAATCCAAGGAGCAAGAACATTTTCTTTTGCCAATCAATGGATGTAATCCAAGGAGCAAGAACATTTTCTTTTGCCAATCAAAGGATGTACTCCAAGGGGCAAGAACTTTTTCTTTTGCCAATCAAAGGATGTACTCCAAGGGGCAAGAACTTTTTCTTTTGCCATCAAAGGATGTACTCCAAGGGGCAAGAACTTTTTGTTTTGCCATCAAAGGATGTACTCCAAGGGGCAAGAACTTTTTGTTTTGCCATCAAAGGATGTACTCCAAGGGGCAAGAACTTTTTCTTTTGCCATCAAAGGATGTACTCCAAGGGGCAAGAACTTTTTCTTTTTCCATCAAAGGATGTACTCCAAGGGGCAAGAACTTTTTCTTTTTCCATCAAAGGATGTACTCCAAGGGGCAAGAACTTTTTCTTTTGCCATCAAAGGATGTATTCCAAGGGGCAAGACCTTTTTTCTTTTGCCAATCAACGGATTTATAATCCAAGGGGCACTGATGCGAAGATAGTCGTATAAACCGGACCAGAAGGGATTGAAGCGAGGATTCGAGTGTGATCTGTAGCCCCCTAGTGATCATGGAGGTAGGGTTCCTATGAAGGAGTTGCGCTGGAAAGGCAAGTACTGTTTGGTCCCTTATAGAATTGTCCTGCATAGCAAAATAGACTGATCAAAGCATCTGAGTTAATTCTCATAAGACACTTATGTATAGAAGAAAAAAGGCTGATCCCCCGATTTACCAGGGGTGCCGGTTTATTTATTAATCATAATATATACAGGATACATGAAGCGGAGCTCATGGCTCAAGTGTAGTAAGGCCGCAGGAGGGCAATGTTCCATGGCCTCTTCGTCTCTTCCTCTGCTGTCCGTGAGTCTTTGTGTTCTCGAACGTCCACCAGGTAGTATGAGGGGGCTGTCAACTCCTCAACCAAGGTGGATAGAGCGTCAGAGGGTGAGGGGGCTTGGTTGCTCGCCCTTGCACCAGCTACCTCTGCTGTGAACACCCCGGTCACCGTGGGCTGCTGCACAGACTGTGATCCGGCCATAAAGACAGCCACCCGGTTTGGCGGATCAAAGGGGTCCGGAATACTATCACCATCGGACACACCCCCGGATCGGCCGTCCCGCAACAGATACAAAGATTCGGTCTCTCCGGATGAAGATTCATCGTCAGAGTAGATAACTGTCTCGCCACCAGAATCCGATCCGTCCTCGGCTTGGACTCCATGTACCGCTCCAACGAAAACACGCTTCATGGCGGGCTGAATCCGGGCCGATCTCGCACGCTGAGCCGGCTCGACGAGGTTGGGGAAGATGTCCGGCTCAGGTCCCGGTTCACCAATCTTGCCGGTGAAGACGTGGATGCTGCCGAAGGGGACCCGGTACCCGTATTCGATTGAATCGGCCTCGGGGTCCCAGCCTGCGTCGTCGATGTAGATCCGGCCGCGGCGACTCCTGGTCATCTGGCCAACCGCGTAACCCTTGAGTCCTTCAAAGCTGCCCTTCAAGAACTCGAAACCATCGTGCGATAGCCCCACGGTGGATGCCAACTGTCGTGGAATTAGCACGGCAGATGTCCGGTTTAGAGGACTTAGGTGTGGAGCCATCGCGCGGGTTAGCTTGAAGAGGTTAAAGCACACAAAGAACACAAAGGGTTTATACTAGTTCGGCCCCTTCGATGAAGGTAAAAGCCTACGTCTAGTTGGGTTTGGTATTGCTTGGGCGTCGATGAACAGGGAGCGGATTGCTTGCCTGTGTCTCGACGGGTTGTTGCTTGTCCTTGAACCGTCGCCGGGTCGTCCCTTTATATAGGAGGCAACGCCTGGTCCGGTTTACAGAGTCCCGAGGCCGGCTCATAATCGTGTCCGCCTCGGTCTCTACTCTTTCTTCCTTATACCTCAAGTTACATGATAGGACAGTTTATAAACCGTAAACTTTACATATGGGCCCTAAGCCTCCGTGGGCCGTAACCTCTAACTCATAACCTACTGGGCTTATGATAATACAACCATATTAACGTAATCCGGATCTCCCTAGCCGGTTTATACCTGCTAGTAATATCCCTGACAGTGATGATCATCATTATTAGAGCATTGTCCCATGGGAGGAAAGGCTAAATCTATAAAGCCCCTCCGCAAAAAAAGAGAGGAAAGGCCAAAGAAAAAAAAGGCCCAAAAAAGAAAAAAAAGAAAAGAGAAAAAAGAGAAAAAGAAAAAGGGACAATTGCTACTATGTTTTTCCACACTTGTGCTTAAAAGTAGCACCATGTTCTTCATTGTAGAGAGTCTCATGATTAGTCACATTCATATACTAGTGGGAATTTTCATTATAGAACTTGGCTTGTATATTCCAACGATGGGCTTCATCAAATGCCCTAGATCTTCGTGAGCAAGCAAGTTGGATGCACACCCACAAGTTTCTTTTGTTGAGCTTTCATTCATAGTTTGCTCTAGTGCATCTGTTGCATGGCAATCCCTACTCACTCACATTGATATCTATTGATGGGCATCTCCATAGCCCGTTGATACGCCTAGTCGATGTGAGACTATCTCCCTCCTTTTTGTCTTCTTCACAACCACCTCTATTCCACCCATAGTGCTATGTCCATGGCTCACGCTCATGTATTGCGTGAAAGTTGAAAGGTTTGAAAAGATAGAGTATGAAAACAAATGCTTGGCTGAAATCGGGGTTGTGCATGATATGAATATTTTTGTGTGATAACGAGGGAGCATAGCCAACACTATATGATTTTGAAGGGGTAACTTTCTTTAGCCATAGTATTTTGAGAAGACATGATTGCTTTGTTAGTATTGCTTGAAGTATTATTATTTCTTATGTCGATATAGACTTTTATCTTGAATCTTTCAGATCTGAACATTCATGCCACAATTAAAAGAATTACATTGGAAAATGGTTAGCATTCCACAACAAAAATTCTTTCTTTATCATTTACCTACTCGAGGACGAGCAGGAATTAAACTTGGGGATGCTTGATACGTCTCCAACGTATCTATAATTTTTGATTGTTTCATGCTATTATTTATGAAGTCTTAGATGTTTAATGGGCTTTATCATTCACTTGTATATCATTTTCGGGACTAACCTACTAACCCAAAGGCCCAGTCCAGATTGCTGTTTTTTTTGCCTATTTCAGGGTTTCGCAGAAAAAGAATATCAAACGGAGTCCAAACGGAATGAAACCTTCGCGAGAGATAATTTTGGAGAAAATCACGCCAGAGGAACTTGAGAACCATGTCAGGGGAGCATCGAGGCGCCCACGAGGGTGGGGTGCGCGCCCCCCTTCCCAGGGTGCGCCCCCTACCTCGTGGGCCCCTCGAGCGTCCCCCGGTGCCCTCCTTCTTCCTATATAAGTCTACATACCCCAGAAACTCCGTGGACAGAGAAAAAACCCTAATTCCACCGCCGTGCCTCCTATTCCCGTGGAGATCCCATCTTGGAGCATGTTCCGGAGCTCTACCGGAGGGGGATCCATCACGGAGGCCCTCGTCATCATCATCGCCCTCACCATGAGTCGTGAGTAGTTTACCACAGACCTTCGGGTCTATAGCTAGTATGTAGATGGCTTCTTCTCTCTCTCTTTGGATCTCAATACAAAGTTCTCCTCGGTCTTCGAGGAGATCTATTCGATGTAATCTCTTTTTGTGGTGTGTTTGTCGAGATCCGATGAATTGTGAGTTTATGATCAAAGGTTATCTACGAAAGATATTTGGTTCTTCTATGAACTTTTTATGTGTGCTCATAATATCCTTGCAAGTCTCTTCGAATTATTGGTTTGGTTTGGTCTACTAGATCTATAGTTCTTGCAATGGGAGAACACTACAAGAAATATGTCAACTTGTGACCACCACTATTGGTCACTGAATGGTCACAAATTTCCATTTGTGACCTTTTTGTGACAAAAAACATAAGGTCAAAAGCTGGCCGTCATAAACTGACTATAGCGACCTTCTCTGTGAGAAGGTCATAGACGTTTATGACCAAAATATGTCTACTGTCGTGTTTTGGTCACTAGCAGCCTCCCCAGGCCACGTAGGCATCCAGCGTGGCAAGCTGATGTGGCACAAGATTCAGCCCGGTCCAATTCGGTGTTTTACATGGGCCGAGCCCAATAATTTGGCCTTTTATATATTTTTTCCTTATTAATTCTGGACAGCCACATGGGCCAGGCCCAAGATTATAGCCTTTTTATTTTTGGTCCAGGCCTTTTTTCTCAACAATTTTTATTTTTCTTCTTTTATATAAAAAGGGGTCCACTTGTCACATGGATCCCACCTGTCAGGGTCATATTATTCATATTTTACTTTAACTGTAAATAAATAACTGGTATTTAAATTGGCAGTATTCAAATTGCACTGACAGAAAACACATGTAATGCTTCAAATTATATCAGCCAGATTCATGCAACTCGTGCTCTCGAAATAAGATGTAATACAAGCTCTAACACAAGCTTTACAAGCTCTACATGTGGAATAACGATACAAGCTCTACAGGTATGGCAATCACAATTACAAGCTCTATAAGGTAACAACTAGATACTTCATAAGCTCTACAAGTGTTTTCTTCTTCAGCATGGAGCTCCATCGATAGCATGGAACTAGATACTTCATAAGCTCCATCATAAGCTCTACAAGTGTTTTCTTCTTCTTCATATGCCGAATTCACTAGACAACCATATTCGGGACTGGGCTAACAGAATAGCAACATGCCCTCCACCCTGTTACATGAAGAAGTTGAGAAGAATCAGAACGAATGGAGCCAATATATTATCAACATTCCATTCAAAAAAAGACAGTTCTGTATATAGAATGATAACACAAATCCAGCTAGTACCATGCTTTTTTATTCATACAAGAAAACAGAGACTATGAATATGAATGAATTGCAGGTCTGTAACCTCACCGCAACACATTGGACCTAAAACAACAATGCCATTCTACTACCACGGCCATCCATTCAATAGGCAAGAACTAACATTACTAGTTAAAGCACATAAACTAACATCACAAACGCAGGAGAGAATAAAGGGAACCGAGAGAGACACATGTGGATGACAACGCCGATCTGGATTGACTTAGCATTTGTGAGGAGGTAGATGATCACCATGGTGTGCTTTATGATGCACACGACCATCATCTTCTTGCCACCGTTGGATCCGTGCGCTCAATGATGGGGGTACCAATGCATCCAAGTAGAACAAAATCACCATCATTAAACCACAACTTCAAGTACAAGCTAAGTATATATCAAGTGACAACGATTTTTTTTGAGAAAAACACCGGAAATAATTACTTCATGTCATGCAGAGTTCAAACTAAATAAACATATGAAAAGTTCAAGCCAAAAAAACATATGCAAAGTTCAAACCGAATAAACATATGCATGATGGTGTCGTGTAGATGAACAAAGGACAACATCTACAAGGCTAGCCAAGCTTATAATAAAGACAGAATGAGATAGCAGAGTTAAATATCGGTAGGCAGCATAACCATAAGACAACACCATATACTTGTTGTGCGGGTATACATAGTAAATCAACATTGTATCTTGCAAGTCAACAGTTATCACAGAGAACAAGATACCATAAGATGAATGATGGCACTCAAATTCTAATCTCACAAAGATAAAACTCACTGCCATAGTAACAGTACATCTTCACTTGGATGTATCTAAGAAGTCCAGTTGGTTCTCACATAGATAAAATTCAGTTAACACTCTCTGCAGGCAAGAGGCAAGTTGGCACTCACAGGGTTGAGATAACAGCAGGAGACGTGCGTGCCTGAAGGGGCGAGCGATTGGTCCGACCCCGGAGAGCAGAGGAGGCATGGCAGCGGTGTGCTAGCACGCCTTGGAAACCTGGGAACGTGGTGGTACATATGGTCAAGGAAGAAGAGGAGCAGAGCATGCCCTTGATGGCCAGCTAAATGCGTCCCTCCTTCTGCTCCTCGAGGATGGGTGACCTGCAGTAACAGATATGTCATACAACCTAGGATCAAATGTAGCACATCCTATCATTGTAACAGTCTTCTCTTGTGGCTGGCGGTATCCAAATTTACTATTACTTTTTAAAGTTAAGCTGAACCGTCTTGTAGGAACAAAAGAAGAAATGAGTTGAGTCTCTGAATCTGACCATGCCACAAGACTAATATCGATACACACATTTCCAGTTAGCATTTTAAATCTAAATGTGAGACTCGTGCTGATATGGTCAGTTTGAGCTTCATAAGTCTAATTATGGGAAAAAATGCACTGAAATCAACTTGATATGCGTTGCAGACTAAGACAGTAGCAGGCAGGCAGCATTGCAACAACCCAAGTAATATAATGTACGGCAGAGCAAGGTTATTTGGGGTTTCTACGATTTTTTGACCAACTGTTTTTGCTTCACAAAAAACTAACAGTTGGTCCTGAATTTTTGTAAACGAGAGCACAAGACAAGGTATGAACCATTGTGGTCGATGACCATTCCATCTTATTCGCTTAGGTAGAAATCACAAACTCTTAACAACATACCCTACAATCTTACTCCTACTTTACAACTGATGTACCAGAGTACTTTGCACAAATTGGTACAATAGTACTGCTCCAATTGTTCCAAAAATTCATTTATGTTCGCACTTAGTATACTAGAATTAGTGTTGACTCTCTGTCTCAATTCACAGGGCATTTGATTAGGCGAAGGAAAATAGTAGTTTAAATCAGCTAATGTATATTATGTAGCACATAATACAACATCATGCAAATGCACTATAGACACTGAAAGAAGAAAACACATACCCACATTGTTATATATAGTTCTGCTAGGGATTTTTAAAAAATAATCAAATGCAAATAGGCAGAACACCAAGATTGGTTTCTGTACGAAAATAAACTACAGCTAAAGGAATGGTAACCGATGAAGAAAAAATCCTGACATACAAAGGTAAGCTCATTGTGCATTTTCTTTTTCAATGTGATACACAATAAGCGACTACCTCTAAGGGGCCGTAGACGGCGGCGATGACCCTGGTGTTGCCCATCTCAAACAGCACCGACCCGTCGGCCCTGGAGAAGACGGCGACCTCGCCCTTGAGTTACCACATCTGCAAGGAAAGGCAGCAAACAAGAAGAATCAGAGGCAGTCGAGCCAACATGAAGAGGATGAGGCTGCTCTGCTGTGGACAAGAAGATTTTAGCTAGGTATGATTGTTAAAAGAAAGCAACAAGATAGTGTAACAGTAGCAGTTAGTATATCCCCTCCCAATCATACCATAGATAGGTATGATTTGGGATGCCACCTCCCTCCCTCCCTCTATAATAATTGCTTGGGTGTTACTGCTAGTGCTAGACTGTGAACCTACCGAACCATAGGGACATCAACAGGATTTAACTTGAGTCCCTCAACCCCAATGATTTGCTAATGAATACTACTAATGTGAACACCCATCTCCAAGGTTGGCTGCTAGTGCTCCATTGATTAATATATGAAATTTGAACGGGGCTAATCTGACCATCAACCTAAACATCCTTAACTACTCCGTAAATACAGTAGCACAAAATCTGGACCTGACCATGGCTGGAACACACACACACACACGTATGACCATGACCTTCCTTCCATGGCGATGGCCTCCTCCTTGACTTGTTCCATGGTGATGGTGATGGCCTGCACAAACCAACTGCGCAAATCAGACGGGCAAATCCAGAAGAAGAAGAAGAAGACAAAGGGAAGGAGGGGGCGTACGTACCTTTTGCTTCGCCGGAGATCGAGGGCCACCACATCAGCAAGCTCGGGTCTCCACCGAGGAACAGAGAAGAGCTCCATGGGGATGGGGATGGGGATGGGTGGGTCTAGGGCTAGGGTTTCACCCTGGCCATCCATCCATCCGCCCGTCCATGCGTTAGTTCGGGTCGAGCCTCCTTGGCCGGCCGGCCTCCCTCGAGGAACAGGTGGACGACAGCGCGCCGGTTCCGGTTCCCCATCCATCCATCCAAGTGGTCGAGGAGGGCGTTGCTGAAGTGGTGGTCGACCTTGGGAGCGGCCATGGGAGGGGAGGAGTGTGGGTGGTGGAGACGAGGTCGGCGTTGGGTGGAGGTGGCGGCGTTGGGTGGGGGCAGCGGCGGTGGAGCTTTCCATGGGTGGGAGATGGAGGGAGACTCAGGCGGGGCGGCCGGGTGCCTCGATCTGGATCGAGGAGAGGGAGGTCGCGCGCTGGATCTTGCCGGAGGGGAGAGAGGGAGGGAGGTCGCGCGCTGGATCTTGCCGGAGGGGATCTTGTCGGAGGGGTGGGAGGGAGGAGTAGAGCACGGTGATCTGGATCGAGGAGAGAGAGGGGAGGGGCGGATGGCAGCGAGGGCTGGATCTGGAAGGGGAGAGGAGGGGAACAGAGCGAGGGAAAGAAAGGAGGCGGGGGGGTTGATGCAAAATGACTGAGCTAGGGTTTCGGGGATGGTGTGGAAGGGCTGAGGACTGCCGTTGGATCCACGATCATCCGACGGTGTTCGATGCATGATCCGCGTGAGACGTCCACGGACCAATCAGAATACAGTACGACGTTATGACCATCTAAATTGGTCAAAAAATCCATTTTCTATTTTACGAGTGCCCAAATTGAGTTTTTTTTTGTAAATGACCTACCATATATTTGTTGCAAAATGGGACCAGATAATTTTTATAATATATTAGGCCATATGTAATGTACAATTGACAAAATGGTTGGTTGTCAAAAGTTTTTATACACCTCTGGTGAAAAAGGCAAAATTCCGCCGTTTCAGTAGGAAGCGGGTCAAATTTGAACTGTAGCTGCCTTGTAGTTTGCTCTTTATTTTTTACAAAAATCATTTCTAGGTACATAAGTATCTATTTAATCAGAGAAACACCAAAAAAATACCAAGATTCAACCACTAGCTAGGAACGGTCATTCCCGCCGTTTTGACCGCATTTTGAAACGGGCATAAAAAATTCAAAAAAAAATCAAAAAATTGGAAAACCTTCGCATTGTGTCATTATATATGACCAAGTTACCAGGAAAAATAATAAACTTGTAATACGGCAATTCTTTTAAAAAAGTGTTCTCAGAAATGAGCTATCATGCGTGAAGATTCATGGCTTTCAAGCCAAATGATCAATCCTATGGCCACATTCATAGCATAGTTTGTTCAAATGATCTCATATTGTGCACAAGGGTGCATCTTGGAATGGCAAACAATATTGCTTAAGGAAGTTTTCATTTTCTTCGGACGAAAAAATCATTTTCCATTTTTCGAGTGCCCAAAAGGAGGTTTTTTTTGTGAAGGACCTCCCAAATAATTGTTGCAAAATTTGACCAAATCATTTTTCTAAAATACTAGGACATATTTAATGCACAATTGACAAAATGGTTGGGTGTAAAAAGTTTTGATCCACCTCTCGTGAAAAAGACAAATTTGTGCCGATTGAGCTGGAAGCGGGTCAAATTTGAACTGCGGCTGCCTCATAGTTTGCTCTTTATTTTTTACAAAAATCATTTCTAGGTACATAAGTATCTATTTAATCAGAGAAACACCAAAAAAATTCCAAGATTCAACCACTAGCTAGGAACGGTCATTCCCGCCGTTTTGACCGCATTTTGAAACGGGCATAAAAAATTCAAAAAAAATCAAAAATTTGGAAAACCTTCGCATTGTGTCATTATATATGACCAAGTTACCAGGAAAAATAACAAACTTGCAATACGGTAATTATTTTAAAAAAGTGTTCTCAGAAACGAGCTATCAAGCGTGAAGATTCATGGCTTTCAAGCCAAATGATCAATCTTATGGCCACATTCATGGCATAGTTTGTTCAAATGATCTCATATTGTGCACAAAGGTGCATATTGGAATGGCAAACAATATTGCCTAAGGAAGTTTTCATTTTCTTTGGACGAAAAATTCATTTTCCATTTTTCGAGTGCCCAAAAGGAGGTTTTTTTGTGAAGGACCTCCCAAATAATTGTTGCAAAATTTGACCAAATCATTTTTATAAAATAATAGGTCATATTTAATGCACAATTGACTAAATGGTTGGGTGTAAAAAGTTCTGATCCACCTCTCGTGAAAAAGACAAATTTCGGCCGATTCAGGTGGAAGTGGGTCAAATTTGAACTGTAGCTGCCTTGTAGTTTGCTCTTTATTTTTTACAACAATCATTTCTAGGTACATAAGTATCTATTTAATCAAAGAAACACCAAAAAAAATTCAAAGATTCAACCACTAGCTAGGAACGGTCATTCCCGCCGTTTTAACCGCATTTTGAAACGGGCATAAAAAATTCAAAAGAAATCAAAAAGTTGGAAAACCTTCGCACTGTGTCATTAAATATGACCAAGTTACCAGGAAAAATAATAAACTTGTAATACAGCAATTCTTTTAAAAAAGTGTTCTCAGAAATGAGGTATCATGCGTGAAGATTCATGGCTTTCAAGCCAAATGATCAATCCTATGGCCACATTCATAGCATAGTTTGTTCAAATGATCTCATATTGTGCACAAGGGTGCATCTTGGAATGGCAAACAATATTGCTTAAGGAAGTTTTCATTTTCTTTGGACGAAAAAATCATTTTCCATTTTTCGAGTGCTCAAAAGGAGGTTTTTTTGTGAAGGACCTCCCAAATAATTGTTGCAAAATTTGACCAAATCAATTTTTTAAAATACTAGGACATATTTAATGCACAATTGGCAAAATGGTTGGGTGTAAAATTTTTTGATCCACCTCTCGTGAAAAAGACAAATTTCCGCCGATTCAGCTGGAAGCGGGTCAAATTTGAACTGCGGCTGCCTCATAGTTTGCTATTTATTTTTTCCAAAAATCATTTCTAGGTACATAAGTACCTATTTAATCATAAATACATGGTTTGGTGGCGATACGTCGAGGTTTGGGCGGTGGTCGAGGGCCCCAACTCTAGAGCGCGTAAACTCGCATGCCCGCTGCGTGGTCACCGCGTGACTGTGGCGTTGCCATGTGTTCTGGGCGGCCTAGGCATGTCTAGTGGGTTGGCCACTCCCCAGGTAGGTGCTAGGAAGAAAATTACAACATAAGATTCTCACGAGGAGACCGATCGATGCTCAAACATGAATTAGCAGCCAAGTGTTTGATTAGCGGTACGGAAAATGCACATGGCTAATGGGCGTGAGTTTTGGTTGAGGATGGTCAGTTACTAAGAAGACCGTCTTCACAAATTTTCAGCTCAAAAGGAGGAGTCTAGGTGGTACTTGCTTTGCAAAGTACCACACTGGACATAAATACGAATGTTGAAGATGGGCTCAAAATAATGAATGGATTGAGCTGGCATTTGGTGGAGGATAGTTATTTGGGCATAGGAAAGCACTGTAGAAAATGGATACCATTTGTACATGCCAAAATGGTACTTCCTTCACAAAGTGTTTTTTTGAACAGAATAGGAAAATGAATATTTTTGAATTATTTTTGAACTAGGCAAGGAAGGTGTTTTACATATTTGACGAATATATGACCCAAAGAATTTATGAGATTTTTTGGGGAATTTTGGGAATGACAGAAATATAAGTTGCTTCACAACCTAGGGCAAAAACTGCCACATGGACATGACACATAGGCAAAACTGATGAGGTGGCGCCTAGTCGTAGCAACCCACCACAATTTTCAAGGTTATGACCATCTATATTGGTCATGATCAGCTAGAAATAAGGCAGCGAACCAGTGCGATCTGCTTTGTGACCATTTCGTGTAAGGAAATTAGGACCTTTCTAACCAAAATGGTCGTTATAGTTTAGGGTTTGGAGCCCCCCGAACAGCTTTTGACCAATTGGTCTGAAATGGTCATAGATCTATGACCAATTCTTCCAGGGTCACTAACAAAAGGTCATAAGTTGACATATTCCTTGTAGTGGAAGTGCTTGGCTTTGGGTTCAATCTTGCGGTGTCCTTTCCCAGTGACAGTAGGGGCAACAAGGCACGTATTGTATTGTTGCCATCGAGGATAAAAAGATTGGGTTTATATCATATTGCTTGAGTTTATCCCTCTACATCATGTCATCTTGCTTAAGGCATTACTCTGTTCTTATGAACTCAATACACTAGATGCATGCTGGATAGCGGTCGATGTGTGGAGTAATAGTAATAGATGCAGAATCGTTTCGGTCTACTTGTCTCGGACGTGATGCCTATATACAATGATTATGCCTAAATAGTCTCATAATTATTCGCTTTTCTATCAATTGCTCGACAGTAATTTGTTTACCCGCCGTAGAATATCGCTATCATGAGAGAAGCCACTAGAGAAAACTATGGCCCCCGGGTCTATTCTCAACATATCAATCTACATCTACTTTACTTTTACCGCTTTTATTTGCTGTTTTATTAAACTAAAAATACCAAAAATATAAACTATCATCTCTATCAGATCTCACTTCCGTAAGTGACCGTAAAGGGATTGACAACCCCTTATCGCGTTGGCTGCGAAGTTCTTATTTGTTTGTGCAGGTGCGAGGGACTCGCGCGTGGTCTCCTACTGGATTGCTACCTTGGTTCTCAAAAACTGAGGGAAATACTTACGCTACTGTGCTGCATCACCCTTTCCTCTTTGAGGAAATACAACGCAAGCTCAAGAGGTAGCAGTAGCCGCTAACACAGCAGAGCCGAAACTCCTCTGTAGAATGTCCCGAGGGCAACGTGCGTCAGCTATCTATCATGCAATACCGATGAGTCGTGCATCGACAGTGGTCACGTGGTTCTCCGTAAACATTGTCCTGCCGAACAACCAAAGAATATACGCCTCTAGGGACCGGCCAATCTGTGCCTCTGACAACTGAATATTGGGATAGCCTAACGAGACAATCTACATAGAAACATAATGATTCTATTAAAAACGGGCAACTAAAAAACCAATATTTTTTTAAGTGGCCGTGAAGGTTACCTGAAACTGGCTCAACCATCTAAAAAGAGGCCCATGAGGATCGTTGCCTATGGCCATAGCAGTTGGCACCGCAGCCAAAAAACGGGCATGCATAGATGCTTGCTAACCAGATTCGGCCTCTAAAGGACCAATGGCAGCACCGGCCAGAGGTAACCCCAACAAGTAAGACACATCCTGTAAAGTAGGCGCCATCTCTCCCCAAGGAAAGTGAAACGTATGTGTCTCTGGTCACCATATATCTACTAAGCACGTAAGGAGTGACTTGTCGTAAGAGAAACGTTTCACTTGCCTCTTGCGTAACTGCAATGGTTCACCTGCCTCATCTAACTCCGGGCCATCAACCCACTCCTCCAATGTACCCTCAACCAGTCGTGCCAAGGGTAGAAGTCCAGCCCAACTTAACCTACAAAATAGAAAGATTGCAGCACACTTTTAGCTTTCTTTCTTCCACTATATGTGAAACATAGTAAGTAGTTTTATGGATTCCACTATATGCACACATACATATCAACCCATGAATCGTGTTGTTGGGGAACGTAACAGAATTCAAAAAATTTCTACGCTTTCACCAAGATCCAACTAAGGAGACATCTAGCAACGAGCAAATAAGAGTGCATCTACATACCGCTATGTAGATCGCAAGCGGAAGCTTTCGAAGAAGCGTGGATGAAGTAGTCGTACTCTTCGCGTTCTTCGTCACCGATGATCTAGCGCCGAACGGACGGTACCTCCGTGTTCAACACACGTCCGGTACAGCAACGTCACCTCCTTCTTGATCCAGCAAAGGGGGAGGAGAGGTCGTCGGAGATCCGGCAGCACGACGGCGTGGTGGTGGATGCAGTGGAGAATCCTGCAGGGCTTCGCCGGGCGCCCTGCGTAAGGAGATGGAGGTGTGACGGGAGGGGGAGAGGCGCCAGGGGAAAGGGTGCGGCTTCCCTCTCCCCCCGCACATATATATAGGGGGCCAGGGGGGGTGCGCCGGCCCTGCAGATCCAATCTGCAGGGTGGGGCGGCGGCCAAGGGGGGATCCTTGCCCCCCAAGGCAAGGTGGCGCCCCCTCCCCCCTAGGGTTTCAACCCTAGGCGCATGGGGAGGAGGGCCCATGTGGTGCACCAGCCCACCAGGGCTGGCCACTTCCCCCTTGCGGCCTAGGGGCCCCACCGGGATGGGTGGCCCCACCCGGTGGACCCCCGGGACCCCTCCGGTGGTCCCGGGACACTCCCGGTGACCCCCGGAGATCACCCGATGGCCGAAACTGGACTTCCTATATATCATTCTTTACCTCCGGACCATTCTGGAACTCCTCGTGACGTCCGGGATCTCATCCGGGACTCCGAACAACTTTCGGGTTTCCACGTGCATGTATCTCTACGACCCTAGCGTTACCGAACCTTAAGTGTGTAGACCCTACGGGTTCGGGAGACACGCAGACATGACCGAGACGACTCTCCGGTCAATAACCAACAACGGGATCTGGATACCCATGTTGGTTCCCACGTGTTCCTCGATGATCTTCATCGGATGAACCACCGTGTCAAGGATTCACTCAATCCCGTATGTTATTCCCTTTGTCCATCGGTACGGTACTTGCCCGAGATTCGATCGTCGGTATTCCCGATACCTTGTTCAATCTCGTTATGGCAAGTCTCTTTACTCGTTCCGTAATCTATCATCCCGTGACTAACTCCTTAGTCACTTTGAGCTCATTATGATGATGTCTTACCGAGTGGGCCCAGAGGTACCTCTCCGTCATACGGAGTGACAATATCCCAGTCTCGGTTCGTACCAACTCAACAGACACTTTCGGAGATACCCGATGCGTACCTTTATAGCCACCCAGTTACGTTGTGACATTTGGCACACCCAAAGCATTCCTACGGCATCCGGGAGTTGTACAACCTCATGGTCTAAGGAATAAATACTTGACACCGAAAAGCTTATGCATTACGAACTATACGATCTCGTGCTATCCTCAGGATTGGGTCTTGTCCATCACATCATTCTCCTAATGATGTGATCCCGTTATCACTGACATCCCATGTCCATGATCAGGAAACCGTGACCATCTGTTGATCAACGAGCTGGCAACTAGAGGATTGCCATGGACTCAATTGTGGTCTATATATTCACACATGTATCGCTGTTTCCGTACAATACAATTCAAGCATGAATAACAGACGATTATCATGAACAAGGAAATATAATAATAATACTTTTATTATTGCCTCTAGGGCATATTTCCAACAGTCTCCCACTTGCACTAGAGTCAATAATCTAGTTACATTGTGATGAATCGAACACCCATAGAGTTCTGGTGTTGATCATGTTTTGCCCGTGGAAGGGGTTTAGTCAACGGGTATGCAACATTCAGATCCGTATGTACTTTACAAATATCTATGTCTGCATCTTGAACATAATTCCGGATGGAGTTGAAACGGCGCTTGATGTGTTTGGTCTTCTTGTGAAACCTGGGCTCTTTGGTAATGGCAATAGAACCAGTGTTGTCACAGAAGAGAGTCATCGGGCTTGACGCGCTTGGAATGACTCCAAGGTCGGTGATGAACTCCTTCATCCAGACTCCTTCCTGCGCTGCTTCGCAAGCAGCTATGTACTCCGCTTCACATGTAGAATGCGCCACGGCGCTTTGCTTGCAACTGCACTAGCTGACTGCCCCACCATTCAAAATATACACGTATCCGGTTTGTGACTTCGAGTCATCCAGATCTGTGTCGAAGCTAGCATCGACGTAACCCTTTACGACGAGCTCTTCGTCACCTCCATAAACGAGAAACATATCCTTAGTCCTTTTCAGGTACTTCAGGATGTTCTTGACTGCTGTCTAGTGTTCCATACCGGGATCACTTTGGTACCTCCCTACCAAACTTATGGCAAGGTTCACATCAGGTCTGGTACACAGCATGGCATACATGATAGAACCTATGGCCAAGGCATAGGGAATGACACTCATCTTTTCTCTATCTTCTGCCGTGGTCGGCGACTGAGCCTTGCTCAATCTCATACCTTGCAAAACAGGCAAGAACCCCTTCTTGGACTGATCCATATTGAACCTTTTCAATATCTTATCAA
The DNA here is from genome assembly GCA_902687465.1 of Secale cereale. Classification (NCBI taxonomy): domain Eukaryota; kingdom Viridiplantae; phylum Streptophyta; class Magnoliopsida; order Poales; family Poaceae; genus Secale; species Secale cereale. The sequence goes on from LR738714.1 coordinate 807,721,179, forward strand.
GGTATGTGCTTTGTGAAAGACCAATGAGGCGTCTTGATCTATCTCTATAGATTTTGATGCCTAATATGTAAGCAGCTTCTCCAAGGTCCTTCATTGAAAAACTCTTATTCAAGTAGGCCTTTACACTTTCCAAGAATTCTATATCATTTCCCATCAGCAATATGTCATCCACATATAATATGAGAAATGCCACAGAGCTCCTACTCACTTTCTTGTAAATACAGGCTTCTCCATAAGTCTGTATAAAGCCAAACGCTTTGATCACATCATTAAAGCGAATATTCCAACTCCGAGATGCTTGCACCAGCCCGTAAATCGAGCGCTGGAGCTTGCATACCTTGTTAGCGTTCTCTGGATTGACAAAACCTTCCGGCTGCATCATATACAACTCTTCCTTGAGGAAGCCATTAAGGAATGCTGTTTTGACGTCCATTTGCCATATCTCATAATCATAGAATGCGGCAATAGCTAACATGATTCTGACTGACTTCAGCATCGCTACGGGAGAGAAGGTCTCGTCGTAGTCAATCCCTTGAACTTGTCGATAACCTTTAGCGATAAGCCGAGCCTTATAGATGGTCACATTACCATCCGCGTCTGTCTTCTTCTTAAATATCCATTTATTTTCTATGGCGTGCCTATCATCAGGCAAGTCCACCAAAGTCCATACTTTGTTTTCATACATGGATTCTATCTCGGATTTCATGGCTCCAAGCCATTTATTGGAATCCGGGCCCGCCATCGCTTCTTCATAGTGCGAAGGTTCACCGTTGTCTAACAACATGATTTCCAGGACAGGGTTGCCGTACCACTCTGGTGCGGAACGTGCCCTCGTGGACCTTCGAAGTTCAGTAGTAACTTGATATGTTTCTTCATGATCATCATCATCAACTTCCTCCCTTGTCGGTGCAGGCACCTCAGGAACAATTTCCTGCGCTGCGCTACTTTCTGGTTCAGGAGGGGTGACTGTCACCTCATCAAGTTCTACTTTCCTCCCACTCACTTCTTTCGAGAGAAACTCTTTCTCCAGAAAGCATCCATTCTTGGCAACAAAGATTTTGCCTTCGGATCTGTGGTAGAAGGTGTACCCAATCGTTTCCTTTGGGTATCCTATGAAGATGCATTTTTCCGATTTGGGTTCGAGCTTTTCAGGTTGAAGTTTCTTGACATAAGCATCGCAACCCCAAACTTTCAGAAACGACAGCTCCGGTTTCTTGCCAAACCAAAGTTCATACGGAGTCGTCTCAACGGATTTCGACGGAGCCCTATTTAAAGTGAATGCGGCAGTCTCTAAAGCATAACCCCAAAAAGATAGTGGTAAATCGGTGAGGGACATCATAGATCGCACCATGTCCAACAGAGTACAATTTCGACGTTCGGACACACCGTTACGTTGAGGTGTTCCGGGAGGTGTAAATTGTGAAACCATTCCACATTTCCTTAGGTGCGTGCCAAATTCATGACTTAAATATTCACCCCCACGATCTGATCGTAAGAACTTTATTTTTCTGTCACGTTGATTCTCAACCTCATTCTGAAATTCCTTGAACTTTTCAAAAGTCTCAGACTTGTGTTTCATCAAATAGATATACCCATATCTACTCAAGTCATCTGTGAGGGTGAGAACATAACGATAGCCTCCGTGAGCCTCAACACTCATTGGACCGCACACATCGGTATGTATGATTTCCAATAAGTTGGTTGCTCGCTCCATTGTTCCGGAGAACGGAGTCTTGGTCATCTTGCCCAAGAGGCATGGTTCGCACGTGTCAAATGATTTATAATCAAGAGACTCTAGAAGTCCATCTGAATGGAGCTTCTTCATACGTTTGACACCAATATGACCAAGGCGGCAATGCCACAAGTATGTGGGACTATCATTATCAACTTTACATCTTTTGGCATCTACACTATGAATATGTGTATCATTACGTTCGAGATTCATCAAAAATAAACCATTGACCAGCGGGGCATGACCATAAAACATATCTCTCAAATAAATAGAACAACCATTATTCTCCGATTTGAAAGAGTATCCATCTCGCATAAGACGAGATCCAGATACAATGTTCATGCTCAAAGCTAGTACTAAATAACAATTATTAAGGTCTAAAACTAACCCCGAGGGTAGATGTAGAGGTAGCGTGCCGACGGCGATCACATCGACCTTGGAACCATTCCCGACGCGCATCGTCACCTCATCCTTCACCAGTCTCCGCTTATTCCGCAGCTCCTGCTTAGAGTTACAAATATGAGCAACTGCACCGGTATCAAATACCCAAGAGCTACTACGAGCGCTGGTAAGGTACACATCAATAACAAGTATATCAAATATACCTTTGACGTTCCCGGCCTTCTTGTCTGCTAAGTATTTGGGGCAGTTCCGCTTCCAGTGACCCGTTCCCTTGCAATAAAAGCACTCTGTCTCAGGCTTGGGTCCATACTTTGGCTTCTTCCCGGCAACAGGCTTACCGGGCGCGGCAACTCCCTTGCCGTCCTTCTTGAAGTTCTTCTTACCCTTGCCTTTCTTGAACTTAGTGGTTTTATTAACCATCAACACTTGATGTTCTTTCTTGATGTCCACCTCCGCTGATTTCAGCATCGAATACATCTCGGGAATTGACTTCTCCATCCCCTGCATATTGAAGTTTAACACGAAGCTATTGAAGCTTGGTGTGAGCGACTGGAGGATTCTGTCAACGACCGCTTCATCTGGGAGATTCATTCCCAGCTGAGACAAGCGGTTGTGCAATCCAGAAATCTTGAGGATGTGCTCACTGACAGAACTGTTTTCCTCCATCTTACAGCTATAGAATGCGTCGGAGACATCATATCTCTCGACTCGGGCATGAGCTTGGAAAACCATTTTCTGCTCTTCGAACATCTCATATGCTTCGTGGTTCTCAAAACGTTTTTGGAGCCCCGACTCTAAGCTGTAAAGCATGCCGCACTGAACCAGGGAGTAATCATCACTACGCGACTGCCAGACGTTCAAAACGTCTTGGGCCGCATCGGGAGCAGGTGCATCACCTAGCGGTGCTTCAAGGACATATGATCTCTTGGCAGCTATGAGGATAATCCTCAGGTTACGGACCCAATCCGTATAGTTGCTACCATCGTCTTTCAGCTTGGTTTTCTCTAGGAACGCGTTGAAGTTGAGGGAAACTTGAGCGTGGGCCATTTGATCTACAAGAGATATTGTAAAGAATTTAGACTAAGTTCATGATAATTAAGTTCATCTTAATCAAATTTTAATGAACTCCCACTCAGAATGACATCTCTCTAGTCATCTAAGTGATACATGATCCGAATCGACTAGCCCGTGTCCGATCATCACGTGAGACGGACTAGTTATCAACGGTGAACATCTTCATGTTGATCGTATCTTCTATACGGCTCGTGTTCGACCTTTCGGTCTTCCGTGTTCCGAGGCCATGTCTGTACATGCTAGGCTCGTCAAGTGAACCCTAAGTGTATTACGTGTGTAAATCTGGCTTACACCCGTTGTATGCGAACGTTAGAACCTATCACACCCGATCATCACGTGGTGCTTCGGAACAACGAACTTTAGCAACGGTGCACAGTTAGGGGAAACACAATTCTTGAAATTTTAGTGAGAGATCATCTTATTTACTACCGTCGTTCTAAGTAAACAAGATGCATAAACATGATAAACATCGCATGCAATCAATTAAAGTGACATGATATGGCCAATATCATCTTGCTCCTTGGATCTCCATCTTCGGGGCACCATGATCATCTTGTCACCGGCTCGACACCATGATCTACATCATCATGATCTCCATCATCGTGTCTTGAAGAAGTCGTCACGCCAACTATTACTTCTACTACTATGGCTAACGTTTAGCAATAAAGTAAAGTAATTACATAGCGTTTATTCAGTGACACGCATGTCATACAATAATTAAGACAACTCCTATGGCTCCTGCCGGTTGTCAAGTCCATCGACATGCAAGTCATGATTCCCTATTACAAGAACATGATCAATCTCATACATCACATATATCATTCATCACATCTTCTTTTGGCCATACCATGTCACATAGCACATGCTGCAAAAACAAGTTAGACGTCCTCTAATTGTTGTTGCAAATTTTTACGTGGCTTCTATAGGTTTTCTAGCAAGAACGTTTCTTACCTACGCCAAAACCACAACGTGATTTGTCAATTTCTATTTACCCTTCATAAGGACCCTGTTCATCGAATCCGATCCGACTAAAGTAGGAGAGACAGACACCCGCCAGCCACCTTATGCATCTAGTGCATGTCTGTCGGTGGAACCAGTCTCACGTAAGCGTACGTGTAAAGTCGGTCCGGGCCGCTTCATCCCACAATACCGCCGAATCAAGATTAGACTAGTAACGGCAAGAAGATTGAACAAACTCAAACGCGCACAACTGCTTTGTGTTCTACTCGTGCAAGATGCTACGCATAAGACCTAGCTCAGATGCCACTGTTGGGGAACGTAGCAGAATTCAAAAAATTTCTACGCTTTCACCAAGATCCAACTAAGGAGACATCTAGCAACGAGAAAATAAGAGTGCATCTACATACCGCTATGTAGATCGCGAGCGGAAGCTTTCGAAGAAGCGTGGATGAAGTAGTCGTACTCTTCGCGTTCTTCGTCACCGATGATCTAGCGCCGAACAGACGGCACCTCCGCGTTCAACACACGTCCGGTACAGCAAAGTCACCTCCTTCTTGATCCAGCAAAGGGGGAGGAGAGGTCGTCGGAGATCCAACAGCACGACGGCGTGGTGGTGGATGCAGTGGAGAATCCTGCAGGGCTTCGCCGGGCGCCCTGCGTAAGGAGATGGAGGTGTGGCGGGAGGGGGAGAGGCGCCAGGGGCAAGGGTGCGGCTGCCCTCTCCCCCCACATATATATAGGGGGCCAGGGGGGGTGCGCCGGCCCTGCAGATCCAATCTGCAGGGTGGGGCGGCGGCCAAGGGGGGATCCTTGCCCCCCAAGGCAAGGTGGCGCCCCCGCCCCCTAGGGTTTCAACCCTAGGCGCATGGGGAGGAGGGCCCATGTGGTGCGACAGCCCACCAGGGCTGGCCACTTCCCCCTTGCGGCCTAGGGGCCCCACCGGGATGGGTGGCCCCACCCTGTGGACCCCCGGGACCCCTCCGGTGGTCCCGGGACACTCCCTGTGACCCTCGGAGATCACCCGATGGCCGGAACTGGACTTCCTATATATCATTCTTTACCTCCGGAACATTTCGGAACTCCTCGTGATGTCCGGGATCTCATCAGGGACTCCGAACAACTTTCGGGTTTCCACGTGCATGTATCTCTACGACCCTAGCGTTACCGAACCTTAAGTGTGTAGACCCTACGGGTTCGGGAGACACGCAGACATGACCGAGACGACTCTCCGGTCAATAACCAACAGCGGGATCTGGATACCCATGTTGGTTCCCACGTGTTCCTCGATGATCTTCATCGTATGAACCACCGTGTCAAGGATTCACTCAATCCCGTATGTTATTCCCTTTGTCCATCGGTACGGTACTTGCCCGAGATTCGATCGTCGGTATTCCCGATACCTTGTTAAATCTCGTTATGGCAAGTCTCTTTACTCGTTCCGTAATCTATCATCCCGTGACTAACTCCTTAGTCACTTTGAGCTCATTATGATGATGTCTTACCGAGTGGGCCCAGAGGTACCTCTCCGTCATACGGAGTGACAATATCCCAGTCTCGGTTCGTACCAACTCAACAGACACTTTCGGAGATACCCGATGCGTACCTTTATAGCCACCCAGTTACGTTGTGACGTTTGGCACACCAAAAGCATTCCTATGGCATCCGGGAGTTGTACAACCTCATGGTCTAAGGAATAAATACTTGACTCCGAAAAGCTTATGCATTACAAACTATACAATCTCGTGCTATGCTCAGGATTGGGTCTTGTCCATCACATCATTCTCCTAATGATGTGATCCCGTTATCACTGACATCCCATGTCCATGATCAGGAAACCGTGACCATCTGTTGATCAACGAGCTGGCAACTAGAGGATTGCCATGGACTCAATTGTGGTCTATATATTCACACATGTATCGCTGTTTCTGTACAATACAATTCAAGCATGAATAACAGACGATTATCATGAACAAGGAAATATAATAATAATACTTTTATTATTGCCTCTAGGGCATATTTCCAACACGTGTATCATCCAGTTAGACTTTGGGGTGCGAGTGACCAACACGTCCAAGGTCTTGCCCGCTTCCGTAAGGGCGCCCCGGTGTTTTCTATCAATATTAGCATTAAGCAACGGATACGAAGACATCTGCAATTCAAACAACAAATCTCAGGTGCAAATTAAAACATAGTCCTCACATATCACAAATTAAAACATAGTCCTGACATATTACAAATTAAAACATAGTCCTGACATATTACAAATGAAAACATAGTCCTGATATATTACAAACTAAAACATAGTCCTCACATATCACAAATTAAAACATGGTCCTCACTTATTACAAATTAAAACATAGTCCAAACATAGTCCAGACATAGTACGACACATTATATAGCTTGTGAGTTATTTCTTCCTCATCCGCCCCTTCGGCCTCGACTGCCACGACCACGTCCGCCTCTTGCTCCTGTCATCGCAGTCATCAATGTCGAAGAACCCGTTGATATTGAAGCACCATCTTTCTTCAGGCCGGGACAATAATTCATCCTATGCCCATAAGCCGCGCATAACAAACATTGTCTGGTTGCTCCACCAGCTTCAGATTGGTCCATACCATTTCGGATACGACGAGCCTTTCATCTGCCCCTACTTGTTCGGCGAAGTTTTGGATCTGGGATGTATACTCTCTCACTGTCGTTTACCTTGTTGAAACTGCCGACAACTCTAAACCCTGTCATCTCACCTGTCCATGTGTTGAGTACTGCCTCTTTTAAATAGTATGGGGACATGAAGGACAGAGAGTCCAACTCAATCTGGCCACATGCAGCCAAGACATGTGAGCAAGGAAGGTGTAACAACTTCAGTTTGTTGCAAGTGCACTCACAAGTTGGATAAATTTCGGTTCCAATTTTTACCTCGTGCGTCTTCACCTCATTTGCAGAACCAAAACCGTCGGTAGGAAGCTGAACCTCATACCTCCTTTCTTGATTACCTATCAGTCTGACAGTGTGCTTCTTTGATTTCGCTATCTTCTTTGCCATGTACTCGATGACACGGCTACAATAAGGTGTGTTCTTATTATCTGCAACATGCTTCCTTGCTAACTCGTGCCTTTCTATGAAATATCTCAAAGTGCCATGGAATACGGCCTCCACAATAGTTGTAAGTGGCAATGCTCTATTCCCTCTGAGTACAAAGTTATACAACTCTGCAAGATTGGTTGTCATGTGTCCATACCTAGCTCCATGGATGTCATGCAACAAAGACCAATTCACAGGAGGCTCTTTCTCAATCCACTCAGAAAAATTCTTTATTGCCCTCCCCTTCTTTCTCTTAGTATTAGGAGGGTCAATTCCTGGCAAGTCACAGAGACCTACTGGCTCCTCGAGCTCCATGATGAGTACTGCTAATTTAACCTGATCTTCTTCCATTTTCTTCCTCGCACGAACCTCCTTCTTAGTAAACTCATCTAGTTTGACCAAATAAATTCGAATTTCCGTTGCTGATTCTGCTTGCATAATTTTTTCAACAAGTTCATCGACCGCTTGTTCTTGAACTGTGAGAAAAAATTTGCCCCAAGATGACACATGCACCACCGGCTCTGCAAGTCCCGCCAAGGTGTTGGTTCGTCAGGTGTTCGATTACTTAGTGTCTTCACGGCCTTCAATATACCAGCATGTCTGTCATGAATTACGCACACATTTGGCCGGTCATGAACGATGGCAATTTTCACTTGCTGGAAGAACCATACCCAGCTAAGAAAGTTCTCACCCTCCATTAATGCCATGGCAAGTGGGATGATTTGATTGTTCCCGTCCACACCAATAGCAGTTAGGATTTGCCCTATGTACTGACCGGTCATGAATGTACCATCCACAAACATAACAGGAGGACAATGCCAGAAAGCTTCGATGCACATAGCGAAAGAGAAGAATACTCGTTTCAACACCTTGAAATCTGGTATACTAGGCAACCTCGTGTGTTGTACTTTCACATACGTACCGGGATTCCTCTCCTTCAGTACATCAAGGAGATGGACAACATTATCATATGAGTCGAAGAACGTCCCAAACCTTTCCTCCATAGCCTTCTGCTTAGCCCTCCAAGCCTTCCCATAAGGAATGACATAATTCCATCTGACCTTCACTGCTGTTTGGATGTGTTTTGCTTCCATATCTTTCTTCTCTACTATCTCAGTATACATGAGTTGCGCAATGAGAGTTGAAGTCAGGTTAGGATGCTTCACCAGCAGGTTTTTTCTTTGTATCAAACATAGCCCCTATCTGCACTTGGTTCAGATTATACTGCCATGGAGTCTCATGGCCATCATTGACCGTAAGGCTGGTGGATATGTCCTGATTCCATGCAGAAGGAATCGGTACCTCTACTTCATCCTCCGAATTTTCAGAATCCAGATCCTCCGCCAATCCATCCTCGTCCTCTTCCTCCATCAGCCTCTGCATTTCATCCCCTTCCTCATCACCATCAGCAAAACCAGAACCGGCTAATATTATAGACTGGCTGCTGTGCCCAGTATCAAGACCACAAACATTGTGTGGCACGTAGTTTGACTCTTTCTCTGGTTGGCTAGCATCCACATCGGGTAGCTATGACCCGGATAAATCAATCTCGCTAGCCACTTGACTGCCCTGGCCAGGTTCATACCCCCTGTGGAGTTCTATGGTATTCTACTCCTTCGCCATAGGTTGCACAAGGGCATATGGGTTGATTCTTCGCTCTCGGCAACGTCTTAACATAGTCAACCAATGCTGGCTCCTATCTATCGGCATCAACTCACACGTCTTAACATAGTCAACCAATGCTGGCTCCTATCTATCGGCATCAACTCCCACTTGACATTTTTACATGATTTGGTCCACAATGCGTGAATACTGACGGAACATATTTCAGGATCCAGCCCGAAACTAGTTGTCAACCAGTACTTCAACTGTCTAATGTCTAGTCTGTCCGGGTCTGCTAGTGTGAGGACACCATTTTTAAACTCGCTAAGATCAACCCCAACTCATTATATCGAATATTACCAGCGCCGTAGTAAAGAGTGAATTGTACTAATTCAGACATTTTCACCTGTCAGACATTGTCATCTTCTCATTAATCACAACGAACACTAATATTACCCGCTACACTTACTATGCGCTAAAATCCCTCCACAAATATGTTAACACGACAATTCGCAATATGATTTATCTACACTAACTGAACTATACGATTTAAAGAAAATTGGTGACGACAAGGTTATACCTTCGAAGCATGTGTCCCTAGCTTCTTGCTCCTCTCTTCAACTCAGCGGCACCGGCCACCTCGCGGAGTACTTGCACCACCGGACAACGACAATGCCGCCCCCTCGATGGTTGGGAGGTTCAACTCCGGTCAGCCCCGAAGCTGCACCTCCTCCTCACCACCTCCTCCTCCACAGCTACTGCCTGTCCTCCTCTCCACCACCTACTGCCCGTCCTCCTCCCCAGCATGGCTCCTCCTCCCTAAACGTATCAAAAACTATCCCATAGCCAAAAATAACAACGTGGTCTGGGGGGATTGCAAGGATCTACCGATTCTGTGGGTTAGATGTGAAAATGGGTGGCAAATGGAGGAGATCGGCGCAGGGCCGCGAGCTACACAGAAGAAGAAGAGAGAGAGGAAGGAAGAACAGAGGCGAGCGAGAGGAAGGGGACGACGGCCTTATTCGCTGCTTTTCGGTCGACTGGTGGCTGAAAAGGTCATCGGCGGACGCTAGGCCGAAAAGGCCCACTTCGGTCGCCGCCTGGCCGAAAACAGTCCATTTCGGCCGCCAGGTGGCCGAAGCTACTATTTTCGGCCGGGCCCTCACTGACACCCCCTTTTCGGCCCAGTTACACATGTTTTCGGCCACCACGCGACAGAAAAGACCTTTTCGGCCTAAGCCCGGCCGAAAACAACCTTTTCGGCTTACACGAGGCCGACAGGGTCATAGATTTGCGTTTTTTCCATTCACTGCTATAGTTTCCGAAATTGGTAAAAAAATGTTATAGTTTTGAAAACAAATCAACCAAGTGAGCTTCTTGTACTTGGTTGATACTAACACTAGTACAAATATGGTCATCATACACGGTTAAAACTCCAGCCCACATGCAAGTGTGATTAATCGTTGCCTTGTGATGTTGTATGATATATATTGTGTGGAAGGTTTTTCCTGTATATCAGGCGCTCTTACATTACAAAACAACACCTACTTGCATGAAACTCATATGCATGCATCAATATCCCACCCGCTTTCATGAAGCACATATGCAATCATTTGTATCCCAGCCCACCTGTTGCATGATCGAGCCAACACATAACTAGATTAGCAGATTCTCTACACGGAACAAACTTCTCCCACATTGATGAGCCAAGGGTGAGGGAACAACATATAAGAGCATCTACAGTTGGGCCCTTATATTTCCCCTATATATCTGTTGGGAACGTAGTATTTCAAAAAAAATCCCTATGATCACGCAAGATCTATCTACTAGATGCATAGCAACCAGAGGGGAGAGTGTGTCTGCGTACCCTCATAGACCGAAACCAGAAGCGTCTAGTGACGCGGTTGATGTAGTCGAACGTCTTTGCGATCCAACCGACCCAAGCACCGAACATACGGCACCTCCGCGTTCAGCACATGTTCAGCTTGATGACATCCCACGAACTCTTGATCCAGTCGAGCTTCACGGGATCGTTTCATCAGCACGACGGCGTGGTGACGAAGATGATGAAGCTACCGACGCAGGGCTTCGCCTAAGTGCTGCAACAATATGACCGAGGTGTGTTTCTGTGGAGGGGGGGCACCGCACATGGCTAAAACAATGTTGCTTGTATGTCCTTGGGTGCCCCTGCCCCTGTATATAAGAGCAAGGGAGGAGGTGCAGCCGGCCCTGTAGGGCGCGCTAGGAGTAGGATTCCTACTCCTAGTAGGAATAGGAATCCCCTTCCCTATTCCTACTAGGAGTAGGAAAGGAAGAAGAAGAAGAGAAGGAAGGAGATGGGCGCCTACCCCCCCACTCCTAGTCCAACAAGGATTCCCTAGGGGGGGTGCGGCAAGCCCTAGTGGGCTGCCTCTCTCTTTTCCCTCATGGCCCACTATGGCCCATACTCCCCCGGGGGGTTCCGGTAACCCCTCCGGTACTCCGGTTTTATCCGATAACACCCGGAACACTTCCGGTGTCAAAATATTGTCGTCCAATATACCAATCTTTATATATAGGACATTCCGAGACTCATCGTCATGTCCGTGATCTCATCCAGGACTCCGAACTACCTTCGGTACATCAAACTCATAAACTCATAATACCGATCGTCATCGAACGTTAAGCGTGTGGACCTTACGGGTTCGAGAACTATGTAGACATGACCGAGACTCATCTCCGGTCAATAACCAATAGCGAAACCTGGATGCTCATATTGGCTCCTACATATTCTATGAAGATCTTTATTGGTGAAACCGCATAACAACATACGTCGTTCCCTTTGTCATCGGTATGTTACTTGCCAGAGATTCGATCGTCGGTATCACTATACCTAGTTAATCTCGTTACCAGCAAGTCTCTTTACTCGTTCCGTAATACATCATCTCGTGACTAACTCATTAGTCGTTTTCTTGCAAGGCTTATTATGATGTGTATTACCGAGAGGGCCCAGAGATACCTCTCCGACACTCGGAGTAACAAATCCTATTCTTGATCTATGCCAACACCACAAACACCTTCGGAGACACCTATAGAGCATCTTTATAATCACCCAGTTACGTTGTGACGTTTGATAGCACACAAGGTGTTCTTCCCGTATTCGGGTGTTGCACAATCTCATAGTCATAGGCACATGTATAAGTTATTAAGAAAGCAATAACAGTAAAATTAAACGATCAAGTTGCTAAGCTAACGGATGGGTCTTGTCCATCACATCATTCTCCTAATGATGTGATCCCGTTGATCAAATGACAACTCATGTATATGTCTAGGAAACATAGCCATCTTGGATCAAGGATCTAGTCTAGTAGAGGCATACTAGGGACACTCTATTTTGTCTATGTATTCACACATGTACTAAGTTTCCGGTTAATACAATTCTAGCATGAATAATAAACATTTATCATGATATAAGGAAATACAAATAACAACTTTATCATTGCCTCTAGGGCATATTTCCTTCAATATCCACACGGACGGGACTGTCAAGTATCGATCAAGAAATAACGACCCTACCGGCCCTATACGCCCAGGCTGACTAACACCCCTCATATCTAGCTCTTAACTGAGGCAGATATGGGGAGTCCCGGGCGCTCCACCATGTCAGACCTGGCAGGCCGAGCCCACCCCAAATTCCATCAAATCTCCCCCGACCTAGCTGGACCTTCCCTTTTCCTCCCCTCTCTTCCCCTCATTCGTGTTGGCCCTCCCCTGCCTCTGCAGCCACCCTAGCTCAGACATCGTCCCGACCTCATAGCACTACCACCAGCACCATGAAATTCCTCCCTGTCTCCCACCTCAGACACGGGCGTCGCCCTAGACACCGTCACGGTACATGCCACTCCTCCGGTCATACACATTGCCCTCTATGTGTTCTACAAAATGTCTGAGCTGTTTTTTTGTTCTTTTGTCGGCAAAACAATGGATTCGTTGGGTTCATCAGATGAGAAGTATCAGAACAAGGAGCTTGATGAATTCATTAAAAAAGGTTCATTGATTCGCCGGATTTGGGCGATGAAGATGTTGAGTTCTTGATGATGATTAACATCCATGAAGAAATGAAGAGCGAAGCGGAGCACATTTTGAACTGCAAGGGTTCAATCAAAGGGGGAGAGTTGTAGACATGGATAGGATCGATGGCGCACAACTGCTCTACAAGGAATACTCGATTCGTCGGATTCGGACGACGAAGATGTTGAGTTCTTGACGATGATTAACATCCAGGAGGAAATGAAGAGCGAACTCGTGAGCACATTTTGAACTTAAATGATTCGTTCAAAGGGAGGAGAGCTGTAAACATGGATAGGATCACTAGCGCCCCTACTGCTCTACAAGGACTACTTCCAACCTGGACCAACATTCCATGAAGCATTTTTTCATTGACGCTTTTGTATGCGCAAAGCATTGTTCTTATGCATAGTGGAGGGAGTGGATGCACATGATCCGTACTTCAGTCTCGAGAAGGATTTGTTGCAGAAAACTCTCGTTCTCCTTTGCAGAAATACACAACTTTGTGGATGCTTGCATTATGTACCATCACTGATGTCGTTGGTAAGATGGTTCGAATGGGGGAGAGCACATGCCTTGATTCCACTTTGAGATTTGTCTACACCGTGGCTAAGCTGTTTGGAGTAGAGTATCTTATAGAACCAAGGCAACCATCATACTGGAGGAAGTGACATCAAGGGACATGTGGATTTGGCATGCGTGATTCTCACAAAGACATCAATATGCTCCAGCTATGTTAGCTTTCAGGGACCTTTGTGATGGGGATGTTCCGTCGTGCAACTATACTGTGAATGGGCACAACTACAACATGTGGTACTACCTCCGATGGTATCTATCCTAAGTGGGCGACATTTGTGAAGACCATGTCGGATCCCCATGGAAACAAACAATGTCAATTCTGCAAAAATGCAAGAAGCAACTAGAAAGATGGGAGAGGGCATTCAGAGTGCTCCAAACTCGTCGGGGTGTTGTTCATGGGGCTGCAATGATGTGGGAAGCAAATAATTTGGGGATAATTAGATTTATGCACCTAGAGTGTCCCACTCAGCTGTTTTACCCCTAATTTCCAAAAGTCACCGGTTCTGCCCAAGTCATTTCGCTCCTCCTTTGCTTCTGCCCTTTGACCGTTTAACCGTCAGTTTGAAAATTTCATAACTAATTCATACTAAATCATAAAAATGCAAGTAAGATACCAAAATGTTTAGAAAAACATCACCTATATCTCAGTGTCATTTGCATGCATGACAAAAATGCTGGAAAGTGCCCATCTGAGTTAGCTCTTATGTTACCACCATGAATAGTACAATATAGAAGAATTCAAAAAGTAAAAAAAGTGGTGGCAAAGAATGACTAATGTTTGAAGTGTTTGCCAAGTTTCATCAGGGAACGGCATTCGTGGATGTCTTGGCAAAAAAAAAACAATTAGCACTCAAAAATAGATTCTTTCCCACGACTTTCACGAATGTCGTTCCCTGGTGAAACTTGGCAAGAATTTAAAACATTTGTCATTCTTTGCCACCATTTTTTATATATTTGTTTATATTTTATAGTTCACGGTGGTATCATAAGAGCTAAAACTCGGATGGGCACTTTCCAACACTTTTGCCACGAACACAAATGACACTGACATATATGTGATGTTTTTCCAAAAATTTTGGTATCTTCTTTGCATTTTTCTTATTTAGTATTAATTAGTTATATTTTTTTCAAACTGACGGTCAAATGGTCAAGGGGCAAAAGCAAAAGAGGAGCGAAGTGACTTTAATAGAATTAGTGACTTTGGGAAGTTAGGGGTAAAACAAACGAGTGGGACACAACTAGGGGCATAAATCTAATTATCCCAATAATTTGGCAGTTGATGACATGTTGTGTCATTTTGCGCAATATGATTGGCAAAGATGAGGGTGAAGGGATAGCCCGAATGCATGATTTTGGGAAGCCCGGTGTACAACTCCGCCTGGAACAAGATGCACATCATATTTTGATTTTTTTAGAAATGCATCAAAATCTTTGAAATCAAAACGATCACGTGCAACTACTCAATGATCTAGTGGAGCATATATGAACGCACAATGAAAATAAAGGAGTTTAACTTTGAATCATGCACTTCGAATATATTTTATGTTTCAACTATGCATTTTTCGTTATGAACAAATATTATTTACATGTGATATTCATGTGTCTGGTCAACATGCATGGATTTGATGTTTTAATATGATGAGTGCGGTTGTACAGTAGAAGATTTGAGGCATCGTCTGACACTGTCCCAAACCGTATCTGGGCGCGTACGCGGACGTTCACGGGGTGGATTTGCTCAATACTATTGTAGATGCTCTCCAACACTATCCCTTAAAACAGACACACTATCCCTCCGCGGACCACATGCGGACGGGTCCGCGGACAGGATACAGGAGGGAGCCATCCAACCTTTATTCCCAAAAATTACTCATTTGTCCGGTTGGGAGGACACAAAAAAGAGAGAGGTGAGAGGGGGACCATGTGGTTACTTTTGGTTGGACATGTGTGCGTGGTGTGCGGTTGGGAGGAGAGAGAGAAAGGAGAGAAGGAACACATGGTTTATTTTTGTTAGTCAGGGGGGGTGTCTGAACTCCTACAAAGCCCCCTCACGGTTGTTGCTAGGATACCAAAAGACGCACACATGGACTGATGCGCAGACAATTAGGGGTCCTCATTGGATGGCAAAAATGTCCGGACACCGTGGTCCTAACATGTACATGCACTTTGAGGGTCTGCATTGGAGAAGCCCTAAGGAGGATTCTATTTCTTTACAAAATGTTAGTTGATAAGAACATATACATGCGCAGTCGCCGGTGTTCTAGGCATGGTTGTTTGGCCCGATGGCGGCGAAGGATACGCAAGGTGACTATGGTTAGTTGATGAGATAAACGACCCGCATCACGAATGTGTAGAGTAACGATGCATCAGATGACCCAGGTCTACTACTTTTTTTTGCAGGAGCGAGGTCTGCTACAAGCTAATTGTTTCCTAATGTCTCCAAAACCTAATTAACATGTTTGTGGTGTAGTGTGTGTGGCTCAACGTATATTATATATTGCCTAAGAACATGAGTTTAAAAAATGACGAGAATTGTCTTAGGTACTACCCAGCATGACCAGCTGACTGGACCGAATGGGTATCTTTCTTTATCTGCTACTGCCTATGTGATCACTATGAGACATAGTCGACTGGAACTATATATATATGCACAAATACTTATGGGTAGGTCAGGAAAATATACATGTCATAACAAGTCATCAACAGGGTGGCTGGCGATGAGTCATTTGTTTTTTGTACTTTCTCTTAAGAAAAACTATAGAGGTTTGCTTGAGTTCGTACATTCCGTTTTTCAACCAGGTGAGTTGCTTTTAACACAAAAAAGGTCCTAAACAACCGAGATGCTATATTGATCAAAGCAACAAGACAAAGCTCTCCACAAAAAAAAAGACAAAGCACCTTACAACAGGACACCGACATAGGGATGGCAATAGGTACCCATTACCCATGTACCCTGTGGATAAAAACCCTATTAAGGCAAGAGTATGGGACAAAAAATTACCCATGGGTATATGAATAGGGAAATCCAAAACCCATTGGGTAGAGCGGGTACGGGTATGGGATCATATAACCCATACCCACATACCCGTGTACCCTTATAAAATCTACTAGGAAAACTGCCTGTGCGTTGCAACGGAAAAAAATCACACTCCTAACCCAATAAGCATGACCTAAAACAAAAATGATTATTTGATAAATATCCACTAGTAGAAAACACACGTTACGTTTGGATCATTACTCCTGGTTTGGATTCGGCCCGGGACTAATGTGACCATTAGTCGCGGTTCCAACGACTAGTCATTAGTCCCGGTTCATTTTCTATCTCTAGTCCCGATTTGTGATACAAACCAGGACTAAAGGGGTTAGTCGTGGTTTGCGTTACGAACCGGGACTAAATGGTCAGTTTTTCCATTTGTTTTCTGTTTTAAATTTCTGTTTTAAATTGCTTATATCTTTTAGGATATTTGAATTTTTTGAGTGATTCTTTTTTGCATTAGATTCAAAATTTTGTCTAGTTTCTGTTTGCGCTATTAGTTTTCAAATTTAATCGTTTAAATATGAATTTGTTCAAAATTGCTTTAAACCATAGATTGTCAATAACTTGAGTTTAAAAATAGTTTTTAATTTAATTCTTTTTGCTCCTAGTCACATGTTAGATTGTTGTCACAGTAAGATTTATTTGGTTATTTTTAGAATAATCTAAATTAGGATTTTAATTAAAATAGTACTGTTTTGCTTATATAGTTGCTTTAGTCATTTAATTGTTGTTTTTAATTATTTTTATTTAGTTCTTTCTGTAGATTTTAACATGTTGTAGTATGCTTCTGTTAGACAACAGTACATAAAATTTTAGAATTTATTAATATTAATTTTGTTACTATTTTGTATAAATAGTTGTTTAGCCTTTAATTATACTTTATACAGTTGGTTTTGCTATATTAAAAAGTAATTCTTATTGCCACTTTGATATAATTAACTTTAGTTTCAGTTGTTTGACAATAATTTAGTTTTTGTAATTAGTTAATATTGCTTTATTGCTACGTTAGTTGTTTTTAATTTCAT